>CM053769.1:191936013-192001725 GCA_028658325.1 Potorous gilbertii
TTTGTCCTGTAGGGCCAGATAACTTTCTATTCCCCATTACCTGTATTTCTTATTTCCTAGTAGCAAGAACAATACTCAACAGTTGGTCCTAAAACTTTAAGTTCCAGTTTCTCCCCATCCCTCCCTCCCCACCCATTCCCTTTGGGAAGGCAGGCAATTCAATGTAGGCCATATCTGTGTAGTTTTGCAAATGACTTCCCGGGTAGTCTATTTTTAAAGGAGCTAATTTCTTCAGCATTTTTTGGGGTCTTCTTTAGCAAGTTATTGACTAACTTTTCATGATTTTCTTGCATCTCTCTCATTTCTTGTCCAAATGTTTCCTCCACCTCTCTTACTTGATTTTCAAAATCCTTTTTGAACTCCTCTATGGTCTGAGACCATTGCATATTTATTTTGGACGTTTTGAATACAGAAGCCTTGACCTTTAGGTCTTCCTCTGAAGGTATACATTGTTCTTTCTCATCCAAAGGGATGGAAGAAAACACCTGCTCACCAAGAAAGTAACCTTCTCTTGTCTTATTCTTTTTCCCTTTTTTGAGCATTTTCCCAGCTAGCTACTTAACTGCTGAATCCTTTGTCAAGTGGAGGGTATACTCTAGGAACTTGTAAGTTCTCAATTCCTCCATGACAGCACAATAAAGGGAGAGGAGTTTACTCCTCTCCTAGCCAGAAATCTGGCCTGGGAATAACTATAAGCAATCTTTTCTGGGAATAGAATTTCCTCTCCAAAGCTTCTGCCAGCTCCACTAGCCAGAGCTCCTCCTCACCCCAGGGACACCACTCAGGGCTGAGATTCAGATCAGATGCTCAATTCCCCCAGGATCTTAGCCAGGAGAGGAAGGGGGGGGGGGGTTCAACAATAGAAGCTGCCACTGTCTGAGCCAGGACTAGACCATAATCCCTTCTCACCCTTGTGAAAGAGTTTCTCACTGACCTTTGAAGGTGTCTTTGGTGTTTGTGAGTTGAAGAATCTGGGACTCGCAGCTACTGCTAGTGGCACCTTGAAGGTTGTTCTAGTCTCATCCTTGCTGCAGTGAAACCAAGGCTAGGTTGCTCTCTGCTCTGCATCCAGTGCAATAGACATTTCCTGTTGGCATTCCAGGCTGTTTTGGCCTGGAAATCTCTTTCACTCTGTTATTTTGTGGCTTCTACTGCTCTAGAATTTGTTTAGAGTCATTTTGTACAGGTGTTTTATGGGATATGCAAGGAGAGCTTCTTGAGGTGCATCCTTCTACACCACCATCTTAGTTCTGCCCCGCCATGATTTTCTTGCATCACTCTCATTTCTTTTCCCAATTTTTCCTCTATTTCTCTCATTTGATTTTCAGAATCCTTTATGAACTCTTCCCTGGCCTGAGACAAATACAATTTTTCTTGGAGGCTTTTGATGTAGGAGCTTTGACTCTGTTGTCTTCTTCTGGTTGTATGTTTTGATCTTCTTTATCACCAAAGTAAGATTTTACAGTCTGAAATTTTTATACTGTTTGCTCATTTTCCCACACAAATACTTGACTTGCTAACTCTTAGTCAAAGTAAATCTCTTTATTCGGTGGGGATGGTGGTTGGGGTGGGTGTACTGTTGCAAGCCTCAGGGATTTTGTGCAGTTGTTTCCAGAGATACTCTCAGGGACTTGTAAATTTTTTGCTCTTCCAAGGTAGTATATGCAAAGGAGATGTATTTACTCCTCTCCTAGCCTATGTTCTGCTCTGTGAGTGACCTCAAGCATTCTTTCCTGCCTTGGAACTATGAGGAGGATTCCTTCTGTACCGATGCCCTGAGCTCCACCATACAAGAGCTCCTCCTCATCCCTGGACTACCACCCAGGACTGCAAATCTAAGCAGGGCATAATAAGGGAATTTTTCCTCAATGCCAACAAAGAGATCCTTTCAATTCCCCCTCTGATCAGTCACTTATTTCCTCACCATCTGTGGCCCCAGAGCTCCGGAATCAGCTGCTGCTGCTGCTGTCACCACTACCAATGCCTCCTCTGCCATCCTAATGCTATGACCAAACTGCACTCCTCTCTCACCCAGGTCTCACAGAGTTTTCCCACTGATCTTCATTGTCTTTGGTGTTTGTGACTTGAGAAGTCTGG
The DNA here is from genome assembly GCA_028658325.1 of Potorous gilbertii. Lineage (NCBI taxonomy): Eukaryota > Metazoa > Chordata > Mammalia > Diprotodontia > Potoroidae > Potorous > Potorous gilbertii. The sequence goes on from CM053769.1 coordinate 191,938,111, forward strand.
AAACTACCACAGCTACCTGTGATTCAGTCATTGAGGCCAGCCCAGGTCCTGTCTGTGACAGCACAGCCCATGCTGGACTGACATCTGATCCCAACCCAGTGCAACAAATCTTTCCTGTCGACCTCACAGGCTGCCTTGGGCTGGAGATTTGTCTCACCCTGTTATTTTGTGTGTTCTGTAGCTCTAGAATTTGTTTAGAGTCGTTTTTTTACAGATATTTGCAAGGGATTGGAAGAGAGCTCAAGTAAGTCCCTCCTTTTACTTTGCCATCTTAGTTCCACCCTCATTCAAAGTCATTCTTAAAATATTTTTTCTGTTATTGTATGTAGTGTTTTCATGGTTCTGCTCATTTCACTCTTCATAATTTCATACAAGACTTTCCATATTTTTCTAAGACCACTGAGCTCATCATTTCTTATAGCACAGTAGTACTCTATCACAATTATATACCACACCTTTTTCAGTCATTCCCCCATTGATGGACATCCCTGTAATTTCTGGTTCTTTGCCACCACAAAGGAAACTTCTGTAAACATTTAGAACATAAACATTTTTCTTTATCCCAAATCATCTTTGGAAATAGACCTAATGGTGGTTATGCTGGGTCAATGGACCTAGGTAGTTGAACCTAATTCCAGATTGCTCTCTAAAATAATTGGATCAGTTCACAGTTCTACCAGCACTGAATTGTCTCATTTTTTTCCACATCCCCTCCATTTGTTGCTTTCCCCTTCAATAGTTTTAGCCAGTCTAATAGATATAAAATGATGTCTCAAAGTTGTTCTAATTTGCATTACTCTAATCAATAATCATTTAGAGCATTCTTTCATATGACTATATAGTTTTGATTTATTCATTGGAAACCTCTCTGTTTATATCCTTTGACCATTTATCAATTTGATCATGACTCATATCCTCATAGATTTGGCAAAATTTTTCATATATTTTTGATATGAGACCTTTATATGAAAAATTTTCTATAAATTCTTTCATAATTTTCTGCTTTCATTCTGATCTTGACTACAATATTTTTCTTTGTAGAAAACCTTTTTTAATTTAATGCAATTGAAATGATCCATTTTACATCTGACTTTGCCATCTTTTGTTTATTTCTAAATCATTAACTTTTCCATATGTCCTACGTTCTAATTTTCTTGTAAACTCTCTTTATATCAATGTTTTTATCAAGTTTGATCTTATCTTGCTAAATGGTGCAAGATATTCTTCTATACCCAGTTTCCACCATATTGCTTTCCACTTTTCCAACTTTTTGCAAATAGTGAATTCTTATCCTAAAACCTTAAGTCTTTATACTTTTCAAATACAAGGTGAGGGATGGGGAAACTGTGGCCATGAGGCAACATGTGGGCCTAGATCTAGGCCCTCTAGGGTTCAGTCAAAGGGTTGCCCTTGAGGACCTAGAGGGATACATGTGGGTTTGCGATCACAAGTTCAAGCATCCTTCCTTTGTTTTTTTTTTCACATTATTTCACTTCATAGTCTTGACTTGTTTTACCAAATGAATTTTGATAATTTTTTCTAATTCAGTAAGAAATACAATTTAATTGGGATGGCATAGAATATATAAATGAGTTTGGGTAAAATCATAATTTTTATTATATTGATCCTGCCTATCCATGAACAGTTAATATTTCTCCAATTATTTAAATCTGATTCAAACTTCTTCCTCCAGTCTCATTCTCCTTGTTAGTGTCCTTTGCAGATTAATCATCCCAGTCATGCTTATTAAGTCTCAGTGTCCTCTTCCATCTCCCATGATCTGTCAGGCATCCTTTTCTTTTATTTTTTTATCCCTTCATGCCCAATCATCACTGTCTACTGCCTTCTCTTCGATTACTGTTAAAATTTACCAAATCTCTCATAATTTAAAAGAAAATCTTCATTGGACCTTACTATCACCTCACACTATCACTCTACTTTTTTTCCTCCTTTCCTCACCCCAGTTCAGAAAATATGAATTCATTGCTTCCATTATCTCTTTTCCCACATATTCTTTGCTTTTGACCATAATTGCACTAAAATTTCTTCTCCAAACTTTCCAGAGTGATTGTTGACAAATATAAGATTTTTCAATCCTCTTTCTTCTTGATTTTGCTGATAATTTTGGCATATTGTAGTACCTTCATCTGAGTACTTTCTTAGCTCTTTCTTTTTTTTCCCCTGGTTACTTTTCTATCAGTTCAGCCTATCCTTTGCAGTCAAAATATAGACAGTCCCCCAAGGAGATATCGTATTTTTTTTTCTTTTTCTATACTCTTTATTTTGGTGATCTGATACATCAAAAGTTTAATTATCAATTCTATATTGATGACTCTTTAAAAACCAGCCTCTTTCTATATTTCCTTGACTTGTTACACATTTTTCACTTGTGTGCATTCACCATTCTAGACATATTGGTCTACATAATGTTTTGGATAAAGAATAATCCATCTCTCATTGCAGAGTTTTTGAACTGGCATCTCCTCATGCCTATGGGAAACTACTGTACTAGGTTTGTCACAATTTAGTGGGCTCCTTATTGTCAGACTCCTATCTCAGTGTTCGAGTTGAAGGCCTAATAATGGTGTTTTGGGCCTCTTTATTCCTCTGGTGTGTGGGACAATCTTCTGATTTAGTGTGATATTCATTTTTTCCTTCATTATCCACAGGTTATGGATGCAAGTAGTCATCAGTTTTATGATCTATAACTTCCGTAAGTCTACAAGTACTATAATTTCTTCTCTGGAAAACTTCAGTCCTGGATGGCCTATATTTCACAGTCTTTGGTATAATATATCTCCTATGTTGTCCCTTAGGATTTAGACATAGGACAGAAGTGAAGGAGTTGTATCAATTTAAGTGAGGAATCAGATATAAACTCAAGATATATGAAATAGATCTTGATGTCTTAGAAGATATGTGATTTATCAGTCACCAGGCTGATTACCATCAGGGTCTTCAAGCAAGCATGTCATTTCTTAGAGGATTGAACTTAATGAAGATAGAATACTAATATTCATATCTAAACCACTACTGAAAGGGGGTTCCCTCAGAAATTATCCTATTATTTTGGTCCTTACTTCTGTTCAAATGCAACAAAAGGTGTAGTGTAGAGCCAATTCCTGTACTCCATAATAGTATTTCAAATATTCTATGATATGATTTGTTTTTTGTAAGGTATGTACAGTATAAATATATATATATATATATATATATATATATATATATATGTGTGTGTGTGTGTGTGTGTGTGTGTGTGTATGTGTGTGTATGTGTATCCTCTGATATCTGAATCAATGCATGGTTATCTATATGAATGACATCTTAGTATATTCTTGAGAATCAATCTAGGATATTGATAGTGGCTATGAAATTCTGACCTACCACCAACAATATAGACTAAATAAGGGTAGGAGTGACATATTTATACCAGGATGTAGTGTCTTGAAGGTGCAATATGCAATTGACCATAGTTGTAAGGATGATATTAACCAAGGAAAAGAGAGTTATGATAGTAATTGATATTAATGAGGGGTAATAGCCAGAACTAAATTTATTAATCAAGCCTTAATCCCCTGAAATGAATAAATCTTATATTTATAAAATTGTAAGACATGCCAAGAATATGGGAGAATAGACATGGACAAAAACAGAATAATTTACTCAAGATCTGAGATGAACATTTGGAAAGGAACACCTATCAGGTGGTTTCTTGTGAACTGTCATGACAATATATAGCCAGAACAAAAATAAGCAATAAATGAACTTAAAGAGCAAACAAAGACAGTTTGCCAACAGTAATCCAGTACACTGCAAATTGCATCAAGGTCAGTCTATGCCTGCTCAGTGAGTCAATTCATTCAAATATTTCCATTCTCCCTGTTTAATTTCTTAGTACTTAAGGATGAACATAAAAGCAACTCATGGTATTCTTAATTTGATTGATAAAGTTCCAAGTACTAACTAGCAATTGCATGGAATCCAGTAAGCCTAAATTGTCCTTTGATTTTGATTAGTCACTTGAATTTCATTCTTCTCTTGTAATTCTCCACTCCAAACTTGACCTTCATTCTATGAAGGTCTGGAAAAGTTCATAAGTAGCACAACACAGGGAGTCAGCTGGTTTTCCCCCTTATTGGAAGTCTTTTTTAACTTTTTTTCCTCCAAATTTATTTGTTTGCAATTTTCAACAACCAATTCTATAAGTTTAAAATTTTCTCCCCCTCCTGTCTCCCTCCCCAAGATAGCATTCAATCTTATTTGGGCTCTATACATACATTCTTATTAAACACATTTTCACACTAGTCATGTTGCATAGAAGAATTAAACTGAATAGAAAAAGCATGAGAAAAACTAAAAAAAACCAAACATAACAAAAGATAAAGTATTCTACATTATTTTGTTACAACTCCATAGTTCTTTCTCTGGATATGGACAGCATTTTGTACCATGAGTCCTTTGGAAATGTTTTAGGTCCTTGTACTGCTCTGAAGATCTCAGTCTATCAAAAACAGTCCTCACACATAGTGGCTCTTACTGTATGTAATGTTCTTCTGTTTATGCTCACTTCATTCAGCATCAGATCATATAAGTCTATTCAGGTATTTCTGAAATCCCCCTGTTTGTCATTTCTTATAGCACACTAGTATTCCATTCATTTATATACCACAACTTGCTCAACCATTCCCCAATTGATGGGCATTCCTTGATTTCAAGTTCTTGGACACCACCAAAAGGGCTGCTATAAATGTTTTTACACATATAGGTCCTTTTCCCATTTGCATATTCTCTTTGTAAAATAACCCTAGAAGCAGTGTTGCTGGATCAAAGGGTATGTACACTTTATATAGCCTTTTGGACATAGTTCCAAATTGCTCTCCAGAATGGTTGGATCAGCACACAGGTCCACCAACAATGAATTAGTGTTCCAATATTCCCACATCTTCTCCAGCCTTTATCATCTTCCTATTTTGTCATGTTAGTCAATCTGATAGGTGTGATGTGAAACCTCAGAGTTGTTTTGATTTACATCTCTCTAATCAATAGTGATTTAGGACATTTTTTCATATGACTATAGATGGCTTTAATTTCTTCCTCTGAAAATTGCCTGTTTATATCTCTTGACCATTTATCAATTGAGGAATGACTTGTATTCTTGTAAATTTGACCTAGTTCTCTATATATTTTAGAAATGAGGCCTTTATCACAAACACTAGTTGTAAAAATCCTTTCCCAGTTTTCTGCTTCCCTCCTGATCTTGGTTGCATCGAGTGTTTGTGGAAAAACTTTTCAATTTAATGTAATCAAAATTATTCATTTTGCATTTTATAATGTTCTCTGTCTCTTGTTTGGTCATAAATTCCTCCATTTTCCATAAATCTGACCAATAAACTATTCCTTGCTCTCCTTATTTGTTTATAGCATCAAATTTCATATCTAGACCATGTACCCTTTTGGAATTTATTCTGGTATACAGTGTCAAGAATTGGTCTATGCCCAGTCTCTGCCATACTGTCTTCTAGTTTACCCAGCAGTTTTTGTCAAAAAGTGAGTTCTTATCCCAGAAATTTTGGTTCCTGGGTTTATCAAACCTTAGACTGCTTTAGTCATTGACTACTGTGCATTGTGTATCAATCTATTGCACTGATCTACCCCTCTGTTTTTTACCCAGTACTACATGGTTTGGCTGATTTCTGCTTTATAATACAATTTAAGATCTGGTATGGCTAGACCACTTTGCCTATCATTTTGTTGATTCCCTTGATATTCTGGACCTCTTATTCTTCCAGATTCTTCTAGCTCTATAGAATAGTGTTTTTCGTAGCTTGATTGGTATGGCATTGAATAAGTAACTTAATTTAGATAGAATTTTCATTTTTATTATATTAGCTCAGCCAACCCATGAGTAAATGATGTTGTTTTTCCAATTATTTAAATCTGACTTTATTTCTAAAATAAGTGTTTTGAAATTTTGTTCATATACCCTTGGTTTGTTTTGGCAGGTAGACTTGTAGCTCTTTCTATTGGTCTTTGTTAATAATGTATAGAAATTCAGATAATTTACATGGGTACATTTTGTATCCTATAACTTTGGTAAAGTTTATTATTTCAAGAAGTTTTTTTTTAACTTTATTCTCTAGAAATCTCTAAGTATAACATTATATCATCTGCAAAGACTGATAACTTAATTTCTTCTTTGTCTATTCTAATTGATTCTATTTCTTTTTCTTCTCTTATTATGAAAGCTAACATTTCTAGTACCATATTGAATAAGAGTGGTGATAATAGACATTCTTGTTTCACCCCCAATCTTACTGAAAATGCATCTAGTAGCTTATCCCCATTACATATAATACTTACTGATGGTTTTAGGTAGATCTTACTTATTATTTTAAGAAAGGCTCCATTTATTCCTATGATCTCCAGTGTTTTCAATATGAATGGGTGCTGTATTTTGTCAAAAGTTTTTCTCACTCTATTTAGATAATCATATGTTTTCTGTTAGTTTTGTTGTTGATATGATCAGTTATTCTGATAGTTGTCCTAATGTTGAACCACTCCTGTATTCCTGATATTAATCCTACCTGATTAAAGTGTATTATTTTCCTGATAAGTTGCTGTAATATTTTTGTAATATCTTATTTAAAATTTTTGCATTTGTATTCATTAGGGAAATTGGTCTATAATTTTCATTCTCTGTTTTGACTCTTCCAAGTTTAGGTATTAGCACCATATTTATATCATAAAAAATTTTGCTAGGACTCCTTTTTTGCCAATTTTCACAAATAGTCTATACAGTATTGGAATCAACTGTTCTTTGAATGTTTCATAGAATTTGATTGCAAATCCACCTAGCTCTGGAGAATTTTTGCTAGGGAGTTTAGGGATGGCATTTTCAATTTCTTTTTTCTGAGTATTTTACTTCCTCTTCTGTTAATCTGGGCAATTCATATTTTTGTAAATATTCATCCATTTCACTAAGATTGTTAAATTTATGGACATACAGTTTGACAAAATAATTTCTAATTATTGTTTTAATTTCCTCTTCATTTGAGATGAATTTGCCCTTTTCATTTTTACACTGGTAATTTGGTTTTCTTCTTTTTTTTAATCAGATAAACCAAAGTTTTATCAATTTTATTGTTTTTCAAAAAAATCAGCTCTTAGTTTTATTTATTAGATCAATAGTTTTCTTAATTTCAGTTCTATTAATCTGCCCTTGGTTTTCAGTATTTCTAATTTGGTATTTAATTTGGGATTTTCAATTTCTTCTTTTTCCACCCTTTTCAGTTGCATGCCCAATTCATTGTTCTCTACTTTCTCTATTTTATTCATGTAAGCATTCAGAGATACAAAACTACCCCTATGAACTGTCTTGGTTGCATCTCATAAGTTTTGGTAGGTTGTCTCATTGTTATCATTCTCCTGAATGAAGTTATTGATTATTTCTGTGATTTTTTATTTGACTCACTCATTCTTGAAGATTATATTATTTAATTTCCAATTAATTTTTGGTCTATCTTTCCATGGCCTTTTGTTGCATATAATTTTTATTTCAACATGATCTGAAAAGAATGCATTGACTATTAGTACCATTCTGTGCTGGGATTGTGAGGTTTTTTTATGCCCTGGTACATGGTCAATTTTTATGTGCCATGTACCACTGAAGTAAAAGGTATTTTCCTTTCTATACCCATTCAGTTTTCTCCAGAATTCTGTCATATCTACCTTTTCCAGAACTTTATTAACCTTCTTAATTTCTTTCTTGTTTATTTTGAGGTTAGATTTATAAAGTTCAGAGAGGGGGAGGCTGAGGTTCCCAACTAGTATCATTCTACTGTCTCTTTCTTCCTGTAATTCACTTAACTTCTCCTTCAAGCATTTAAATTCTATACCACTTCCTCATGTATGTTTAGTAATGATATTACTTCATTGTTTTGGGTGCCTTTTAGCAGGATATAGTTTTCTTCCTTATCTCTTTTCATTAGATCAATTTTGCTTTTGCTTTGTCTAAGAGTAGGATTGCTACCCCTGCATTTACTTATTCAGCTGAAACATAATATATTCTGATCCAGTCTTTTACCTTTAAGCTCTATGTTTCCCCCTGTTTTAAATATGTTTCTTGTAAACAACATATTGTATATTTATTATTTTTAATCCATTCTGCTATCCACCTTTATTTTATGGGAGAGTCCATCCCATTCACATTCACAGTTATGAATAATATCTTTGTTTTCTCTCCGTCTGATTCCCACCCTGTTTATTTCTCCCTTCTCATCCTCAATAGAGATTTACTTTTGACAACCCCCCAGATCTTCCCTCCCTTTTATCAGACCCCTCTCTTTTATTTCCCTTATTACTTCTTCCCTCTCTTTTAACCCCCTTCCTTTTTCCTTCCCCTTTTCCCTTCTACTACCTATATGGCAAGTTATATTTTTCTGCTTAACTGATTATATTGTTCCCTCCTTGAAAATGATCAAATGAGAATAAAGTACAAACAATGCTCATCTCCCTCCCCTCTTTCCCTCTATTATAATATGTTTTGTTCTTCTTATTGTGATGTAATTTACCATTATCTGCCTTCTTCTTTTCTTTTCTCCCATTACAATCTCTTCACACCCTTTAATTACTATTTTTTTTGTCATCACATCAGGTAAATTTTACTGACTCCTATTTATTTATATCACTTTTAATTGTTGTACTAAATATACAGTTCTCAATATTAGTATCATCCTCCCATAAAGAGATATAAACAGTTTGCCCATATTGAATAACAAGTTTTTTTTCTCTTTTATTCCCCTGTTTACCTTTTTATGCCTTTCTTGAGTCTTGTAAGATCAAATTTCCTACTGAGCTTTGGTCCTTTGCCCCATGGAATAATCAAATCCCTCCAATCTGTTCATGAAGAAGCCACAAGGTCCTGGGTAATCCTGACTGAAGTTCCTCAATGTTTTAATTGTTTCTTTTTAGCTGCTTGCAATATTTTCTCCTTTTCTTGATAATTCTGGAATTTGGCAACAATATCCATTAATGTTTTCAATTTGGGACCTCTTTTAGGAGAAGATAATGGATTCTTTGATGACTATTTAACCCTCTGGATCTAAGACCTCACAGCAGTTTTCCTTGCTGATTTCTTGGAATATATTTTCTTGGCTCTTTTTTCATCATGGTCTTCCAGTAGACCAATAATTCTTAGATTTTCTTTCCTGGAACTATTTTTCAGGTCAATAGTTTTTCCAATGAGAAATGCATTTTTCCAATGCATTTTCTTCTATTTTTTCATTCTTTAGATATTGTTTGACTAAGTTTTCATTCATGGAGTTGTTAGTTTCTACTTGCCCAATACTAATTTTTAACTATTGTTTTCTTCAGTTAGCTTTTGTACCTCCTTTTTCTAAGAGTTTTTTCCTCTACTTAGGTTTTGTATCTCCTTATCCATTTTGGCCAATTTTACTTTTTAAGGAACTCATATTTTTTAAAATCATTGTTCAGTTTTTTCTATATCTTTAATTTGGCTTTTAAAATCCTTCTTGAGCTCTTCCAGTTATGCTCTTTGGGCTTGAAACTAGTTAATATTCCATTTTGATGTTTCTGATATGGGTAAAGTGTCAGTGCTGTCTGCTTCTGAATTCTTATTTTGTTCCTCCCTGTCCTGGTAATAAGATTCTATTGTCTTTGGTTTTCCAATTGTCTTCTTGTTAATGATCATTGTCTTTTTCCTGGCCTTTAAAGTGAATCTCTGCTTCTGGGGCACATGGGATTCTGTCCCATGTTTCTTGTGCTGGGAAATAAGTTCCAGATTACTGACTTTGTGTCCTGGGGCCTTTGGTTCTTTCAACTGCAAGTTATATAAATGCTGCAGCTTACCTAATTCTGAGCTGACTAGTGTATGCTAAGATCAAGGCTAGGTGAAGTCGGAATTTCCCCTAAAGCTCACTTAAGCTCACTGCATGAGATGTGGGAAAGGGGTGGTCTGGCTGCTGGAGGTCTCCTCTTCCTCTAGGGTCACACTAACCCCATCTGCACTAGTAAATGCCCATTTCTCCTGCCTGTGCTAAGGCATGCCTGGGTCCTGGTGATGGCACTTACTAGCTCCAATTCCTTTGTGCTCAAATCTCCTGGTGGTCCACTCAGATAGGGCTTGCTGTGATGCTTCCAGGCCTGCACTTGTCCCCTTCAATCATAGCAAGAGGGAACCTTTCCAATGGTCTCCCTAGCCTCTCAAACTAAAAGCCTGCTTACCCTTTTTGCTGACTCCACCATTCTAGGATTTTTCCTGGGGCAATATTCTTTGGGTTCTTCAAAGTTAATCAGGGAGAGTGAGAGCAATTACAGTGACTCTGCCATCTTGGCTCCTGGGAGTTCATGTAGGTGACTTTCAAACATTTAGTCTGTGTGCTGATAGCTCAAGCATAGTTGCTACAGCTGCTGTGCTCCCTAAGCTTCTCTCTCATCCAGTTCTATTGCATTCCTGTCCCATGCTGAGCAATTTGGGGATGCAAACTGCCACTGGTGATTCATCTCTACTGTGACCACATCTGCACTAGTGCTTCCTACACACTCTATGTACCCCTAGCCTGGGGTGACACATCCTTCCCAGGGATCTTTCAGGATGTCCTGGGCTGGGTATCTGCCATACTCTGTCTCCCAGTGTCTTCGGCCACTCTGAAATTCATTGACATTTACTTCTTAGAGATATCTGATGGAAATTGTGGATGAGCACAAGTGAATCCTTTCTTTCACTCTGCCATGTTCCTCATCAGAGGTCTTTAAGCAAAAGCTAAATAATTATTTGCTGGGTATGTTATATAAGCTATTCTTGTTCAGAGGTAGGTTGAAATGGATATTCTTTGATGTTCCTTCCCAACCTCAGGTTCAGGGATTGCAAGGCACTGAGCACTATGGTAAATCCAAATATCCTTTGTCTTCCTATATCACAAAGTGTACCAGGAACAGAACTTTTCAAATATCCCCCTGTCCTAGGTGTAAAATGTGGAAGAACACGTACCTTTCAGGATTACTGGGGGGATCAAATGAGATCACAACAAATGTTTGGTACATAGTAAGCCTATATAAATGGCAACAATGGTAATTGTTATTGTTGCTGCTGCTGCTGTTACCATTATTGCTATCCCCTGGGGGAAAATTGTTATTGTTTTTCTTCAGTTGTTTCAGTTTCGCATACTACCCTGTCATGTGGCAAAGCACCTGGTGCTGATTCCATTCCAGCTGAGATTTACAAGGTAGGGAGACCATTGCTCATACAAGCTGACTGAAGTAGTCCAGGTTATATGGCAAGAGGAGGTTATCCCCCAGGAGTTCAAGGATGCCTCCATTGTCCATCTCTATAAAGGTAAAGGTAATAGATTGTCTTGTGACAATCATAGGGGCGTCTCTCTCTTAGTCATTGCTAGCAAAATTCTTCCTTGTGTCCTTAATAGGCTGATCCCTCACCTGGAAGATGAGTATATTCCTGAGAGTCAGTGTGACTTCAGAAAGGGTTGAGTAACAGTTGATGTGGTGTTTGCTGCCCAACAACTCCAGGAGAAACACCAGGAACAGGGCAGAGGTCTGCACACAATGTTTATAGTTGTAAGAAGGCCGTTGAAACTGTTAGTCATGAGGGCTTATGGAAAATTATGTGAAAATTTGGTTGCCCAGAGAAGTTCATCAGTATTGTACATCAATTTCATGATGGCATGTTTGCCTGGGTTCTGGACAGTGGAAAATGCTCTCGTGCCTTCCCAGTCACCAATGCAGTGAAACAGGACCGTATGCTTGTTCCCATGCTTTGTAGAGTGAAGTTTTCAGCCATGTTGTCAAATGCTTTCAATGAAGATGAACATGGCATCAAGGTTAACTATTGTACAGATGGTAAGTTCCTCAATTTTTAAAGGCTACAAGCCAAGACCAAAATGGAGGGAGTTCTGGTGCATGATATTCTGTTTGCAGATGATTATTCACTTAATGCAACCTTTGAAGATGAGATGAAACGTTGCTAATTTTGACCTACTAATTAACACCAAGAAATCACAGGTGCTCCATCAGCTACCACCATACCATCCATATGTTGAACCTTTGGATACAACAAATGGAGAAGTTTTGAATGATGTGGATAAGCTCACTTACCTCAGTAGTGTACTTTCCATGGATGTACATACACATTGACAATGAGGTTGGTGCACACATTTCCAGAGCTAGTTCAGTGTTTGGAGGCTTTGAAGAAAAGTTGAGGAGAGAAGAAGTATTAGACTGACTACCAAACTAAAGGCCTACAGAACCATTGTGCTGACCTCATTGTTCTATGCCTGTGAAACATGGACAAACTACCAGTGTCATACCAGGAAACTCAATTGCTTTCATTTGAACTGTCTTAGGAAGATTTTGAGGATCACCTGTCAGGATAAGGTACGAGACACTGAAGTCCTTGGTCCACAACTCTGATGGGCTGACCACCTCGTTTTAATGCGAAATGTATGTGTGCCAAAAAGACTATTTTATGGAGAACTCATATGGGGATAGTGATCACATGGTGGTCCGAAGAAGCAATACAAGGACACTCTCAAGGTCTCTCTCAAGAACTTTGGTTGTGCAACATGGGAGACACTGGCATAGGATCCCTCAGCACATGCCCACATCACAAAGGGTATTGTACTCTATGAGCAAAGCAGAATTGAGACAGCACAAAGTAAACACAGGATGCACAAATTTGTAGTATCCACCCCAAATATTCATATGGACTGTCTGTCCCCCACCTGTGGTAGAGCATTCTGTGTTCTATTGGTCTGATCAGCCATACTCAGACACACTGAAATTTCACTTTATCCTGCTGATGTCATTTTGGTCCTCTTTGAGAACAAAGGACAACAACCAACCAACCAACTACCCTTTGCAATTTGTTTTGGGGGTTTCCTGTCATTTGCCATTTCCTTCTCCAGTTCATTTACATATGCGGAACCTCAGGCATGTAGGTTCACACAACTAGTCTGAAGCTACATTTGCCTTCTGTTCTTGCTCACTCCAGGTCCAGCACTCTATCCACTGTGCCATCTATCTGCCCAGAGGGAAAACAAACAAGCAAAACCAAAACAAAGGAAAAATTTTTAGAGGCACATTCATCTATAATTCAATCCTCAAATCAATTTGAGGATTCTGTGCCTTTTAGCTGCCGGAATAAAGTTTACCAAGATGTGGAATTCCTGAACCCCATCCAACCTCCCCCAAAAAAGAAAAATTCAGTGATTCCAACAAAGAATTTCAGAATTTAACAGTTTGAAGGGACTTTATTTGTCAACTAATCTGACCCAAATGCAAAAGGGAATCCTCACATTTTAATGTGTCTGACAAGGCCTCATCTAACTTTGACTTGTGAAATACCAAGGATTGGAAACCCAACCCAAAGTTTCTTGAAGTAACCCATTTCCACTTTCAGGGATAGCTCTGATTATTAGAATTATTTTTTTGCTGATATTAAGCCTCAATTTATTTCTTCCATGGTTCCACCTATTGTTCTCAGTTGTGCCCTCTGTGGCCTAATAGATAACAGAACAAGTTGAATCCCTTCTCCATGTGAGAGTTCTTTACATACTAGGCGAGCATTATTTTGTCTCAGGATCCATAAGCTCAGAGAAAATCCACATAGACATGTAACATCCTTACAATGGCCATGCAAAGTTGATCTAGTGATTCAGAAATCATTGTAAATGAACTGATGATTATGGATCATAATGGCTCTGAAAGCCTTCTAGTTGTTATGCAACTACATTTCTTTATTATTCTCTTGTGGTATGGGTTCAAGGGTACTAGGTAGGTAGAGGATGCCTCTGCTAAGAATGACTTCATTAAATTACCTGAAGTCCTTTTTTCTAGTTCTGGTACATAGACCATGTTCTTTACTTCATTGGTTATAGTCACACGGAAGGTGATAAGGGAAGGTTTCACCTTCAGTAGGTCATAACTGTGTCTGGAAATTATAATAAATCCAAGATCTGTGCTTGACCATTCCAAGCAACCAATTAAAAATGTGGACCTTGGATGTTACTTACCAAAACTCTTGGTCCTTCCTATCAGTGAAATGAGTCCATCCAGATTTTAGTTCAGTTGTTAGTTTACTGTCCTTTATGTAGACCTTTCCTTTGGAATCAGAAATAAATCGAAGAAAAGAGATAATTTAGACTGTTGAATTAACAAACACTTTAAAAATGGTGTCCTTCAGGTCCAGTATGGGTTATTTCCTAAAATTATTATTTAGCATGTATAGAATACCTTCTATTTGTTTAAAACCATCCTTTGTCTTAAAACTTAGTGAGGTGACTAAATGACAGTGCTCTTTCATTGATGGCCAACCATGAAATCTTTGAGTGCAGCAGCTTCCTTCTCCTTTATAGACACTCTGTAGTAGTACATCATGTTTGATGGGAAGCCCTTTTACTACTTTGTGAAAATATGGTGCACTATTGTTTTAATGTTTCCTAGAGAGGATCAAAGGTGATCATGTGTGAAATCATTCCTTGTTAAGAGATGTCTTTTCCCTGAAGTAGGTCTACTTTTCTAACTACCTTTCTTCTAGTACTCAGAGCAGATGGGCCTATCTGTGAGCAGTCCCTATCAGACTTTATTAATTGTGAATAACAAGATATTTCATGCATGTGGCTTTCCTTTTGACTAAATATAGAAACAGGACTAATTCCTCTGTGTTTGATATAGAAAATAGAATTTTAAGTTGTCTTTTAGAGAAATAGAAGCCATGAGGTGCACGAATTAGTTGAGGAATCATAGTATTACTTAAAATTAGAAGTGTCTATAGGGACACCTGTGAAAAGGAGAAAAAGGGGTGAACAAGAAAAGAGATAGTGTGGGGCAGTAGAAAGAACACTGACTCTTTAATTGGAAAACCTGGGTTAAAACCCTCACTCTGATGCATGCTATTTGTGTAACCTTGGACAAACCACTTAAATTCCTTGAGCCTCTGTTTTCCAATCAGTTACATTGTGTTGGAATAACCTCTGGTATTATCTCTAATGACCTAATAATCTACTGTAGTCCTTTTATTTTATATACACAGTATATAGAGAGATCAAATTGTTTGCTTACAGGCACATAGTATGCTCAGTGGGGACAGAGTGAAGGTCTGATTCCTTGCCCTGTTTTTCTTCCACCATACTTCAATACCTCAGATACTGAAAGACAGTGCTAAGCTTGAGAGGATAAGTTTCTAAGGAAATAATAAGAGTTCACATTTATAGAGTCCTTCACATCTCCTCACTTCTCATTACAGCACTTATATTCTCTTTGGAGCCTTACAAAAGTTCTTATTATTTCCATTTTGCAGACGAACAAAATAAGAAAGAGAGATAAAGTCTCTTGTCAATGTGACTATACTGCTTTCAAGTGTCAGTAGTCAGATTTGCACCCAAGTTTTTCTGACAAGCCTAACACTATTTACTATGTCATACTTGCGTATTTGTCCCAAATTTTAAATGAAAGACTAGGACAAATAGGTTGCTTCTATTGATGTCTTTACTTTTATATTTTGATGGAATATTTCCTCCACCAGTTCAGACTATATTCCCTCCATGCAATTTTAATCTGTGTCACTCTTGTCTTTTTTCTCCATGCAAATTCCATACAGGATATAGCCAATCTATGGGAGACTTGCTTTTTTTTTCTTTTATTATCTTGATAGAGCAAATGTAAAACTTAGGTTCTCCCTCTCTCGCTTCTCATCCATACTGTTTTTTAATTCTCTTCTTTTTCCAATAATGTATATTCTTCATAATGTATTTATGTTGAGCAACAGGGAGGCTGGGTGGGGGATCAGTGATCTTCCTTACCTACAGACATGTGACAAAACCTATTCCATTACTTATCTCTAACCAAGCAAATTAGGTTCTGCAATGAACTTTTATGAACCCTCAAATATCACACTGCAATTTGAAAAAAAATAGTAGCTTAGATTCATTATGTATGCAATTGCAAGGGAGAGGGGTAGAGCAATAAGCATGCACCATCATGCTCAGATAATACAATCTTCCATGTGGAAGTGACTGGAGAGTCTGACTTTAGGCTTTGGATTGGCTATATTCAGCCAGAAATGGTTCTTTTTTTTTTTCATTTAAATCCTAATTGCTTGACAGCATTAAAGGGAGAGAAGAAAGAAAATTATGTAACAGGAGAGGCTTCGAGGCTTCGAGCTTTACCTAGCAAAGTCTGGCTGACAAGTGGACTTGCAATCATGATCCTCAGTCCTTTCAGCTGGTGTTATTTCTTTGTTGTTTTACATGAAAGAGATTAGCGATGGCTAGGACTTTGTGAACCTCAGGAGAAAAAGTTACTGGGATATCCATAGTATGAAGTCCATTCTAGATTTTCAGCCAACCCCTACACAATCCAGGCCTCAAAAAGTTAGGAGAACTTTGGAGTTTGGAACACAGACCGGTAGAATCAGAAATGCATACTCATCCAATTGCTATGGAATATTTGAACATAAACTTGGCAGGACATATATTATGTAGAAATGACATTAAATCTGAACCTACTCTCTCTGGTCCAGAGAAAAATGCGCCCCTCAGGTGCTAGGTGGAAATGTTTATATTTCTTTCATTGCTATATACATATATTTAAATGAATATTATTTGTAAAAGTTAATTGATAATAATTGGTTAAATGAAACCAGGGATCTAACCATCGGTTTTAAGTATTGAAGGAAACATTTGAATGGGAACTTGAGTCCCTCATATTAAAGGGGAATTTTCCAACCATGTCATAGACCATCTTATATCATGAGGGAGATATGTAACTTTTCACTTCTAGAGAGAAATCAGAGCATTCTCCCCATGCACATTATATGACTAAAAATTGATTTGACATTTCTATATCCACTCCAGAAAAACATAATCTCTTTATTTTATAGACATACATGAAATATATATGTATACATACATGTTTACATACAAACATATACACATATGTGTATATAGTGAGGTAGTATGTATATATGTGTAGGTTATGTGTGCATGCATACATATGCGTATGCATGTATATACTTCAATATACTGTGTATATGTTATTTATACATATTACTGAAATCTCTGAGTTTTAACTAAAGTGAAAAAATATATCATAATTATAGCGCTAAGGAATGCCAGTGATCATCTAGTTCATCTTTGCCCTACCATACTGTGAACAAGGAGGGCACTGGAGCTCTAAGAACCCCATTGTCAGAAGGCTGGAAATAAAAACTATGTCATTTGACTCTCAGACTAGAGTTCTTTATTATATTGTAATTGTATAAGGGTTGGAGGGACATAGAATTAGAACTAAGAGGAACCATAGTGGTCTTCAAATCTAAACATCTCATTGTACAGATGATAAAATAGAGGCCTAGAAAGGAAAAGGAATTTGCCTGAGCTCTATCAAGTGAGAGGCAATAAAGTCAAGATTCAGGTCCGGTTCTCTGACTCCAAATCTAATGCCTAACATTTCATCATTCTGAAGAATGCATTCTCCTGTCTCATTCACAGTACTATTGACTCCTTCCAGTAGCATTTAGGTAAACAGTGAACACAATTATCCCTATTCTTTTCAATTTTGAAAAGTAGTCAGAGAGGGGATGGAGCCAAGATGGTGGAGTAAAGGCAGACACTCACCTGAGCTCTCCTCCAAATACCTTTAAAAATTACTCTAAACAAATTATAGAGCAGCAGAACTATGGAGTGAAATAAATTTCCAGTCCAAGTTAACTTGAAAATTTGGGAAGATTTGTTCCATGAGGGTGAGAGAAGAGTGTAGTCCATCACAGCCTCAACAGCCCAGACCTGGCTGCAGCAAACATGGAGCAGATTTTGGAGCAAAATAATCACTGTTGGCAGTAGCAATTTTCAAACCTCTCATCTCACAGACTACAAAGACAACTGAGAAGGCTTGCAGGTAAGGTCTGTTGCACCTGGGTGAAAGTGGAGTGGAGTCAAGAGCAGGCCATGCCATCATATCCCCAGCCACAGTAAATCAGAAGGAGGTTTGGGACTGACTGAATAAGAAACAACATCAGCAATGGCAGAAGCCACTTCAGTAACTCTCATTGCACAGACAATATGGAGGTTAAACAACTGGTCAGAAAGAGGTTACAGTGGTCTTTTTGCAAACACTGACGCAGGACTGTTGGTTTACCCACAACTGGATCAGGTCACAGCACTGGGTAGCAGTCCCAAGATGAAGAAGAACACTAGCTAACAGAACTTGAGGCAGCAGTGGAATGGGAATGTTCTCACAGTTACAGGGTAGAAAAGAGTACTTATGGTCACTCACAAAGCAGAGAACCTCTTGATAGGTGCTCTGCTCCTCTCTCCTTACATAATACCATCTTAGAAATGAAAACTTGCAGGTCCCTAGAAGTATCTCTGAAAACAGCTGCACAAAATCCCTCCAACTTGGAACAGCACACTCTCCACCCTGGAAACAGAGCCTTACTTTAACAAACAGTTAAAAGTCAAGTGATAGGCTGGGGGAAATAAGCAAACAATGGGCATAAAACCTCTTACCACAGAAAATTACTTTGGTGACAAGGAAGATCAAAACACAAACTCAGAAGAAGAAAACAAAGTCAAATCCCCTACATCCGATGCCTCAAAGAAAAGTGTGAATTTCTGTGAGGCCATGGAACAGCTCAGAAATACTTTTGAAAATCAAGTAAGAGAGGAAGAGGAAAAATTTTGAAGATAAATGAGAGTGTTTCAAGAAACTCATGAAAAATGAGTCAATAGCTCAGTAAAGGAGAGCTAGAAAATAATAATTTAAACACAAGACTAGACCAAATGGAAGAAGAGGTCCAAAAAGTCAATGAGGAAAACAATGTCTTAAAAGTAGAATTAACCAAATGCAAAAGGAGGTCCAAAAGCTCACTGAAGAAAATAATTCCTTCAAAATTAGAATGGACCAAATGGGATTTAATGACTTTATGAGAAATCAAGAAGCAATCAAAGAAAACCAAAAGAATGAAAAAAAAAAGAAGACAATGTGAAATATCACATTGGCAAAACAACTGACCTGGAAATAGAATAAAGAGAGATAATTTAAAATTATTGGACTACCTGAAAGCCACGATAAAAAAGAGCTTAGACATCATCTTTCAAGAAATTATCAAGGAAAACTGCCAACCAGAGGATAAAAATGAAATGGAAAGAATCTGTCAATTACCTCCCAAAATAGATCCCCAAAGGAAATCTCCTGGGTTTAGCCCAGGAGGGCTATATTTGGTATAGCCAAATTCAGGAATTCCCAGGTCAATGAGAAAATGCTGCAAGAAGCCCAAAAGAAACAATTCAAGTATGGTGGAGCCACAGTCAGGATAATACAAGATTTTGCTGCTTCTACATTACATGTTTGGAAAGCTTGGAATATGGTATTCTCAAGGGCAAAGGAACTAGGACTACAATCAACAGTCACCTAACCTAAATATAATCCTTTAGAGGATTAGTCAATGTGATAGACAACTTTCAAGAATTCTTGATGAAAAGACCATAGCTAAATAGATAATTTGACTTTCAAATACAAGACTCAAGAGAAGCATAAAAAGATAAACAGGAAAGAGAAATCATAAGGGACTCAGTAAGTTTAAACTTTTTACATTCCTACATGTGAAGATGATATTTGTAACTCATAAGACCTTTCTCATTACTATGGTAGTGAAAAGAAGAATATATAGACAAAGGGCAGATGGGTAAGTTGAATATGATAGGATGATATATAAAGCATAAATATTAAGGGGTGAGAGGGGAATGTGCTGGGAGAAAGGGAAAGGTAGATTCAGGTAAATTATTTCACAACAAAGAGGCAAGATAAAGTTTTTTCAGTAGAAGGGGAAAGGGGGAGATGAGGGGGTGTGAGTGAACTTTACTCTTTTCAAAATGGGCTCAAAGAAGGAATGACATACACATGCAATTGGATATAGAAATCTGTCTTACCTACAGAAAAGTGAGAGGGGTAAGGGATAAGAGAGTAGGGAGGTTGATAGAAGGAAGAACAGATTGGGAGAGAAAGTAGCAAAGCTCTTTTTAGGAGGGATAGGGTGAAAGAAGAGAGAATAGAATGAAATGAAGGAGGAACATGATGGAGGGAAATACAGTTAGCAGTAGTAACTGTGGAAAAAAAATGAAGTAAGTTTCTGTGATTAAGGCCTCATTTCTCAAACATATAGAGAACTGAGTCAAGTTTACAAAAATATAAGAGCCATTCCCCAATTTATAAATGATTAAAGATATGATCAGTTTTCAGATTGTTATCATAGCTATCTACAGCTTTCTGCAAAAAATTCTCTAATTCACTATTGTTTGGAAAAAGATAAATTAGAACAATTCTGAGGTACCACATCATACCATCACCTAATAGGAAAGAAAAGGTGAATCACAAATGTTGAAGGAGATATTGGAAAAATGAGGCAATAAGGCACTATCATGGAGTTGAAAGGTGATTCAAACATTCTGTAGAGCAATTTGAAACTATACCTAAGGTGTTATAAAATCATACATACCTTAGACCTGGTAGTACCACTATTGGGCCTGTATCCCAGAAGAGATTTTTTAAAAAGGAGGGGAAGGAACTCTATGTACAAAAATATTTACAGCAACTCTTTTGGGGGGCAAATAATTAGAAATTAAAGGGGTACCTATGAATTGTGGGATTACTGAATAAGTTGTGGCATGTGAATTGGATGGAGTACTGTTGTACTCTGAGAAATAATGAACAAGATGTCCTCAGAGAAACCTGGAAGGACTTGAGTGATCTGATGCAATGTGAAATGTACTATGTACAAAGTAACAACAATATTGTAAGATGATCAGCTGTGAATGATTTAGCTCTTCTCAGCAATACAATAATCCAAGGACTTATGAAAAATGCTATCCATCCACAGAGAAAGAACTGATGGTGTCTGAATATAGATAGAAGCATCCTTTCTTTTACTTTATTTGTGGATTTTTTTGTCTCTTTTTGGTTTCACAACGTGACTATTATGGATATGTTTTGCATAATGTTGAATTGCTTGGGGGTTAGGAAGGGAGAGAATTTGGAACTCAAAGTTTTAAGAACAAATGTTAAAAATGTTTTACATGTAGTTGGAGAAAGATAAAATACTAAAGGAATAAAAATTAGGAAAAAACAGAAAAGTATAACAAGAGCTATTAGAAGAAAAGTAGTCAGATAAGTTTATCATATAAACACTAAAAATTGAACTGTTGATTGAAGAGAGTTCTCTCTTCCCTCTACACAAAATTTTTGATTATCAGAAATTCTATTCAGTAGTCCTGATATGGGAAACAGGTATGGACAGTGTTATTCTAGGCAAAAAGTACTAAAAATACTGGCAATAAAGGAGAGAGTTACTAGTCTATGTCTGAGGTCAGACACTTGAAGGAAGATTGGAATTCCAAGAGAAGGAGTTGAAGAGGATATGCACTTTAGGCATGGGGAAAACATGTGAATGCACAGAGATGTGAGATAGAATGGCATGTGTGTGAGAAATGAGCCAATTTGACTGGCTCTATTTAGAGGGAAAAATTTTGTAATAATTTTAGATAG
Source organism: Potorous gilbertii (assembly GCA_028658325.1). NCBI lineage: Eukaryota > Metazoa > Chordata > Mammalia > Diprotodontia > Potoroidae > Potorous > Potorous gilbertii. The sequence goes on from CM053769.1 coordinate 191,959,684, forward strand.
ATGGGTGAATGACAGAATGAAAGACTTCAAATGTCAAAGAATGTTTAATTTTGTCAAAGAAATGTCAGGAAATGACTGGAAATTTTTTATCTGTGAAGGGACATGGTCAGACATAAGACTATCACTTTGGAATTTGTTATTCAAACGGGGGAACAAGAATCAAGGAAGCAAATTAGATGATGATGAGGGTCAAAACTATGGTGATAGCTGTGTAATTAGAGAAAAAATGATATGAGGGAGCAGAGCCAAGATGGCAAAGTAGAGAGAGGAACCTGCTAGAGCTCTCCTACTCAAAAAACCTGTAAAAATGACAAACATATTATAGAGCAGCAGAAACTATAAAACGACAGAGTAAAGCAAATTTTCAGCCCAAGACAATCTGGAAGGTCAACAGGAAGGGTCTATTGCACTAGGCTGTGAGTAGAGCACAGTTGGACATGAGTCATGCTGGTGCAGACTGAACAAGGGCAAGTCTTATGGGACTTAATTACTGGCTGATCCTGTGATTTTCAAAGTTCTCAACCCACAAATGCCAAAGACAGCTATGAAGATCAGTGGGAAAGGTATTTCACCTGACTGAGAGGAGAGCATGGTTAAGCCCTAGCCTCAGAGCAGTGGCAGGTGCTGCTATAGCTGAGACTACTTCTGGAGCTCTTCACTTAATGAATAACTCAAAGGTCAAGTAACTAGCCTGGAAGATGAGTAAATGGGGAGAAAAGTATCAGACTATGGATTACTATTTTCTCAGTGAAGACATATTTTCCTACATCATTAGTGAAGAGAAAGATCAAAATATACAATCACAAGAAAACAACAAAGCCAAAAGAACTGAATCCAAAGCCTCCAAGAAAAATATGCATTAGTCTCAGGCCATGGAAGAGCTCAAAAAAGATTTTGAAAATCAAGCAGGAGAATTACAGAAAAAATTGGGAAGAGAAATGAGAGTGATGTTAGAAAATCGTGAAAAATGAGGTAACAAATTGCTAAAAGAAACCCTCCAAAATGCTGAAGAAAATAAAAGCTCTAAAAATAGACTAACACAAATTTCAAAAGAGGTCCAAAAAGCTAAGGAGAAGAAGAATGTCTTAAAAAAGAATGGGCCAAATGGAAAAGGAGGTCCAAAATCTCATTGAAGAAAATAATTCCTTAAATTTAGAATGGAGCAGATGGAAGCTAAAGACTGTGTAAACCAAGAAATTACAAAATAAAATCAAAAGAATGAAAAAGTAAAAGACAATTTGAAGTATCTCATTGGAGAAAAAGAACTGACCTGGGAAATGGATCCAGAAGAGATAGTTTTAAAATCATTGGACTACATGAAAGCCATGATCAAAAAAAAGAGCCTGGATATCATCTTTCAGGAAATTGTCAAGGAAAACTGGCTAGAATAAGAGGGTAAAATAGAAATGGAAAAAATCTCTCAATCACCTCCTGAAAGAGAACCAAAAAGGAAAATTTCCAGGAATGTTGTTTCTAAATTCAGGAGTTCCCAGGTCAAGGAGAAAATATTACAAGAAACCAGAAAGAAAAGACTCAAGTGTTGATGGAAACAAAATGAGAATAACACAAAAATTAGCAGCTTCTACATGACAACTCACTTGGGGAAAGTGATCACATGGTGGTCAGAAGAAGCAATACAAGGACACTCTTAAGGTCTCTCTCAAGAACTTTGGATTTGGTTGTGCAACATGGAAGACACTTGCCCAGGGCCACTCAGTATGGCATGCCCACATCAGAAAGGGCACTGTGCTCTATGAGCAAAGCAGAATTGAGACAGCACATAGTAAACATAGAATGCACAGATTTGGAGTATCCACCCCAAATATTTATGTGGACTATCTGTCTTCAACTGGTGGTGGAGAATTCTGAGCTTGTATTGGTCTGATCAGTAACAGCCAGACACACTGAAATATCACTTTATCATGAATGATGCTGTTTTGATCCTTTTCGAGAATGAAGGACAACAACCACCAACTATATGTATGTATGGTGCATGTGTGTGTCTAGATTGATACATAATAAGAGAGAGAGAAAGAGAGAGAGAGAGAGAGAGAGAGAGAGAGAGAGAGAGAGAAGGGGGTACAGGGATGAGAGGGAATAAGTGAATCTTCTTTTCATCAGATTTGGCTTCAAGAGGGAATAACAGGCACATTCTGTTTGGTATGAAACTTTGTCTTATACTTTGGGAAAGCAAGGGGAAAGGGAATTAGAAAGAGGGAATAATACAAGGGATGGCAGATTGGGGGAAGGGGTAATAGGAAACAAACACTTTGGGAGAAGGACAGGTTAGAGGAGAGAATAGACTAAATGAAGGATGGAATAGGATAGAGGGAAATATAGTCTTTCACAACATGACTATGGAAGTGTTTTGTAAAACTACACATGTATAACATTTATCAAAGTTCTTGCCTTCTCTATGAGGGTTAATGGGGAGGGGGAAAAGGTGAGAATGTGGAACTTAAAACTTTAAAAATGAATGTTAAAAATTGTTTTTAAATGCAACTAGGAAATACTTTAGGGGAAAAATGGTCATTCAATGAAATAAAGGAATATTGGGGGCCAAGATGGCAGAGTAGAAGGAGGGACTTGAAGAAGCTCTCCCCTCACAGACCATAAAATACTTGTAAAAAATGACTCTAAACATATTTAAGAGGAGCAGAAGCCACAAAGTGCCAGAATAAGATTTCCAGTCCAAGACAACCTGGAAGGGCAACAGGAAAGGTCTACTGTACCTGACTTGGAGAGGAGTGCAGCCCAGCCTTGACCTCGCAGCATGGCAAGGAAAGAACTGGAACAAGCAAAATAGGTCCAAAAAGCCAATGATGTGAAGAATTCTTTAAAAAGCAGAATTAACCAAATGGAAAGGGAGGTTCAAAAGCTCATTGAAGAAAATAGTTCTTTAAAAATTAGAATGGAGAGATGGAAGCTAATGATTTTATGAGAAGCCAAGAAATTACAAAACAAAAGCAAAAGAATGAAAAAAAAATAGAAGGCAATGTGAAATATCTCATTGGAAAAACAACTGACCTGGAAAATAGATCCAGGAGAGAAAATTTAAAAATTATGGGACTACCTAAAACTTATGCTGGAAAAAAGAGCCTAGACATCATCTTTCATGAAATTATTAAGGAAAATTTTCCTGATATTCTAGAACCAGAGGGCAAAATAAATATCAAAAGAATCCACCAATCACCTCCTGAAAGACATCTGAAAAGAGAAACTCTTAGGAATATTGTAGCCAAATTCCAGAGTTCCCAGATCAAAGAAAAATATTGCTAGCAACCAGAAAGAAACAATTCAAATATTGTGGAAATACAATCAGGATAACACAAGGTCTAGCATCTTCTACATTAAGTGATTGAGGGACTTGGAATATGACATTCCAGAAGTCAAAAGAACTAGGACTAAAACTAAGAATCACCTACCTAGCAAAACTAAGTATAATACTTCAAGGGAATAAAATGATCGTTCAATGAAATCGAGGACTTTCAAGCATTCTTGAAGAAAAGACCAGAGCTGAATAGAAAATTTGACTTTCAAACACAAGAATCAAGAGAAGCATGAAAAGGTAAACCTGAAAGAGAAATCATAAGAGACTTAATAAAGCTGAACTGTTTATATTCCTACATGGAGGGATAATATTTATAACTTTAAACTTTTCTCAATATTTGAGTAATTGGAAGGATTATGCACATACACACACACAAACACAAACACATACACACACAGACAGAGAGCACAAGGTGAGTTGAATAAGAAGGGATGATATATAAAAAATAAAACTGAGGGGTTAGAGAGGAATTAATTGGGAGGAGAAAGGGAGAAATAGAATGGGGTAAATTATCTCACAAATAAGAGGCAAGCAAAAGCTTTTTTAATGGAGGGTTAGAGGGGGAAGTGAGAGAGAAACAGTCAAACTTTTTCTCATTGGATTTGGCTTAAGGGGGGAATAACATGCACAATTTGGTATGCAAATCTATCTTACACTATAGGAAAGTAGGGGGGAAGGGGTTAAGTTGAGGTGCAGGGAGGATGATAGAAAGGAGGGAAAATTGGAGGAGGGGGTAATTGGAAGGAAACACTTTCAAGGAGGGACAAGGTCAAAAGAGAAATAGAATTAACAGGAGGCAGGATAGGATGAAGGCAAGTATAGTCTTTCACAACATGACTGTTGTGGAAGTATTTTGCCTGACTACACATCTGTTACCTATATTGAATTGTTTGCCTCTTCAATGGGAAGGAGGAAGGGAGAGAAGTTGGAACTCTTCGGAGTTGGAAGTTTTAAAAACAAATGTTAAAGATGGTCTTTACATGCAACTGGGAAATGACATACTAGGAACGGGGCATAGAAATCTATCATACTCTAAATAGAGGATATAGGGATGAGAGAAATGAGGGAAGTGATAGAAGGGAGAGTAGATTGAGGGAATGGGCAATCAGAGTGTATGCTGTCTTGGGGTGGGTGGAGGAGGAGTGGGGAGAAAATTTGGAACTCAAAATCTTGTGGAAGCAAAGGTTGAAAACTAAGTTAATTAAAAAGAAATAAAATCTTTACAATCTATCAGTTCTCTGAAAATGCCCCAAAAATATATGTAATGCACAAGACCAAGCTTGTATTCTTCTTTGGGGTCATTGTTGTGGTAATTTTGATGCCTTCACTTATGCTTTTGTGTATATGGTGATTCTATTTACATTTTTGTAATCATTGTGTACATTGTTTTCTTGGCTCTGCTTACTTCATTCTGCATCATCTTACGTACACATTTCCTTGCTTCTCAGGAATTATCATATTCATCATTTTGTACATCACAGTAATATTTCAATATAGTAACATATCAGAATGTACTTAGTCATTCTCCATTCTTCATTCTCTATGGGCATTTACTTTGTTTCCAATTTTTTTTTTTTTGCTTACAAAAAGTACTACAACATATATTTTATTTATATGAGTACTTTGTTCTAATCCCTCCCTTTTGAGGCATGCATCTAATAATGGAGTCTCCCGTTCAATAGGTATGTACATTTTAGTCACTGTATTTGCATAATTCCAAATTTCTTTCTAAAATGGTTGCACAGTTTCACAGCTCCACTGACATATTAGTGTACCTATCATTCCATAACCCCTTCATAATCTTTTTTTGTTTTGTTTCCCAATTTGCAAGGTATGAAGTAAACCTCAGGATTATTGTGTTTTGCATTTATTTTATTTTTAATGATATGGAATATTTGTTCATACAGTTGTAATAACTTTCTGGTTCTTCTGTGAAATGTTTGTTAATATATTTGAGCATTTATCTACTACAAAATAGCTATTAGTCTTATGGATAGTTATCAGTTGTTTATATATTTATATCTTCCATGCAAAACCTTTATGAAAGAAATTTGATACATTATTTTTTCCAGTTTGATCACTTCCCTTCTTTTTCTAGGTACATTAACTTTCTCTGAGTAGAAGATGTTCACTTTCATGTAATCAAAGTTATTTATTTTATCTTTTTAATTGTCTCTATGGCTTATTTGTTTAGTGATATATCTTCTACTCATAGTTGTGAGAGGTAAACTATCTGCTTCTCTTCTAATTTTTATAGGTATGATCTTTAACATTAAGGCCATGAATTCATTTATATTGTATTATAGAATATAGTATGAGATATCAGGTCAAGGTTGATTTCTTCCAAACTGTTTTCTAGTTCTCTTGATATAGTTGTAAACCCCTCATATGATAGTCACATGAATCCAAGTTGTCTATATTTTCCTGGCATTATAGAATTGCAGTTGGAAATTAACGTAGTTTGACCAATCATTAATCTCATCTACCCTGGTTTCTTCAACTGTAAAATGAGGGGAAAGGTTAAATAACCTCTTGATTTCATTTTTTCTCTACATCTGTGATTTCTAATCTGGTCAACATCCATGACAAACAGTCATCCAGTGTTCACTTGCAGACGTCCCTATAACAGGCAACTCAAAGTCACTAAAAGCATGCCAGTCCATTGTTGCCAACTTGAATTATTAGGAAATATTTCATATGAAGCCATAATATTCTCAAACAAATACATTTGGGGGGGGAGAAAGAGAGGAAAAATATAAAGAAGAAAAAAGAAAATGAGAAGGGCAGAATGGTAAAGTGAAAGTTTGCTCAACTTGTAATCAGAATTCCTAGGTTCAAGTTGAGATTCCATCACTGTTAGACTTTGTTCCCTCTACCTAGCCTCCCTTGACCTCCTTCTTTGTGTCCAAGTGGAAAATGCCAAAGATAGAGGTGGCTGAAACCAATAGCCCTTATGCCATTGGTGACAAGGGTAATCTATATTATAATTAAGCAAGTAAAGGAAAGAATGAGAAGCTCTTAATAATATTGCCTTGCAATGATCTCTCAGAAGAGTTGAATGTCCCACATTACTGTAAAAGCTATGTGCTTTTCTGTCTTCATGATTTCATTGGTTTTATGTTGCTGTCTGTTTTATATGAGCACATCTTTCACTTGGCCACTGCGAATTAGAACCCATAGCCAAATGTCATTTATGTTTTTCTTCAAGTCTATGCACTATGACTCTCAGCATGTTCCCTCATTGTCTTATTGATTTCCTCCCTAACTCTCCCTTTCACTGGAAAACATAATAATGGTGCAATTTATTCCTTTCTCAACCCTACAATGAAATGAAATTGATATTGTAAAGGTATATTTAGATCCTGTGTCTCTGCCAGATCTGGTGACCTTTAACAGGCACCTGGAAAGACATAATATCCTCCTGCTGTGCTAAATTTCCATTGAATTGGCTCTTTAATTTTGCTCTTTCACCACTGATAGTCACCTTTGTCTCCAGTATGCCGCCTTTCTGAGACCCTTATGGTTGAAGCTGGAGGCAAAGTCAAACAAGGGACTCAGGGAAAGAAAATGACAATATGAGAGCAAGGAGCTTATAGTTCTTAAGGTTAAAGGCACCTGAGATTAGGGAAACAGAACAAAGGTAACAAGGGTAGATGGAAAATAGAGAAAGAAATATGCATATGTGTTTGTGTATGTGTGTGTGTGTGTGTGTGTGTGTGTGTGTGTGTGTGTGTGTAAGAAAGAGAGAGAGAGAAAGAGGACCAAAAAGCAAGCAATTGAAGGGAGGGAGACATTTCCTATATGGATATTACATTTTGAATATTCTTCAAAGATTCCATTTTCAGATGGAACATTTTATAAGAAGGTTAGAGCTTAACAGCAAAGGACTTACTTTCTGGGCTTCAGATATCACACCAGGTGAATCTCATCTTGGAAACTCCCTCATCAACTGGGACTTCCTCATCCTTGAACATATACCTTCTCTAATTGTCTTCTAAACCTGGAATATCCCTCCTCTATGATAAATCTACTTCTCCCTTTTTGTCATCTTACTCTAGTACCTCCCTCAGTGTTAGGCTTCCCCTTACTATGGAACATCCACTCATTTCTGACTTTTATTTCTGCTATGCTGGCTTCTCCTCTGGTGAATTGTTTGGGGATAGGCCAAGGCTGGTAAACCTGGATTCTCTTCCTGGTTGTTTCTTTATTTCTGTACTTTAATACCATGTCCCCATACAGGTATTTCTGTCCCATTTCCCTCCCACTTTTTGTTAGCTTCCTTTTGAGTATTTCTACTACCCATTAGCTTCTTAAGTCAATGACTTTATATGTTGTTTGTGTTTATATCCTCAGCACTTAAGACAGAGCCTAGTACTTAGGAGATACTTAATTTTTCTTGTTTTCCTGTAAGAAATTTTATTATTAGTTATAAAACTTGCAACCTTCTAATGGAAGCTTCCTCTCTTTCCCATTCTACGTTCTAGCTACTTTAACATCATCTTTCTTTGCTCTCTAGTCTTAGGAGGAGAGGTAGTAGTTTCTACTTGTAACTTTGACCCCATCTCCTCTTATCTCTCTTATCTCTTCATTCAAAACTATTTACATCCACAGACAACCAGAATCCAGGCTGAAAATGATCACTAGTTTTATTCTGAGTGTCTGGAATCTGTTCACACAAAAAGCAAAGAGGCTTTAAGAGAGTATTTCATATCATATCTTTTCCTGAATTCGAGCTCTTCATGTGATCACACAATATTTTTGTAAATTCTTAAAAGCATCAATATATTTGTAACATGAAAGCAGCAAAGTGGTAATGGTGAACTATCCATTTTCTCAGTACAGATGGCTGAAAGACTCAGGTCTTCAAGTTCTCACTCATTACTGAGCTATAGTCTCTGAGAGAGTTATGGTTGAGAGGCTACTGTCAACTCTCAAGGAATGACAAGAAAGTCTCCCAAGCACACTCTTAGACAGAAGCTTGGTTATTTATATCTGGAGTTTTGTTTTTTATTTGGTTGTTTTTTCTTTTTCTTTTGTTTTTTGGAAGGGGGAGGTGAGGCAGTTGGGGTTAAGTGACTTGCTCAGGGTTACACAGTTAGTAAGTGTCAAATGTCAAGGCCATATTTGAACTCAGGTCCTCTTGACCCCAGGGCCGATGCTCTGTTCACTTCACCACCTAGTTTCCCCATAGAGACAGTTTTTATCAGTGACTATTATGCCCAATAAACTGATCAGTTCCAAAGTCCTTGCCAACCATCCACAGTTAAATAAATACGAGTTGGAATCCTAGTAACATGGGGATGTGATACCTCTCCACCATATGAACTCCAAGGCTGATTATCACTCTGTGAAATCCATGTCCTCTTATAAAAAATTCATATAGATTCCATGAAATATACTGAATATTCTTCCTCTACATTTCTTGACTTTATGTGGTTACCAATGAAGCATGTGAGAAATACATCAGTTGTCTCATTCCTGATACATAACTTGTTTGCTTCACTTTCAAATACATATTTAATGAAATCATTTATATTGACTTTTCCACTGTACTTCATTAGTAATTAAGATCAAGCCACTCGCTCACAAAGTACCCCTTCACTTCTTTCAGGTGAGCTGCAACTTTATTCTCTTAAAATTGTGGTATTTGAAGACTCACAGTTATACAGCATCATTGGAAGATTACTGATATGAATATCTATCAGAATCCAGTCTTAATAACATTAGGTTTGTTTCAGGGAGAATCTTGAGGTAATTAAAAGTATTACATGAGGGTCCCAACTCACTTTTCCTCAGTCATTTCTCAACCCTATTAATTATTCATTTTTTATCTTATTTGAAAAATTGTAACCTGGCTTTCTGTTTCACTGAAAAAAACTGAGGTTATTCACTGATAATTTTCTCTTCTCTTCTCTCCTCATGTTATTTCTCCCTCCCATTATGTGTCCTTCACCACTTTCTACATAAAATAGTGGCCCTTTTTGCTAAAGTCACCCATACCACATTCACATGCACTCCCATTCCCTCTTCTTTTCACCAACAGTTATCCTCTCTACCACATTCATTTTTTTAAACTAATCTTCAGTCTTTCTATCTACTGGTTGCTTCCCTACTACTTGTAAATGTGATATTTCCCGCTCATCTCCAAAAGATCCCCAGTGTCCCAAACTTCTTGTACTGGGGACCCGGCTGCTGGGCTGATAGGTTTGGTAGTTTGCATGCTACACCAGGGCATCCAGGCCTGGCTACTGACTTGAATGGGACAGAGAGTTATTTCCTGCAGTCCTTTTATGTTTTCCTGGCCTGGAAAATTTTTCACCCCCTATTTGTGGGTTTTGTTGCTCCAGAACTTGTTTTGAGATGTTATTTAATGTTGTTGTGAGGGGAATTGGGGAGAGCTCAGACAAATGACTACTTTCACTGCCCCTGACCATTTTAACTCTGCCCCATAGTAAAATAATTTTTCACTTCTCTCTCCATGATTAGTTTTCTAGTTTTTGTTTCCAGTTGATTTTTGCAATGAGATATTTCACATTTTTGTCAATTTTTTAAAATTTTGTTTTATTGTTTCTTGATAGCTCATGGAGTATTTAGCTTTAACTTGTGCAATTCCAATTTTGAAGGACTTATTTTCTTTAATGAGATTTTGTACATTTTTTCATTTTGCTAATTATGCTTTTTAAATAATTCTTCAGTGTGCCTTTTTTGTGGCCTATTTTGTTTCGAAGGTGATATTTTCTTCAGTATTTGCTATGCCTCCATTACCAAGTTTTCTTTTTTTATTTTTAGAATTTTCTTGCATCACTATTTTCTTTCCCCAATTTTCCCTCTGCCCCTGTAATTTGAATTTTAACATGTTTTTGAGGTATTCTAGGAATTCTTTTTGGACCTGAGAACAATTTATATTTTTATTTGAGGCTTTGCATGTAACTGTTTTGACGTTGTTTTCTTTGAGTTTGATTTTTGATCTTCCTAAAGTTCAGGTTATTTTGTTTTTGTTGTTGTTGTTGTTGCTCACTCATTTTTCCAGCCTAATTATTTTTAAGTTTTAATTTTATTTTAAGGTTGGACTCTGCTCCTAGATTGGAGGGGATTCCACCCCAGATCAGTTTTTTTGTGCTGCTGCCTTCAGGGCCAGTCTGTGGGTATGTATGTTGGTATGACCTAAGGAGAGGTAAAGTCACTACAATCCTAGCCTATACGCTGATATATGATCAACCACAAACCTTCTTCCTGGCCCTGAAATTGTATCCTAGGTCTCTGTTCTTTTTATAATCAATGTATTTATTTTTAGTTTCCAACATTCACTTTAATTAGATTTTGACTTCTAAATCCCCTCTCCTCATCTTCCTTCCCCCTACCCCAGAGAGCATGCAATCTTATATAGGCTATACATATACAATCATATTAAACATATTTCTATAATAGTCATGTTGTAAAAGAAAAAATCAGTAGAAATAGAAAAAAAACAATAAAATAAATTAGTATGCTTCAAATGTGGTATTTCACATTATGTCTCTGTACCTTCAAAAACAATAAAATAAATTAGTATGCAATCAGACTTAATAGGTCTTTCTCTGCTTGTGGATAGCATTTTCTATCATGGGTCTTTTGGAATTGTCTTATATCATTGCATTACAGAGGAGAGCTAAGTCTATCAGTCGGTCATCATACAAATGTTGTTGTTACTTTTTCCAATGTCATCCTGGTTCTGTTCACTTCACTCAACATCAGTTCATGTAAGTCTTTCCAAGTTTTTTTTTTCCTCTGAAATCCACCTGCTCATTATTTCTTATGAAACTATAATATTCAATTATATTTATATACTACACCTTGTTCAACTATTCCCCGGTGGGCATACCCTCAATTTTCAATTCTTTGCCATTACAAAAAGAGCTGCTGTAAATATTTCTGTCCTCTCATATCGATCCTTTCTCCCTTTTTTATTATTTCTTTGGGATGTGGACTAGGTCTCTGTTCTTCCTAGGGCTCCTCCTCACCCTGGGGCTGTGACTGGGGTCCCTGTGTGGGCAATGTAACAGTGTCCTGCTTCTAGTGCCAGCAAAAGGTCCACTGTAGTACCTTTCTGCCCAGGTGTGTGATGCACACCCCCACCCCTGACTGTCTGTGAGCTGAGAGATCTCTGGGCTGAGAGATCTTACAGCTGCAACTGAGGATTCAGTTGTTCCTCACCCCCTCTTCCCTGCCCTCCCCACTAATGCCTATTACCAGGTACTGCTTATGCTGTTGTGGTCTGCACTACACTGGGCTGACTAAGTTCCACTCACCCAGCAGACTTTTCCTGCTGGACCTCTAAGTTGTCCCAGGCTGGAAAACTGCTTGATCAGTCCTTTTGGTGTTTCTGCCACTCCAGATTTCTTTTAAAAGTGCTATTTTAATATTATTTAGAGGGCATAACACCAATCATAGCAGCATGCCTGAGGACTGCTGCTGTGAATAATTTTAAGGGTCTAATTGGATAGTATAATCAATAATCTATTCAGCAATAAAGTAAACATTGTTCAATAAAGCATAACATTCAAAGCAACATCCTTAAGTAAAACATATCATCTAATACATATATGTATCTCATAGCACTGTGAGTCATATGGTACATAGCATATATCAGTGCATCCCCAAAGTCGGGGGTCCCAGGGTCTTCTCTAATATGAAGTGTCCTTAAGGGGCAGCAGAAAATACCACATCATCCACCCATAGGTCATGGTAAGAACAATCTCTGGAATCAATACACAGCATCCAAGTAAAATCCTCTCTCATTTGACTCCAGGATGACTTCTAAACCCCACCATTCCTCTGCCATGGACTTGGAGCTCCTCGATCTTATCTGGGCTCATATGCAGGCAACTCTCTGCTCCTGCTCCTTATCTCAGCTCATGGCGACTGTTTTACTCCAAAGTCTTCCTATTTCTGCCTGACAGCAGGCTCCTGCAGCTTCTGCCCACAGTTTCTGTTTCTAGAAAAACAAAGTTTAATAGGACCATAACAGTATTTATACATATTGCCAGTGCCATCATCTCAATTCACTTTAACAGCTTTTAAAAGGGGCTTAAGCTAAGCCTCCTTCCTGTGGGCAGACCTCTACTCCTCAACCCATTTTACTCATAAAGACCAACAGACAGGGCTTCTGTATGAGAAATTAACACAGGTCAATAGACAGGGCTCCCAATATCACAAACATTGTTAGGTTTCCTCACAAACAAGTTCCCCTAGTCCTCTCATACTTGCTTCTTTTTCTCAGCTCTGCTTCTCTCTCTACTCTCTTTTCTCCCTCCAAGCAATACTTTATATTCCTTTAGTCATAACACAATTTCCTTGTTTATCTGCATATATTGTGCATTTTACTTTTTTTCTTTTTCTGAAAGCATGATTTCAATGTCATTTTTTTAAATTCACCAAATGCATCACAAAATGTGTTGCAGCCTCTCATTTCAGATTGCCTTTTAATCTGTCCCTTCTATCTATTCATATAACCAGGACATTAGTTCAGACTCTCATCACCTCTCATTTATAATACTGCAATAGCTGCCTAATTGTCTCTGCTACAAGTCTTTCCCCTTCATAATCCATCCTACACGCAATTGACAGTTTCTTCCTAAAACACAAGCCTGAACAAATCACTCCCCTATTCAAAAATTTTTAACTGGCTCCCTACTTACTCAAGTATAAATTTGAACCTCATTAGTTTGGAATTTAAAGCCATCTACTCTCTGGTTCTAACCTACTGTTGTACCCATATTTCATATTATTTCACTTCACACTTATTCCAAAGTATCTTATTAACTCCTCTCTCAATTTTGGTATTTCACATTATGTCTCTGTACCCTCAAAGATTCTCCCCGCTTTTTAAATGGAATGCACAGCTTCCCAATCTCTCACTCTTAGATTACTTGTGTCTTTTAAGGTTTAAATGAGGTGCCACTTTCTCACTGAAAAATATTCTTCCTCCTTCTAGTTATTAGTGATGTTTTTCTTTCATTTCTGTAATACCTCCTTCTTTCTCTCTGTCTCTCTATGTCTATCTCTGCCTATCTGTCTGTGTGTATGTATATGTATATGAGTATATATGCATATATGTATAATTTATGTACATGGGTATGTTACTTCCCTGGGAGTACTCAAAGTATTTGACGGTAGGAACTATTTTGTATTTATACAGGTTTGTTTTCAGGGTCAAGTACATTGCCTGTTACACAGATACTATTTAATAAATATTGGGGAAATGTTCACAACTTGTTCGAAACCTGTTTTCATTGAACGTGTGCATGAGCCTCATGTTGCACTTTCTGCCTATTCCTTGGATCTCATGTATTACTGAGTGTTCACTTACTCTTCTGGTCACCTCCTGCCTTAGATACTTAATACTTTTTTTCTATAAATTTAATTCAATAAACATTTATTCAGTGCCTACTATGTGCCAGACACTGTGCTAAGTTCTGGGGATACAAAAAAAGAGAAAGAAATAAACAGTCCCTATCTGCCTTCAAGAAACTTACAGTATAATGGAGGAAGAAACATAAAAAAGAAGTTAGAAGGGAGGGAGGACAAAAAGAAGGGGCCCCTGAACAAGGATATCATGTTCCATGAAATCAAACTGCAAATATAAATTGTAATGATGCCCAGCACTATCATGACCAATACTCAGATAATGGAGTGCTAGGCTGTATTAGCTTTAGGAACCATATAACTGTTAACACAGATTGATAGTTCATTAAAATCTCTAGAACTTTGCTAGACAATTACCTAGTCATGATTTACCTACCTTTTCCTTAGGAGGCTGATACGTGAACCCAAGTCTACATTTAACTTTATCCATGGGATCTTAGTAGATTTAACCCAATTTTCTTATTTGTCAAGATCTTTTAAAATTCTGGATCTTGTCATACAGTGCTCTAGAGTATTTCACCAGTGAACTCATTCCAAATCATCATGTATTATTGTTGGGTTTAAGATATTCAACTCATTTCAGACTTAGCTAATTGCATTGTCTTCTATCTCATAGCTTCATCTCTTACACAGGAATAGCATTAAAGACTATATAAAATACTTTATGAAAATTTAAGTAGACTATGGAAATTAAGTCGACTAAATAGTCTAAGTATACTATTACGGAAAACCTAAATAAGAAGTTATTCATCTATAAAGAGGGTTCTTGGCCAGAACCTTTAACCAGGCTCACTAAGGAGAGAGCTGGGAGAAGATCAGAGTCGGATTTTCCTTGTCAGATCATCTTAATTCAATATCGTCAAAACCATTCATTTATACCATATTGTTTCTCCCTCCTCTGGCATGGATCAATATCCCTCTGCTCTCTGCTATACCACCCTCATAAGTTAATATGGCCGAAGCAATTCATCCTTCTGTGGCTATTTCTAGAATATCAAACATCTCTGAACTTAGCTATTCTTGGACTTGATTGCCAGAGACATTTCCTTCCCCAGCTCATGCATAAAGTCTTTCCAGCTTTGTTGGACCTAGCATAACTTGAATATCATTAATAATGTCTTTAATAATACAGGACCACATCTAATCTATCATGAGGCGTCAACAAAAGATTTTCAAGGAGAAAACAGAGATACCATGTTAGATTATTATTCCCTTTATGCAAATCCATAACAAATCTTTAAAAATTATATATTTATATATTATATACATACATATATATAAAATATAATATATATATGTATAGTTTTTGTATGCATATAAGAAATTGGAGGAAAGTATGAAAAGAGATGTGGTACCTGGTGGAAATGAGCCTGAATAAGAGATTCCTTACTCATTTTAATCCAGGCATGCCAAAATATGGAACTATTTGGGGAAGAAGTAAAGCAGTATTAACATAGCATTTGGTATGCACCTACCTAGAGATTTAATACTGTTCATTTTAGGACCTATGTATAAACATAAAAGTATATCATCAAAGGCTCCAGATTAGCAGATGTACTCAGAGTCAAAAGATTAGAGTTGATGAAATGTGCTGTCTTCACAGAGACCTGCCAAAGAGAGCAGTAAGCTTAAGTGAGTCAAGAAATGTCAGGAGAGGGAAATTCATTTAAATTGAGTGAGAACTGGTATTTTTTAAAGGACACCTGCTCCTGTGTTCCAGAGATATGGGATCATGGTGTCAAGATTTTTTTTTTAAACAATCCATTGTCTTGTCAGTTTCCTATGATGATCAAACGTTATTAAATGGAGTTTATTTTTAATGAGGTCATTACTTCCTTTTGGATTTCTCCTCCAAAATTCAATTAGATGTTGATTAGTTTAGTTGTAAGCAATAGAAAAATTGGGTGAAAGGGGGAAAAATATGCCCATCCTACTAAGCCATATGGGATTATTCTTATATTACTGAATTCTTCATTTATCCTCAACTCCCAGGATTTAAGAAGTGATTAATAGAGCAGTACACAGTTGCTTCTTATAAATGTGCCAAGAACAGCTTCATGGTGAGTGATTAACCTGTGAATGCTGAATCATCATTAAACCAAAGTGATTTATCCTAAAATAAAATTTATCCTAAAATTTGTTTTTGGGATTCATTAAGTATGGCCATCAGTGCAAATTATCTCAATAGAGTCAGCCTTGATGCCCTAAGACCTAGATGCATGAATTGACTCCAATATGACCTTGATCAAATCACTTCATCTTGACAGGTCATAAATCAATTCAATAAGCATTCAATTAAATACCTACTATGTGCAAGATATAGCACTAAGCACTGGAAATACAGGGACAGAATTAGATCAACTATACCCACATATAGTCCTCCAAACATAAACAGAACAAATAAAAGAAAATACAACTTATGCATTTGCTGAGCTGATGTCTATCAACTATGAAAGACCTTGGAAAACTCAAGACATGTCCAGAGATGAAGGGCAAAGGTTTTCTAAATTTTTAGAATGAAATCATCAAATTGGAATCATCAAAACATAGGCCACTGAACTTGACTGCTTCCTGGCAAAATTCTCAACTGTTTTTAAAGGAATGATATATGGTCATCTAAATCAGTCAGCTATGATCACTAAATGTCAACAAGATATCATCAAGATAGGCTAAGCCAGACTAACCTAGTTTTCTGTTTTCATGAGATAAGTGTCATAGGGAAACTTAAAGATTAGTGAAGCATTTGACAAACTCTCTTAGCTATGCTTGTGCCATATCAGCCAGCTGGTAAAAGAAAAGGGGGTGGGGATAACAACATGGGCAGCACATATCTCATATGGTTGTTGTAGGGAAAATGATTGAAAAATTCTAAATGGGTCCATAAATGTGAGTTGTTATTTTTAGTATATTGAAAAACAGTATATCATTATGGACAAAATACAGATCTCGGAGTCAGTGAAATCTAGGTTCAAATCCTGTCTTTGACATGACTAGCTATGGTTCCATGACAAGATATTTATCTTCACTTAATTTCAGTTTTCTCATCTGTAAAATGAGGGGTAATTCGTTATTTCAAATATAAGGAAAGGGAGTGGAGGGGAGGGGAGATAAGGGAAGGGGATGGGGGGGAGGGAAGGGAAGGAAATTTACTTCTTGAGTTAATACACTTAATTCTTTCAATTAGTACCATCCTCTGAGCATGAAACATCTAATTTATGCCTGTGAATCAGAAGGTAACGACAGGTTGCCGTTAGTTTAAATGGGACAATAAAATGCTATGTAACGTATAAGTAGAAAATGGAGAATCTATACCTGGAAATCCTTAAGAAAATGTCACATTGTTATCTATCTTTTCATTTGAACTATTGCCTCCTAACTGGACTTGCTGTCTCTATGCACCTCCCCTATGCAATTCATCCACATAACTACCAAATTGATAAACTTAAAGCACAGTTGATGTCATGTGACTCCCTTAGTTAAGAAATTCCAGTGGCTCCTTCTTGATTTTAGGAAGAAATACAAATTCTCTATATTTTAAAAGCCATTGTAACTTAGTTCTAACTACTCCCCAGCAAGCTTGCTCATCTCCAAATGTCTGTACTTTGGGCCTTGTCCTTTGTTGTCGAGGAGCGCCATTTCACGAGAGGCCCTGGCCATGGTCATTTCACTTCCAATTCCACTTGCTCTCTGAAGTGCTTTGCCTTCTGCCTCTGCTTCTGACTTTCTTTAGCTTGTTTCACTATTCCTCAATTGCCATCTCACTCTGAAACTTTGCTTAGTGCCTGGGTCTTTCCTAGGTAGAATATCTTTCTCCTCCTTCAGCCTTCTTATCCTGCAACTCCCCTCTGTTGTGCCAATCCCTTTCTCTAGCTAGTGTATTCCTCCCAAAGCTTCCAGACACAACAACCTTCCTTTATCTCCTGGCTCTGATTTAGCCATTCTGGGTATCTACATCATGGTTCTATGTGAGTACCTCTTCTCGCCCCTCCCCCAGCCACTTCTCAGTTCTTTCGCTTTCTTTTGTATTTTCCACCATTAGAATATATGTTTCTATGCTCAACTATCCCTGAGCCCTGGGATTATCTTGCTTTTGTATTCCTAGTGGTTAACGAAATGACAAGCACCTTGTATCCTGGGCCATCTCCAGTTGTTTTGATGAATATCTGGCCACTGGACCTAAATAATTCAGGAGGAGAAAGCAAGACTGGTGACCTTGCACAGCCTTCCCTAATTCAAATCAAAGTCAATTGAAAGTCAAGTCTCCCTGATGTCATGATCCTCTTCGAAAATGAAAGAGAAACATAACCTGTGAATAGTCCGAGCTGCCTGAATGATTAACCAGCCAGTGGGGTAACTGAGCTTTCCCTTTCCCTCCTGTATGTATGTATGTATGTATATGTGTGCATATGTATATGTATATATGTATGCATGTATTTGTGCATATACAAGTACATGTATGTGTGTGTATTTTGATTAAAGGGCCATCCCTTGACTTACTTCTTAAAGAGGACTATTTACTGAATGGGTGTTACCTGGTTCAAAGTGAGAAAAGTGAAAAGACTTTCTACTAAAAGGGCCAGGTGTCCCACTGTATCCTGGGTCATCTAGGTCCTGATGAATATGTGGTCACTGCACCCAGATGGCTCTGGAAGAGAAAATGAGGCTGATGATCCTGCACAGCCCTCCCTCCCTCAATCAAAGTCAACTGCAAGTCATGTCATCATCTACCCGGTGTCATGATCCTCTGAGAATAAAGTACAAACACAACAGCACATAGAAAGTGCGCAATAAATGCTCATTGACTTGCCTTGTCTCTACCTCCTTTGCCTGCAGACAGCTACTGCCCATAACCCCTGCTTTTATTTTTTTAACCTCATCTTTATGTTTCTTCTTCCCCTATTAGAATATAAGTCCCTTAAGAAGAGGGACTATCTAGTATTCTTGTATTTATATTCCCAGTACTTAGCACATTGCCTACCTAATAGTAAGCATTTAATAGTTATTAAATCTCTCTCTCTCTCTCTCTCTCTCTCTCTCTCTCTCTCTCTCTCCCTCCCTCCCTCCAACCCTCCCTCTCTCTCTTTCTCTCTCTCTCTCTCTCTCTCTCTCTCTCTCTCTCTCTCTCTAACATCTCCTCTGGTTTACTGCATATTACTCTCTTTACTTCTTGACATGCCATAGCCCAAATGGCTTGATTCCTGATGTTTGTATAGGGCAGTCATCTCATACTAAGAATGCTCTTCCTACTACATGATGCTTCTGAGAATACATATTCAAATTTCAAGTTCTATTTCCTAAAGAAGACTATTCCAATCTTTCAGATGATAATGCCCTCCTTTTGAAACTATTTAGTTTGTAAATTGTATTTAATTTATTTTCATGGTCCATATTGTTATGGCAATAGAATATATACCCCTTTAGGACAGGAAATATTTCATCATATTTCTTTAGATCCCTAGAGCCTAGAATAGTGCTTGGCAAATGACAGAAACTTGATAAATCTTTATTGAACTGAAAAGACAGTTATGAACCAATTGTACTCTGGAGATTACTTTCAGTCTTAAGTTTTAGAGTAGAGTACATACATCATTACAAATGAACTGGCATTTTGTGAGATAACTGGAAGTTCTTTGCAAAGAAATGACAATATTGTAGTCAAGGAAGGTGGCATGCTAGAAGGGAGAAAGCAAGTCCATGTAAGGAATCATAGCATAGACTATTTCAGGGTTCTACTTTGTGTGTGTTCATCCTTTGTTGCCAAAGAAGACCACGCCATCAGAGAAATGATGACATGACTTGCACTTGACTTTGTTTTGAGTGAGGGAGGGCTGTGCAGGTCACCAGCCTCACTTCTCCAGAGCCATCTGAATCCAGTGACCAGATATATATGACTGGAGATGTCCCAGGAAGAGGCAATCTGGGGTTAAGTGACTTGCCCAAGGTCACACAGCTTGTGAGCATCAAGTGTCTGAGGTGAGATTTAAACTCAGGTCCTTCTGACTCCTGCATTGGTTCTCTATCCATTGCACCACCTAGCTGCCTCTCAAGGTTCTACTGAGCCTAGGCCAGGAGAGGGCTACATGTGGCCTAGAGGCCACTAGTTTCCCCTCCAGGCATAGGCCTTCACAGGGTATCACTCATTATTTCTGGTACATGGAACTTTTCCCTTTTAGAACATTTATTTCATTTGATCTAATTTTCTAAACATTGCTAGGAGGCAGTGCTATATGGGACACCTATAGTATCACTTACTATTTGGAAAAGTGTTTTGGGATCTGGTTTGTTGGGCTATCTGTGACAAGTAGACAATTACAATGACAATTACCATGTGCTCAGAATGTAGAGTCAATGTTGAGCCAAGTCTGCAAAGTCTTTGCCTTTCAATCCTCAAGAAAGGAAACTGAGATATATAAGACCACTTTCTATAATAAAATGTATTTAATATTTATGTTGAATCTCACAGTGGATTGGGATCTCTGAATTTATCTAGTCCCAGGACGCTCACCCAAGTGGAATCTGCCTCCCTAGCATGCTTGACCACTGCTAATCCATTTTCTGCTTTGAGACTTCAGTCATGGATAACACATTATTTCTTAGGCATCTAGCCCATTCCACTTCTGAGCAGCTTCATATATTTGGAAGTTTTGTTTTGGTTTAGTTTATGTCTTCACCGTACCTTGCTGTACCCACCTTTCTTCCCCACCAGCCTGCACCAAACACAGACTTGCACTTCCCTTACCCTGCCTCTAAATTTGCCTCTGAAACATCCACCTTTTCCTCCTTGTTCTGCCTCTAGGGCCAAATACAAGTGTGATTCCTTTTCCACAGATGGCCCTAAATTACTTGAATAATCAAATCATCAGTGTATATTTCCTCACTTAATATTACTCACTTAATATGTACCAGTAATGCAGTAAATGCTGGAGTTACAAAAGCAAAAGCAAAATGGCCTCTGACCTTGAGGAATACCAATATATCTATTATGTTCCACGCAAATCTTTCTTTTATTATAGGGCTAAAGCGCCTAGTTGTTTCAAACAAGCTTCATATGGCATAACTTGCTGCCCCCTCACGACCCTGTTAGTTGGAGCAGCTAGGCACAGTACATTAAAAAGAACTGAGCTTAGTATCTCAGATACTTACTAGCTTCATGACCTTGGACAAATTACTTAACCTCTGTCTCATTTCTCTCAACTTTAAAATGGGCTTAACCATGACACTTCGTTCTTAGTTGTTTTGGGGTTTTTTGTGATAATCAAATGCAATAATACTTGTAAAGTGCTTAGCAAATTTCCTGGTATAAAGTAGGTATTTAATTAATGCTTATATTCTTCCTTCTTTCTATTTTTCCTTGGATAAACTCCAGCTTGTCAGTGCCCTTTCTAAAACTTTGTCAGTACCTTCTGTTAAATACTTAATTTATAGTGAGCCCATAGCAAGAAAATTGTTATATTGAGCATCTGTGTGATGAGTTCCTACATTCTAGGAGCTTATAACCTAAGAAGTCATGACACATTCTTCCTAAAAATGCATGCATAAGAAATAACTAAAGATACAATAGTGATTAGTGTTATGGAGTAGTGGAGACTATTAATACATTTCATTTAGTATCCTTTCATTAACGTTTCAATTCAGAGAGCAAACTCTTTTTGCTTAGCTAAGAGGCTTTACCATAATTATAGATCATTAAGACAAATGAATAAATGAACTGGTATTTGAATTTAACTGATGTTCCCACAGGAAGTCAAACTCAGTAGACAGTTTCATACACTGAAATCTCTCACCAAAGCATTAGATTTTACTTAAATATGCTAGCATTTAGATATTTTAATTGAAGTATTCATTCTTGAGGTGCCCAAACTACGTATAAAAATACCAGAAAGTCCTGCACCACTTTTAAATGTTTTGTCTTAAAACCTTTATACTAGTTTCGAAATTCTAATTCTTATGTTATCTTATAGCTGATTTTGGCATACATGATAATGCTTCATGTTTACATAGGGGTTTGTAAATGTAATTTCCTTATAACAAATCTGTTTACTAGATGTTACTAGTATTTTTAGCCCTATTTTTAAAGATGAAGAAAGTGGAATTCAAAGGAAAAAAAGTGATAACTTTCTAAGGCCCTGCATGTGTTAAGTGCCCAAATAAGGACTACAGCTCTGTTCTCCTTACTCTGAGTTCGGAGAATTCTTGACAACAACATATAGTCCCATGTCATATACTATTCTTAGCTATACCCATAAGCCAAGACAGCTGGGAAATATAGCTAGCTAGGAAAATGAGCACCATCCAAATTTCATAGAATACTATATATAGAAAACAATGGAATTAAATAATCTTGTTACCCAGTATGAAGGTCCCCCAAAATCAAAATCACAGTCTTTGTGTATGGTTTACTCTACTGATCTCAATTAACAAAGACATAACAGCAAGGACCCACCATACACTGGAGGGCATGATCTATAGGTTCTTAGATCTGCTTTTCTAAGAGTAAAGCAACTCTTGAGGGTTCAACAATCACTTTAACACATATACCAACAGAGAAATACAAGCAGGAAAATAAATAAGCAATACATACATCACAGATCAACAGACAGATTCAACTGTCTGATCCTTATATACATACCTAGTTACCAGAGAGAGAAGTCCCAACAGCTGAGTTTTCAAAGCCTGGAGTGGAGGGGGTTAGGGGCTCCTTAAGGGCTGCCCAGAGTCTCATCTGGCCACACAAACACTTCCAATGAGTAAGCCCCAAAGTAAAATCTCACATCAGAGTATCTATATACTTTTCAGAGATGGAGGCATGACCCTCTGACCCAATGCCTCAATAGAAATAAACAAAAGGTATTGAGGCCTACTAATGGACAGGGAAGATCTTTGACTCTTCCCCCCATCCACCATTAACATTACATTATCATTACACAGCAGGTTTCTATTTTATCTATTAGCTTATTTCAATAGATATGGTCAATAACCTCTTTTCTGCTATTTATTGCCATACGTCTCTCCAAATTAATCTGTTGTATAATGATGATCTGAGCTGCATCCATAAGTGTTAGCACATGTAGCGCTCTTCCATTGGAGTCAAGTGTTTCTATTTCTTCTCTCCAAATTCCAAAGTCTTTCCATTTCTCCCAAGACACTCCAGAATTTCCCCATTTCATTTGAGTGTGTGGTTCATATCAGAAAAATGTGGGCTTAGGAAAGCATTTCTTCCAGGGATGTTTCACATGAGCAGGGGTAGGGTAGGGAACCATGGGTGAAATAAAATACTAAAACAGTGAGGAAAGATACCCAGCAGAATACTTTGACTTTAAGTGGGTGCTCTGCTTGTAACTTTCACTCATATTAATAAATTTTACATCATCTCACCTGGATTTGTTTGATTGTTTTTGGGCACAATTGAGCACAGTACCATGATAAAGGATCATAAAGGAGAAAAGCAAAATAGATTGATCTGCAAAATCAGCAAAGAAATGAGAGATATGTTGACTGTTGTCCTTCTTGCCTGAAAATGACCAAATTGACCTCACTACATCATAGTCAAGATAAAGTGTATCCCACTGTGACTGATTAGATCAATATAAGTTTGGAAGGTTCTACCAAAGGGGAAAATAGTCCATATGAGCATTTGAAGTGGAAATGTCTCTAAATTTGTGTATGTACTGTTTCTTTTTGAGCTACTTAAATTTTGCTTTGCTCATAGAACACAATGCCTTCTTTGATTTGGGTATGCCATGCTTGACAGTCCTGTTCCCGTGTCTTCAGTGACATGAGATTGATTCCAAAGTTCTTCAGAAAACCCTTGAGAGTGTCACCATATCACTTCTTCTGACTTTTATTTGAGTAATCACCTTGTGTGAGTTCTCCACAAAACAGTCTTTTAGGCAAACGTATATTTAACTATCGAATAATGTGTCTAGTCCATCTGAGTTTTGCTCTCAGCAGTAGAATTTGAATGTTTGTCAATTTAGTTTGAGAAAGGATCTAAGTGTCTGATACCTGATCATTCCAAGTGATCTTCAGAGTATTCCTCAGACTATTCAAATGGAAACAATTCAGTTTCCTGGTATGGTGCTAGTATACTGTCTAGGTTACACTGGCACACAACATTGAGATCAGTTTAGTGGCTTTGTAGACCTTCAGTTTGATAGGCAGCCTAATACTTCTTCTCTCCCATTTCCCTTCAGAGCCTCCCAAACCTTGAGCCAGCTCTGACAACACATGAGTCAGCCTCATTGTGTCTGCAGGCATTCTTGGAAAGTATACTACAAAGTAAATGAACTTACCTATAGCATTCAATTTTTCCCCATTTGCTTTAAATGAGAGTTCCTGTATAGATTATTTGGTGCTGCCTGGTGGAATACCTTTATTTTCTTGGTGCTAATTATTCAACCAAAATTAGCATAAGCAGTAGAGAATTGATTCATACTATTGCATCTAAGCCTTAGAGTTTTCACTGTGTGCACAATCATTAGCACATAAAATCTCCTTTCACTTTAGTCTCAGCTTATAGTCTTTTCCAGTTAAATAATTTGTCAGAGCAGTAACCAACCTGGATGCTATTCTTGCCCTCTTACTGAAGTCATCTGGCAACATTGCTGAAAACTATCATGCTAAAAAGCATAGGAGCAAGCACACATCCCTGCCTCACTCCATTCGTGACTAGGAAAGTGCAAGAGCATTGTCCATTACCTGCACTCTACTTTTGATGAAACTAAATTCTATCTTCTTAGAAACAAACTATCCTGCTGGTAAACCCTTTTGAGTTTTCATTTCTTCATTTGGCAAATTCTGAATTTCCACAGCATTTTAATCATATCAATCTTTATATTTGTGAGTATTCTGGCCCAGATGACTGATTGCAGTGCTGTACACCAAATTTCTGAAAATTGCCCATTCCTTTTCTGTTCCACTGTTAGCAACAAATTGTCTGTGTATGGAGAAGCACTCTAATATATTGGTATTAAGTCTTCTGGTTGTAGTCTTACCTTGAGATCACCACTTTTGTTGAATGAAATTTTTAAGCTTGGAGAGGTTAAGTTTATGATTGATCCAGCACTAGATACCACCCATCATCTTTATTCCTCTCACATTCTGTCTGTCTCTTCACTTTATAATTACAGTCTATTAAATGCCAGTGTTTGCTGAGAGGCTGCATCCATGAAGTTTTAATGTATGTGAGAAAATGGAAGATTAGTGTTGGTGATGAGAAGATCATGAGTCACACAAATCTGCAGTAATAAGAACCTGCTTCACCTACTTTCATGTCTGTTGGAACACATTGCTCTCATCCACCCATTCTTCTGGGGGAAGTCTTCATGGGTTTGTTGCTCCTCAGTTGCTCCTTGCCATCTTTCCAAATGATTTACAGGTGTGTAGCTGCTGAACCTGCTATAGCTTCTTGAAGCCACTATTGAGAGTTAGTGGCAAGTGGCTTCCAAAAGAAAGCAGACCTGAAAAGGCTTGACATTTCTCCCATCAGAGGCACTAGTCTTCCTGAATACCCATATAACTTGATAGGTGTATGTATATATACTTCAGGTGATTGACCAGAAGAATTATTGGGGTGGTTTGACCATCCCTGGGAATCTAGGAAGAGGTTTTGGTAAAAGATGTTCT
This sequence comes from Potorous gilbertii, assembly GCA_028658325.1. Taxonomy (NCBI): domain Eukaryota; kingdom Metazoa; phylum Chordata; class Mammalia; order Diprotodontia; family Potoroidae; genus Potorous; species Potorous gilbertii. Next base: position 191,985,044 of record CM053769.1, read on the forward strand.
ACTTCTTTCTATAGAGAATGTCTAGGCCAGCACCTAAAAGTCACAACCTAATCCCTGCTATAGGTTTGAGGCTAACTCTACCCAGAGCAAAAAGGAGCACTTAGAAAAAAATGCACAAATGTTTCCTCAAGGATTAAAAGTCCAGTTCTTCCTTAATTTGACAGCTCTAAGAAGAAGAAACCATTAATGCCCCATATTCAAGGTGAGTTATGCCTCATGGCAGCCCTAGCATTCTCTTTAGAAAGGAGTAGAAAATCTTTCCTCAAAGTAACACATCCTAAATCCCAAACCACACACACTGGGGAGGTCAAATCACCCCAATAATTCTTCAGGTCAATCATCTGAGATACATATGATCTATAGGTGTTTTGCTAATTTTGCAGTTCAATCTCATCTTGATTTTCTGCTTTATGATCTCATTACCATGTTAAACTATGCCCAGTTATGCCAAAAGTCTATCAAACCAATCCAGGTGAGCTTATACATAATTTATTGACATGAGAGTAAATTACAGAAGAATAACTACTTAAAATATTCTGCTATGTGTCTTCCCTCCAAAATTCAATATTTCATTTCCTATGTTTCCTTATCCCATCTCTGCTGTGGAGAGGCTTAAAACCAAAGACAATGCTGTATGCATACCTTAATCTTTCCTTAGAATTATTACCTGACTCTCAGCCGAGTGGACAGAATCTTTAACCCCATCCCACTCCCCTTACAAAGCAAGTACTCTAAGGACTAAGTTAACTCCAAGTTAAAAAAAAAACCAAAAAACATTGTCACATTTATGGCTGTGTCACCCTGTATGCTTAATGTCTCTGAACCACAGATACCTCTCTAAGCCTAAGATCTAATTATCTTCATTTTATCCTGCACATATCTTGTCTGCATATAATTGTTTGTATGTTATCTCTCTCATTAGACTGTGAACTCCTTGAAAACAAGGGTCATTTTTCATTTTTTCTTTAGCATGTCTGGTGCCAGCACAATGACTGGAACATAGTAGATCCTTAATGAATATTTTTTGAGACCCTTATATGTATTGGAAGTTTCCTCAGCAGTGGTTTCCTATACAAACATAATAACAAGTCCATATAGAAAGTAAAAATATTTTGATATTCAATGATTCCAACATAAAAGTAGGTACAAAGAAGAATAATAAAACATTACTTTGTAATTTTTTATAAAATGACAAAAGCCTAATAGAAAACCAAGAGGTTCAGGAAGAAGGAATATGAAAAGCTAAAAAAAAAAATGTAGTCTACTACGAAGCCTGGTCATTTTATTTTATGAATACCATTTTTGATAAAAGTCAAGAAGTAGTGGACTAGGTAGAATTGAATGACATCATAGAAAAAGAAATCAACTGTCTTATGAACTATACTCAGTTATTTCATACTTAGTTCTCATGCAGTCAGGTCCTCATCTGGACTGAGCAAAGATCAAAGTTTTAAGAAAGGATGAGAATGAATAAATGGCCTGACAGTAGTTACAAGTTTTAACTTGACTTGTTTAAAACAAATTGTCAACAAAAAATATAGGAAGTTGATATAAGTGAAGATATTGACTATAATGCTTCTCTAAAGAATTGTAATTGCTTTGAAACAGTGAGAAAGTTGAATTAAGAGCTTAGAAAAATCTTAACCTAGGAAACAATTAATCTCCTTACTAAGCGGAGACACAGGAGCTTTGAAAAGGTGACACTAGTTATGCTTACAAGCTTGTTTGCAAAACATTAAGAGGAAGGATAATAGAAGATTACAAGCAGTATCACCTCACAAAATAGTCTGTAGATAATCTTCATGAATATTTAAAATATTTTTATGTTTATATATTATGTACATATAATTACGTTATAAATTTTATTTTTAAAAATACAAAGTCTGTGAAGAGAAAAACGAGAAAACTGGTAGGTTAAAAGAAATAATTTACATAAAAGCACATGAGCCAACAAAATTGACTAAATCAGGAGGAGGCCTGAAGGACCCTTTCTGTGACCATTTCAGGATGTCATTACTAGTGCCATGGGTGAGGTAAAGGTAGGGAAGCATTGAGGAAAGCAAGGAGCACAGGCAGTATACAAAATACTTTTTGTTGTTGTTGAGTCATTCAGTCATGTCTAACCATGATCCCATGGACCAGAGCACGCCGGGTCCTTCTAGCCTATTTGGAATTTGGAAATTTGGAAATTCAGTTCACTGATTATAAATCAATGATTGTAATTTAACTTCTCAGTTGGTACAGATTTTCCTCACATTGACTCTGTTATGGAAACCAATTTTCTCCCTTTTATGGTCTTTTAGATTTGGGGGTATTTTTCAGACCCCCAAATACCAACCTCATCTTTTGGTTTATCCTTGCTCTCCTATTCAAAAACCCCACCTCATCTGACTGAAGTGGGGGGGTTTATTTATCTTTTATCTGGAATTTATTTCAGCCTTAACTGCCTCAGCAGAAGGCAAGTGGGTGACTCAGTAGATAAAATGTAGAAGATCTGAGTTAAAATTTGGTCTCAGATGCTCACTAGCTGTGTGACCCTGAGCAAATCATTTAACTTCTGTTTGCTTCAGTTTTCTCATCTATAACATGAGAATAATAACACCTACCACACAAAATTGTGAGGATGAAACGAAATCACAGTAAAGCATTGAGCAGAGTGTCTGGCACATACTAAGTGCAACATAAATATTAGTACTTATTATTAGAAGAAATTCAGTGTTTTTCAGTAATCCAACAGAAAAGTACTATTTTAATCAAAAGTAGCAGTAATGTTATATATTAGGAGACACAGTAGATAGTTCAGGAACAAAATACAATTTGACAGGATAAAAAAGCATGAAAAAATTTGTTTTTGTTAGTCCACTACAAAATATCAGCTAGAAAGGAAGAAAATGAGTAAGACAGAAATCAAAAACAACAATGAATGAATCAGGAAACTATAATAAAGGCCCTGGAAACTTCAAGAATAACTAAACATATTTTTCCATATGCAAATTAAAGTTATGTCTGTGCCTGAATATATGCATCTGAGAAAAATGACCCTTATGTTTATTAGACTTATTAGATTAACCCACTGTGCTCAGGGCTATTTTGTTCTGTCCCATCTGGCCACATCCAATGGTAAAACTCAGAATAGCCTATAATAGCTCTGACTGACAGTATGTCATTTTAGATGGTAATGGACTACTCAGAATCTGGGATGCCAATGACTGATGAATTGTTTAGGGGAAGGCCAAGAGCCTTGTCTAAGGCATTGTGGAGAAGTTTGTGTGGGATTTTAAAAATATTATCTGAGAAGCCAGAGGCAAAGGACATATTTGTGTTATGTGAGTAGAATGTTGAAGAGACAGAGCAGCAACACTTTAGAAAGAAGAGGCAAAAATTAATGTCAAAGAAATAAGCAAATTGGTAGACAAAGAAGTTCAAAAAGTAGGGTCCAGAGAAGAGTCAAAAAGGCAAGATCAATTTATTTCATCCAAATAGCTGGAAGGAGCATCCAGAAAGCCAGAAAGTAGCCCTGTTTAGCTAATCATCTTGATGGACTGTTGCCCGCCATGGGTGCAGGCTCATCTTCTCATTCTTCCAAATGGAAGAATGAGATATCTGTAATAGGGCTACAGTTAACCTATGGGGGGAAAGAAAAAGCTTGAGACTCATTGCTTTTGGTGCAATAATTTTAGCTTCTCATGCCATTTATCTTCTCATAATCCCCTCCCCAGAAACCCTGTGCCCTAATGTGACCTCCTGATACAAGGTAAGCGTTTGACTAATTCATACTAAGGTGTTAATGACTAATAACAGATGAATGAGTCATCTCTCCCCAACTTATTATAAAAGAGGAACAACGAAAAAGTCAGTGCTTAGCATGAAGGAAGAATCGTGTGAGAGTGGATCTTCAGGCACTCTGAAGTTAAATGGGGGAAATATACATACATGTATATACACATGTATGTATATGTGTGCATGTGCTTATGCACACATATGTCTGCATATACATGTGTGTATATACTTATGCATGCATGTGTATATGCTTAAGGCACTTTCTTAGCACCTTTTAAATAGTATCACATTTATAAGTTCTACTTATGAGTTCAGTCATGACTGTGACAACTAGCCCCACCTAGTTGGCTTTGGAGACATTTGTATTCATTTATATGTGTGTTTAAATAATTTATTCCACTAAATATTTCCTAATTACATGTCAAATTTTAATTCACTTTCTAAAATTTTGAGTTCCAAATATTATTCCTCCATCCTACTCCATCACCCTTCTTGAGAAGGCAAGCAATTTGATATTTATTAAACATATGAAATCATATAAAACACATACAAAACTCTACCAACAGTGCATTAGTGTCTTAACTTTCCCATCTCCTTTCCAACATTAGTCATTTTCTTTTTCAGTCATATTAGTCAATCTGACAGGGGTGAGGTGATTCCTCAAAATCATTTTAATTTTCATTTCTCTAATCAGTAGGATGAAGAGTATATTTTTTAATATAACTATAGATGGCTTCAGAAGAAGATTTATTCTGAAAAGGTACATGTATTCTTTTTAAAATTTTATTTATTTTATTATGACCTTAAGAAATAAAACATGAATTTCATAACTGAGTAAAATAAGAAAAACATGATTATACACAAACTGCAAATCTATTATGCACAACTTGCTATGTCTTTTAAATATATAATAAAATTACCATCTAAGTTTTTCCTTTTTTTCTTCCTCCCTCCATCCTGGATACAGTTATTATATAGATAGATATAGGTATAGATCTCTTTCTACACACATAGTCACACACATATCTATATATGTAAAGCTATCCCGTATATACTTTTATTTATCAGTTTTTGCTTGGTGCACCTTCCTCCATGTGTCCTTTACAGGTAATTTACGTAATGATAATAGTCAAAAATGACTGAGTCATTTAAAGTTTTTGTTAAAACAATATTGTTGTTACTACATAGAACATTCTTTTTGTTCTCATTTCACTCTCCATTATTTCATGTAAATCCATGTTTTTCTAAGGTTATAGAGCTTATCATTTGTTATATCACAGTAATATTCCATCATGATCATATATCATGTGTTCTGCCATTCCTTAATTGACCTGTGTATTACATATATATATATCCTTAATGACATATGAGATGCCAGTAGTTATATGTCAACACCTTCCAAGATATTTTATCATAAACTGAAGGTAACACTTGCTAATTTTTCATCTTCTTTTGTCTTTTCTAAGAAAATCGAACAGTCACATTTCTCAAGAGAATGAAGTTTTACTTTTCTCCCTACCTACAATTAAGAAAAAAGTAAATTCATTTAAATGGAAATATAATGGATTCCCCCACTTCTATCATATTATTACTTTCTCCCACATTATTACTTTCTTTAATTTCTATCCAACTCAGGGAAGTAATCATTTAGAATCTGATATTCTTTGTAGTCTGGGTGATTGTGATGGCAATAAAAACAGGATTTTTCACTGCTTTTATTTTAGTACAATCAAGTACCTCTGATCGAATCTTGCCTTTATCGATAAATCAAGAGTCTTTACAAGGAGTAAAGTACAGAAACATGAGTTTCTTTAACTAGAAACAGTCTATATGTATTGTTAATAATTTTAAAGTGATTAAAGATCTTCCCCTCCCATTAATGGGCCTGCCCATTAAGGAGTTTTTGTAAGAAGGACTGAGTGCCAGATGAGAACTCTGGGAAGCTGCTAAAGAAGCCCCAGGTTTGATAACCTGGATGTCATGCTTCCCTTTCTGGTAACTATGATCAGGCAGTCGGGATCCAATTGTCTGTTGAATTCAGGCAGAGGAAGCCATATCTGTTGATCTTTTGATTTCTCTGTATTTTCTTTGAAATTCGGGGTGTTGACTCGCTGAACTAACTGAATAATATATGGACGCCTGCTGCTGCTTGCCTGCTGGGGTCTCCAGAAGCCTCCACTGCCCAGCCTTCACTGCTACCCTGGGCTGGGGCCAGAGTGGATTCTGCTCCCTTCTCACTCAGGTTGAAAAAGCCCTCTCACTGACCTTTGGTGCCTATGGGTTGAGGGATCTGCAAACCATTGCTGCTTTGGGGGATTTCATCCCCTAAGCCTGCTCAGATTTTGCTTGTCCCAGAGTCCCACAGCCAAAGCTGGGCTCTGTTCCGAGTTGGGTGTGACAGACCTTTCCTGTTGACCTTCCAAGTCACCCTGGGCTGGAAATCTCTTCCACTCTGTCTTTCTATGACTTCTGCTGCTCTAGAATTTGTTGAGAGTCTTTCTTTACAGATATTTAATGGGCTATGGGGGAAGAGCTAAAGTATGTACATCTTTCTACTCTGCTATCTTGTCTGGGCCTCCTTGAGCTGAGTTCCATTTTTTTTTAAAGACAGCTCTCAGTCTCACCTTCTATAGACAACCTTTCCTATTCCTTCCTGATTCTGATGCCTTTTTTGTCTTATTTCCAATTTATCCTGCATATATCATGTTTGTACATAGTATGCATAGTTGTTTTCTTGTTACCTGTTCATTAGATTGTAAGTTCCTCAAGGGGAGAAATTGTTTTTTGCCTTTCATTGCAACCTAAGCAATTAGCACAGTGCCTGACACATAATAGGCTCTTAATAAATGTTTATTGATTGAATTTCAACACGTAAGAGTTTCGGCATTTGATTAAAGAGGTTACTTCCTTTCCTAAATCAGATCACAGCTACTCTACTCTTTTTGCTGACAGTGTTCTTGAGTTGTTATGGCTTTAAAATTCATCACCTTATGACAACCTGTTGACTGCTCTCAGACTTTAGCTCGGATGATCCTTAGATTAACCAGAGACTGGAAATTTTTCATCTTAATTGGATATTCCAGAAACTGTATTCTGAAGTCATTGCCTTTGAGAATCTGTAGTTACCTCTATTCTGTGTGGAGGTATCAGAACTGCATATTAGTGGGTAACTCTACAAATGCTATAAAAAATTAAAATATAAAAGTTTTTTTAAAAAACTATGTGCTATCAACGCCTAGTCTCATGAGAGGATGTGGTGTTATTGCTGTTTTGTAACTGATTTTCTTCATCTTTAATTTTTTTTAGCTGACACAGTAAATTGAGATTGGTCATGTGATATGCTGGAATACAGGTCTGCTATCCATCTTGATACATCCCAATTGAGTGTGCCAACTGAATTCATTTTTCAAAAGCCCTGAAGCTCCAGAGAAATTCAGCTTTTTAAAGTCACATAAAAATAACCAAAAATTGCAAGTTGGATGTTAACTTTCCAAAACACCATGAGCAATAAAAGGGACCCTGTCAACATAAAGCTCTCTATACTAGTGACTCATGAGATACAATTTATTTCAGAGTGGAATTCAGTATAATATTTTATAAGCTGTGACCCAGGGTAACCCTCAACTATGGCATACTTTGGCCAGGTCTGTTCTCAACATTGATTCCAAGTCACTAATTTTCTATTTTGCTCCTCATTCCTCCTGGAGTTACTACAGGAAAATCTCCTACAATTCATATTTATGGTATGTCTCATGTACAGATTTCCCAAAATATGAGCAATAGAATCTTTAGATTGTGTACAAAAATTGAAGCTTCCAATTACCTAAGAGTACAGGACAGGGTCTATGTCATTCTATAGAAAATGCATGACACAAAGTGAAGAAGGAAGGCTTTAATCAGATATAAGACCACAAAAGCATTTAAATAGCCTAACAGCTTTCTTGGGAATAGACATCAATTAATTTCTTTTAGAATGGTCTTTTTTCCTTGATGATCCTGTTTCCCACAATGTCCTACATAGACACTGAGACTCTAATCCCATCTTAAGTTGTGGGCCCCCTACAAAGAGTGTATATATTTTGGAGGACTGCAATAAAATAAACACTTCTTTCCACTGGACTTACACTACCAAGTAATTTACCATCATGGATTGTGAAGTAGGACACTGCCTAGGAATTATGTAGATGATTATCTCATTTTTCTTAAAGGAGGATGTTGCATCACAAAGTTCTCTTTTCTTTATGTAAAGTTCACACTTGGAAATTCTCTAACTTGGGGCTATCCATGAAGGAATTCTCAGTGAACAGCTAAATTCTGATATCATAGTATATAAGGATTTCAAAAGTTTCCCCTTTACCACATAAAGTTTAGAGTTTCCAAACTTTGTCCAGGAACCTCTTATTTATCTTCTTGGTCTTAATTGTGCAGTTATGAATTGGCATCAATATGAGTTCCTTTATTTTTTGGTATAGTTTTTGTCTTCTTGAAACTATTTGTCTTTGTATTCCAAATATCTAGCACAGCGGCTGACATAGAGAAGGAACTTAATAGTAATGAGTCTACTATTGCCATGTGTTTCTATAATATACCATTGTTGCTACCATCTGTTGAGAGGGGAAAGTGCACACTCAGGTACTCCTATCTAAGGTCATATGCAAGTTTGAACATGTATGTCTATCTCTATCATGTACTACTTCTACAAGTATCTATAACAGGTCTATATAATCTGTGGTCCATGAGTCATAAGTAGTTCAGAGGCAGCTTGCAGCTCACCAAAAGATTTCATGTGGCCTGCAAAAACAGGAGAGGAAAATATCCTCTGCACCTTTTCGTGTTCACCCAAAAGCCTTTGGCAGATCCATAGGCTGCTTTTGACACACAGCCCACAAGTTGTACAGGCCAGATCTATAGTACTCATGGACTGCTCTTCTAGATAGAAAACAAAATGAAACAACACTTCCTATGGACACAAATACTCCTACTCTTTCCAGAATTCAAATCTATTGTAAGAAATGAGTCATTTGGACTCCTACTCTATTCTAATCAGTATTAATCAGTTTGATATTTTACACAAATTATGTAAGGACAATTAGATAAGATAGGTCCTAATCCAACATTCACTACTTATTTACCAGCTATGAAGCCCTTTTGTGTAACCATAATTATGCTGACAAAGATATCTCCATCCTGTTTTGCTCAAATTTCATGTCCAAACCCAGTATGGATGGGATGCCTTGATTCTTTGAAAAAGTCCTCCAACTTATTTTTGTGCCTTCAGACCACTCTGTCTTGTCCACCATGATCAGATGACCAGCTTATGACTACTTATTCATCAGAGATGACTATTGCCATGCCCATTTTATGACCACTTAGTGGAGGTGACCTTGCATTGCCCATCTTGTGATCACCACCATTTCTGCATCGTTTCTGGTCCTCCTGAAGGATCAACAGTAAGGTCTATCAACTGATAGAATTTTGTATTTTACTTTGTATCAAACCCTATAAAAGTAAGACTCTGGGGAAAAGAGGTATCTCAGATCATGAGGAAGATCTGAGGTCTACTTCATAGGAAGAGGCTATGAACCCTTTTATAAAATGCTATTAGCCTGGGACTCTGCCTTAGTGGTTTTCTTGCAGATTGGACAATTTTGGACCTCACACTACTGGGCTTAGTTATGTCTTCTCCCAATCAGGACTGGAGATGAGACAATAAAAGGAGATACAGAATGTACTCCTGAATCTTAATCAGCCAAATATGTTGGAAGTAGCACACATTATAGAATGTTGATGTGTCCACCAAACAAGATGCTAGGATAAAGTGCTAAGACAAACCTGCTAAAGACTAAGAGAATCACTGCTAAATTCCACCCTATTTCATTATGGCCTAGTGTTTAATACTTTGGACTTAAGAGTCAATCAGGGGAAAATGTATTTGAATATTGTCTCAGATAGTTAATAGCTGTTTCACTTTGGGTAACTCTAAATTCGCAGCCTGTACCCTCATCTGAAAAATTAGATGGTTATATTCAATAACATCTAAGTTGCTTTTTCCCCCCAGATGAAAATCTGTGATCCTCTGACCCTATGAGTAGCTCTTAATCTCTCTGTACCCCTGGATTACTATTTTCTTTTGACCTTGGTCTCACTGTGACAATGAAGTTGAATCCACAAAATAAGTTCATATCAGAACATACTCAGGCTTATAATCAAGGCAAGGAGACACAAATTCTCCTGCACCACAGAAGGAAAAGGAAGGAAAATATGAAGACATTAGAGTACAACTCTGTGGTTTCTGCTCACTCAATAGCCTATTACCCAAAGTTAAGAACAGAGTGAATAGTCTCTTTCTCCTTTCACAACTTCTAGATAAGAGAGAGAAAAGGAGGAAATGTCAAGGGCAAGAACTTCAGAGAGGTTCTGCTTCCAGGCTTCCAGTCTAGTCTTGTATCTCCTCTCAGCTCCTGAATGGACATTACCTCACTTTAAGTGAGTACCTGAAAAGGTCTTTGCCTGAAAGGTCAAGGTCTCCCATTGCATTCTGGGTCATCTCCAGTCTCTGATGAATATTGGGTCACTGGATCCAGATGACTCAGGAGGAGAAAGTGAGGTTGGTGACCTTGCACAGCCTTTCCTCACTCAAAACAGTCAAGTGCAAGTTATGTCACCATTTCTCTGATGTCACAGTCCTCATCAAAAACAAAAGATGAATGCAATAATCTCTATCCAAATTATAAACTTTCAGATGATGCAAGATCTAATAATGTTTGAAAATTCTGACAACAGAAGATATTATTAAAGATCATATTAAACCTATTAATTGAACAGAGAGCCATCTTCCTCTTCTAGGTCCAATTTAAGGAATCATGAAGGTCCTGCTTCAACAATTCATAACTTACTAAGAATCATTTCTGTAAATGCAAGAGGTAGGTATGAAAAAGGCAATCTTCTTCCATTCCATCATCCCAATTCAAACTGCCCAAAAGTATCCACTAATAACTATAGCACTGGAAAAGTCATCTGGATTCATAGTGATAAATTGTTAGAAATCATGATATTGACAAGGAAAATAGGAAGGTTGGACCACCTCATGAGAACACACATACACTCCATAGCAAGAAGTTCTTCAAAAGGCTTTTCATCTTATCAGATTGAGATAGGAATTCATTAAATTGATCAACAATTCCCCTGATTACATTCCTTTACAATTGGCACATTTAAAAATTCAAATTCTATTTCCTAAAGCTGAAAAATGAAAAGGGGTTGGGATTTTCTTCCTTTTTTCCACCCTATACATTCTAGCATGATCTGTGAGATCTGTGCTTTAGGGATTATCTTAAAGGGCATATGTCTTTACAAAAAGCTTAATCCTCATGGATGAGTTCCAAACTGTACCAAACTTGTAGTCATTTTAAAAAAAGATTCACAGTGAGCTACACTTTATTATGTTTAATTTAAACAATTCAATTTAAGAAAGATAATGAAATAAGATTTTCCTTTCTGATTTTTAGACATCGATATAAGCCCAGTGCCTCCTGGAAACTATTGATTAGAAGCGATGAGGGGATCAGGATCCTTAAAAATGGTAAAAGATTTTCCAGTATTAATTTTGTTGCAATTTTGTCTGTAGTCCCTTCCTCCCTTCCTTCTTTCTTTACTTCCTTCCGTCCTTTCTTTTTCCTCTCTCCCTCTCTTCTTTATTTTTTTCCTTTACTTCTTCCCTTCCTTCTGAAACTTTTGAAAAATGCTTCCTTTGCTTCATTTAAATTAAACCTCAGTTGGGTATAAATGACTAGACGAATGAATTTTTTCCATTGTTACTGCCTCCAAAGAGGTGCAAAGTATCTCAATTATGAGAATTTACAAAGCAAGACATGAATTTTGCTGATTTGGCATATTTTAGGAATTAAAAAAGTAACTCTTTAAGCTCTGACCTACATCCTCACCAAGTCATTGTGGTCAATGTTATCCAAAATTCCTCTTGGGAAATTGTTTTCTTTTCATAATGGGACTAAAATGCTTGGATTTCAAAATTAGTTTGTAATGAAGGTTTTGAACATAAATGCAGTAGGGAAAATGTTATCTCTACATGCAGTTATATAGAATGTGACCAATCCACACAGTGAGAGAGAGTTGGGAGTAAACTGCTCATTTGGGTGAGATGTGTTATTTCTTGCCATCAGGGACCTAATTATCTATATTCCTCCCTGCTTCCTAGAGATACTAGGAAGACAAATGAGATAATGTATCAAAAGTGTTAAGTTTGTAGAGTCATAAAATTTTACACAAAACCACAAGTTATTACCAATGTATTAACAGAAAAAAACCTGGAAGTGTCTACACATACAAAGTGGTTTGAAATAAGTGACCCATCTAGATCCAATTCATCAACATGGAAATGGGTTGCTAAACATTCATTTCCAAACCTACTATTTTTGACTAAATTAAATTAATTAAGAAATTAGGTGATTTTGTATGTCATTCAAAAATAATACAATAAATAAAAATAAAATAAATAATTAAAAACTGCACCTTTTCTGCAGATACTCTCTGAAAGAGGTATTTAATCTAGTTAAATAAAATCTCTTCCTCAGTGAATGGACTCTTCAAAATAGACATGAAAATTATTTTTCTAAGTTACTTATTTAAAAATCTTCCATTGAGATGTTTTAGTTTAGTTTTTTATTTCAAATCTGTTATTTTTTTTGGATGGACTATAATTATCAAAGCCTTCTTTCTCTCTCTTTCATTTTCAGATTACAATCATTCTCTTGTTTCTGCCATTGCACCTTGGTTCCTATGATTTATTCCTATTAATGGTCTGAATATGTATACATTTAGAATTTGTGTGGTATTTAAACTTCCCATAGCATGGAAGCAATGACAATTTTAGAGTATATGTGAATATAAACTTTGATTTATCCTTAATATTTTTTCTAGTGAATGAAGATGGCATTAAAAAAGAAACAGACTTTTAAATCTAGAAGACATTTCCCTCCAGAACTAGATATGCCTCTTTCAACTTTGGCTTTCTAAGTAGGTCCTGTGGTATCTGGAAATTCACCACAAAATTCTCACCAGGAAAAAAAATGCCATTCCTCTTCTACCACAACACTTTAACCTATGCTAGTTGCCATATGGATATGTAAAAATAATATCTAATATGTATTCAGTTGTTCCTCAAATATTGGATTTAAAGAAATACATTTTCTATAAATCTGAGACTATCAAACATGCCCTATCTTTATTTAATGGGATAGTATAAAGCTAGTTAAAAATGATAACTTTCATGATAGATAACATCACTGATCAAACTAAAACTACTCTGGCATTAGCATCTGTTAATCAATCAGATGCTCTCTTATGGCCCTACTGCATAGAGAAGGTTATTCTCCCTATTGGCTGTGAGCTGGTGATGTGTGCTCATAAGCAGCTGCTGTCTGCACCAAAAAAAGGAGGTAATATGAATTCTCAAACAAAAACCTCAGCATGTTATAGTGTTCTTAAAATCCATAACCTAGGTTTTCAATAGTCCTTAATGCAAAATAGATGTAAATTGATTTAGGGATAGTAATAAATTCACTTTCTGATTAAAATTCATATCTTGTTTTAGTGAGCAATAATTATTATACATCCAGGATGTATGTGTGTGTGTTGATGATATGAAACTGAATGTTTTTTACAAAAAATAGTAATGCATCTCAGATAGGGAAGTATTTGACAATAGGGAAATATTTGATCAAATATTTCTGATAAAGGTTTGGTATCCAAGGTATACAGACAACACACAGAAATATATAAGGACAAAAGTCATTCTCCAAAAGAGAAGTTGCCAAAGGATACGAACATGCATTTCTTCAAAGAGAAATAAGAAATTATTAATAATCATAGGGAAAGTGTGTCACAATTCATACCTCCAAAACTGGCAAAGATGAAAAAAGATGTGAAGAGTTTATTTTAGAGAAATTGAAGGAAGACAGAGACACCATTGTATTGTTAGTGGAGCTATGAATTAGTACTCACATTTTGAAAAGAAATTAGGAATTATGCAATTAAAATGGCTAAATCCCCCAATCCTTTTGCCCAGAACTTCTACTGTTACACGTATGCCCCACAGAGGTGACTAACAAAAAGAAAGACTCCATGTACACCAAAATATTTGAAGTGAATTTTGTGTGTGTGTGTGCGTGCTCGTGTGTGTGGCAGAAACAAAGTAGATGCTCGTTGATTAGAGAATGGCTAAACTATAACAGCATTTATAGAGTTTTAAGATTTGCAAAGCACTTTACATATATTTTCTCATTTGGTTTTCACAGCAACACTCTGAGGTATGTTCAGTTATTATCCCTATTTTATAGATGAGGATACTGAGGCAAGGTAGAGCTTCAGTGACTTGCTCAGGGTCACTCAGTAAATTTCTGAAGCCATATTTGAATCCATTTTGCTAATTCCATTTCCATCACATAGATCCTGAAATTTTTGTCACAAGGAATAATAAATATGATGAATACAAAGAATCATGGAATGCCATATATGAGGAGATATTAAGTGGAGCCAAGCAAACAAAATATACCATGACTAAAATAATGTAAATTCAAAGAAAAATAACCCCTAAACAATCAAAAATAAAAGTTGAAATATTATAAGTATATGCTTGATCCCAAAGAAGAGACATAAAATAGTGTCTCCTCCCTCTTCCTTTGAAGGTCTGTGTGTATAGAATAAACATATAATGTTGAGATTTGATGGATAGATAGAAATTAGCACAATACTTGGTATATAGCAGACTCTTAGCAGATATTTGTTATTTATTGTTGACTATAAAGATAGATATATTGCTACTTATTTTTTCTCTTTTTCTGTTAAAAGTCCTTTGTTATAAGGGATGATATCTAGGAGGAGTAGGGACAAAAATACAGGGAAAAACCAAGGCAATATAAAAACAAAATTCATAGATAAAAATCTCTCTTCACAAGATAACTTTTTGTTTAAAAAAATCTACTCTATGCAATCCAATGTGTTTGATACAGGAATACAAAGACAAAAGTGAAAAAGAGGTTATTCTCAAGTATGTTATATTATAATGGAGACAGCATGAGTGTGTGTGTGTGTGTGTACAGGCAGGCATACATTCACACACATATACAAATATGTATACATGTATATGTATATACATATATGCACATATATTTATGAGCATGTGCCTGCATGCATGTATATATATATATATATATATAGGTGTGTGTATATGATATGTGTGTTTGCTTATTGCAGCACTAATAACTTGAGTCATCAAATCTCAAAGAAGGGAAGGTTTCTAAGTTATGGTGTAGAAAGATGATCTTGAAATAAGAGGGAGTTGTTAAGGCTTTACTTCGTCTTTGTCCTGTGACAATTCATGTGAGAAAAATAACAGGTACTGGAGAGGGCTATCAAGAATGTGACATCCTCCAGAGGCCTATTTACATCTATCAATGTTCCTATGTATTGCCATGAGTGAATAACCCTGAATTGAATTATGAGGCTCTTATGTTATAGCAAGGTTGTAGTGATAGGTCCAGACGTTTTCCCTGCAAAGTCTGAGAAAACTGTTATGATGTTAACCCCTACTATCACTACTACAGATGACCATAGGAATGATAATTATGGTGATAATAAATATGATAGATATATTTTACAACTTAGAAGCTATTTTCATAGCAAGCCGGTATCATTTCATCAACAATAGCAAAGACCAATAGCAGAAAAGTACATGCCATTGAATTTGCCAAATGCAAGGAGAAGTCATTCACCACTGGATAGAACCTATAAAGTAGCTAATATTTAAGATGGGAATCAAAGAACTTTCAATAGGCCACTTCTATATGACCTCAACCCATGATATCTCAACACAGAAGTATCAATAAATGACTGAATCATGACTATTTGCTCACAGAAAGAGAAATGTTTTTGTTCGTTTATTTTAAATAGCAAGGCAGCACTAGATATTACAGTTCCCTCCTGTCCTCCACTTTAAGGTTATAAAACATATTGATCCATAA
This sequence comes from Potorous gilbertii, assembly GCA_028658325.1. NCBI lineage: Eukaryota > Metazoa > Chordata > Mammalia > Diprotodontia > Potoroidae > Potorous > Potorous gilbertii. The sequence continues at coordinate 192,000,862 of CM053769.1, forward strand.
AAGTTATGAAAGAAAATGGTAGAAACTATGCAACACAACACCACATGCTGCAGAAACTTGGCATGTAAATTGTTATGACCTGGTAACACACATTACACATCAGAATACTCCCTATCTTCCCTAATATAACCCAACAGATGACAAATAATCATAGAGCAGCTGTACATTTCAAAATATCCCTGAGAACTCAACCAAAAAATAACTAGAACTGAGACCTTATCTCAGGTGGGACTGTTGATCACAGTCACTAAAATATAGCATCAATCTATAAAAAAAATTAATAAATTTTATTAAACATTTTAATAGATGTTGCCATATTCAAGTCTTATTCTTCAAGTTACATGGAATGAAAACATTTAAAAATATAAGTATCTGGCCAAAAATATAAAAAAAAACATCAACAACAAATGGAAAAACAGCAGTAGAATGAAGTACATTTGTCACATCCTCTTGTCAAATGTGGAAGTTGCTAAGAATGTTTACTTATATCCCAATACTTTAATTACAAAAAAACAATCATTTTATTCCCCTGCTCAATAGTCCACATAACATTAAAAAAATAATTACAAGAGGGCAGAAATTTTTTTTGCTTCTTTTTGTATCTTCAACACTTTAGTAAAGTTCCTGGGGGCGGAGCCAAGATGGCGGAGTGAGAGCAACTACTCACCTAAGCTCTCGGACAAACTCCTTCAGGAACCTCCGAAAGGAGAATCTGACCAAAGTTCGGAGGTGCGGAATCCAGTGGGAGGCAGAAGGTGACAATTTCGGAGCTCCCGTTAGACTGGAGGATCCACGGGAAAGGTCCGTTCTGCGGGGGTGAGCCCACAGCGCACAGCGCAGCGTGGCCAGCGCAGCGGAGCAGAA
>CM053769.1:192002225-192024088 GCA_028658325.1 Potorous gilbertii
AAATCCCAGATCAGCAGAAACAGCAGAAGGAGGCCAGTAGTCTCATAACACCTGAGACGAGGAAAATAGCTAAGGGGGATTCCTCCTACGGTGGCAGAGGCAAACCAGAAGGACAGAGGACCCAGGGCAGGGAAAAGTTCCTGGCACATAGGAGGTATTTATAAATGTTTGCTGACTAACTGACAGCACCCCGTTCTAGGACTGTTTCCATGCAAACTCTACCATTCAAATGGAGAATAAGATAATGTTAATAATCATTAGCAATAGTGATAAAGTCTAAAGTAACTTATAGCATCATTGGTGCCAAGTAGTTAAAGTGCGGCAGCCTCTTCTAACAGTGAAGAACTACAATCCTCTGTAACTTACCGTCTTATAGATTTGTTTGGGGCACTGGGACTCTTAGTGGCCTGCTCAGCATTACAGAATTGGTGTGTGTGGTGGGAGTGGTATTTTATCACAAAATTTATTTACTTGGAAGTTGCTTTTCAATACACACAGAGACTATTAAAACTAAACTAAAAATGACCATGAAGTTCACCTTTGGCCAAGAAAAGGAGCACAAAACAAAACATATCTTATGCATAAAGATCTCAAACATTCTTCCAGGGTTGAAGAATAGGACCTTAGAACAGTGGCTGTATCAGAGATATAGCCAAGGCTGCATCTGAATAGACTGAACATCACAAACTCACTCTTCATCAGAAATTGAACACCCAAGTGCAGCCATGGCACATGAGATATCCACAGAAGAAAAATGTCAATGTAACACACGCTCACTCTCCAGTCCCCTTCAGTGTATGTCTGGGCTATCTATAGCAAATGATATAAACCACATTCTTCCTAAGGGTAAGCATTAGATTTTAAGTAAGGAAACTTGGATTCCTATCCTTGTTCTGCTCATTAGTAATAATGTGACTTTAGGCAACTCATTGAACCTCCCGGGGGCTGTTTCTCCCTCTATAAAAGCCAAGGGTTGGAGTTCATGTCATCTAAACTTCTTGTCTTACTCTAAGTATATGGTCCTACGATTTATAAAGGCTGACCTGCGCCTGATGATCTCTAAAAATAGCCATTTTCACCCAAAGATAAAAGGATTAAGACTACTCTAAAAACTCCACTGCTGGCGCTCACTACTCTTCCTGCTTCATCATTTTCCAGCTTAATAATGCTCCGCAAAGCAATGTGATCATTAGAAATATGGTCCATTTCCTCCTTGTTCCACTGCTCTCCCTCACTACTTTGTTAACAATATGAAATTTGCACAAAATATATAGAAGGTTTGTGGGGCCGCTCCACCTCTTTGACTCAGAGGTGGAGGGAGGAAAAGATACAGAATCATTTTTGAGTTTAATCCTGTACCAATATCAAGTCATTTTTAGCACTAACTCCACAGATCCACATTCTTATTCTACCCACGCCCTCATCACCATCCACTTTGCCCTCTTTGAGCCAACAACTTAAGTAAAACTGGGCAGAATTCTCTCAGGAGATGACTACCTCAAACCAAGGAGAATAGCTCAACAGAATGAGTTTATAATACAGTTTTAAAAGAACAAAGAAATAGAAAGGAGGCTCAATAAAATATTAAGAATGTGACCTTTTGAACTGCATGAAAAGTGCTTCAAATGCTAGAGCAGTGGAACTGTTCTACTATGTACAGTTTGAGAGAGAGATACCCAGAAACAGAGACAGAAAGACAGAGAAACAAAGAGGATAAAGAGAAAAGAGATGCAGACACAAGTAAAGAGACAGATAAACACAGGGAGGAGATACAGAGAGAAAGACAAAGGCAAGAAATAAAATAGAGAAAAACAGATTCAGAGACAGAAACAGAGAAAATACAACAATATATATGTAGACAAATAGAGAGAAACAGAAAGATAAAGGGGAGAGACAGAGAGACAAATGGAGAAAGAGGTAGAAGCAGACAAAAAAAGAGAGACTAAGAGACCAAGACATAGAGACACAGACAGAAAGACAGTGAAAGCAAAGAGAGAGAAAATAACATCCAGGTCCTTGTTCCAGACCTTGTGCCCTCTGCAGAAGGAGTAACTAGTGAAAACTGTAGATAGTTGGGTCATATGACACCTGTCATCCATGGCAAAAGAACAGTGATGGATTTCTGAAAGAAAGAAAAACAAAACAAAATTTAAAATTTAAAAATCTGCTATAAAACTAGGAGCCAAAAATGATCCATAATTTTGAGTGATCCCAAACAGACAGGGTGATTCCTGTCCCTTTCTCCCACCGTACCTCAGGAGCCCCTGCTTATAGCTGCAGTTCACCTTGGAAATCACCATGTGTACTAATAACAGCTTTCTCAGTCTCAAGAATACGGGAAAGTGGGGGACTTAAGGAGGGGAATTGAACCTGTGAGTTTCCAGCAGAGAACTGGCAGTCTGTCATAATTTCTGAGCCTCTCATTGTTCCACTACATTGTGCTAGTGACACAATGTTCCAGAGTCAGGAAAAGTTGACTTCTGGGTGAAATATCCAGAGAGAATTTTTTTCTCTTTCTCAGCTGAATAAATTTCCAGATAGAGCCAAACTAGCAGCCAGGATGCAGCTCTCCATTCCTTCTCATTGTACATAGATTTATATGATCATGGAGCTGGATGGATCATCCAGAAGTTGCCTGGTTCATTTCCCTGCCCTGATAGAGAAAATTATTTGGTCCCTCTTCCTCAGGATGCTTCAACACCATCCTAAACAAAAAGAAAGAAAAAAAAAAGAGAAGGAAAAACAACTCACAACTAATCTGGCCTTTTATAAAATTTTCCTCACCCTCCATTCTGTTGGGTGTGAGGGCAGAAAAAGAAATTCTTATAATAGCATATTTCCCATTTATTTTCTAGCCACCTTGAAAACAATAGCATTAATTGCATGGAGGTGGGGTGGGAATGGGAAGGAGCGGAAACTCTACAACAATTTCTCCAAGAAAATTTCAGCTGCAATTTTTTTGTTGGTTCATTGAAATTCTGGCCATCCATAATAGTCTCTGTAGTTTCCTTTTTCTCTTTTCTTTCTAATTGATCTTAGCAATACCATTAAGCCAAAGGAACAGGAAAGCAACTGACAATGAGTAAAGAAAAGGAATCATTTCATGTTAAATGGCTCAAATTTTAAAATGTTTTTGACAATTTGTTTTAATATCACCTGCATTTCCCACTGTATCCCTCTAGCAGCACCTCTCCAGACAGCTATCCTTTATTTTATAGAAAGAATAAAAAAAAAGTTCAGCAAAACTAACCAATACATCAAAAAAATCTGATATAGAACTCATGGTTACCCACTTCTAAAAAGGAACAGAGGAGGAATTTTCTCATCTGTTCTTTGGGGCCAAATTTATTAATATATTATATTATAATTATAATTATAATATATATAATTACATATATAATTATAATATATATAATATATTATAATATATTAATTATAATTTTCCATTATTTACATTGATTTGTTCAAGAAATAAACAAACCAAAAAACATACTTATAACCTGTACTATGTCTAAGGCTCTATTCAAGGCACTAGGCATTTGAAAGGAAGAAAGAAAAAAGCAAGAGAAAGAAGGGAAGGAGAGGAAGAGGGAGGGAGGAAGGAAGGAAAGGAAGAAAAGAAAGGAGAGAAAGAAGGAGGGAAATAGAGAGAAAGGAAGAAAGGAATGGAAGATAGAAAGAAAAGAAGGGAAGAAGGAAGGATGCGAGGAAGGAAGGAGTGAAGGAAGGAGGTAAAAGCTTCTGTCTTCCTTAAAATATATAACATCAAAGTTTCATCCTCTAAACGCTTGATATCTCTTAGCCCAGTTGATAAAAAGATGTAATGGAGACAATAAGGAGTAATGATATTTTGAAATAAATGTTTATATTGTGTTACTCCTTTCTGAGGTTGAAGAATCTCATTAATAAAATTTAATGAAATTAGCTATTCAGTGGCTAAAGTACCAGCCACATTCTTGTTGACTCTTTAAAATAAGATGCACTCTCTAGGCTAGACATCTCTAAACTTCTTTGACTGCGCACACTTATTAGTAAAACATCTATGAGCAGCATATCAAGTGGATACAAGGCAATCTTAGCAGGAAAGACACTAAATTTGGGGGTGAGAGAAGATAGCAAATCTATCCTATACAATCTTTGATATGAGTCTTGAAAGAAACCATGAATTATAGTAAGTGGAGAAATATATAAATATATTGTAAATACATACACACATAGCAACATTGTATTACAATACAATATTTTAACGCATAAAGGCATTGTAAAAATAGAAAGTAGCCAAGCTGTAAAGAGCTTTGAATGTCAAACTAAGGAGTTTATATATTTGAACCTAGGGTAATAAGAATTCACTAGAGTTTACTGAGTAAGCATAGTGCCATGGTCAGATCACCACTTAGCAAAATCACTTTGACTGCTATGTGGTAGGAAGTTTGGGGAAAGGAGAAACTGGAAGCAATGCTACCAATTATATGGTTATTATAGTAGCCTAAAAGAGAAGTGATAGAATGTTGAACAAGAATGTTGGCTATGTGATTAAAATGAACGAGACAGATATAAGGGTTATCATGGAGGTGCAACTGACAAAACTTAGTAATTGAAAGGTCATAGGGTAGTGGGAATGACTTGGTAGAAGTGTGAATAAAGGGACAAGTCAAGGGTAATTCCCAAGCTACAAACTGGGATTACTGGAATGACAATTGTACTGCATAACAGAATCAAGAGTGTTTGAATAATGTATAGATTTGGAGTAGAAGTTCACAAATTAATTTGGGGAATACTGCATTTGAAATGCGTAATTGGTATATGGAAGAAAATAACTAGGATGCAAATGGCAACATAGGATTATAGGTGTGAGAATCATGAACAATTAGAAGTTCATGAGATCTCACAGAGAGAGAAATTATAGAAAGTAGACCTGGACCACCCCGAAGGACAGCCATGTTACTGGGACAAGAGATGGATGATTGCCCATTTGTATGCTTCCTTTTAAAGAAATTGAATGGTAAAAACTGTTTCCATTAGTGGCTGATTGGTGCCCAAAATGCAAAGAACAGTTCTGATCTGGTTCCAGACATGGAATATGTTCTCACACTGTCAAGATAGGGAGCAGAGCTAGAATGAAGTATTCCTTGTTTGGAGTTAATTAAAGTGGTTGCGAAACAGCCCATAAAACACTGTCTGCAGCCAGCTAATTCTATTGTAGCAAGGACATTGATTTATCTTGCATTGAGTGCACATATTTTTTAGGAGTATTTTTCTCCTTGAATTAAAGGAGGAAACAATCATGCTATTATTCAGACAAAAACAGAAGCACATCTGTTATGAATCTGTCAGGGTCACCCCACACATGAAGCTCTCTGTGTTCACCGTTGGTCACTTCTTTTGCTTATCTAAGTATTGAATTGAAGTCTTTTCTTGAAGCAATGGTCTTGTGAATACAGCATTCACCTCTTCAATGTATGACTCTTCCCCTCCTCAGGAAGAAGACATAAGTAACATCCCACTTAACCAAATGCTTTGAGTATAAAAACAACTTTACTCCAATTGTAGTGCATTTTGAAGAACACTGGACTTTCAGAGGAACTGGGTCTGAGTCCCAGTTCTGACACTTGTTGGGAAGGGGATACTGGGGAAGCCAATTAAACTCTTAAAGTTTTAGTTTCCACATTAGATTGAGGAGAGTAACAGCTACACTGTATACAGGATAAAGCTGCTGGAAGGAAAGATATCTACAAACTGTTATCTGCATTGACAGCTGTATAATATGAAACACAGTCTCAGGGTGTATATTACTTATGGATTGACAAATGATCATAACTTCTAAACTCCTTCATTTATTCTCTATTATCTTAATGAATGATATCATAGAATTATTGAACCATAATGGATCATAGAGGTAATTTCTCCCCTTATGTTATAAATGAGGAAATTAAAGTACATATAAAGTAATCTCCCCAAGGTCAAACAACTAATTGGTGATAGATCTGGTACTAGAACATAGAAGTGCCTGATTCCTTGATAATCAGTCACTCAAAAGGCATTTAATAAGGATCTTCTATGTGCCAGGCATCATACCAGGCATTTTGGATACAGACAAAAGTGAAAGTTCCTGCCCTAAAGGGGTTCAAGTCAGTCACAGATGGCAATGTGTTCCTATTTAAGTATATAAAAATATAGGTAAATGCAAAGTAAGTATTAGGGAAGGCACCAGGAGTTAGAGGCATTCAGAAAGGTCTCATGTACTAGAGGTAAGAACAACTTAAAGTTTTTTAAAGAAAAGAGGGTATTCTAAGAGGCAAGAGGGGAAGGGAGCAAAGTATATTCCAGGCATGAAGAATACTTGGAAAAGACACCTGGATCAGAAGTAGAGTTGTCTGTGTGAGGAACAGCAAGGAAAGTATGAAGTTAATCTAGTGTACTTTGACATAATGATAAACTCCATGGATTTGGAAGCAAAATACCATGAGTAAAATTTTGGCTTTTAACAAATTTATAAGAACTTGTTAAATGTCTAAAATGACCAGGGGTGGGGAACCCCAGCCTCAAGGCCCTATGTGTCCCTCTAGGTTCTCAAGTGTGGTCCTTCAACTGAATAAGAACTTTATTTGAAGACCTAGAAGACCAAATGTGGCCTCAAGGTCATAGGTTCCCTGCCACTGTAGCTAAATACAGGTCTAGGTCCTGGGAATACAAATTCAAAAAAAGAAAAAAAGATAGAATCTCTTCCCTCATGAAACTTGCACTTACTAGATATATGTCCTTTGATAAACTGCTTAATCCATAGGAGTTTCATTTTCCTCATCTGTAAAAGGGAGAGAATAATACTTTCTCTACTTTCATGCGAAGGCAGTAAAGGAAATAATAAGGCATAATACAGCAGGGGTGGTTCATCATACCACATGATCTCTCTGAAAAAATCTAGACAGCCTTTCAAGTTCTTTGACCTTTGTTGAAAACTCCTTATACTCATCTGGTCCACAGTGATTCCTGCTAGGTGGCTTAGTTGATAGAGGGCCCTGGACCTGGAGTCAGGAAGATCTGAGTTCAAATTCAACCTCAAATGCTTACTTGTTACGTGATCCTGGGCAAGTAACTTCACTTCTGTTTGCTTTAATCCAGTGCAGAAGAAAATGACAAACTACTCTAGTAACTTTGTCAAGAAAACCCCATGGACAGCATTGGCATGCTTTGGTTCAGGGGATCATGAAAAGTCAGAATGACTGAACAACAAATAAATTCTCTATCAAAATTATGCCCAGCATGCAAGAGACTTTCCTCTGCTTTATTTAATTTGTGTGTGTGTGTGTGTGTGTGTGTGTGTGTGTGTGTGTGGAGAGAGAGACAGAGAGAGAGAGAGAGAGAGAGAGAGAGAGAGAGAGAAACAGACAGGTAGAACCTAGGACAACATTTTTAGCTATTTATTCATTATCTTTCACTCCAGATAAAATGCCATCTATCTCTTTTTCTGGTCATACATGGCTTTTATGATGACTTATAAAATCTCAGAACAAGTTGATACTAGTGATGTACTATGGATTGCTTATATTCACCATTCATCTTACCAATGGCTTTTTGTGTCACTGCTGATTTTGATTCCTCTGAGAATATAAACTTTCCTTCATCATTTGAATAGCATCTTGCCTTATACTTCTCTAATATGTTTATTATATAATAAAGCAGTTCTCTGTGCATTCTTCTCTTAGTAGACTGTAGCTCCTTCAGGGCAGGAAACATACCTCAATTTGAATTCCAACCCCCCCAACTTCAGCATCTAGTTTAGTACCCTGTACAATTTGGAACTTAATTATTTGTTGAATAGAAAAAAAAATAATCAATGACTTAATGAGATAATGTTATTCTATAAATCACAGCCATATAGCTTTATTAGGAGTGTTTGGGCATCTAAAACACCTTTTTTCTTAGTGAGCAGCTTGGGATCATTGAAAACACTGAAATTTTCCAAACGAAATATAGGTTTCTTTCTTCTTCCTACTCAATTTTTAACTCGGTTTATTGTCCATTCCACAGAACCTGCTGAAAACATACCAATGGACCAGCTGCCATTGTCCCAACTGGCTGCCCATCAATTTAATTCATTTCAGTGAACATTAACTAAAAAGTTCCTATGTGAAAGTCACTCCATGAGGTTCTGGGGATACAAAGACAAAAACAAAAATCAAATACTTTCTTCTCTCATGGAACTTACATTCTACTGAAAGGGTATAATATGTATACTAATCAGTAAATGTAATATTATTTTAAGAGGGTGATAATACTTAACTTAAGGGAAAGAAGGATCAATTTATTTGATTTCATGTTTTGAGAAAAATGTATTCATCTACTTTTTTTGTCCCTTGATTGGTGGAGAGAATCTCTTTTGAATAACATTGAATTTCACTGGTGCATTTTTTAATTGTTCTGGGGCTTGATGCCATTAACAATGAATTTTTCAGGATCTTTTACTATTAGGCCAAATCTATTTTTTAAGGTCTTTGTGACCTCTCATGGGGTTTTCTTGGCATAGATAGTGGAGTGGTCAGTCAATTTAGACAAGTCATTTACCCAGATTTACATAGCTAGTGAGTATCTGAGGTCAGATCCTTTGTCTCCAGACCTAGCACTATATTCATTGAGTCACCTAGCTGCCTCCAAGGCGAAAGATTAATTTATAGCATGATATAAACAGAAATTATAAAGGAAAATAGAGATTGGATGGGTTGTGATCTGCATACTACAAGGGGTATCCATGCTGGTGAACATCTAGTATTTAGCACATACCAAATACTTTATACATGTTTATGGACTGAATAGCTGTTGAGATTAGGGGTCAGTTCAACTACTAAGGTTGAAGAGCCCTCTTTCAACTGCTGGATGGAAAAGTCTGATCTGGTTCCTTTGAAGCAGGATTGCTGGATTCTTTTTGTAATCATGTGACCATGATCACTGCAATTATATTCTTCATAGCCTTTAAGACTAATTTTTGGTCAGTTCAGCCTTTCTGTTTCTGGTGGAACTGTCTTAAAACTACTTTTATGAGTTATACCAGTTTGCTCAAAACTGACATGACTCCAGACCTAGATATTAATAGGATAGGTTCTAGACAATTCGATAAAGGCAGAGGGAGGTGTCAAAAGAATCATCTTTGGTTGGCTTTAATAATAAAAGTTGAAATATAGAGTTTGATTCTCTCATACAGTTGCCAGTTATGATTTTTATACTTCTGTAATATTCGTTTACCAAGTTCCAAGGTTGGCATTTTATTTCCTTTCCTTTGAGGCTATTTGCCTGTCTCAGCTCCTTGGCTTTTTAAAAAGTGATGTTTGAAAATGAAAAATCAAATAAGAGCTCAACACCGGTTCCTCATCATTTTGGTGTGTGTGTGTGTGTATGTATGTGTGTGTGTAATTAATATATGCAAATGATCATGAGAATCTAATAGCTAAAAAGCTGACTACATGGGCTAAAATAGAGACAGTTTTAAAAAATACTAAAATGGTCTCCTGAATTTTCACCCAATCCTGTCCTCCCTCATGCCCATCCTAACATATCACCATCCCAACCCTATGGTCTTTGGAGGAAAAGATAAATGAAGAGGTTAAAAGCAAGGAAGAGGTTGACAATGGGTGATTGAAGGTGACCAAGGAAAAGGAATGCGTTGATGATCAGGGTGACTACTAAGTCATCTTCCAGCTGTGGTATTCTCTTTTCCTCAATTGTGATAATTACTAACAACAGCAGCCCTTATATAGCCCCTTAAAGCAGTGCTTCTTATACTGTGGGCCTCAACCCCATATGGGATCATGGAAACTTTGATAATAGTCAAAGGTTTCAGAACCCACAAAGACCAAAAATTAATTCAAAAACAAAAGCGTAATGAACCCGAGGTGTTTCTGGCAATGCTTCCTGGTGTTGCATTGGACAACTTGACTGCATTGGTTCTGAAAATAAAGCATGCCCACTTTGCACTGAACATGCCTTCAGGATATGTAATGCCAAAGAACAGGAACAAAAACTTGAATAGGGGTTTTGAATGGAAAACCTTTAAGAAGTGCTGCTTTAAGTTTTGTAAAGTGCTTTACAAATATTATCTTAAATTATCTTCACAAAACCCTGAAGGTAACAGGTATTATAATCCCATTATTTTATAGGTGAGGAAGTAGAGTATTTTCCCAGGCAGAATTTGAATTCAGGTCTTCCTCACTCCAACATTCCCCGAAGTTTTCTATTCATGGTACTATGATACACGGTATTATAGATATTTTTCAACTCTGGTGTTCTATATGATTTTTTTCTAAGGTATCAATTAGCTTTAATATTCTATATTTTAAGGTCTTTTTCAGGTTTAGCATTCTATATTCTATTCAAAAGACGTGGTAAGATTTTACATTATATCAACTAGGATCCATTTCTACCCTATGAAATTAATTCCCACGGGTCCTATCTGCCCCCATTGCTATCCATCCACCTTTCTTTTCCCATATTCTAAGATGGTGATTCGCCGATAAATCTAGTTTGGAGTGTTGCATTCAGAAAACAAGTTTTTGTCAATCTTGAATTTTATGCAAAGCATCTGCCTTCATATCAATATTGTTATAACTCCCTTTTAGAGAGGAAACTATTCACTCAACTGGAAGTGACCCTGCCCCAGAACTTGTGGGTGGAAACTTGAATTTTTGTGGGGAGGTGTTAGAATCTGATTATGCAAACTCAGTCATCCGGGCCCCTTCATGCCTTAAGCCATAGAGCCTGCCTGCAGAATAGAATTCATTAATAGACTGTTCAAAGCTCATTAACTTTAAGGTGGTGTAAACTTCCTCTCCCACAACCAAATGACAGATGGAAAGGAGACAAGGCTTCTAATGGGGATTGCGTCGGGGATCTTGTAGACAGACAAACAGATGCTAGGATGAAGACCTTTGGTGATGCTCCTTGAAAACTTGCAGTTTGAAATTCTCAGACATCATTTCCCTTTATTTATGCTGCAAATCTTTCTACTGTCCTTTTGAGAACAATGTATCTCTCATGGGGTCATCTCAAGGCGAATATAGAGGGACTATTTTCTATTGATTCAGTTCTGCATGTGTGCATACATGGGAGTGTGTGTGTGGGTGTATTTGTGTGTGTATGAGTGGGCTTGTGAAAGTACATGCTCAGATTGATTAATCTACGTTCTTCTGTTGTTCTGCCCCAAACCAGTGACCCAGAATTACGATATAGGCGAAACTGATCCTAGCATCTACCTTGTAGCTACACAATTTGCATTCATCTGTCCCCTCCCACTGGTTACCAACAGATGGAGCTGCTGCAAAGCAGATATAGCTGACATTGTATCCCACAGTGCTGCATTAAACAGAAACTAACATATATGCTATCTCTTTAATTGGAGTTAGATACACCTGTCTCAACCTGTCAAATTTTATATTAATGATTGGAGGACTTATAAAATGTGACAAGGGCTTTTGAATCCAAGAAAAAAAAAGTAACAACTCAAAAATAAGTGGAATCTATTGCTCTCCATGTTACATACATAGTCTTTAAAAATCTATTTTGTTTTAGGCCACTGAAATTCTATTTTTAAGGTAACATATTACATGCCCATGCTATCTTTCTTATAAGAAATTCTGAGAAACAATTAATTTTTCATTATTGTTCCCTAAGATGTCTTGTTGATGGGATCATGGAAGCATCTGGTTTATGGAATGAAAAACATGATCTACGTTTCACAAGTTCTTTGATGTTCTCTTGCTGCCTGTCCTTACGTGGCCTTGTTCTTCTTTTCTGTAGCACCTGAAACCTTTCATAATTCTAAAAGCAGAAACTGGGACTCTCCCTTTATTTATTTGTCCAGCTAAGAAAAAGCAGGAAAGGGAAGAGGGAAATACAGAAAATGGACATGGTAGACAGAAATAGATACAAAGTTGTTAATAAGTAATTTTATTGGGAGGTCATCCACATATTATTCACTGTGTATTTTTCCATAATCTGATAGGCAAGTGAAAGGAACCAGCAATAGTTAAATGGTATGGGAAAGAGCATGACAAAAGGCAGCAAAAACTACTGAGTTCAGGACCATGCCTACAATTCCAGCACAAAAGGACCTGTAAGGAAGTAAAAGTTAATTAGCTATGAGTCCTTGTTCTCCATATCTGTTCATTGCCTTTTCCTCACCTTGAATAATTCCTAATCAATGGCCCTTGATCACTTCCTGAAAAATGAGCTTCCTACATGGAAAGTGGCAAAAACAAAACAAGGAAGGAAGTGAGGAAGGAAGCATTCATTAAGTGCCAACTGCATGTTCGAGGCACTGTCCTAACCACTTTGCAAATATCTCACTTAGGTTCACACCAACTTTCTGAGGAAGGTGCTATTACCGTCCCCTTTTTAGAGTTGAGGAAAGTGGGGCATGCAGTGATTAAGTGATGACACAATTTGGAGTAGGAGAGCCTAGGCACAAATCTCTGCTTACCAATATACATGCATAATTTCTATAAGATCTCAGGCATAGTTATTTAACCATGTTGAGATTCAGTATCCTTATCTGTCACATAAAGGGGCTGTACTAGATAACCTCTAATAATAACAAAAATTTATTTATATGGATTTTAACCTTTGAAAATTTTTCTTTATACATATTTTATTTAATCCTCACAGTAACCTACAAAGTAGACCCCCATTTTGCAGGTGAAGAAGTTAAGGATGAAAGATTAAGTGATTTGCCCATGGTCACACCACTAGTATCCAAGGTAGGATGCAAAGCCAGTTCTTTCTTATTCCCGCTCCAGCACTTTATTCACTATGGCTATGCCACCTGTCTGCTACGAATGTCTGATCTTACATAAAAACTCATAAGATATTATTCCAAGGTCAAAATGCATTTACATATCAAATGAGGATCAAACTAGTGACTAACTCACTGTGTGGCACATAGTAGGTACTATGTCAATGTTTATTCCTTCTCCTCTCCTCCCTCCTTGTCAGTGATAGAAGGCTGTGTGGAGAATGAGTAGAAATAAACTTTTATTAGAATGTTAAGGTGAAACAATTATCAGCAAAGAGATAATATTCAGCTGTGAATGGTAATATATAAGCCAGTGTAGGTGCACTTCAGAAACCATAAGAAAACATTTTTGTTTACTGAATTTACCTTGAATAAAACATTCACAAAGTATCATTTGTGGGATCCCATGATAAGATTTTAATTCTTCACTTTTCATAAAGTTCTGAGGCAATGGGCTAGGGATTCTTTAAGGCAGTGGTTCTCAAAATTATAGAACCCCAGGCACCTCCAAAACAGTCAATCACACAATCAATAAATACGTATTCTGAACTTATAGTGTATGAGGCACTGTGTTGGTCTGGGGCCAGTGGGGGTTAATATGAAAAATTAGTTAACTACATAAGGGAGTATATGGTATACGCCAAATGAGTATTGCAAACAATAAATTCTAGGGGAGTTCAGAGGAGGGAGAGATCAGTTTAGCCTGGGGTTGTCAGGAAATTTTTTTATGATGGAGAAGGGACTCAGAATGGGTCCTTGAGGATGAACACAATTCAAGTAGGGAGGGAGGGAGAGGGGAAAGTTCAGTCAACTGGGTGTGGCAGTGTATACTTGTTATTCCTACTACCATCAAGGATGAGGTTGGGAGATTGCTTGCCCTCTGGAATTCTAACATTGTATAGTAAGCCCCAGGAATGGGGCTGGCTAAGAGATCATCTAGTTTACTAAGGAGGGGAAAACTAGCTCAGGTTAGAAATTGAGCTAGTCAATGCCCCTGTGATGATCAGTGGTAATGACACCTAAAAGTGCTAAATGAAATTTCAACCTGTGTGAGACAGAGAGACTGAGTCTAAACAACAAAACAAGCCAATAAAATGAACAAACAAAAAAGTTAACCATTCAAAGGCAGTGTGACAAATATCACAAACATCATGTGGTTAAAATTGTCAAACTACCTAAATAGGCATTGCATAGAATAGTGGAAGATAAATCTTTGGTGATATATATGTATGTATGTATTTCCCTTTCTCTTATGAATTAGCAAATACTACTTAATACAATTCACATATTAATCATCTTGTTAACTTGAATGTATATATACATATGCAAATATATATACACATATATTGTGCTATATAGATAGCATGGTAGGAACTAGGCACACAGTTTTTGACCAACTACAATAGACCACAGAGTAAAAGAGAATGAGAAATATTGCTTTAATTCAGTGTTTAAGTAATATCTGATAGAGAAGAAGTGAGAGTATTTTTTATATAGGTCACACACAGCCATGTGCCCCACATGTAGAGAAATGGAATAGGTTATTTCCCGTAATCAACGTAAGCTCCTTGAAAGTAGGATGATTTTGTTTTGGTCCTTGGATCCATAGCATCTAGCAGAGAGAAGGAAAGTGACTTGCTTCAGGTTATATGGGTAATGAAAAACAGAAAAGATATTTTAACTGAGGTTTCCTTACACCAAATCCAATGTTCCTCTCTCTATAACATACCTGTCTACAGAAATGACATCAAATTCTTTTGATTTATTATTCTTTTGTGACTATACCTATTTTTCTTATATTGACTCCTCAATTTTGATTGCTTCCTTGATTCATCTCCTTTAATAAAGAATGTAGCATTTCATCCATAGCTTACCATTTGATTTAGGAGACATGACTTGATGCTAACAATTTTGTTTATTTACTTTGAACCCTTCACCCTCAGCTAGAACATTTTTCTTTTCCCTTAAACCTCCATGTCCATTGTTACCTCATCTACTTTCCAGTTCCACTTTGTGACAAGAATGCACAAATTGACCCCAGCAGGGCTCGCATGCTACTTGCTTGTAGAGACAGAAATGATAGGAATTAAATATCAAACAAAGTAGTTTCAGCTACTTTTCTTCTTACTTTGGGTTCGTTAGATGCTAAATGTTCACATACACAACATACTCAAAACTCAAGTGCACAAACACACACACACAAGTGCATAAACACACATACTAATGGCAAAGAAATCCATCCCAGAGACTGCTTTGAGAGAGGCAAATCCAGGATTTCTAATTGGTAATGAGACGTATAAAATGTGCCCCTGAAAGCTCTTTCTCTCTTAGGAAATTCATCACTGTTCCAGCCAGGGTCTCTGCTGGTTACAAAATGCTAGAAGGAATCAAAACTTTTCCCAGCTTGAGATGAGCCAGGAAAAAAATAAAAGCTATTTGTCCTGATGCAGAAACACTAACTTTGAGAGGGAAGAGGGGGAAGGGGCAACTCCAGCAGGATGAGCCATCCCTGGGGAATAGAGTTTTCATTTTGCTCTCCCAAAAGATCTGACAAGGCCCACTTTTAATAACCCCTTTTTTGTTCTGGTAGATAATCAAGGACTGCTTCAGATAACGTAGCAGATTTGCTCCTACCTGATAACAGGATCTTATCAAGGGGCTTGGCAGGATAGAGCCTTTTCTAGGATACAGATTTAATTAAAATGACACTGGAATGGTTAAGGTTGAAGCCTTAGTTTCACAGAACTACTTGATCCAGCTGAAAAAGAACAGTAAAAATAAATAATGTCTCTCATTCTGTTAAAAAAAAGTGGGATGTGTATATTGATACCCTACAAAGTGATCTGGAGGCCAAAGAGAAAGCCTGGGTAAAAGCACCCATGAGATTCCTTCCATTGTGTATCCTTTGATTGGAAATCACCATGATCCTGCCCTGGAGAAGACATGAGAAGAATGTCTTCTTCCTCATCGTGGCATTACTCCCAAGTGCCCTTTGTAGAAGAATCTTTTCATCCTATGGGCTCCTGAGATTGCTATGGGGGAATGGGAGAGCTGGGGGTTGTGAATTGTGTGTTACTGCATCATATCTTTTCATCTTCCCTAGATGGGATGCTTTCCAGTATGTGTTCCACTGACCTCTGCCCCTAACTCCTATATTTCTGGAACACATACCTGGGACTCAGGATTGAGAAAACAGACGCTCTAAGACACAGTAGACCTTTCTTTGGCTATGCTTACCTCTGCTCACCAATTCTATTTTGCTTCATTGAGAAATAAGGACTTTCTCTATTGCCTCTACTTCTGTTTTTCTTGTTCCCTCTCCCCTGTTCTTTAATTCTATTTTTCCTTCCTTCCTTTCTGTTATTTCTTTTTTCTTTCTTTCTTTTTCTCCTTCTTCATCATCATCATCATCTTCTCCACTTCCTCTTCCTCCTTTTCCCTTTTCTTCTCCTCTTGCTCCTCTTCCCCTCTTGGCTTCCTTTCCCTTTCCTTCCATTCTTTTCCTTTCTTGTTGAGGGAAATAATTATTAAATAATCAATTATTGGAGATATCCAGCTTTTTCCTATTTCTTCAAAGTACAGTCTTTCAGGGATTTCTCTGACCTTTCCCAAAAATTTACTTCACCTAGACTATCTTATCTTGGTGGAGTTGTTGCCTTGCCCAACTAGGAAAACTTTGCAAACAATGTAATCTGGATGAATTTCCTTCCATTACATGGAACTAGTAGTTTTAGCAAATGGAGAAATTTTCAATGCTGTGGATAAGTTCACTTACTTTAGCAGTATACCTTCCAGGAATGTACATGTGGATGATGAGATTGACATATACGATGCGAGAGCTAGCTCAGTGTTTGGGAGGTTTCAAAGGAAACTGTGGGAGAGAAGTATTAGGTTTCTTATAAAACTGAAGGTCTATAGAGCTGTTGTGCTAACCTGCTGTTGCATGCCTGTGAAACCTTGATAATCTACCAGTGCCTAGCCAGAGATTTGAATCACTTCCTTTTGAATTGTCTTAAGTTCTGAAGATCACCAAGATAAGTCTTGAACACTGAAGTCCTTTCTTGAGCTAACTGCTAAATGTTTAAACTCTACCGCAGAGAGCACAACTTCAATGGACTGGTCATATAATTGGAATGCCAAATGTACATGTGCCTAAAAGACTATTTTATATGGAGCTCCCATAAGGCAATTGCTCATGTGAACTTAGAAGAAATGAAATAATGACAATCTCAAGGTCTGTCTGCAGAAATTTGGATTGATTATGAGACACGGAAGACATTGGCACAGGATCCCCTAGCATGGCATGCCAAATTGAAGAAGGCATTGTGCTCTTCAATATTCTACTGTACTTCAAAAGAAATGTAACATGCACACATTTAGAGACATCTCCTTCCATATATTCATATGGACAATTTGTGCCCAACCTGTAGCAGAGCCTTCTGATCTCATATTGGTCTGATCAGGCACAGTTGGAAACCCTGTACCTTGACCCCAACATGGTGATGTCATTTTGATCCTCTTCTAGAATGAAGAGCACTAGGAAACCAACCAAAAATCCAGTTTCCTTTGCTGATTCATAATCAATAGCATGCCTCTTAACTTGAGGTGTTCCCCGAAGTTCTATCCTAGATCTTCTCTTATTTCTTGACACTCTCTTACTTGGTGACCTAATCAGTTCCTATGGGTTTAATTATCTTATCTTTGTTGATGATCTTTATATCAGGCATCAGTCTCTCCCTTGAATTTCAGTCCTGAATTACCAATATCTTTTGGGACATTTCCAATTAGATGTCCTCAAGATGCCTGTCTCAATATGTCCAAAACTTCTACCCAAACCACTGTTCTCTTTTAAACTTTCATATTTCAGTAAATGTCACCATTCTTTCAGAGTCTTAGCTTCCAAGCTTCAGCCTTGTATTGTACTTCTTATTCTCCCTTACACCATATATCAGATTGGCCCCCTAGTCTCCCCATTTCTACCTCAACAACATCTTTCTCAACTATATCTTTCACTACTCATATAGTTATCGCATGATGATAGGTCCTCAGCCCCTCTCAACTAAATTACTGCAACAGTCAACTCATTGGTTTCCCTCTCTCAAGCCTTTCTTCACTTCAGTCCATCCTCCTTGGTGCCATCAAATTGATTTAAGTGCAGATATTATTATATCACTCCCCATCTGTTCATTAACATAAGTGGTCAAATACAAAGCCTTCTTATTTTTAAAATCCCACTGCAAGGAAATCTGCAACCACAAGCATTTATTAAGCACATGCTCTGTAGTAGGCACTGTACTAAGCAAAGAGGATTTTTTAAAAAAGACATCCCCTTCTTTCAAAGAGTTTACCTTCTAATTTAGGAAAAGACATGGCATGGTAATGTCATGGTGGTTTAGTAATGAATTCTAGATAATCAGAATTATAGCCAAGAAGAGAAAGGAGCATTTACAGCTTGGTCCCATACCAAAAATGCAGGTCCCAGAACCTGGGCCCAAACCATCTTCCTACCCTGAGTAGAGACCGCTCCCCTCACACCCTGTGATCCAACCAACCAGACTTCCCTCTTTTCCTCACACTAGATATTTGATCTCTCCTATCCACACTTTTGAACTGGTTGTTTCAAACGCTTTGAATGTATTCCCTCTTCACCTCAGATTCATAGAATCCCTCTCTTCCTTTAAAGACAAGGCTCAAGGACCTTCTTCTACTTGAAGTCATTCCTTATTTCCTCACTTGTTAGTTACTTTCATCCCAAAATTGGTTAAAATTTAACTGTTTTTATTTATTCACACTTACTCTTTGTTTATATGACATCAGTTTCCCTCTTGTGTGTAGGATTATTTCATTCTTTATCTTTGTATCTACAGGACAGAGGAGTTCTTGTACCATAGATGTGATAGGACCAGAGTTGACATTTTCCAAACAATAAGAGTTAATTTTTGCCAAAAAGGTAACAGAGTTCCTTGGAATTTGATTGGTCCCTCCCTCCCTGGCCACAGTTTCTTATTCACCTAAGTGCATTACATAGGTCAACTATGTGTAGATAGGCTTCCAGGCCTAGGGTCAGTAAGACCTAAGTAAAAACTTGGCCTCAGACATTTATCAGCTGTGTGACCTTGAGAAAGTCACTTAACCATGTTTGCCTCAGTTCCTCATCTGTAAAATGTGCTACAAAATAATATAACATAACTCTAGTCAGTATCTTTGCTAAGAAAACACCCAAGGGTCTGACCAAGAGCCAGATGTGATTGAAAACAACTAAATGAAGGTATTAAATGTACTACCCATTAGAGTTGGGTCCCTCTAACTGCATGAATTTATGAACACCACATGAGTTACCATATCCTGCACTGCTGACCATGTAGATAAATTTCCACATAGAAATAGGAGGCAGGGGTGCAGAGACTGCAGAGATTAAGGCTAAAAAAGAGGTCCTTACCTTAACTTTCAATAATTTGAGTGTATGTCATTTTGTCCCATCTGAACTAACAAGATACTGGTGTTGAATTCACCTCTAACACTAGTTTTCCATGCCTTATGCGTAATGGGTGTTATCTAAATTACTTCAGTAAAATTAGTCATTTTGTCACATACTTTTCATAAACTGCCTCCATTATGCTTCAGTATTTCCTTGGTTAAAGTATATTTTATCAAAGATTTTAACAGTCAATACCAGCTCTAGGTCTAAATAGAAAAAAATTATGCTATTATCTAGTCTCGTCATTTTCTTTGTCAAGAATGTAGTATAAGCTTTGAAATGTGATGACGCTGTTATCTTAGCTCCTCACAATTACCCTTTAAGTAATCAGTAATTACTCTCCTTTAACCTTTAGTTCTATCTTAGAAGAGAGTAATTACTTGATAATATTTTATCTAAAAAAGGTTGAGAAAAGTCAGAGGAATGGGTCTTCTCTACAAATGAGAGGCAATTTATTCTCAAAAATCTTTATGTTTTGTTTTTATCATTGCCTGTTATTTTTTGACTTTTTCTCCCTTCCTTTACACCTTTTGCTCATGAATCTGTTCCTTTTCCTAAATTCCAGTTACCCATGGAACAAAGCACATCTTAAAAAGACAATTAATTTCCCAGTTATGAGAAAATCATATTTAGGAGAAAGAAATGTGTGTGAAGATCAGTGAACAACTATTATCAAACCCTATGATTTGGGGGAAAACAAACAACAATTGGATATTCTTCACTTGCTTCTCTCCTCTTTTCTCTGAACCCCAAGGAGCCCAGTCTAAATGCCATCTTGTCCAGAAAGTTGTTAGTGTCTCTTTCTCTTCTCCCCAGGTTTTCATGCTCTTTCTCAGTGGACTTCCCTTTGCTTGTACGTTTCTTATATTCTTATTTGGGGTTATTTTTGTTCCCAGATCTTATTCTTCTGCTAATCCACTGAGGGAAACAATTGCTTTTTAGCTAAGTTATACACCTCACACAGCAACTAAAATATATACCTATGCTGTTTTCTACAGTAAGTATTGAATAGGATGGTTGAATTTCATTAGGAGAACAAACTAATGAGAACAATAGGTTTTCTTGAGCATTAGACTTTGAAATGTAATTGGTAAGAACGCTTTTATTTTGAAGAATGAGAATAATGTAATATTTTAGTTAATTGAAAGATAGCTAGGTGATACAGTAGGTAGAGCAATGGGCCTGGAATCAGAAAAGATAGTTTAAATATAGCCTCAAACACTAGATTTGTGACACTGGGCAGATCACTTAACCTTTGTTTGCCTGTGTTTCCTCATCCATAAGATAATAGTGGCACGTACTTGACAATTGCTTTTTGTTATGGACATTTTTAAATTAATCACAGAAATATTTATGTCAATAGATACAAAGAATATTTGGGGGTCATCTAGATTCTTTTTTTTTTTAAATTTAAGTTTTCAATGTTCATTTCCACGAAATTTTGGGTTCCAAATTTTCTCCCCATTTGTCCCCTCCCCGCACCCCAATGCACTGAACATTCTAATTATCCCTATCACCAATATGTCCTCCCATGTAAGAACCCTCCCTTCCTTTATTTCCATCTTCTCTTTTGTCTTGTAGGGCAAGATAAATTTCTATACCCCATTACCTGTATTTCTTACTTCCCAGTTGCAAGAACAATACTCAACAGTTGTTTCTAAAACTTTGAGTTCAAATTTCTCTTCATCCCTGCCTCCCCACCCATTCCCTTTGGGAAGGCAGGCAATTCAATATAGGCCATATCTGTGTACTTTTGCAAATAACTTCCATAATACTCGTGTTGTGTGAGACTAAACTATATTTCTCTCCATTATATCCTGCCCCCCATTTCTTCTATTCTCTCTTTTGATCCTATCCCTCCCCAAGAGTGTTGACTTCTAATTGCTCCCTCCTCCCACTGCCCTCCCTTCCATCTTCCCCCCCACCCTGCTTATCCTCTTCTCCCCCACTTTCCTGTATTATAAGATAGGTTTCATACCAAAATCAGTGGGCATTTTATTCCTTCCTTTACTCAAATGTAATGAGAGCAAGCTTTGTGTTTTTCTCTCATCTCCCCCCTTTTTCCCTTCACTGAAAAGTCTTTCACTTGCCTCTTTTATGAGAGATAATTTGCCCATTCCATTTATCCCTTTCTCCTCCATATATATCACTGCTTAATTTCATATTTTAAGATATGATCCCATCCTATTCAATTCACCCAGTGCTCTCTGTCTGTGTGTGGGGGGGGGGGGTGTGGGGGGGTGTGTATAATCCCACCAACTACCCAGATATTGAAAAGTTTCAAGACTTACAAATATTGTCTTTCCCTGTAGGATTGTAAATAGTTCAACTTTAGTAAGTCCCTTATGATTTCTCTTTGCTCTTTACCTTTTCATGCTTCTATTGATTATTATGTTTGAGATTCAAATTATCTTTTCAGCTCTGGTCTTTTCATCAAGAATGCTTGAAAGTCCTCTATTTCATTGAAAGACCAGTTTTTCCCCTGAAGTATTATACTTAGTTTTGCTGGGTAAGTGATTCTTGGTTTTAGTCCTAGATCCTTTGACTTCTGGAATATCCTATTCCATGCCCTTTGATCCCTTAATGTAGAAGCTACTAGATCTTGTG
>CM053769.1:192024588-192053077 GCA_028658325.1 Potorous gilbertii
TAAGTGATTCTTGGTTTTAGTCCTAGATCCTTTGACTTCTGGAATATCCTATTCCATGCCCTTTGATCCCTTAATGTAGAAGCTACTAGATCTTGTGTTATCCTGATTGTATTTCCACAATACTTGAATTGTTTCTTTCTAGATGCTTGCAATATTTTCTCCTTGATCTGGGAACTCTGGAATTTGGCCACAATATTCCTAGGAGTTTCTCTTTTTGGATCTCTTTCAGGAGGTGATTGGTGGATTCTTTCAATATTTATTTTGTCCCCTGGTTCTAGAATATCAGGGCAGTTTTCCTTGATAATTTCATGAAAGATGATATCTGGGCTCTTTTTTTTTGATCATGGCTTTTGGATCTATTTTCTAGGTCAGTGGTTTTTCCAATGAGATATTTCACATTATCTTCCATTTTTCATTCTTTTGGTTTTGTTTTGTGATTTCTTGGTTTCTCATAAAGTCATTAGCCTCCATCTGTTCCATTCTAATTTTTAAAGAATAATTTTCTTCAGCGAGCTTTTGAACATCCTTTCCCATTTGACTGATTCTGCTTTTGAAAGCATTCTTCTCCTCATTGATTTTCTGGACTTCTTTTGCCAATTGAGTTAGCTATTTTTAAAGGTGTTATTTTCTTCAGCATTTTGGGGTGTCTCCTTTAGCAAGATATTGACCCACCTTTCATGCTTTTCTTGCATCTCTCTTCCCAATATTTCCTCCACCTCTCTTACTTGATTTTCAAAATCCTTTTTGAACTCTTCCATGGCCTGAGATCATTGATTATTTATTTTGGATGTTTGGAATACAGAAGTCTTGACTTTTATGTCTTTCCCTGATAGTAAGTATTGTTTATCCTCATCCAAAAGGATGGGAGAAGATATCTGTTCACCAAGAATGTAACCTTCTATAGTCTTATTTTTCCCCCTTTTTTGGGCATTTTCTCAACCAGTTACTTGACTTTTGGGGTCCTTTGTCAAGAGTAGGGCATACTTTGGGAATCAGTAAGATCTCAGTTCCTCCAAGGTGGCACAATCAAGTGTGTACTGATCTGGGCTCAGAAAGGGAGTTTTGTGCCCAGAGTCTTAGCAGTTTCCTCTCCACAGTCACCTGGCCTCCAGTTCCACCAAATCAGCACTGGGGGCTGATTTTCAGATAAGTTGGATGGGCAGGGCCTCCATTCAGTGTGAGACAAAGACCAGCTCCTCCAGGGCCTCCACACAGGGCCAAGGCAAGACTCAGCTCCTCCGTGCCCCCAGGATTGTTATGCTCCAACAGGATGCTGGCTGCTGTAGGGGCTGCCATGAAAACTGCTGCCGCCTGCCGATTGTGGCCTCTGCAGGCTGCTGCTTGAGGCCAGAGCTATGGGAAGGCCCTTCTTTCCCAGTCAGCTAAAAAAATCCCGTCACTGACCTTTGGTGCCTGTGGGTTGAGGGATTTCTGTGACTGGAGATTCCACCCCCAATGTGCCCTCCTCCCACAGCCAAGCTGCACCATGGCCAAGGCTGGGTTGGGCTCAGCTCCATGACATTTCTCATGGGCCTTTCAGGTCACCCTGGGCTGGAAATCTCCTCCACTTTGTTCTCCACTTCTGCTGCTCCAAAATTTGTTGAGAGTCCTTCTCTACAGTTATTTTATTGGCTGTGTGGGGAGAGCCTCCATATGTGTGTCTTTCTCCTCCACTGCCTTGGCTCCACCACTTACCTGACAATTGTAAAGCACTTTGCACAGTGCCTTGCATGTAATTAGTCCCATATCAGTGTTAGTTATTATTATCATTCAAAGTATCAAGATGTTTTAACTAAAATTAATTAATTATATTTCAATCTGAGCTATTTAGAATATTTACCAATATGAAATATTGCCATGTAACAGAAATATTTCTATATGTGACCTATGTAATCTCCTGGTCAGAGTGCCGAACTCAGAGTCAGACAAACAGGAATTAAAATTCTACCATGGAAACTTACTAGTTATGAGAGCCCAGGCAAATCACTTAACCTTTCATTGTTTTTTTTAACCTATAAAATTAATCTAATAATAGCACTTATAGGGTTGTTGTCAGACTCATATGAGATGAAACGTACACACACACACACACACACACACACACACACACACACACACACACACATATATATATACACATATGTATATAGTCCTATGAAAATATTAAAGCATCATTTAAATTATTCTCTCTCAACATAAGCACACACATATATATTAATACGAGAGAAATCCCTTGAATTTTTAAAATGCATTATAAAATATATTTTTTCCCTGTTTAGACATTTCAAACACAGCTAGGATAAGGAATATCTAATAGGGCTGAGAGTCAGGAACTCACTAAAAATAAATATGAAACTAGCCCTTTAATTATCCAAGCTTAGTAGAAGTTAAATAGTAAACTGTGAATGATAAAAACACAGTTTTCCATTACAAAAAATCAATTCCTTCTAAGTTATGCAAACAAGGGCCACATTCTAAAAGTCTTAACTCTATCTTTGTATGAGGTACATAGATCAAAAAGCAAATACTCAGAGAAGAACCAACAAATCAGTGTATAAAAGAAAATCTAGCCTTGCACCCTAAAAGAAACCAACTCAATATATTGACACAGTGAATTAAAAATTAGTCTGTGAAAGATGAGACTTAAGACATTTTTACAATACAAATTTCTTGTAATCTATATTACAATCAACCCATAGCATTGAACTGTTCTTTCATTTGGTTATTTTTTTAAATGATTTTAACCTATACATCACAAAAATGAGATATCAGATAGATATTATAAACACCAGATTGAAATGTAATGGGAAACAACTTAGTAAAAAGGAGTCAAGGAAAGGTATATAGATATAGATACATAGATATAAATATATATACACACACATATATGTATGTATATATGTGTGTGTATATATACGTATATGCGTGTTATTGTATGTTATTGTATTAAAATGTGTACATATGCGTCTGTGCATACATTAAAAGGCATCTGTATTTGAAACATTGGATCTCTTCTAAATCTGATGATGCAAGTTTAATAGACTTCAATTTCATAGAATCCTATAGGTTTGAAAGTAGAAAGATATATTCTAATTCTTCTAATTCGGTCCTTTGAGTAAATTTTTATGGAATTGTGTTTATTCAATAGAAGAAAAGCTTGAGAATTTACATTCTATACACGTGAACATATAAGAACAGAGCTACTTGTATTTTTAATTTTTTAATAAATTTTTTAAATTAAATTAAAATTTTTAATTTTACCATTTCAAGGATCACTAACATCATCATGTCAGCCCTCCCTTTATTATCTCAGATTATTAAAACTTTTCTATGACTTGCACCTCTCTATTTCTCTCACACACATATTTATGTGTATGCTTCTTTGTAATATGTATAGTATACATATTTCATACATTTGCCTATATATGTTAATGTGTATACATTCATAGACATAGAATATACACAACTACATATATGTAACCTGTATTTTTTACCATGCTTGGGGAATTTGGGGTGATATTTTCCTAACTCCTGAAAAAAATGCAAGTATAACCCTACATGACTATATGCTTGGAAGAGTTGTTGCAAAACCTTGGGAAAAGAGAGATATTCCTCTTATTTTCCTTTGAGAGAAAAAAGGCACATATGATTCCAGAGCTTCTGTGACCAACTTGAGACAGATGAGGAGAGAGAAAGACTTTAAAAGCTACTGACATGTAGGTGACACTGGCTCTTCAACTTGCTCCTTATTCCTCTCTTGCCTCTTTAGAGACTTTAGGCAATTTTCTCTTGGGAGAGGTTGGAGTCTGTTTCTCTTGGTTAGGGCTGAATTATCTAGCACTCAATGAGAGATTGTTCAATCCGTATTTTTTTGTATATTCGAAGCTGTCTAACTTCTCTAATTTCTATTTTCTATTTGCTTGCACTAATGCTTATACTTCTTCTTTTGAGATGGTATTTTGTATAATTAAACTCTTTTATATTTTTTTTTGTGGGAAAGAGACAAACTGATATATGTGAGCAAAGGGCTACCTTTCCCCCTTCAAGGGAGAGCAGTGAGAGAAACCAGTAACTTTTTTTGTTTGTTGGTTTGTTTTCAACCAGTTGCAACTATGGACTAGCAATGTCAGGGTGCAGTTGGATATAGTTCTGCTCTGATACCCCTTTCTCAAAGGAAAGCAAGCCAACCCCATGGCCCCTTGTCCTATTCCCCTCAAGGGGAGGTTAAGTGAATTGCCAGGGTCACACAGCTGACAGAGTATAAAGAGTCTGAGACAGAATTTGAATTTAGATCTCTCTGACTATATACCCCATAATCTATCTATCAGCTGTGACACATAGATACTGGCCACACTTAGATAAATTTAGATAGGTTTATAATATGCATCTACTATACTATATATACATACACATATATGTAGTGAATATATACATTCATATGTACATATGTGTTTATTTGTATATAAACATTCACAATACTATATCATACACATGTAGATTTGCAAAGGGACGAAAGGAGAGACACAGAGACAGCGAGTGAGACAGAGAGAGAGTAAAGGGGTGTATGGGGAGAAGCCTGTACATTTCCATAGAGGTTTTAAAGCATGAACTTGATGCTTAATGACTTAAACTGGTAGAGATGGCATTCCAGTTCAAGAACTTCTTGGATCAGATGAACTATAAGACCTAATTCTGTGACTGTTTGGTTCTATTTTTTTTTCCAGTAGGCAACTGATGGGAAGCCTGGATAACTTTACTTGCCCTAATATCTAGTTGCTTGGATTTGATCTGTCTCCCCTTATAATGAACATGAGAATTCACTTATGGACTAAGAAGACCACATGGAAAAGAGAATTATCTGAGCACTATTTTTCAAACCTAAAATCATCTTTCAACAAGTTATATATGTTTCCAATTTGCATTAGGAAATTGCATGTCTCATGCTATAGAGAGCTGCTGATACATAATGAAAAGAACATAGAATTTGAAGTTCACATGATCTGGGTTTGAATACTGCCTATGATATTCCCTAGCTTTGTGACCATGGACAAGTCAAAATCTCTCTGAGCCGCAGGTTCTATATCTGTGAAATTGACATTATAATAGCTACAAACAGGATAATAGAATATTCAATAAGTCAACTCATACTTAAAAGTATAAATTGCAGAATAGTAGCTGATGAACACTGGTAGAAAATTTCCTCCACTGAAATTCTTTAAAATGAAATCTTAGATCAGGACCAACCCCATTCTTCCTTTGTATACCCCAAAAAAGTTAAAAATAAAAACCTACTGTTGCTGAGAAGTACAAGTGATATAATGTTCGTGTAGTAAATTTTATAGAGCAAAAAGACATAATTTTGGGCTATTATTTTTGTTATTATTACAGTCAAAGAAATTCAAAGTTAATATAGAAATAGTAGGTTTCTCGAGAATTGGATGCTATCTTTATCATATTTCCACTCCTTGATGATTTAAAAAAAACTGGATTTTTTTTTGTTACTGTTGAAGAGGATCCAATCAGCTGATTAAGGCAAGAAAAAAGGGCTGTTTCATTAGAAGAGGAAGCTGTACTCTTCTTTATGGGGAGAATGATTAAGACAATGCTAAACTGGCTGATTCTTTTCTCTGCTGGTAACAGCCCTCCAGTGGGCCTCTTTCAATACTAAAACACCTTAACTTTACCTTTTGAGCATAGTCTGCATTAGGATGATGTGTCCTGCCTCATGTTAACAATGACTGTCATTTTATATTTCTTGCCTTATTTTCACCCTCCTAAATGCTCCCCACTTCCAGCCAAAGCCACTGAAAGAGATTGTTCCAGCAAATGAGGTAAATTCATCTTTAAACTGGCTAAATTGCCCAAATCAAGTAAAGTGGGTCCTGTTGAATTAGGCCTTGAAACCCTATGATCATTTAGTAAGTTTCATTTTCAGAGTCCTCTGAAGTTATTTTAGAATAACGCTGACCTCCTTCACTGGTGAGGAAGAAGTTGCCTTTGACCAGATAGGCCTTCAGAGAAGCTGTCAATGTAATTACTTGGTTCCTCAGCTTGTTTTACTCATGGATATGTTTGACCTTTCCCCTTTACCTCAAGAAAGATCTCCATGTACAGCAGGCCCATTCTATATGCATGACTATGATACACAAGGAGGTGTTTTTGAAGATCTTATGGCATCCAAGAGGCCCAGACACAAGTACATTAGGATAACTACAATCTCATTGTTAAGTGTTTGCTTTGTTTCTCACAATCTGATTGGGCTGATATTAAAGGGTTCAAGAATACCCCCTCCTACGGGCACTGTAACTTGGTTGATTCCAACTCTGAACAGATTATTTGTAGATGAAGTAGAGGTAACTAATCTTCTCATCTTCAAAGTTCTTTTGGTGTTTCTTTTCTTGAATATCTCCTTTATTCCTAAGTTCGTAGTTCATTGGATCATAGACCTAAAGCAGGAATGGACCACAGAGCCTATCTGGGTACAACCCATTCATTTTACAGATGAGGAAACTGAGTCTAAGGGAGGTTAAGTGATTTGCCCAGAATTCCACAATTGTTCATATTCTGCTTTCCCACAGTGAATTATAAATTTCCTAATGGAAAAGTCTATATTATTTAATGTTTAAATTGAGGGCTTTGAACTTACTTTATGAATTGATTAACAAATGTTGACTTAAAATGAAGGTTTATCTCTCACATTTCCTCTTCATACTGCACACCCACACCAGCTTAATTGCCCTAAGACACCTAAATTTTTCCTGCCGTTACTATGCTCAAAAGAATTTAAATATCCTTCTTTGCCTACAAATTCAAATCCATGATCTTTGGTTTGACATTCAAAGCTCCTATATAAGCTTATTTCCCTCAAGCCTACAACACTATTAGATTGAAAGAAAACATGCCCTATACATTAGAGATATAACTTCAGTGTCAGGATGACCTGGATTCTTATCCTACTTCTGATACATACTAGTTATGTAACCTAGAAAGGAAGCTAGATTGCAGAGTGGATAGAGCTGAAGCCTGAAATCAGGAAGACATGAGTTCAAATCTGGCCTCAGAAACTTGCTAGCTGTGTGACTCTGGGTCACACTTAACCTTGTTTGCCTCTGTTTTCTCATCTGTAAAATGGCAAACCACTCCGGTATCTTTGCCAAGAAAATCCCAAATGAGGTTACGAAGAGTTGGACATGACTGAAGCAACTAAACAACAACAACAGAAAAATATGACTTGGACAAGTTAATTGTCCAGGAAGTCCTTGAGTGACAGATCAAGGAGTTTGGATTCGAATCAATGAAGAGAATTGGAAACGTATGAGCCTGGTAATATTGTCTTTGGAAAACTAAGATGGTGTTTTTGTGTAAGAGGAGGTTCTGAAGACTTCTAAATCTTCAATTCAAATCAAAACATTTATTCAACAGCTTCCATATTTAAATACCATAGGAAACAAGTGAAGGCTATACAATCCAGTATAGCTGCTTATCTGCATTGTTAAAGTTCCTGACTCCAGTGAAATCACAGGTCCACCTTACTAACCCTCCAAAAATAAAATAACTTTTAACCAGATAGCCCTATTCCATTTTCAAAAAGAACCTGGAAAGAAAGAAAGAAAAAATATTTTATTTTTATAAGTTCTGTGCAACAAGGAGCCAGTAGCTTTCAAAGGCATTCAAGATTCTTTCCCCAGGATTGGGATTAGGGTAAGAGAATGTGGCCAGCCACAGATATAAATTGGTGAAAGGAGTACAATAAATCATTCTTTCTTAATGAGTTGTATAGATGCACATATTTTGATATTGGAATATACTCTATAGAATTCAAAATGTTTTTAAGTCCCATGGGTTGTATATAACAAAGACTCAGTGTCTTCCTCAGGAAGACAACAACAGAGATTGCATATGATTTTCATACCTTGCCAGAATGATACTGTCTTATCCTTCTACCCTTCTCATTCCTGATGTCTTCTGTCTAGTATATATAGAGAAGAGGACTACTCTCTACCCTCCTACTTCTCTGTTCTCATATCTATCAATATCTGCTGAGTCTATTGTCTATGCCTGAAGAATCCTCCTTTATCCTTTTTTTCCCTTTAAACTTCTATTCATCTTTTAAAACTCAGTTGAAATGATGCATCCTCCATGAAGTCTGACCCTCTGTTGGTAATGATCTTTTCCCCTAGACTTCAAAAAACACTTCTTTTACAGGTCTGTAATATATATATATATATAGTGTATGCAATTCTCTGTGTTTCTGGTTTTGTTGTGTTTACTTTTTTTATGTATATAATTAACAGTAAACCTCAGGAAGGCAAGTGTCAAGTCATGATCATCTGAACTTTTATTTCTCCTAGCAATCAAACAGTGCTCTGTTCAGTATAGGTACTTAGTTAATATTTGTTATGCAATATTGTATTATAATCAATTGTTTTAAAGCGTATACATTGCATTGTGCGAATTCATGTTGGGGATTGTGTTCAAATTCACTTGCGTATCACTCTATCTAAATATTTCTGAAAACAGTTACATTCTGAATTTAGAATTAGCAAGTAAAACAAAGTATATGTGTTTGACAGAGTATAAAAGTCATGCTCATTAACACAAGAAGAGATCCAAGGGCTACTGGGACACTTAGACTAGCCCTTACCTCCATCTATAAAGACAAACTGTATTTGGAAATTTTCTGAAAATTTGCTCTCACAAAAGTGTGGTGCAGGCATAAATAATGAAAGAGTTTCTGATATTTTGGAAAAATCCTAAAGAACAAGAAAACACATGGTTTGTTGAGACCAGGATTTGGAGGTGCTACTTAATATTTTATCCTTTGTACCAACTTTGTATATGTTTTGTCTTTACTTATCTGTGTATAGGTCACTTCATTACCCCAATATGATTTAGACTTTTTAAGGGCAGGGTCTATGTCAGCCTAGCATGATGACTTGCCCAAAGCAGTTGTTAAATGAATCTTTGTAAAATTGAATTGATTTTAAAGTACTCTTCAAGTTAGCAGAGTGTCTACCCCAGTATGTGAAGACTTTCCCTGGCAGCAAAGTCATCCAATGCATCCAGTCATCTTGAGGTTTGTCTTTCCACTGGACTTCAATGACTCTGGAAGTGATAGTGAGGCTGATGACTTTGTACAACTCTGCCTCACTTAAATCCAATCCACACACAAGTCGAGATATCACCCTGTAATCTTATTGGTCCTATTAGAAAATGAGAGACAAACAAAAACAACTCCTCAAGTTAGTAATCTCTTTGGTTAAAGTACACATTTGGCACTAAATCCAAGTCTCTACCTCACTACTCTGCATCATTCTCAAATGACTGTATAGCTAGAAGTCATCTAGTTCAACCTATGAGTTTTGCAGATGAGGACTCTGAGGGTATAAATGTAAAAAGGTAGAGTTAGAATTTTAGCCCAGATTATCTAACTTCAAACTCAAGTATCTTGTCATTATATCAGACTGCCTCTCCTCAGGATGTCAGTGTCATCTCAAAGACCAGAGTATTAATTCTACTCTTTTATTGACTATATTATTTATATAGCTCCCTAATGAATTGATCTCAAGCTATCTACCCTGGATTCAACATTTGCCTTTGGGTCTTTGATTGCTTCCATTAACTACTTGCTGGCAGAAGTTTCTATGGTGTCTTTCAGATAAAGCTTGCTAAAATTTGGATGAACAATTTGGCATGCCCTAATCTGTACTCTCCTTGAACCAGTACAAGTCTCAGTTAGTGCTTAAATGACCAGACTCAAAGAATAATAACTTAGAATTGATACTAGCCTGAAGGAACTCTCTAGTGGAATAGCACAGGCAATTATCCTTTGTCATTTTCTATTCAACATTTTAATCAATGAATTGACAGAAAATAAAGATGGCATATTTATCAAATTTACAGATGACAGGAAATTGGAAAGGGTAATTTATATGATAAGTACAAATATTAAAATCAAATAGTTTTACCAGGTTAAAACATGGGCCAAATCTAATAAAATGGAATTAGGAACATAAATGTAGAGCTGGAAGGGAATTTGGAGGTCATTGAGTCTGACCACCTCATTTTATGTAAGAGGAAATTGAATCAATAACAAAACTAATGGAAATCATATGATTATCTCAATAGATGCAAAAAAAAGCTTAATAAAATACATCATCAATTCCTATTAAACACACTAAGACCATATGAATAGTTTTCCTTAAAATAAGTAATATCTATGCAAAAGCATTAGCAAGCATTTTATGTAAAAGGGTTAAGCTAGAAGCTTTCCCAATAAGATCAGGGGTGAAACAAGGATGTCCATTATCACCACTATTATTCAATATTGTACTATAAATATTAGCTTTAGCAAGAAAAGAAGAAAAAGAAATCAAAAGAATTAAAATAGGCAAACTAGAAATAAAACCATCACTGCACGACATGATGCGTATTTAGAGATGCTAGAGAATCAACTAAAAAACTGCTTGAAATAATTAACTTCAGCAAAGTTTCAAGATATAAAATAGACCCACACAAACCATCAGCATTTCTATAGATTACCAAAAAAGCCCAGAAGCAAGAGATAGAACAAGAAATTCCATTTAACGTAACTGTAGATGTTATAAAATATTTGAGAGTCTACTTGCCAAGATCACACAAATGAAGTCAGATCTAAACAATTGAAAAAAATATCAATTGCCCATGGGGAGGCCAAGCTAATATAATAAAAATGATAATTCTACCTAAATTAATTTACTTATTTAGCACCATACCAATCAAACTATAGAGCTAGAAAAATAAAAATAAAATTCACCTGGAAGAAACAAAGGTCCAGAATATGAAGGGAATTAATTTTTAAAATGCAAAAGGAAGTGGGCTAGTCATACCAAATTAAAACAATATTATAAAGCATCAGTCATCAAAACTACTTGGTACTGACTAAGAAATAGAGTGGAGGATCAGTGGAATAGGTTAAATAAACAAAACACAGTAGTCAGTAGCTATAGTAACTTACTGTTTGATAAACCCAAAGACTCCATCTTCTGGGATTGGAACTCACTATTTGACAAAACCTTCTGGAAAAACTGGAAAAGAGTTTGGCAGGAATTAAGTACAGACCAACATTTCATGCCCTATATCAAGATAAGGTCAAAATGGGTACATGTTTTAGACATAAAGGGTGATATCATAAGCAAATTAGGAGAGTAAGAAAGAGTTTACCTTCCAGATGTATAGAGATGGGAAGAATTTATGAAAAGCAAAATGGATAATTTTGATTGCCTTAAATTAAAAAGGGTTTGCACAAACAAAACCAATGCAATCAAGATCAGAAAGAAAGTAGAATACTGGGAAACATTTTTTGCAACCTGTGTTTCTGATAAAAAGCTTCATTTCTCAAATAGGTAGAGAACTGAGTCAAATTTATTAGAATCCAAGTCATTTCCCAACTTATTTAAACAATAAATGTTTAAAAGTTATAAACAGGCAGTTTTCAGA
This sequence comes from Potorous gilbertii, assembly GCA_028658325.1. Taxonomy (NCBI): domain Eukaryota; kingdom Metazoa; phylum Chordata; class Mammalia; order Diprotodontia; family Potoroidae; genus Potorous; species Potorous gilbertii. The sequence continues at coordinate 192,036,067 of CM053769.1, forward strand.
TAAAGAACTTAAATCTATCTATAGTTAGATAAAAATGCTCTAAATCACTACTGAATAAAGAAATGCAAATTCAAGTACCACCTCATGTGTATAAGACTGACTGACAAGGAAAAGGAAAATGATAAATGTTGGAGATGTGGGAAAATTGGAATATGAATGCATCGTTGGTGGAGTCTAACCATTCTGGATATCAATTTGGACCTGTTCCCAAAGCTCAATCATACTGAGCCTACCCTTTGATCCAGCAATGTCACTACTTGGACTATATCACAAAGAGATCATTAAAAAGGGAAAAAAAGGACCCACATGTATAAAACTATATTTATAGCAGCTTTTTTTAGGATGGCAAAGAATTGTAAATTGAGGGGATCCCCATCAACTGGGGACTGGTTTTATAAGTTGTGGTATATGAATGTAATGGGATGGTATTGTGCTATAAGAAATGATGAGCAGGCAGATTTCAGAAAAACCTGGAAAGGCTGTAGTAAGTAGAACCAGGAGAATATTGTACACAGTAACAGCTACATTGTGCTATGAGCAACTAGGATAGATTTTGCTCTCTTCAACAATACAGTGATCGAAGACAGTTCCAAAAGACTCATGATGGAAAATGTTTACCACATTCAGAGAAAGAACTATGGAGTGTGAACACAGACCAATGTATACTATTTTCTTTTTCTTTTCTTTTTTGTTTTTTATTTCTTTTTCCTTGTGGTTTTAGTCTTTTGTTCTGATTCTTTTTGCACAACATGACTAACATGGAAATATGTTTAACATGATTGCACAATAAACAATATTGTCAATTATTTTTATTGAATTGAATTGAATCAAATTGAATTGAATTGCATTGACCTAGATAACATTGCTTGTTTTCTTGTGGAGGGAGAAGTGAAGGGAGAAAGAAGAAATTGTAGCTAAAAATCTTTTAAAAAATGAATGTTGAAAACACCTTTACATGTGATTGAAAATAATCACTGTTATTGATTGAAGAAAAAAGGAGGAAGCTGAGGCACAGAAAGGTAAAGTGATGTGCCCACTATTAGATAGTCCTTAAGTGTCTGATGGGGAATTTGAATTCAAGACTTCCTCTCTTCAAATTCAGTGCCCTCTCCACTATACCACATTGCTTCTCAAAAATATATTACGGATAAATGCAAGTTACTACAAAGGCTCAGAAGAGAATTTCAACAATTAAAATAAAAACAAACTATTGAGTGAAAATGACCTTGGAATTTTCAAACTATAAGTTTAATATGGGTCAACAACATAACAAGAATTATTGGTATCTTATGCCTTATTTATAGATGCATAATGTCCAGAAAGATGAAAATGGTTGCTCTGCTATATTGTGTTATGATTAAACTAAATTTGAAGCATTGTGTCGAGTTTACATTTTAGGAAGTATATTGACAAACTTGAACCTGTCTGGAAATGAAAGGAGATGATCAAGGTAATTCAAGGATCTTAATATCTTGCTATTTGAGGATCAGTTCAAGAACTAGAGATATTTACCTTGAAGAAAACCAAACAATAACAACAAAAAATAATATTAAGGGTGATGTAGCTGCATTAAAATATTTAAAGGATAGTAATATTGAACTAGGCTTAAGCTTCCTTTTTTTCTCCCTTTCTCTAAGAGTGCAGAATTAGAAATAATGAGTAGAGCTTGTTTAGAAAGAGGCTTCATGAGAAGAGGAAGAATTTACTGACAATGAGACTTGCCCCAAAGTTGCTCAGTAGGTGATAAGCTCCCCACTACTGAAGAGCTTTACGTGGGGTCCTTCTTGTTGTAGAGAGAATGCTGGCTCAGGAATGCATTGGGTTCTCTCCTCTCTGAGCCACCCTCCAAGTTGTGATTCCAACACCCAGCATGAGTCTACAGCCTTACCTCAGGGTCCAAGATTACAAACTGTGGATTTGATGATAACTTTTGAGTATCCTATAGCTTATCTAAAGATTCCTATGACTAGAGACCATCCAAAAGGGGTGGGGGGAAGATTCAGCCATTTGGAGAAGACAGGAAGTCAGTGAGATACAATAAACATTCTGCCCAAATCGCTGAGCATTTCCCATTTCTTTGGGGTTACCCTGAGAGTAAATAGCATGAAGACATCCTCTGCAGTCAAAGTCCTGTCATGCTGTCAGATCTCAGATCCTGTCTTGCTGCTCCTGTGCATAAAACAATAGGAATCAGCCTCTTTGTAAGAAGCTACACTGGGGCTAGATAGCAATAACTAATTCCTTTTTCTTTGAATTCAGAGAAATGGGGTCCCAGAACATTTTCCTCCTTATCAGGAAACATTTTTGAATAACTATGAACTTATGTAGGACACTGAGCTGGCGAAAGGAGAACAGAAAAGGGAATAAGGGGTTAGTAAGTGCCCTCCACAATGCTAAGCACTTTACAAACTTCTTCATAACAATACTGGGAGGTAGGTGCTATTAATAACAACATTTTACAATAGAGGAAACTGAGACAGACAGAAGTTAGTTACTTATCCAGGATCATACAGTTGGTAACTAATTGAGGCAAGATTTGAAGTCAAGTTTTCTAGACTTCAGGCCCAGCACACTATCTACTGTGCCACCAAGCAGCTAACGTATCTAGGAGCCATTTTAGTTTTAACAGGTTAATATTCCCATCATGGCAAAATAATTGTGATGCCTGGAATTACTGATAATTAAGAAGATCATATGTTTAGAAATGTAAGGGACTGTCTCAGTAATACAGCTTTTTTTAAGTCCTTATTTTACAATTAGGGAAATTGAGACCCAAAGAGGTTGTTACTTTCCTAAGAAAAGTGACAGGATTTGAACTCAGGTCCTTTGAATCCATATCCTGCTTTGTTTCTGGTACACAATGGTGAGAGCCTGGAATTGTTTTCACTCTCTGGTTGCCTCATATTCTCTATTAGCTCACTATCTCTAGCAGTAAATCAACTTACTCTCCATTACAATAGATGGCATTAGTGCCTTACTTGTCAGCAACACACTGCAATAATAAAGTTCTTTCAGACAGCATCCCAAATACAGATATTGATGTCTGTGAAGAAATAGAATTTGCTTTTAAAGAAATCAAGAGCACCAGCCCATAAGTCAAGTCAGAATCTTGATTTTAGCTGAAAGGGCCCTGTCTTGTCTTGCCTCAATAAAAGGAGCTTATTACACAAGGGATGAATAATTTAACTGCAAATTAATTAGAAAATGTAGGAATGAAAAAATTTACAGCAGAAATAACACATCAAGGCTTTGAAGTGAAGGAAGCAGTAAAGTGATTCAGACAGAAGCCACAATTTCTAATATTTTCGAGGCAGGCACTCTATTGAAATAGAAGGACCCTTGGTACTTCTTTTAGCTGCATATACCAACCTCCCATTTTTATCCTTAGAGAAGATTCTGAGGGGAATGAATTTAGCACATCCCAAAGGAAGAGATGAAGAGACTGAAGTCAGATTGTCCCCACTGAGTTGACATGTGACAAAGAAGATTTGAATTGGCTCTGAGTAGGGCTCAAATTGCATTGTCAGACTAAATTGCATCAAAGCTATTTGTAGTCTTGGAGCACCCTGGGGAGAGGCCCCATTCAGTTCAACCCTGGCAGGATGATTCTATGCCCTGGCAGAGCTGGGACTACCTTTCTATCCCATATGGTACCCCATTTATAGTTTATGCTTCATAAAGAAGAAACAATAACAGTAGAATCTCTTCCTCATGCATAAACCATACATAGCTATTGGTTTCTGCTAGGACTTGTCCACAATACTTAAAATAACATGTTATCTTACTTAAGCTCCATGAAGCATGCTCCGATGCCCAATGGGAATAATAACCTTTCACTCCATTGTCCTTACATAGGGCTTGCTCTGCACCCCTTTTAATTTAATCATCATGGAACATTATATATTATAATTAGCTATGCTTATATATAATAGTAGAGAGAGGACTGAACTTGGAGCCAGGTAGACCTGAGTTTAAATCTTACCTCTGACACAAGCAGTGTGTGTGGTGCTAACAAGTTACTTAACTTCTTAGTGGCCAGTTAGGCACAGAGGTGAGCGGGTAAATGCTTAACAACTGGCTCTCAGGTACATGGTGGTGATGAGGGATGACTAGGAAGTATATTAGAGTATTAACATTTTTTCCATCACTTTCTTAAGTATAGACAATCAGCAAAATAATAAATCAAGCTCTGATTTCTCAGCATTTGCTGATTTCAAAGGTGTAAATGGTCACACTGAAAATTTAACTATTGTCTGTCACTAGCCAACTATCTCCAGTACATCATGGCTTAGTTTTTATCTATGAAGGAAATTTCCATATTGTGAATATACCAACATCAATAAAGGTACAAGTTTAGACCACAACAAGTAATCTCTCATTTTCCTTCCTGGGCTAAAATCAATGAGAATACCATTTCTTGTGTGAATTTCCAATCTCCATTAATGCCTAAAAGTAGATGCTGCTCCTAATAAACAATATTGTTGTTTATTTTTGTTGTTGAATTGAATTGAATAAAATTCAATTGAGTTTCATTGGGACACCCTTGTGTAATGGAAAGATCCTTGGACTGGGAATCAAAGTACCTGTGTTTAAATCTGAACCTATGGAACCTTAAGCAAATCATTTCCTAGCACTGAGCTCCAGTTACTTCATTTTAAAAATTAGAATATTCTTTGATTTTTATCTCTAAGTTTCTTTAGGTCTATTAAGTTAAGTCCTATGAACTGAAGTAAACGTCCTGACCCTGAAAACATGACCATGCTCTACATATATAGTGGTATAATGGAATGAGTATTGGAATTGGAGTCCAAAAACCTGGGTGCAAATCCTAACTATCAGTGCTAGTTGTGTTAGGGCATATCACTCAACAATTGATCTGTAAAATGGATGTAATAATGCTGACATTTATCTGCCTTACAGTTTTGTTGTGAAGTCATTCTTTTAATGTATCAATATTGTTATTATTTTTATATAGCTAATCAAGACATCTCTTATCAAAAATTAAGAGAGAGGGAGTGGGCCAAAATTAAGGAGCATGCCCAAGTATGCCTATGGGTGAGTTAACACTAAGGAAGAAGAATCCTAAGAAATCCACTTCAGGTTCTTATTCTGGTGCTTAATTCCAGTTCATTAGTCAGAGCCTTCCTAGTATTTTAATATTTCAGAGATTCATTGACACGCTGACTTTCCCCCTTGGGTGGTGATTAATGGGTCTTTTCATATTGTGGAAAAGGGCCCTGTTACCTCTGGAAGGAATTTGCTACCATGTGAGCAGCGACTGTCCTCTCCTTGCTCTGGCTACATCAAACACCTCTTCTTATATATGCCACACTAATCTTGAATAATTCAGACACTTAGTGACCAAAGGGATGTGGTGTTCTTATGCTAGTGAGCCAAAAGAAAATCTTGAGTTAAAAAAAGGCACTATGCTTAAAAGGTACAGGTATTTCATAGTCATAACAAAGGCCTAAGAAAGTGAATTTGTAACTGGCATTGATGAATTTCACTACAATTAGGCCAAGACAATGGGGGAAGGAATATCAAAATTTAGACCAACTGAAGAAAAGAAACACTTGATTTTAGGTCCCACTTTCTCCAGTCCTCTCTTCCTTCCTCTCCCTCTCTCTTCCATATAAATAAATATACATGTACACACATATGTGTATATGTAAATATATATGTATATCTATTTAGCATTTATATAGTGCTTCTAAGTTTGCAAAGCACTTTAGAAATACTATGTCATTTGATCTTCTCAGGAATCCTGGGATTCTTGTGCCTAAAACACACGGCTTAAAATTATTTGAGGCAGAATGTTAATTCCTCTTGCTAACTTCAGGTCCAGCACTCTAGCTGTCTAGCTGTGCCACCTAGATGATTAGCTGTTACACATACACACACAGACAACCCCACACATACATGTGTGAGTGTGGGTGTGTGTGTGAGACAGAGAGAGAAAAAGAGAGAGAGAGAGAGAGAGAAAGAGAGAGAGAGATTAGTCCATTTAACAGACCAAAACTGACAAGAAACATACATGTAATTATAGAATTATATGTCTGTGTTAATCTATGTATGTGTGTATATAGGTATAGAAACATATATAACTGCATATATACTTTGTTTCATTTTTTTAAGGTTGGACATAAATAAATTTTGAGATTCTCATGTTTCCAGTTAATTTGATTTTCAAGACTTTTGAAGGCCATTTCTGGTCATCACTCCTTCAAATCCAGCTTTCTTTTTTTTGTGTTTGTTTTTGTGAGTTTTTTTCTTATAATTCAGTAGAAATTCCAAGATCCTAAAGTTCAAGCTATCTGAATGGCAAGACCGAACACGTGTTCTATTCTTAATTGCATACTTGCTATTTGGAAATTTCCAAAATCATATTCTTTTAAAAATGTATCACATTGAAACTCCTTGCAGTAATCTTCACTCCGGCATGTTCCTGTACCATACACCACTTGTATAGCCTGTCTGTAAAACTAGGATCTTAGAGATCTGGAAAGAAGAAAACCTGTGACTCTCACTTAGAGCATTGTAGCCATGAGCCAAACATTCTTGGCAAATAGTTTACAACACCTGAGATGCATTTTGCCAAGCAAACAGTGCCAACCACACTCAATGGTGATTTGCCTGGAATCAGAAAGCCCAGCCTTATTCATACTTGTTATGGGGCTGCTGTAGAGGCTGCCTGGAATTTGAGCAATAAGATGCTTTCCACAAGATGAGTCTCCTCCAAAAGATTTAGCACATTTTCAAGCTGCCAAACTTTGAATTTGTGTCAATAGCCATGGGCCACATGTACTGGGATCCTAAAGAAGAAATGGGATGAGTGAAGCAAGCCTTCTCTGTTTCAATTTCACTAGCTTTCCTAGGTTTACATTTGAGAGGAAATACTGTAGTTTTAATTTGGCTTTAGATTATCATTTCAGATAAGCTAAATCAGAGACTAAGAAAGTAAACAGAGGTAGCTGAATCCAAAACAATTTTGTGGTTATTTGCCCCCCTTTTCCCAGGCATCTGTACTCAAAAGAAAATGAGACTTTCCACCCATTTTTCTTTATCCCCTAATGTCTTTGACACCCAAGTTTTACAATCATTAGCTAACATTTCTTCTCACAAATACAATCTGATACATTTATGAGGAGTGCTCAGTTTCCCCTGGTGCTTTTCCAGAGACCTTCTTCAGTCCAACTTTCTTTGCCAGTGTTACTGAATTGCAAATGAGCGTGAAGCCAAAATTTTCATACTTAATACCACCAACTTTCCACCTGAGATAAAATATGTGAACACAGGAAGAATTTTTGGTTGCTGTTCTCTTTCTGATAACTAAGAGATTCCCTAGCTGTTCCTTAAAATGTGTAGTGGTCCTACATGATTATTTGATTGTAGGAGGAGGTGGGTAGGCATCTGCCTTTATTATGAGCCATGTGTTTTTTACTCAAGGTCTAGTTTGGTTAAGAACTAAGACACTCATCAGCAAAAGGCTGATAACGAGGAGATCTCATGAAAATTGTGCTAAGGTTTGGAGAATATTGTAATCTCTGTCAGCAGAGAGAGCATCTACATGGGTGAAATCACAATCCTTGTAAGTAATATTTTTTTACCACACAGTAACAATCTGAAATCACCCCAGGATATAGTTCTCTTAGCCCTTCTGTTCTTTTTTTGCTTTATTTCCTTGAGTTTAGAGACTAGATATAATACCAGAAGGAATAAGGGCTCATCCAGCCCAAGTCTCTTTATAGATGAAGACACTGAGTTCCCAGAGTTAGGTGATTCTTCTGATGTCAAACAAATTATAAATAGGCAAGGTTGGATTTCAATCCAGTCTCCTGCTCTGATGCCACTGCCCTTTCCATTACATCATGTCTCTCCACTTCTATTATAGCTTTAAATACACCCTAATCCACAGAAGTTCTCCTATAACGCAGCACCATGGTATTGAGATGATCCTGAAATACATTTTCTTTTTAAATATATTTGTTATCAACATACTTTATATCAGGAGTGTAGAGAGTATTCAGGAAAACCTACTCCTTCTAATGTGAGGACCTTTGCAATCTGCCTGATTCACCCAAGTCTCACCTGTGGCTCCAAGAAGCTGCAGCATGCACAGCAACACCATGATAAACCTAATTAAGGGTAAAGGAGGGGGTCTCAAATTCTTTAGCGAGCTGGGTGGCGGGATGACTACCCCATATATTTGAAGTCTTCCCCCAGGCAGAATGGATAAATGAGAACAATTTGTGTCAACAGCCATGAAGGCAACTGAAGCAGGTTCTGTGGAGCAATTAGAGGGTGCTTAGACACCAAAGAAACCAAGGTCATCCACTGTATCACAAGCCATCACCATTTATAATGACTTTGTCTTGTCCCTGGACTTTGATGACTCTGGAAGACAGAGTAAGTACCGCTACTATCACAATTCTGCCTCACTTAAATGGAATTTAACCCCAAATAAAAAGACAACAACTGTACCATTTTAGCTACTTCAAGTCCTGTGGCAACAGGCAAGTGTCAAAGTAGCATATATGAATATAATGGAACCTGTAATCACAACCTTGCACATAGGAGGCTCAAGCTATAGGATCATCTTCTCACTAGTCTGAAGCACCAGTGGGACTTGACAGCCCCCTGAATATCTGAGCAAACCTTTTGGAAGGACCACACTACTTATCTCCTAGAATGAGGAAGGGGTTAGAAAATTTACACTAAAATTGTCATCTTCATGCAACTCTGGTCTGCTAACCACAGCAGGTGAGGATCCCACCCTGTGGTCAAAACACAAAAATATATACAAAAATTTTTGGAAAAGGTAATTCCACTCATTATCAGTACATGGAATGTGCTCATGCTTACGGACAACATGAAATCCAATAGATCTGAAAGATGAATTGCTCTTATTGTAAGACAACTCAACAGGTATGTTGAACTAGCATGGCTTCAGAAAGGGCAGAGGAATACTAGAAAAAATGAGACCAGCATAACAAAGATCTGTACACAATGTTCCTTGATCTGACCAAGGTGTTTGATACTGTCAGTTCTGAAGGCTTGTGGAAAATTATGGCAAAATTCAGTTGCCTGAAGTTCATCAGTATTGTATGCCAGTTTCATGGCTGCATGCTTATACAGGTTTTGGATAATAGATTATACTCTCACACTTTCCCAATCATCAATGGAGTGAATCAGAGCTATGTACTTGCCACCAAGTTTTTTAGTATGAAGTTTTCCTTGTCAGATGCTTTCAATAAGGATGAAAATGGCATCAAGGACTGCTACCATATTGACAGTAAATTATTTAACTTGAAAACACTATAAAGCTAAAACTAAAGTAGAGGGAGAGTTGGTGCATGAGTTTTTGTTTGTAGATGATTGTGCACTCAATCTGAAGCTGAAATGAAACAATATATGTATAGCTTCTCAGTTGCTTGTGCTAATTTTGACCTAACAATTAATACCATGAAAACAGACCAGTCAGAAACTCACAATCAATATGTGAAACCATTGATTACAGCAAATAGAGAACTTTTGAATGCTGTGGATAAGTTAATTTACCTCAACAGTGTACTTTCCAGAGATGTACACAGAGATGATGAGGTTGACACCTTCATTGCCAGAAGTAGTTCAGTGTTTGGGAGGCTTCAAAAGAAATGTAGGAGACAAGAGGTATTAAACTGCCTACCATACCGAAGGTTTATTGAGCCATTGAATGCCTGTAGAACCTGGACAATATACCAGTGCTATGCCAGAAATTGCACCACTTCCATTTGAACTGATCTAGAAAAATTCTGAAGATCACTTGGCAGTATAAGATTCTGGACTCTGAGGAAATTTCTAGAGCCAAATTGCTAAGCATTCAAACTTTGCTATGGAGAGTGCAATTACCATGGGTTGGCCACATTATTCCAATATTAAAGATAAGTTTGCTTGAAAGACTATTTTGTGGAAAACTCACCCAAGGCAATTCCTCACATGGATTTCTGAAGTAATGATACAAGGACACTTTCAAGGCCTCTCTGAAGAACTTTAAATCAGTTATGTGTCACTAGAGACACTGGCCCAGCATGGCGTATCCATATCAAAGAAAGCACTGTGTTCTACAAGCAAAGCAAATTTGCAGTACTTCAAGGGACATGTGAGATGTTCAAATTGAGAGACATCTCCAATCTAAATGTTCATGTGTGTTATTGGTGTCTGATCTTTCCAACTTCACTGGATCTAATCAGCCAAAGTTGGACATGCTGTATTTTGACCTCCCAGAAACAATTTTTATATCATCCAAATTTCCTGTGTATCCCTTTCCCATTCCCAGAAAGCTATTTTTCCTTTTTTAACAAAGAGAAAAATAAGGGGAAAAAGTTTTGAATAAAACTAACCAACACATCAAAAACATCTATTTTCTATAGTGTTCCACCCTCAAAGTTCCTAATATCTCAAAGGAGGGAGAACGGAAAGAGGCATTTATTCAGCACTTCCTATGTGCCAGCAACAATACTAAGTGCTTTACAAATATTATCTAGTATGATCTTCACAAAAATATGGGAAGTTTCAATTATTATCCCCATTTTGTAGGTGGGTAAACTGAGGCAAATAGAGGTTAATTGAGATGTCAGGATCACAGCAAGGTAGAATCTGCAAATAGATTTTAAATCAAGACTTCCTGATTCTTGTGCCACTAACTGTCTTATCACATCTCTTCCTTGAGGCAAAGCTTGTTTCATTATAATTTCTCAGGATTCAATTTCAATTGCTTCATTATAATTCTTTTCATTCACATTGTAGTATTATCACTGGGGCTATTTTCCAAGTTCTGATTCACTTTTTATCAGTTCTTATGTCCTCTTAGTCATTTTTGTATTGATGATCCCCATCCTTTTTCTTTTATGAAAGATAATCCTCAGGGTCTATACCCACCAGTGTAATATTTGAATCAAATGTACAGATATTTTAGTCTCATTCTTTTCATTGCTTTTCATGACTGCAAATACAGTGCATTAGTGTTCCTACCTTTCTAGAACCCTTCCAAGTCATAGTATGCTCATACTTGTTTAGCAATTAACTTTCAACAAAAAAAAAAAAATCCATGATGCAAATTTAATTTGCATTTTTCTCCATCACTTCTTAAGTCTAGATATTCAACAAAACAATAAATCAAACCTTGCTTTTTAGCATTTGCAAATTTGCCAGGTGCTAATGTTCAGTCTGAAACTTTAACAATCAGCTCTTGGGAGCCAGTAGAAACAAGGTGCAAGAGACCCATTACTTCCAAACCTGTTTATTCCGTTTCTTTGGCATGTTTTTCAACTTTGTGAGTGTGAGTTGAAACCACAGAATTTATTTTATTTTATTTTGTAATTGCTTCAATCTCTTCTTTGGTTCAAATTCATCTCCTAGCCATAGCTATGGAAATAACTGATCCTGTTCTCCTCTACATTTTAAAAATTAATAACATTTTAGCTTCCGGTCACATATCCATTTTAAGTATATTGTGATATAGAGTGTAAGATATTGGTCTAAACTTAATTTTTCTCAGATTGTTTTCCAATTTGCCAATAATTCTTGTTAAATAGCAAGTTCTTTCCCAAGCATCATTTTAGTCTGCTGCACCATAGGTGGTTGAGTCCAATTTTTTTCCCTTGATGCATTCTCTATTTTTTGTGGCATTGATCTCCATTTGTTTTTAAAGTACATAATGATTACCATTTTTTTAGTCAATCAGTGTTAAGTAACTTGCCCAGGGTCACCCAGTTTGCAAGTGTCAAAGGCCAAATTTGAACTCCACTTCTTCTGATGCCAGGCCCTGTGCTCCTAACTACCCTTCTGCTTACTCTTTATAAGATAATTTAAGAATTAGGATTAAAAAAAAAACTACAATAGAAATATTTTGAAGTACTCCTCTGTCATTTTTTTCTAATTATTTCACTTGATATTCTAGATTGTTTGTTCTTTCCTTTTTTAGAAAATTACTATGCAATGTCCTATAAAGCATGAACTGAATAGTTTGATTGCTATAGCACTAAATGTGTAATTTTTTTCCTTAGTATTGTCATTTTTATTATGTTGGAATTACCTAACCATGAACACTGAAAATAGCTCCAATCAATTTTTTCTTTATTTTTCTAATTAATATTTTGTAATTGTATCTATATAGATATTAGATGTGCTTTCAATGATTCACTTTGAGATATTTCATAATTATTTAAAAAGAGATTTCTCTTTCTATTATTTTTTAAGAATTTTGTTATTGGGGGGGGTGGAGTCAAGATGGCAGAGTAGAAAGATGCACATATTCTAGCTCTTCCCTCACAGACCATAAAATACCTGTAAAGAATGACTCCCAACAAATTCTAGAGTAGCAGAAGCCACAGAATGATGGAGTAGAGATTTCCAGCCCTGGGTGACCTGGAAGGCTGACAGGAAAGGTCTGTCATATCTGGCTCAGCGTGGAGTACAGCCCAGCCTTGGCCTCATGGCACTGAGACCAGCAGGGCTGGAGTAGGCCTCAGGGGTGGAATTCCCAGTCACAGTGGGGGTTCTCAGATCCTTCAACACACAAACACTAAAAGCAGCTTCAAAGGCCAGCAAGAAACTTTTTCACCTTGGTGACAAGGGAGCAGGGTCCTCCCGTAGCCCTGCACCCAGGAGGCAGGGAGGCAGCAGCAGTAGCAGTGGGCAGCAGTGACTGCATTGTCAGTGGACATGGCAGGCAGCAGCCAGCATACATTATCAGAACCCTAAGCTTAAATCCCCTGGGGGAATTGAGCAGTTGACCTGGATCTCAACCCTGAGCATGGTCCTGGGGTAAGGAGGAGTGCTGGCATGGTGGTACTGGAATCCCTTAAGGAGTAAACTCCTCTCCCTTGATTGTGTCACCTTGGAGAGATCAAGAACTTACAGGTCCCCAGAGTATATACCCTACTCTTGACAAAGGACTCAAAAGTCAAGTAACTGGTTGGGAAAATGCCCAAAAAAGGGGAAAAAATAAGGCTATACAAGGTTATTTCTTGGTGAACAGTTACTGCTCCCATCCTTTCAGATGAGGGAGAACAATACTTACCATGAGGGGAAGACATAAAAAAAAAAAAAAAATCAAGGCTTCTGCAACCAAAACCTCCAAAATAAATATGCAATGATCTTAGACCATGGAAGAAATCAAAAAAGGACTTTGAAAATCAAGTAAGAGAGGTGAAGGAAAAATTGGGAAGAGAAATGAGAGAGATGCAAGAAAAATCATGAAAAGCAAGTCAATAACTTGCTAAAGGAGACCCCAAAAAAATGCTGAAGAAAATAACACCTTTAAAAATAGACTAACTCAAATGGAAAACAATGCCCAAAAAGGAGTAAGGGGAAGAATACTTTAAAAAGTAGAATTAGCCAAATGGAAAAGAAGGTTCAAAAGCTCACTGAAGAAAATAGTTCTTTAAAAATTAGAATGGAGCAGATGAAGCTAATAACTTCATGAGAAACCAAAAAATTACAAAACAATACCAAAAGAATGAAAAAAATGGAAGATAATGTGAAATATCTCATTGGAAAAACAACTGACCTGGGAAATAGATCCAGGAGAGAAAATTTAAAAATTATGGGACTACCTGAAAACCATGATCAAAAAAAGAGCCTATACATAACCTTTCATGAAATTATCAAGGAAAACTACCCTGATATTCTAAAATCAGAGGGCAAAATAAATATTGAAAGAGTCCTCAATCACCTCTTGAGAGAGATCCAAGAAGAGAAACTCCTCAGAATATTGTAGCCAAATTCCAGAGTTCCTAGGTCAAGGAGAAAATATTACAAGCAGTTAGAAAAAAACAATTCTAGTATTGTGGAAATGCAATCAGGATAACACAAGATCTAGCATCTTCTATATTAAGGGATTGAAGGGCTTAGAATGTGATATTCCAGAAGTCAAAGGATCTAGGATTAAAACCAAGAATCACTTACCCAGCAAAACTGAGTATAGCACTTCATGAAGAAAATGGTCATTCAGTGAAATAGAGGACTTTCAAGCATTCTTGATGAAAAGACCAGAGCTGTAAAGAAAGTTTGACTTTCAAACACAAGAATCAAGAGAAGTATGAAAAGGTAAACAACAAAGAAAAATTACAAAGGACTTACTAAAATTGAACTGTTTACATTCCTACATGGAAAGATAATATTTGTAACTCTTGAAACTTTTCTCAGCATCTGGGTATTTGGAGGGATTATACACACGCATGCACGCACACACACAAACATGTGTGTGTGTGTGTGTATATATATATGTATGTATGTATAACGAGAGAGACAGAGACAGAGATAGAGAGACAAAGAGAGAGAGAGACACAGAGAGAGAGAGACAGAGGGAGAGACAGAGACAGAAAGACAGAGCACAGGGTGAGTTGAAGAGTAAGGGATCATATCTAAAAAATAAAATTAAGGGATGAAAGAAGATATTGGGAGGAGAAGGGGAGAAATGAAATTGGGCAGAATATCTCTCATAAAAGAGGCAAGAAAAAGCTTTTTTAAAGGAGGGGAAAAGGGAAGAGGTAAGAGGGAAAAAGTGAAGCTTACTCTCATCAAGGAGGGAATAACATGCACTCAATTTGGTATGAAAACCTATCTTATACTAAGGGAAAATAGGGGAGAAGGGGATAAGCAAGGTGGGGGGATAATGGAAGGGAGGGCAAATGGGAGGAGGGAGAAATTAGAAGTCAATACTCTTGGGGAGGGACAAGGTCAAAAGAGAGAATAGAAGAAATGGGGGTGCAGGATAGGATGGAGGGAAATATAGTTAGTCTTGCACAACATGACTATTATAGAATTCATTTGCAAAACTGAATTGCTTGCCTTCTCAGTGAAGATGCATGGGGAGGGAGGAGGCAAGAGAAACTGGAACTCAAAGTTTTAGAAACAAATATTGAGAATTGTTTTTGTGTACAACTGGGAAATAAGAAATACAGGTCATGGAGTACAGAAATTTACCTTGCCCTACATGACAAGAGAGAAGGGGATAAGGGAATGAAGGGTATTAGAAGGGAGGACAGATTGGTGGAAGGGATAATCAGAATGCAAGGTGTTTTGGGTGGGGGGAGGGAAGAGATGGGGAGAAAATTTCGAACCCAAAATTTTGAGGAAATGAATGTTGAAATCTTAAATAAATATATATACATAAAATAAAAAATTTAAAAAGGATTTTGCTATTGGAGTATAAAAATAATATTGCTAATTTTGGATTTATTCTGCTTCTTATTACCTTGCTGAAACTACTAATTTTTTCAACTAATGTATGTGAAAATTCGTTAGAATTCTCTGAGTAAGAAGCAATATCATGACTAAACAGAGTTTTTCCCCATTTTACCTCTTTATGACATTAATAATTTTTTTCTTGAGTTATTGTAAATACTAGCACTTTGAGAATTATGTTGTAATATAGTGAAGATAGGGAAATAATTGCTTTATTTATGTATTTATTGAGAAAACTTTTCCTTTTGAATGTTATAATAGCGATGGGTTTTAAATACAAAATGTAATCATATTATACAAATCTAAGACTGTGCTTTATGTGATTTTCACCACAGATCAGTGCTATGATTTTTAAAGACTTTTTCTGCTCTATTGAATGGGGTTTTAGTTTAAAAAAAAATACAACGTTATGTTAATTATTTTTCTAATTTTGAATAATAATTTTATCTTTGGAATAAGTCAGTATTGAAGATATTTATGATTTTTAAAAGTCATTTAATCTGATCTTTTTTCTAAGATAATATTTTAAATTTTTGAGTCAAGTCATTAATCAGATTGTACTCTGTATTTCTTTCTTTGTTTTTCCTTTCCTTGTTTGGCATCAATGCAATGATCATCATTTTTCCTCATTTTTTTGAAAATTAAGAAAACGGGGCAGAGACAAGATGGCAGAGTACAAAGACTCACATATGCTAGCTTCGAACCCACAGCCCATGGATTTCCTCTAAAAAGAACTCCCAAAAAATTCTAGAGCAGTGGAAGCCACACAGCAAAGGAGATTTCCATTCCAGAGAGCCCTAAAAAACCAATCCCAAAGGTCCATCGCGCACCAGAGGGGAGCGGAGCCCTGCCCTGCCCTGGCAGCGTGGCACTGAGAGAAGCAAGCAGATCTGAGCAGACTTCAAGGATGGAATCTCCAGCAGCCACGAAGGTGCCTCCACCCACAGACTCACAGGTCAGTGAAAGAGACGTCTGGACGGGCTGAGAGGGGAGCAGAGTGTCTCCGGGACTCAGGCCCCTCAGGAGGCAGCTGCATAGGCAGTGGCAGAGGCAGCAGGTGGCCAGAGGCTCCTGGAGTAGTCAGGAGCTCCGCAGCAGCTCCATTACAAAAGGTCTTTGCATAAACCCCCTGAGGGAACTGAGCCTGGGAGGCAGCCCTGCCCCCACCTGAACACCAGTACTTAAGCTCCCATTGAATAGCAGCCAGGCCTGCCTGCTGAAAGCCCTAAGGCTGGGGAGCAGCATTTGAATCTCAGACCCCAAGCACTAGCTGGGTGGACCTAGGCTGGGGGTGGAGAGGACTCTCAGAAGTCAAGTAACTGGCTGGGAAAACGCCCAGAAAAGGGAAAAAAACTAAGACCATAGATAGTTATTTTCTTGGGGACCAAATGATTGCACTATTCCTCTCTGACGAAGAAGAAAACCACTTACCATCAGGTAAAGACATAGGAGTTAAGGCCTCTGTATCCCAAACATCTGAAATAGATATCCCATGGGCTCAGGCCATGGAAGAACTCAAAAAGGATTTTGAAAATCAAGTTAGACAGGTGGAGGAAAAACTGGGAATAGAAATGAAAGAGATGCAAGAAAAGCATGAAAAACAGGTCAATACTTTAATAAAGGAGACCCAAAAAAATGCTGAAGAAAATAACACCTTGAAAAATAGGCTAATTCAATTGGCAAAAGAGGTTCAAAAAGCCAATGAGGAGAAGAATGCTTTCAAAAGCAGAATTAGCCAAGTGGAAAAAGAGGTGCAAAAGCTCACTGAAGAAAATAGCTCTCT
>CM053769.1:192053577-192068914 GCA_028658325.1 Potorous gilbertii
TGAAAGAAGAGAGGGCAGATTGGTGATATGAGTAATTGGAATGCTCAGTGTATTGGGGACGGGGGAGGGGACAAATGGGGAGAAAATTTTGGAACCCAAAATCTTGTGAAAATGAATGTAAAAAGCTAAATAAATAAATTTATTAAAAATAAAGAAAATTAAGAAAACATTCTCAATTTTTACAATAATTTGTGGAATTTGGGTATTAGTTTTTTTCAAATGCTTGATAGAATTTCTCTGTAAATTTCTCTAAACAAGGATATTTCCAGCAGCACTTGAATTGTTCCTTTGTAGCAAGTTTAATTTTGCACTGTGAAATTGTATTTTTTAGGAATTCTATTTGGCACTCTTGTAGGTATTTTATATTTTTGTAGATAAACCCCTAATTTGAAGTCATATTTTGGAGGGCTGAGGGGGCTTCTAGCTATGTATAATAGTTTCTGGCAATTCTTTTTATTTATCCCCTAATTCTCATATCTACCGTTTGATCTCGCTCATTTCTTTTCTATTTCCCATGGAACACATTAACCTTTAAGAGGAGGAAGTGTTATGGAGTTTAGTACATGATACTTTAACTCTGCTCTTCTATCTTTAGTTTTCTTCTTTAACTACCATCAACACAATTTTCCCCATTTGTTCTTTTTATTCCTTGATGTTTCTATTGCCTCCCCCATTTTTGTTAACTATTAGGTAAGTCTATCTGTATGTTTAATAACCTTCATGCATGAGTTAATTTGTGCCATTACTTATTCTTTCCTTGGTAATTATAATTATTTTCCTTTCTCATATTCCTCTTGCTTTGGGTATTTGCAAGTTGAATGATCTACTTGTATTTTTGTTATTGTTATTGTTGTTTAGTTTCTGTTTATTGCGTTTATCTGAAATACTTCTTTTAATTGAAGATTATGCTCGCATTTATAGGGTTTTTCATTTTGGGGTGACATAAAGTTCCTTTACTTTTGAGTAAATGCTATTAAATCATTTTGGTAATTTCTTGTGTCAACATTAATCTTGTTATTTTAATTTCCTTCCCACTATAAGTGCAGGTTTCTCCCTTCCTGTCTTTCTCAAGCCCAATTAGCCTGTGGATTTTCTTTGTTGGTATGTTATTGTCTATTTAGAACTTCTAGCCTTCTCATATTATTACATATACTGTGGTGTTAAGATATTTTTATTTGTCATATTTACCCGAAAAGTATCTAGGACAAAAGTTACCTCTTCACATACTCTCTTCAATTTCAATAACTTTTATTTACATAGAATTCATGTTTTTAATATTATTTCCTTTTCAGTCTCTTCTTCCAGATTTTCCTCCTTTTCAGTATTTTTGTGTTTCAAATATGTTCATCTTCCTTTTTACTTCTTTAGTTAAACTCAATATCATGGATTTTTTTCCCCAAACTACTAATTTAGATTTTAATTTATTTATTGAGATACCTAAGGTCTGAGTTGCATTTATTTCTATTTTTTCATTGTTTTCATTTCTCTTTTGAGTCATTCTGGAGTTTCTTGTTAGTGATTCACACTGTAGTCCACAGGATTCCATTTTTTATCAATCATCAGTTTGCTTTCCCTTGTCTTGCATTATTTCCTTAGCAGAAAGTTATCATCTCTCTAAGGCGTTGTACTATCAGCTGTTAAAATGTCTGCTCCTCATTCTCATTATTTCTGCTTGCCTGAAGTCAGGCATGAGCTTTTTCAACATCCAAATGAAGTGGAATATAGGATTCATTAGCCTGGGTTAATCAAATTTTAAAAGCCAAAATCTTGTTAAGCACATACTCTATGCTAAGCATATATAAGTATTGAAAAATTTAAAAAAAATAAAACACTGATCCTTACCTCAACAAGCTCACATTCTACTGAAAGAGATAACATGTAAATATCTCAATAGAGGTATGAGATATATACAGACTAAATCGGAGGTAATCTCAGAACAGGAAGCTCAAGAAATTCTAGGAACTGGGAAAGTACATCTGAAAAATATATGAGATCTCAGACTTGAAGAAAACTTGAAGAAATGTAGGGAACCTTAGAGAGAGAGGTGAGGAAGGAAATTATTGAAAGCATAGTTAGACTGGAGGGGAGAGATGGAGTCTCGTGTAAGAGGAAAAGCAATCAGGTTAGTATTACTGAATCATGGAGTGCATAAAAGGGAATAAACGTGTAAGAAGACTGGGAATGTAGAAAGGAACAATGTTATGAAGAGCTTTAAATGACAAATAGAAGACTTTTTCATTTGATCCTGGAAGTAATAAGAAGCCACTGAAGCTCAGTGAACAAGGGAATATCATGGTAAGATATGCTTTCAAAAAATTATTTTAGTAGCTGAGTGTAGTATTGATTGGAACAGGAAGAGATTAAGGTGAGGAAAACCTGTTAGAAAGTTATTACAATAATCTAGGGGAGAAGTGATAGTTTGCGGCTAAATTAACAGATATATATGTATGCATGTATGTGTGTGTGTGTGTCTGTTTATCTATCGGTCTCTCTGTCTCTGTCTCTCTGTCCTTGTCTCTGTCTCTCTCTCACTCTTTCTGTCTATGAGAGATGTTGTAGAACTAGAAACAAGCTCTAGCAATAAATTGCATTCATAGGATGAATGAGAGAGGTGAATCAAGGATGACATTAATGTTGTAAACCTGGGTATCTGGGAGGATTGTGGTGCTCTCAGTAGTAATAGGAAAGTTCACAAGACAGGAGGGCTTAAGAGGAAAGACATATTGTATTTGAGATGCCTTGGGAGATGTGCAAAAAATCACTTGGACATGCATGACCATAGTTCAAGAGAGAGACTAGAAATATACGGAAATCATCTGCATAGAGATGATAATTAAACCTATGGATGTTGATGATGTCTCCAAGTATGCTAACACAGATCAAAGAGAAGAGAGGCCAGGACAGAGATATTAGTAAGTATGACATGGGGCAAAATAAAATCAGCAGAACAGTGCTAGAAGGAGCAGTTGTGAAACCTAGAAGACAGAATATGAAGGAGGCAAATACAACAGAAAGGTAAAGAAAGCTGAGGACTGAGAAGCACCCTCTCTGTACTCAGAACCCATTCCAGATTGATTTTAGTCCCCTTTGCATCAGATTCAAAGCAGTTATGTTACCTGCCACCCCCCACTTACCCACAATTCCTCTCTTGGCTCTCCCTTGTCATTCCTGGATTTAAATAGTCTAAAACAGATGCCTGGAACATAGTAGGCACTAAATAAATGTTGGTTTTTGAAAACTGACAAAAGGGAATCTTTTTTTCAGAATTCTTGCCTTTTTCATGTAAATAGATTGAGTTGAGGTCTATGACTTGTAAGAAAAAGGTAAGGTAGGATGGGGAGCAGTGGGAGCATGTCTCTGGATGAGTCCCAGGATGTCTGTGAAATATTTTTTGTTCCCAGAGGAGGAACATGGGGTTTGGGTGGGAAGGGTTCTGAGAAAAGGGAGGATTGAGAGTTTTCTGATTTTCTAATTCAAAAGGATTTTTCTTTAGGTTGTCTCTTCTTTGTCCAGTGGATTCAGGTGCTCTAAGTCAGGTGAATAATTCTTTTTTGGCAGAGGTGGGGGTGGAGTTCACACATAAGGAATTTGAGAGGATTTTTTCTGCCTCAGAGGAGGGAGTACCCACAAGAAGAAAGGTGTGGAGTTTTTGGGGAATTGGAATAAATAAATCTTTCTCTTTATGGGAGTTTCATAAACTATTATACTATTTCATAATCTATTAAAATATTTTTTATTCTGAACTTTAATGTGTGGATTTCCATATACATAGAATAGAAAAGAATAACCCATAAAACTGCAAAGCTCTATTCTGTACACCTTACTTTTCTTTATTTTCACTTTTCTGAGGGGTGGTAGTGGTGTGTGGGGTGTTCAGGGAGGACTAGCTTCTCCGGAATGAGGGCTTCCTGAACCTTTTGTAGACTTGCCCATCCACCTTTGGTGTCCACCTTCCCCCAAATATCACTTGTGACTCAAATAAACGGTAGCAAGCACAGAGGCCACACACTGGGCACACTACCTCAGTAGAGGGGCTAAACTAGGTTAAGGGTAAATGACAGACCTCAGACATATTGGTGAGCTTGTCTGTGGAACAGGGGGAGAATATGTGTTACAATGGTCATAAGGACAGCTAAAGCAGGTGCTATGGAACACTTCGAGCTTGATCAGATATCAAGGGGCATTCTGGGCTATATCATCAGTGGTCTTGACTATTTTTTTGCCATTGGACTTTGATGACTGGAAGAGAGAGAAGCTAAGAACTTTGCTTAACTCTCTCACTTAAATCCAATTCACCTGGAAATCAGGACATCTCCCTGTACTGTAATCCGTACTCTTTGAAAACAAAGAATGAACAATGACAACACGTTTTTCTTTTTAGTTACATAAATTTACCCAGAGCTTTCAAAACTATACTACTTGTGTTGCTTTCTGACCTTTTTTCTGTTTTCTTCTGTATTAAAAAGGTACCTCAATGATCCCCCTTTTATGCTCCTTTTTTCCCTCCTCTCTCTCTCCCCTCGCCTTCCTACCTCCTCCCAAAAGGAAGAAAAACAAATTCCTTGCAACAAATACATATAGTCAAGTGAAATAAAGAATGTTTTTCCTTTCCTACTTTTTTCCCCTACCCTTCAATTTTGTGTGCCTGTTCCCTTCTCTATCTTGACTTCTTCCAAACCTAATTTCTCCTGATCTCCCCCCCTTTTACCCCTCCCCTCCTGTTAGAGGCAATACATTAGGAAAGAAGAGGGTATATATACATATACAGACACTCAAAGCACAGGGTTCAATCTCTTCTTATCCTTATCTCTTTAAAGACATTAGGAGCTCATTTTCTTCTAGTATCTAATATCCCACGTCTTAAAACATGCAGCAGCATACAAAACGATGCATATGATATCTGAAAGAATATCTTGGGTGACTCACTTTTATTACTTGAATTTGAAATTTTTTTTTTCATTTTCCAAACCCACAATTTACAAATAGGCTGCCAAATTGCTTGTCTGAGTGACAAAAACAACCCTGCTGATTTGATTTCCTTTGTTTTCTCAAGTAAGTATGAGATATCACTTCTTTGTTTTTAATCACTGTCACCATTGCTATCTCTCTCTCTTCACCTCTCCAACCCTGGCAGTTTTGGGCAGAAAATTGCACAAATTATCATTTTTAAAGGAGCCATGCAAATAAATTGAAAAGTGCTACCAATTTGCTTTTATATTCTTTGTTTATTTTAAATATACTGTTCTCTTCCTGGTCTCGTCTAACCAGTTTGGGGAAAGAAAAAACATCAGAATTTTAAAGTACTCACTTGGCATATATTGTTACTTCACTGAAACAGTTGCTTTTTAAAACTACTTTTAAAGGAAGTTCTTAGACCACAAGTATATGAATTTTTATCTTTTGTCCATATTTATGACCTGAAGTCAATACACATAGAAAGACATTTTGTTTGGTGGGGAAAGCACAAAACTTGGAATAAAGAGATCCAGCTGTAGTATCTCATTGCCAAATCACCTCTCTAAGTCAGTTTCTTCATCTGAAAATTGTTACTAATACTGAGAATCAGGTGGCATGATATAATAGAAAGTCTTTTTCATCTGGAGGCTAACAACTGGGGCTTAAATTTAGGCTCTGTTACATATTGATTGGTGTGACTTTTAGGTAAGTTGCTCTATACTTCTGGGCTTCAGTTGCCTCCTCTGAAAAGTAAAGGGATTGGGCTAGATGATGTCTGAAGACCCTTCCATTTCCATGTCCCAGAAATGTACATATTATGAAGCTTTATAAGAAAAAGTGATGTGTAACTATACATTCAGCTTATTCGAAATATGGCAGTTTAAAAGAAATTTCTCAATAAGAAAGTATAGTCCCATAGACACCAGCAGAATTAATTTATTCTTTGACTTCATGAGATCACAAATTTTTGAGTTAGAAAATGTCTTAAAGATGACCTCTTGCAATATTTTCAACTTACAGATAAAGAAAGGAAACTCAGAGAGTTTAAGGAATGTGCCCCAAGGTCATGATTACTAAGCAACAGCTCCAGGACTTGAATCCATTATTTCTGATTCCAAATTCCAATGATAGTGACACCATAACATCTCTTTTCCTGGGCACCTAAAATCTGAAGATTAGAGAGGCTCCTGACCAGGATCTTTCTTTTCAACCTGCATAGTGATAGGTTATTAATTGCAGATTTCGAGAATGTATGGTTTTTCTGAGTGACTGTACTAGAAAGGCATTATAAATGAAAAAGTTTGTTCTATTTTTTTAAATGACTTGAGGCTGATGATTTAAAATAAATCAGGTGAGTTCAAATTTTGATTATCCAGGTGGAAACAGAATCCATTGTTTTGCACCTATTGGAAATCCAACCACTCTCAATTTTTTCTCTTTAGACCAGATTCATTTTGCTGTACAGTAGGTGTCAATTATTGGTTGTGTTTCTGTATGGCAACATGTTAGACAGTCCATTTTTCTTCATTGGGGAATAATCTGCTTACTTAAGTAAAGAATATTGATTTTATCTCCCCTGGAGTGCTGGCTTATGACTTCCCATATGGTTGCTTTGCTCAGAACTGTCTGATTTCAGCTCATTCACAGCCTCATGACTCTACTTCACATCCTGTACAATGTGAGAATGATTCTTCATTCTGTTGGATGAAAACAAAGACAAACACCACTCAAGCTGGAGCTGCTTTAAAACTCCATCTGATTAAACATACACACAAGTTAAAAACATAAATCAAAATAAATAAAAATCCTCTAATCCCAATTGTTTAATGTTTTGATAGTGCAGAAGCAGAGGATATTTTTGAAGTAAAAGGTCTGATTCAGTATAATGAAATTTGGTTTAATATCCATAGGGTGGTTTCTACATAGCAGGTACCCCTAATTATGAATTAACTGCTATAAGAACTTACAGAGGACATTGGTCAATAGATTTTTTTTTGCATATACTACAAATTAATCACATGCAAGTTTATTCTATTAGGCATTTAAAACTCTTAACGACCTTGGCCCTCCCTTCTGTTCCAGTCTTCTTACATATTATTCCCTTCCACAAGTGCTACAATCAAGTCATACTGCCTCACTGGCTGGACTTCACTGACCATGCTTCACCTCCAGTCTCTGCTTCTTTTCCCCCACTCCTCTACACAGCTGGAATGTTGGACTTCATTATCTGTGTTTCTTAGAATCCCTAGTTTCCTTCAAGATTCAGCTCAAATTACCTTCTGTAGGAGGTCTTTCCTTCCCCCTCCCCCACCCAAGTATAGTGCATTTCCTGCTGAGTTTTTTACTTCTACTTCATATTTTGTATCTCTTAACATTTAAATGCAGATATGCAGATGTAGAAACATAGATATATGTATATATATATACATATATATGGATAAGTTTTGCTTTAAATGTTTTTCTAAATGTTTTTATACATAGCTACATATATGCCCATGTCCATGTATGTGTATACATGTACATGTTGATTAAAATACAAATTTCCTGAGGGGAGCAACTGTTTCACTTTTATTTTTATAGCTTCAGTGCTTACCACATTTCCTGGCACATAGTAGGTATTTAATAAATGCATATTGATTGAGTGTGTATGATCAAGCTTCAAATTTGTTTTGGTTACTCTGATTAGATTGAATTGGGAAAAGTCCTATAGTAATAATTAGAAACATTTGAAGAAGAAGTTAGTATCACTGAATAATTACATTCCAAAATATAGATTTTATTCAAACCAAAGTGCCATTCTGATGCTATATCATGGCACTAAAATAATCCTGTGTTCAGGAAGACTATGCCATAGGGTGGTAGGATTTCTACATTAAAGTCATAGCATACTATGCTTCCTAAATGAAAATATGACAATTTTTTTCTAAATTTTCATTTATAGATTCAGAATCTTGGACTTGGAAAGAAGCTTAGAGATCATATAATCCAATTCTCAAATGATGCAGGAATTCTCTCTGTGACATCTTCAAATATCATCATACAGGTTTTAGTTTGAAGAATAGGAGAGATGGGGAACTCGTTATTTTCCAAGTAACACAATGGTTCATTCCATTACTTAATAGCTCTCTCCATTTTTCTGTCTTTGTCTCTTTTTTCCTTCTTTCTCTCTCTTTCTATATATAAAACATATAGATAAAAATGCCTTCTTATGTAACTGAGATTATCCTGCATACATTGGTTCTAGTTCTATCAGATGGGAACAAATAGACAAAATTTCAGCCTTTTTTTTTTTGCTTTCTTCCCAGACCCTCTCTCCTATGATACTCGTTCCAACAATTAAGACCGAAATCATATTTCCTGATTTGAAAGTATTTTTTCCTCTTCTTGACCTGCCACAATCAATCAATGAACATTTATTAAATGATGTGTGCCAGGCTCTATGACAGGTTCTGAGGATACAAAGGCAATGATTGAAAGAATATGTGCTCTCAAAGAATTAACACATTCTTTTAGGGAAGACCATGAAAAGATAAATAAAAGGATAGGAATAGGGATTTCATCTACGATTTCATTAATGAAGTAAATTCTTAGATGGGGAAACTCCCTCTATCACTGCAGGTTGACCCTTCCTCTGCAAATTATTGTTGCCTAGAGTTCTGAGAGTTAAGAGATTTGTCCAAGGTCATACAATCAGCGTATGATAAGGGTGAAATTTGAAAATAGGACTTCTTAATTCCAAGGTTGACTTGCTAACTATTAACTATTATGCCACAATGTCCATTCAATGTATGAGCATATAAAGAATATTTACATGTATGAGTATAAATACATATATATGTATATATACACACACACATATATATATATATATATATATATACTATATATGTATATAAATGTACATATGGAAGTGTATACGTACACAGCAGTTGAATAAAAAAAATGCTTTGTGAAGTAAAAGTATGAACTAAAGTGAGATAAGAAAATATTTAATGTAGAAAGTGGTGCTTGAGCTGTAGCATCAAGGAAGAGAGAATTCCCATGACGCAGGGATGAGGATGGGGCTCATTCCAGGCATGGGAGATGCTCATTATAAAGAAAGAAAGAGAGAGAGCAGATGAGTATTTATTAAGCTCTTGATATGTGACAGTCATTGTTCTAAGGGCTTTGCAAATATGATCTCAGTTGAGCCTCACAGTATCCTGATAGATAAATGCTACTATCATCGCCTTTTGCAGATGAGGAAACTAGGCCAGATAGAGATTAAGTACTAAGATTTTAAGGTCAAGACATGGAGGAAGTCAATAAGTGTGTCATGTAAGAAAGGAGAACAGTTTGTCCCAATTTCCATAGGACTACAGGCATAGTACTGAAAAATGATGCTAGAAAAATAGATTAGAAATAGGGTGTAAAGAGCTTTTGAAGATAAACAGAGGAGTTTTATTAATCCTATAAATAATAGAGAGTCATTTGGAATTTATTGAGTAGGGGAGTGACATGATCAGATCCATTTTTAAAATCTATTTTATCTTCTTTTCCTTCAAATGATTCCCATATAACATGATTTCCAGTTCCCTCACTATACATATTATTTTAACTGTACACCTTCCTCTTTATTAATGACTTTTCCACAACTAAAGCACATATTCTAAAAAGTGGCATGTTCAGGACAGCATGTAGTAAAGCTATCACTTCCTCTTTTTCTTGGCCCTATGTCTATCACAACAGATTATGACGGCATTACAGTTTTTGGCTGCCACATCATACTGATGACTTCTATTGATCTTGTTTTCCTCTAAAACCCTCGGGTCTCTTTCACATAAACTGCTCTCTAGTTACGTCTCCCCCATTCTGTAATGGCATAATTGATTTTTTAAACTCATGTGTAGGATTCTATGTTTATCCATATTAAATTTCATCTTATTAGATTTGGTCCATCATTATACCTTGTTGAGTTCCTCTTGGAACCCAATTCTGTCACCCAACTCCTTAATTATCCCTTCCAGCTTTGTGTCACCTGAAAATTTGATATCAATGCCTTCATCTAAATCATTAATAAAAAAAAATGAACAGAATAGAGACAAGTACAGAGCCCTGTCACACACCAACAGAGATTATTTCCAGTTCCATATGCATCCATTAATCATTGCGTACTAATCTCTGGAATGCACCAAATTCTTAATCCCTTTAACTGCACCCATATAGTTCTATCTTTTTCACAAATATAGAATGAGGACTTTTGCCAGATGCCTTGATAAGTTCCAGGTATGCTATATCTATGGTCTCACCTGATCTAGTAATATTGTCGCAGTAAGAATAAGGTTAATTTGCCTTTGCTTTGATTCCTGGATTGCTAGACACAAAGGAGTCCTTAGTGGTCATCTGGATCATACCTTATATTTTACAGATAAAGAACTTGAAAGCCCAAGAACTTACACAACTTGCCCAAGGTCACAGAGATTGGCAAGGAATAGATTTGAACCCAAGATTTTTAAGTATGAATGCAGGGATCTTTTCAACAGTGAACCCTTACTGATTCTTAGTAATTGTTGATTCTCATTTAAATTGAGTAAACCATCTACCTTATAGTATTCTATCCTAGAATTATTCTAGGACTAAAGATAATACTCACTGTTCTACAGTTTATTCAATCCACCTTTTATCTTGTTAAGAAACTGAGGCAATATGTTTTTATCTCTAGTCTTTTTTTTAACTTCTTCAGTTATCCCAAATTCCTCAAACATCACTGACATTGATTTAGCCATCACGTAAGACACTTTCAACATTCTAGATTCTCATTCATCTGAGTTGAATTGGACTTCATGAGCACAGTGAACTATTCTATTGGTTTGATTTCAATTCCCTCTTGAATTCCCATTCTTCTCAGCCCACCCAGTCTGACAATAGCTCTGGATTGTAGAGAAAAGATAAGCATAGTAGGAGTAGGGAAGTTCTGCTTTTTTTTGTCACCTAATCGTTATCCCATCTAACCCAAAGAGCAGATTTATTTGCCATCCTTTTTTCTTGACATCAATATAGCTTTAAAAGCCCTTCTTTTCATTCTTAACTTTTTTTTCACAAATCTCAACTCATTTTGTGATTTATCCTTCCCAGTCCTGTTCTTGATATTATTCTAGCCATAAACATCAAGTCAATGGAATACCACAAACTTGCAAGTAATGGAAAAATCACAATTTCTGATGACTGCAAGTTGAAGATCATTCAAAGGGGAATAATGTGAAGTTAAACAGTGTGCATGAGAATGTTGTAGTGCATAAAGTACAAGGAATTATAAGGAGATCCAATAAAAAAGATACCACCAAAATATGAACACAAAAAATGAACTGGTTTTATAACAAAAGTGAAGAATAATTAATAAATTGTTGTATAATAGAGGTGATTCATTTGTATCTCCATATGGTGCCTTACCCTTTATCTCAATAAGTTATGTTTTTCCTTTGGTTTCAGGATTAATGATGATGTGGTAAAGAGATTCTAGCAAAGCCATTTCTATTGATCCTTCCATACATAAAAGTCTAATTATCCTTCTTCCATCACCAGAAGTCTAAAAGAATGTTCATTCATTTGCAATAGGCAGAAAGTCATTATGATAAGATAAAGGGACAGGGAAAGAAACATAAGTAAACTGATATTTTGCTCCTTCTTCCTTTGGCCCTTGAGATTCACACATCCTAATCACAATGAAAGTGGCTGAGAAGATAGATGGTTCTTAGAGAAACCAGACATATGGACAACTACAAGTTGTAGCAACCATCAAATTCAAACTTCTAGGTTTCTGTGAAGTAGACTGAACTGAACAGGACTGTGGGTACATTTTCCATTGCCTCCACTGCTGCTATGATACAGGACTCAAATGGACAAGGAAAAAGACTTCCAGAGACTAGGTTAAGGGGTGAGACCCCAATTGTGTGGGAGAGATAGGAACCAGAATGTAAGCAAAATCTCAAGGAGACTAACAATTTTGGATAATGAGAAATAATGGGAAGATTAGTTCCTTCTATTTTCATTGTCCTATGTTCCCTTTTTTTATTTTATTTTATTTTATTTTATTATTCAGCAACCAAAAATGCAAGAAATTGCTGCACAATTAGTGAATTATAAATAGATGAACCACTAGTAGTCTCTAAAAAAGTAAAAACAAAACAATACAACAACAACAATTTTGAGAGATGGACAAAATGGCCCCACAAATAGAGGTGAAGCTCCAAAAATTTCAGTTTCAACTAACTCCATATTATTATGTGACCACAGAAGTAAATCAAGAACCACACTGCTCAGCCAGACCCAAGGACTAGAGCCAACAAAAAAAAATATTCTAATAAATGGAATATTGGAAAAGCGTATTACATTGATAAAGACATAGGATTAGAGTAATAGTTATTAAGACAGCCTGATGTTTGAAACTCTTTTAATAGAGTTCATTCAATGAAACAGAGCTATTTCCTGCTTAAATGGATCTGGTTGGACACGTGAGTAGTACATGCACTCAAGGAAGCATTGCTACATAAGAAGCTTAATTCTAAAGAACAGATATCAGGAAACACCAATGGAGTGAAGAACTGATATCACTCATAACCCCAAAAGTATTAAACTCAACAAATTAAGAGTCCTTGATTTCAGGGGAAAATCGCTATCATTCTCTAGGGAGGAAAACTGGAAATTAGGGACAATTTGAGCCATTGACTCCTCCTTTATCTGTCACTCCTTTGCTATCCACTTTTCTCCCTTCCTTCCTTCCTTCCTTCTCTTCTTCTCACTCTGGCTCTTACTCTCTCTCATTCTACTTCTCAATACCCAAGTCTATCCTTCATACAGGCCTATAATATTGAGTTATCATTCTCTTCATCAATCTAATCACATTCTACATACAACAATGAGAAAACTTTGGTTGTAAGAGGGTTTACAAAAGAATCCAGGCATTCCCAGAAGTAGAGGTGATGAGGGAGTACATTCCAGCAGTCAAAGTTATGGAAACCTGAAACAAATAATCTATATTTTGATTAGCACTAAGTTACACAGTGCCCAACTGACAGAGTTGAATAGTAACCCTATTCTCCTGTCATTCTAGAATACAAAGAAGACGTAAAATAGATACAGGTGGTAGACTGAGGCAAGATGGCTGAGTGAGAGCAACAAGTCACCTAAGCTCTTAAACAAACTCCTTCAGATACCTCTAAGGAGAGCATCTGACCAAACTTTGGAGGTGCAGAATCCAACAGGAGACAGACTAGGGCAGATTCACAGCCCAGGACCGACTGCAAGGTCGACAAGAAGGATCTGTTCCATAGGAGTGAGCCCACAGCACAAAGTGCAGTACATCCAGTTCAGCTGAGTGGGAGGGCCCGAGGATGCCTAAGGCAGCAGCAAAAGGAATGGCAGAGCGGCAGCCCAGGGTGAGAGACCAGCAGAGCCGAGTGAGTGACAACTGCTGAGCCCCGGATATCAGCCACAACAGCTCCTGAGATTTAAACGTCTGTAAATCACCTACTTGAACTTCAGGGAGCCAGGATGGCAGAGTGATCGTTAAATGCTCTCTACTCCCCCCTTGATGATCTCAAAAGAACCATAAAATATTTCCCCAGAAAAATCCTGATCAGTGGGAACAGCCAAGGGGGCAAACAGTTTCATAACACCTGAGGCTAGGAGAATAGCTAAGGGTGATTCCTCCAACTGTGGCAGAGGCAAACCAGAAGGAGAGGGGCCCCAGGGCATTGGAAACTTGCACTAGGACCCAGGTGTGCCTCAGTGCTAGGAGAGGAGACCCAGGAGGAGTAGAAACTCACACTAGGACCCAGGCAAGTCTCAGCACTTCAAGGGAAAAGGGAAGACAATAGGGCAGCAGGGATCACCAAACCCTGAGCTTGGCTTTGCCTCAGCTCAGCTGAGGAGATCTCCCTTGATCAGATCATTCCTCCCCCATGCATAACAAGGTAGCCCCAGGGCTGACAGGGGAAACACACAAAAAAAGATAGAAAGACATCTGCCTTTAGCTTCTTCACACTGGTCAGTACAACACCAAGTTCTGCAGCTTCTAAATGAAAGAATCAGAAGCCACACCACACAATCACCATTATGAGCAAGAAAAAGATAAACAGGGGTGAAAAAAACATAGAATCTTTCTGTGGGGACAAAGACCAAAACACAAATATCAAAGAGGTCAGTAGTGAGGTTATACTTCCATCTGAAATTTTAGAAGGGCCTATGAACTGCTCACATGCACAAAAAGCTTTCCTGGAACAACTGAAGAAGGAAATAGAAGAGAAACTGGCCAATGATTTTAAAAGTATGAAAAAAGAATTCCATGAAGAGAACATCTCTTTAAAAAAAAGGAAAATTGAACAAATGGAAAAGGAAGCACAAAACCTAACTGGGAAAATTGGACAAATGGAAAAGAAAATTCAAAACCTAACTGAAGAAAATAATTCCTTAAAAGGAATAATTGGACAGATGGAAAAAGAGTTGCAAAAATTAACAGAAGAAAACAATTTGATAAAAATTATAATTGGGCAAGTAGAAACTAATAACTCAACGAGACAGCAAGAATCAGTCAAACAATATCTAAAGAATGAAAAGGTAGAGTAAAATGTAAAATACCTAATTGGCAAAACAACTGACTGGAAAATAGATCCAGGAGAGAAAATTTAAGAATTATTGGCCTGCCAGAAAGCCACGATGAAAAAAAACAGTATGGACAATATCTTCCAGGAAATCATCAAGGAAAATTGCCCAGGAGTGCTAGATCCAGAGGGCAAAATAATCATTGAAAGAATCCACCATTCACCTCCCAATAGGGATACCAAACTAAAAATTCTAAGAAATATTGTAGCCAAATTCCAGAACTATCAAGTGAAGGAAAAAATACTACAGGCAGCCAGAAAGAAGCCATTCAAATATCGAGGAGCTACAGTCAGGATTACACGGGACTTTATAGCTTCTACATTAAAAGATCAAAAGAATTGGAATCCAATATTCTGTAAGGCAAAGAGCTGAGACTATAACCAAGGATCAACTACCCAGCAAAGTTCAGCATAACATTTCAGGCATGAAGACAATCATTCAATGATGTAATGAATTTCCAGAACTTCCTGACACAAACACCAGAACTTAACAGAAAATTCAATCTTCAAATGCAAGTCTAAAGAGAGGCATAAACAGGTAAACAGGGGGAAAAAAACAAAGTTCTTACTCAATTTGGGGAAACTGTTTACCTCCCTATAAGGGAAGAGGATACCTGTTAATCTTGAGAATTGTACATCTACTATGAAATATAAAAGGGATATACATAGAGGGAATGGGTATAAAGTAAATGAGATGATGATAAAAATATGATTTAAGCATGAAAAGGAGTAAGCAGAAAATG
>CM053769.1:192069414-192163720 GCA_028658325.1 Potorous gilbertii
ATCTCTCAATGCTCATCTCCCTCCCCTCTTTCCCTCTACTATAATTTTGTACTTTTTCTGTGATGTAATTTATCATTTTCTGCTTACTCCTTTTCATGCTTAAATCATATTTTTATCATCATCTCATTTACTTTATACCCATTCCCTCTATGTATATCCCTTTTATATTTCATAGTAGATGTACAATTCTCAAGATTAATAGGTATCCTCTTCCCTTATAGGGAGGTAAACAGTTTCCCCAAATTGAGTAAGAACTTTGTTTTTTTCCCTGTTTACCTGTTTATGCCTCTCTTTAGACTTGCATTTGAAGATTGAATTTTCAACCTCCCCCTCTTTGAACTTGATAAATCTAACCTCAAAATAAACACTAAAGAGTTTAAGAAGATAAATAAAACTCTGGATAAGGTAGATATGATAGATCTCTGGAGAAAACTGAATGGGAATAGAAAGGAATATACCTTTTTTCTCAGAAGTACGTGGCACATATACAAAAATTAACTATATGCTAGGACATAAAAACCTCACAATCCAGTACAAAAATGCAGAGATTGTCAATGCATCTTTCTCAGATCATAATGTAATAAAAATTATATGTAATAAAAGGCCATGGTAAGATAAACCAAAAATCAATTGGAAACTAAATAATCTAATCCTGAAGAAGGAGTGGGGTAGAGAAGAAATTATAGAAAAAATCAACAACTTCATTCAAGAAAATAATGAGACAACCTACCAAATCTTATGGGATACTGCAAAAGCAGTTCTTAGAGGAAGTTTTATATCTTTGAATATCTACATAAATAAAATAGAGAAAGAGGAGATCAATGACTTGGCATACAGCTGAAAAAGCTAGAAAAAAAAGAAATTGAAAGTCCCCAAGTAAATATCAAATTAGAAATACCTAAAACCAAAGGAGAGATCAATAAAATTGAAATGAAGAAAACTACTGAATTTATAAATAAAACCAATAGTTAGTTTTATGAAAAAAGCAATAAAATAGATACGCCTTTAGTCAATTTGGTTAAAAAAATAAGAAAATGAAATTCCTAATATAAAAAATGAAAGGGATAAGTCACCTCCAATGAGGAGGAAATTAAAACAATAATTAGAAATTACTTTGGCCAACTTCATGCCCATAAATTCAACAATCTAAATGAGATGGTTGAGTATTTTTAAAAATTCAAATTTCCCAGATTGACAGAAGAGGAAGTTAAATACTTAAACAACCCCATCTCAGAAAAAGAAATTGAACAAGAAATCAATGAACTCCCTAGGAAAAACTCTCCAGGGTCAGATGGATTTACAAGTGAATTCTATCAAACATTTAAAGAATGGTTAATTCCAGTACCACATAGACTGTTTTTGAAAATTGGGAAAGAAGGAATCCTCTAAAATACTTTTTATTTTACAAATATGATTTTGAGACCTAAATCAGGAAGAGACAAAACAGAGAAAGAAAATCATAGACCAATTTCTCTAATGAATATAGATGCAAAAATTTTAGATAAGATTTTAGCCAAATGAATACAGCATCTTATCAAGAGAATAGTACATTATGATCAGGTAGGATTCATATCAGGAATGCAGGGCTGCTTCAATATTAGGAAAACTATTAGCATTATTGAACATATCAACAACAAAACTAATAGAAACCACAAGATTATCTCAATAGATGCAGAAAATGCTTTTGACAAAATACAAAACCCATTCCTATTTAAAATGCTGGAGAACATAGGGATAAAGGGAACTTTCCATAAAATAATAAGCAGTATCTACCTAAAACCTTCAACAAGCATTATATTCAATGCAGATAAGCTAGATGCATTTCCAGTGAGATCAGGGTTGAAACCATTATTATTCAATACGATCCTAGAAATGTTAACTGTAGCAATTAGACAGGATAAAGAAATTGAAGGAATAAGAATTGACAAAGAATAAACTAAGTTATCACTCTTTGCAGATGATATGATGATATACTTAGATAATCCCAGAGGTTCAAGTGAAAAACTACTTGAAATAGTAAACAACTTTGGCAAAGTTGCAGGTTATAAAATAAACCCTCACAAATCTTCTCCATTCATATATATTAGCAACAAAATCCAACAGCAAGAGATAGAGAAATACCATTTAAAGCTAGGGTAGACACTGTAAAATATCTGGGAGTTTCCCTGCCAAAACAAACCCAGGGACCATATGAACACAATTACAAGACACTTTTTGTACAAATAAAAACTTATCTAAGTAAGTGAAAAAACATCAGTTGCTCGTGGGTAGGCCAAGCCAATATAATAAAAATGACAATTCTTCTTAAATTAATTTACTTTTTAGTGCTATACCAGTTAAACTATCAGATAATTATTTTCTAGAGCTGGATAAAATAATATCAAAATTTATCTGGAAGAACAAAAGGTCCAGAATATCAAAGGACCTAATGAAAAGAAATGCTAGGAAAGGTGGCCTAGCTCTACAAGATCTCAAATTGTATTATAAAGCAGAAAGTATCAAAACCACTTGGTACTGACTAAAAAATGGAAGAGGAGAGAAGTGGAATATGCTAGATACTCAAGACACAGTAGGCAATGAATATAACAATATCCTGTTTCATAAACCCAAGGACCCCAGCTTCTGGGATAAGAACTCACTTTTTGACAAAAACTGTTGGGAAAACTGGATAACATTGTGGCAGAAATGAGGCATAGACCTAGGCCTGACATTGTACAGAAGAATAAAGTCCAAATGGGTACACAATCTAGGCATAAAGATTGATACCATGGACAAATTGGAGGAGTAAGGAATAGTGTATTTATCAGATTTATGGAGAAGGGAAGAATTTTTTTACTAAAGAAGAGACAGAAAGCATTATGAAGTACAAGACAGAATTTTGATTATATCAAACTCAAAACTTTTTGCACAAACAAACCCAATGCAACCAAAATTTGGAGGGAAATAGTATATTGGGAAAGAATTTTTGTAACTAATCTCAGGGATAAAGGCCTCATTTCTTGAATATATAGAGAACTGATTCAAATGTACAACAATGCAAGTCATTCCTCAATTGATAAAAGGATATGAACAGACAATTTTCAGAGGAAGAAATTAAAGATATCTATAATCAAATGAAAAAATGCTCTAAATCACTTTTGATAAGAGAGATGCAAATCAAAACAAGCCTGAGGTACCATATCATACCTATCATATTGGCAAACATGACAGGACAGGAAAATGATAAATGTTGGAGAGGATGTGGGAGAGTTCGAACACTAATTCATTGTTTGTAGAGCTTTGAGCTCATCCTACCATTTTGGAGAGCAATTTGGAACTATGCCCAGAGGGCTACAAAAATGTGCATATCCTTTGACTCAGGAATATCGCTTCTGGGATTATACTCCCAAGAGATCATAAAAATGTGAAAGGGTCTCACATGTTCAAAAATATTTCTAGTAGCACTCTTTGTGGTAGCCAAAAAGGGGATGCCCATCAATTTTAGAATGTCTGAATAAATTATAGTATATGAATGTAATGAAATACTATTGTGCTATAAGAAATTATGAATAAGAAGACTTCAGAGAGGCCTGAAAAGACTTATATTATCTGATGCTGAGTGAAAGGAGCAGAACCAGGAGAACTTTGTGCACATCAATGACCACAGTTTGCGAGAGTTTTTCCTGGTAGACATGGAACTTCATAGCAATGCAAGGACTTAAAAAATTCTCAGAGTTTTCTAAGGCAAAATGCCTTCCACATCCAGAGAAAGAACTATGGAATTCAATTGTAGAATGTAGGAGATCATTTTTTTCTGCATATATTATGTTTTGGTTTGTTATATAATTTCTCCCATTCATTTTATTTCTTCTACACAGCATGACTATAGTGAAAATGCATTCAATAGGAATGTATGTGTAGATCCAATATAGAATTGTATGTCATCTCAGGGAGGGAGGTGGGAGGTGCAGGGGTAGGTAGGGGGAAAAAAATCGAAATTTTGTGGTAGTAATTATAGAACTCCAAAAATAAATAAAATTAATATTAAAAAAGTATGTATGTGTAGAACTTATATAACATCGGGGAGGGAGAGGGGAAGGAGAGAGGAAGAAGAGGTGAGGGAGTGGGAGAAAATCTAAGATTTATGGAAGTGATTAGCGAAAACTGAAAAATTAATTGATTAATAAAAAATAAATTTATAACTATAAAAAAAGTAGATACAGGTGCTCTATAACAAAGATCACATGATAAAGTTATGGCAATACCCAAGGAAAGAATGGAAGCTGTCTATATCCTAGGAACTTAGTTATAGTCAAATAGAAATTAAACTGAGAGTTGGGAACTTCTACCAGATAGTAAGTATATGTGAAATATGACTCATTGAATGAATTCTTTTTGCCTGAGTAGACTTTGGATGACTAATTATAATGATAAATAGTTTCTGAAAGTTTTCAATAAGTGATTCCATACATGCAAGAAAATGAATCTACAAAATTCAAAGTCTGTTTCATAAAAGGAACATTACTGCAGGAACAATAGAAAAAAGTTGGAACTATATAATGGAAGGTTTTATCATATTATAATGGGTCACAATGCTTGGCATTAGAAAGCAATTATTGTTTTTCTGTTCTTGTTGTTGTTGTTTTTAGTTGAGTCCAACTCTTCATATCCCCACTTAGAGTTTTATTGGCAAAGACACTGGAGTACTTTGCCATTTCCTTCTCCAAAAAACTGAGGTAAATAGGGTTAATTCATTTGCATAGGGTCACACAAGTGTCTGAGGCCATATTTGGACTCAGGACTTCCTGACTCCAGGTCCATAATTCTATCCACTGGGCCACCAAGCTGTCCTTAGTGCTACGCATTTCTTCTATTGCTCCATGCTTTATGACCATGAAGGCATTGCGTGATTATACTGAGTATATAAAAAAGTGAGCCTTTGATTTAATAAGAAATTATTTTTGTTTTTCCAAGATGGTAGTAGATAATTTTAAGGTGTAGAAGGTCTGTGATTCATAAATTCAAAGAAAAGTCCTACCATTTCCTGCTCCATATTTGGAGAACATTAGTATTAAGCAAGATCTTGAAAATTATATAGATTTGCTTTTTTTTAATCTCTGGGAGAAGATTAATAGAAAATAATTGTGACAGTGACATAGTACTAACCATTTCACCAGATATGCCAACAATTCACCCAAAAAAGAGCCAGAGAGATTGCCTTGTTTCTAGTGCTAAGAAAGAAAATGGAGGAACAGAGCGAATAGAAAGATGGCAGAGTAGAAAGACACACATACACTAGCTCTTCCCTCACAGCCCATAAAATAGCTGTAAAGAAAGACTCTTAACAAATTCTAGAGCAGTAGAAGCCACAGAACAATGGTATAGAGGAGATTTATCACCCAGGATGACCTGAAAGGCCATTGGGAGAGGTCTGTTTCACCAGATGGAGAGCAGAGCCCAGCCTTGCCTTGGTTGTGCAGCACAGTGTCAGGAGCAGGACTTGAGGAATAATTAGGAAGAGAAATGAGAGAGATGCAAGAAAATCATGAAAAGCAAGTCAACAACTTGCTAAAGGAGATTGAAAAAAATGCTGAAGAAAATAACACCTTTAAAAATAAGCTAACCCACTTGGCAAAAGAGGTTCAGAAAGTCAATCTCCTCTTCAGAGGAGAAGAATACTTTAAAAAGCAGAATTAACCAAATGGAAAAGGAGGTTCAAAAGCTCACTGAAGAAAATAGCTCTTTAAAAGTTAGAATGGAACAGATGGAGGCTAATGACTTTGTGAGAAACCAATAAATCCCAAAAACAAAACCAAAAGACTGAAAAAAAATGGAAGATAATGTGAAATATCTCATTGGAAAAAACAACTGACCTGGAAAATAGATCCTGGAAAGACAGTTTAAAAATTATGGGACTACCTGAAAGCTATGATCAGAAAAGAGTGTAGAAATCATCTTTCATGAAATTATTAAGGAAAACTGCCCTGTTATTCTAGAACCAGAGGGCAAAATAAATATTGAAAGAATTCACCAATCACCTCCTGAAAGAGATCCAAAAAGAGAAACTCCTAGGAACATTGCAGAAAAATTCCTGAGTTACCAGGCCGAGGAGAAAATATTACAAGCAGTCAGTAAGAAACAATTTGAATATTGTGGAAATACAATCAGAATAACATAAGATCTAACAGCTTCTATATTAAGGGATCAAAGGGCATGGAATATGATATTCCAGAAGTCAAAGGAACTAGGACTAAAACCAAGAATCACCTACCCAGAAAAACTGAGTATAATAGTTCAGGGGGAAAAATGGTCTTTCATTGAAATAGAGGACTTTAAAGCATTCTTGATGAAAAGATCAGAGCTGACAAGAAAATTTGACTTTCAAACATACGAATCAAGAGAAGCATGAAAAGGTAAACAGGAAAGAGAAATCATAAGGGACTTACTAAAGTTGAATTGTTTACATTCCTACATGGAAAGGCAATATTTGTAACTCTTGAAACTTTTTTCAATATCAATATTTCAATATCAATAGTTGGTAGAATTATACACACACATACACACACACACAGAGACAAACAGACAGACAGAAAGAGAGAGAGACAGAGACAGAGAGCACAGGGTGAGTTGAATAGCAAGGGATCATGTCTAAAAAATAAAATTAAGGGATGAGAGAGGAATATATTGGGAGGAGAAAGGGAGAAATGGAATGGGGCAAATTATCTCTCATAAAAGAGGCAAGAGAAAGACTTTTCAGTGGAGGGAAAAAGGAGGCAGGTGAGAAGGAAAACATGAAGCTTACTTTTATTCCATTTGACTCAAGGAAGGAATAAAATGCACACTCATTTTGGCATGAAAACCTCTATTGCAATACAGGAAGGTGGGAAAGATGATGGAAGGGAGGGCAAAGGGAGGAGAGAGCAATTAGAAGTCAACACTCTTGAGGAGGGTCAAAAGAGAGAACTGAAGAAATGGGGGCCAGAATAGGATGGAGGGAAATATTGTTAGTCTTATACAACATGACTATTATGAAAGTCATTTGCAAAGCTACAAATATTTAGCCTGTATTAAACTGCTTGCCTTCCCAATGGGGATGAATGGGGAGGGAGGAAGGAAGAGAAGTTGGAACTCAAAGTTTTAGGAACAAATGTTGAGTATTGTTCTTATATACTACTGGAAAACAAGAAATACAGGTAATGGGGTATAGAAATTTATGTTGCCCTACAGGACAAAAGAGAATATGGAGATAAGAGAAGGGAGGGATGTTAGAAGGGAATGCTGATTGGTGGTAGGGGTAATTAGAATGCTTGGTATTTTGGGGTGGGGGGGAAGATGGGGAGAAAATTTGAAACTCAAAATTTTATGGAAATGAATGTTGAAAACTTAAAATAAATAAATAAAATTTAAAAAAAGAAAAAGAAAGAAAATGAATTTCTTGAAAAGATCCATTCTAACCAATATACTCTGTGAGAGGAAACTATTCAAAGATATATTGAGTTGTGGTAGGAATTAAGAAATCTAAAACTACAACTTCATTCCCAAAGTGACCCACACCTAGAGCACTTCAATCACATTCAAGAAACACTGAGGCCTAAGAAGATATCTTAGTGAAATCACTGTGTGATATTTCTAGCCTATGTATAGAGGAAGCTTTATTGAATATTTGCTGATTGGGCAAAAGGATCAAGTCCACTAATTGATTTGTGCTTTAGAGTTTCCAAAGATGGAATGCATATAATGACTCTGTCCTTCTCTTGCTTGAGAGAACTGTTGAAAGAACCCTACAAATTAGCCATGACTTTAACTCAGAAGAGTACTGTCAGAAAGAAATGACAATATGGTGCTGAAATTGGGCTTTCAGTCAATAAACAAATAAATCCAATGATCGTTATATGCTGGGCTCCATGGAGGGAAAGAAGTGAATACACAAGCAAAAGACTTTCCCCTACCCTCAAGAAGTAGACATTCTGATAGTGGAGAATGGATGCAAATAACTATATACACATAAGATGCACATAGTAGAAATGGACAATAATTGTAGTGAGTAGATTCTAATTAGAGTCAGGGAAAAGAGGTACCAGAAAATGTATCTTGAGGAAGGTAAAATGTGAGCTGAACCTTGAAGCAATCTGGAAAAGTGAGGAGGGGAAGAACTTGGGGTGGTAAGGGAGAGAATGAAACCTATTCATTAAATTCCATCAGTTCCCTATTACCTTCAAGATCAAATATAACATCTCCTGTCTGACTCTTAAAGCCCTTTATAAAATGTGCCTCTCCTTCCTTTCTGGGTTTCTTTTCCTCATTCCACATACTCTGCAATCTGGTGACATTGATCTCCCTGCTTTTCTTCACAGAGGACACTACATTTCCCAACTTCAGTAATTTTACTGACTAACCCTGCCCTGCCCCACCCCTGCCCCCATGCCTAGAATACTATGTTTCCTCATTTCTGCCTCCTAACTTCCCCAGGTTCTTTTAGGTCTCAGCTAGTCATATTCCTCAAGAAGTCTTTGGTGGTCCCCTTTGTTGCTCGTGTGTTGCCTCTGAGATAACTCCCAAATTGTGCATGTATTATATCTTATTTGTTAAAAGTTATGTGCATGTTTTCTCCCTATTAAACTGAGAGTGGTGTCTGGTTTTTATTTCTTATTTTTTCTGTCTTTGTATCTTCAGTGCTACTTGGAGTGCTTAGAATATAGCAGAGATTAGTAGATTGTGTGTGGTTGTATAGTTTGTCCATTGTTCTTGAAGAGGACCATGACATCAGGGAGATGATGACATGACTTGCAATCGACTTTGATTAGAGAGAGGGCTGTGCGGACATTAGCCTCACTTTCTCCTCCATAGCCATCTGGGTCTAGTGGCCAGATGTCAATCAGAACAAATGAAGATGACCCAGAATGCAGTGGGAGACTTTGGCCCTATTAAGATCTGGATAGATTTCTTTCTCAAAGACCAAGCCTTGAATCCAATTCACTCTGGATATCATGAATTGAACAAGAATACGTTCCTCCCCAAGCACCATTTAATGGATGTTTTTTCTGCCTTCCTTACTCAGAGTGAATGTCAATAATAAAGGTTTCTCTTTTGGTCAACAACCCTGAGGATCTTCCCCTCCCAGTTTGTTTTGTTTGTTTGTTTGTTTTATTTTATTAAAAAGGTCATCCCTTAACTCACTTCTTAAAGAGACATTTTCACTGAATTGGCATTGCCTCCCTCAAAGTGATAGTTTAGTAGCTGCTAGTTGAAGGACTGACAGACCAGTGCAGAGGCAGAGTGATGATCAAGTTTCATGAAGAGAAGGGAAAAAGGAAGGAAATAAGCATTTATTGAGAACCTAAGTACCAGGCACTGTTCTAAATTCTTTATAAATAATGTATCATTTGATCCTCTCAGAAGTCCTATGAGATAAATGCTATTATTATATCTATCTTACATTTAAAGAACCTGAGGCAAACAGAAGTTAGGTGACTTGCCTTGCGTAATACAGAGAATAAGTACCTCAGGTTACATTTGAGCTCATGTCTTCCTGACTCTGGTCTGGCCTTGTACCACTTAACTACCTTATTGTGAGGATTAGAAAATTCCCTGGTATAACTGGATTGTAGACTGCATGGAGGAGGAAAGGTAAGGAGCCAGGTTTTTTGTCAAATATTTCATTACGACAAAGTTTTTCTGAGACACCTTGGTATTCAGGGAGCAGAG
Organism: Potorous gilbertii; assembly: GCA_028658325.1. Taxonomy (NCBI): domain Eukaryota; kingdom Metazoa; phylum Chordata; class Mammalia; order Diprotodontia; family Potoroidae; genus Potorous; species Potorous gilbertii. The sequence continues at coordinate 192,079,099 of CM053769.1, forward strand.
ACACAGGGCAGAAACTTGAGAGAATATCAGTCATTATCAAATATTCAAGACTAGACAATTTGCCTGTTTACAAAATAATCCTAGAAAGTAATGGAGCCATACAAATATAATTCACCACACAATCTTCTTCTCATGGCTAAGTTAGACTTTGGTGAATAAGAAAAAAAAAGTGATCAGCAGTCAACTCAGCCAACACTAAGGTTAGGAAATCAACCAAAAGCTGTAGAGAAACTGTCTGTAATGGATAATAAAATGAAAGATGGGGTTTCTATTGGAAATGACAGTGTATTGTAACCCAAAAACGTTGTTTTGAACTGAAAAGGACCTCAGTTTCATTGGAAGTGTAAAACCTGAACCTAGAGGCAACTCTTCCCACCTCATGGATTCCATATGAAAACTCAGCACACAGAGAGCAACCTTAGTGATTTGAAATGCTGATAGCCTGTATAGAAAAGTTCAGATTTAGAAATTCAGGACTAAAAGTATGAGGATAGTGATGATCAGCCTGTAACATTAGTCAGCTTAGGTATAGGTGTAGACCATTTAACAATTCAGAAAAGACTTGAAACTATCAAAATACAAAAAAAAAATCATTTATGACATTGCAGAAAATGTAGTTACACTTATCACCAGAAGAAAACATTAATGTGCATGCTTTATTTTCTGTATATGATTGTGTGGCAAATGATGACACATGCATCAACTATTGCTATACAGTGTGCTACTGGTTTTCTAGTTTTTATTCTTCTATCTGTAATTGTTTCTTTAGATTAAAAGCTGCATGAGAGTAGGAACTAGGGGTTTTTTGCCTTTTATTGTATCTGCAGAATTTAGGACAGCATCTGGCATACAATAGGCACTTAATAAATGTTAGTTGACTAGACCTGCTCAATACATAAATGTGCATTCATTGGTGCTATATATAAAACCTCTTACTAATTTTGAATTTTTGTTACATTAGGATAATTTTCTTGTGCATGTGATATGACTTACATAAAATTTAGACATACACTCATTGAAGTATGATGTTAAGAGATATTTTGAATTGTGCTATGTTCATTGGGTCTAATTATTGTGGACTGGGTACAAAAAGTAACATGAGAAGATTACCTCCGATGGTAGGATAATTTTCCTAGATAAATTGGCTTTTAATGATTATTATGATGCTATAATCATGACTTCCAGAAAAGATATCAACATGGAAGTTTCTGCTAAAGTCCAGTTCCCTCAGCAACCACTTCAGGAACAATGGGAAATTGCAGCAAATGAATCAGAGATTCCACAAAGCTGAAGAGAAGCAATAGTGATATAATCTTCTTGCCACCATCAAAAAAGAATTAAGAAAGCCTCAAAGACAAAGGCCTATGCTATAATATCAAAATCTCAGTCACCACTTAGGGGCCTCTAATACTGAAATCTAAAATTCCATCCAGAATTATGAATAAGAGAATAGTGCAAAGAATCAACCCTTTGTTTCAAGGTTTGAGTCAGGAGGCTTTGACCCCCAACTCTTCACCAACAGAGAAAATACAATAAGAGGAATAAAGACCAACAGACAGGGCTTCTAACTATCTGACCATAAGCAATACGTACATCACAGATCAACAGACAGATCCAACTGTTTGACTATTACATACATACATAGTTACCAGAGAGGGAAGCCCCACCATCTGGGTTTTGAAGGGAGAGGGAGCACCACCAGCTACCCAGAGTGTCACCTGGCTCTGGAACCTTCTTCCAAAAGCAAAATCTCACTTCAGAGTATATATACACTTTTCAGAGCTGGAGGGTATCATGACCCTCCTTCAGACATAGTGCCTCATTAGCAGTTCATAAAAGATGTGAGCCTTCCTGCAAAACAAACCTCCCCTAATGTGTGGCCCATTAACAGGCAAGGAAGATCTTTTATCAATATAAATCTCACTAACTTTGCAACCTTCAAGGGTCTATGACATGTAACAGCAGGTATGTTGTATGCATCTCAAATTCAATAAAGACAATTTAGAACTCATTATTTTCCCCAAAAAAGCTTACTACTCTCAGGAACTCCTCTATTTATTTGGAAGGTGCCAGCATCTTTCCATTTGCTCAGGTTTGTAGCCTCTAAGTCACCCTCAGTTCTTCACTCTTCATACGTAATAAGCTGTCAAATCATTTCATTACTTCCTCTACAGTATCTCATCTGTCCCATTAAATCCATCCATATGTCCATGACCCTGTTTGGAACCTTTATCACATCTTCTCTGGATTATTGCAACAACCCTCCTAATGTCTATTAGCAACACTACCTGGTATTTATTTTCTTCTCCAATGCATTTTCTATACAACTAGCAAAATAGTTTCCTTTTCTTTTCCTTTCTTTTATGGTGTAAAAAATGAAAATAAAAGTAAAATAACAGGACCCTAGCATTATAAAATCTCAAATAAGTAGAAATCATCAAACATTATCTATTGAGTAATAGGGGAGCCAATTGTGGTTGATGAATGCCTGTAATGTGCAAAGGTTCAGAGATGGGAAATGGAAAATTTAAATGAAAAACAGCAAGTAATTCAGGCTAGCTGGATCATAGAATGTGTGGAGGGGAATAAGGAATAAGAAGGCTGGAAGGGCAAGAAGTGGCCAGGTCATCAAGTGCTTTAAAGAGCAAAGAGAGGATTTGATATTTAGTCCTAGAGGAAATCACTGAAGCCCACTGATCAAAAAGGAGGTATGAATGTTCCAAATTTATAGAGAAAACTTAGTCCGAAAGAAGAGATATGAGAAGATATGCTCCTCTCGTTTGTAGAAATAGTGAGGGGGTTGTCAAGGGTGAGGAGAGGGAGTCCATGGAATGTCACATGTAGTTTTGCTGACTTGATTTTTTTTTCTCTTCTAACACTTTTTTCTGTTTGGGAAAAAAAATTTTATCATCAGGAAAGATTTTCTGCGAGGCAGTATAAGTTGGCAAATATATTTATATATGTACAAAATAATGCTTATTAAAAAAATTGACCAGAATAATCCTAACTATGGCTATGACAACCACTATTTATATCACCAGCAACTTGAAATTATAGTTAATAAGACTTCCCAAGACAATCATGGGAGACAGCACAGATTATGGAGCAGAGACTGGGCCCAAAGCATTTGGAGGAAAAACTATAAGATTTAGCTCTAAAAGATTTTAAACTCCTGCTAACCAGTGAGCAAGGAAAGGAAGAGTTTTCTTCTCAATGTTCTTATCCTGCTTTCACTTTTATTTAAAGATTCCTGATACACCCTCAACCCTTATTTCTTTTCCTGTAGATATAAGTTCCTCTATAGAATTCCCTGATCACACTCCAGATTCTGGGGATGGCAAGTAGGGAGATATTTGAGAGATGTATATGGAAATGAATGGCTATATATTGGAATGCATAAACAATTGCCTTCTATTTTTACTATGTTCAGTACACTATGTGGTTGATTATATTGTATTGATTATATGAGTCCTGTGATTTGGGGTGGGGTGGATTGGTCTTGACAAGAGAAAAGAGAATTCAGGTCTCTAGATCTGAATGGAAGCTCCAGAGAAATTTCTAGAATATAGACTTTTTACTTTTAATATTTTGAGTAATATTCCCTTTCATGTCTTAACTATATCTTAACCTAACCAGCAAGTGTTTAATACTTTAGTGTTATTCAAGCATGAACTGGTTGGGAGTGGAAGGAGATGATGCAGTATTTTGGAAGACCTTACCATGCATATGTCATGGAATAGAAGTGAGGTGGCAGATAGGTTGGTGGTTCAATGATAGCACTACCTGATGGACAACTCAGATACTTTGTACCTTCACTAGAAACATATACAGGGGCATGTGACTTTACTGTAGGAATAAAGAAGGCTGCATCCATACTGAATCATGCTGTTTCTACTCCAGTATGCCCCATTTGATGGGACAAGTATCACATTCACAATGCTAAGAACACTCCAAGAAGATTCCAAGCATTTATGTGGACCCTCTGTATTAAGTTTATGGATGTCCATGAACAATAGTCAAACAAGTTGAGTAGGCATATCCATAGTATTTCAACCTTCATTCTAGGAGAGAGTGCCAACATTCATGAGATAAGAAATCTACTAAAATACCGGGCAATTGTTTTGTATCCAGTTATTATTTTTTTATGCTCTTAAAATCTGTCCTCGTGAATAGAAACCACATGGAGAAACTTTGAGCTCTTTAACCAGTTCTTTGTCTTTTTAATCAGAATTGCTTATGACCACATTGCTGGAACGTTTTTCTGAGGAGCCTACAAAAAAGGACACAGTAAAAAACATACTGCTTCTGGAATTAGAGGATCTAAGTTCAAATCTTGCACCTATTTTTGTTTTTTTCTGACCTGTGATACCTGGACCAAACTATTTTATCTTTCTTGTCTTTGATTTCCTCTTCTGTAAAATGGATATGGATAGACTAAATGATTTCTCAGATCCCTTTCAGTTCTAAATTCATAATGTCCCTTGAGCTAACCTAATTTTAGTATCTTATGTCATGGGGTCATATTATCTTTCATTTGAAATCTACTTTTCTAAAGTATAGCGCTCACCTTAGAATACATTTAATGTTCCCCAAGTCATATTTTACAAACTAGAAGGTAATATGGTTCCTTTTCCCAAAGGTACCATTATTCCAACCTTTCCAATTATGTAGTTTATGGCAAGTGGGAGACAAGAAGGAAGAATGCAGGAAGACATAAATTCTTACAGAGAGAGATTGTATCACAAAACCCAACTTCTAGATGATTCTTTTGGTAAAGATGAAGCTATTCTGTAAAAAGTTCTTTTCTATGATAGCCATTCATTTTACATTTTATTGGTGTTACACATTTATAATTTTCTGTAGTGGGTCTTCTCGGGGCAGGAATAATAAAATCACTTTGTATGTTGAAGACAGTATTTTCATGACTAATCTTACCATTAGATTCTATTAGGGGATAAAGGCAAATATATTTCTTGTAGTCCTCCAATGAGAAAACATTGACTCCTACCAAGATATTAGTCAATACTCAATGTATGTCTGATGACTAGAGAATCATACTTTGACACATAGCTTTACAAAATCATTGCAGCTCATGGTCACTTTCCTGCCAACTCAAGGAAGATCATGTACCCAGTCATCTCACACATTAGCACCCCTCAGTTCCAGAAATATTCCCCATGAATCCAGGTCCTAATATGAGTAATAATAAATACAAAAAGATTATTAAATGTGTTCTGATTTGTTTCAACTTGCTCCAATCCTTGCCTCCTCATTTTCATTTGGTGACACCAAAAATAGAAAATACATATTCTGTCCTTGGCAATAAGCCAAGTCCAATCTTCATGAGGAAAGTAAGAAACAAAGTTTGTGCTTTGTAACTATGTATGTATGTGTATATGTATACACACATATGTGATATACATACATCTACATATATACAAATGTACCCCATTTTTGTATGCTCATTTGAGAGGATCAGAAAAAAATAAACTGACGTTAGTTTTACAACAATCCACCTTAAAACTGACCAGTCTACTTGCATTTATTCCTAACTCTATAAATAGGACAGTTTGTACACTCAAATATGTGGGGGAAAAAATACTGGCTTGTGTTTCCAAGACGCTAACATATTGAAGAACCAAGTTCTCTGTTTATTAGCGCTAGAAGTAAAATAAAGGATATGTACTTAAAGTGAGGTATATACAGCCTGCTTCTACAGCAACCCACCTGAATGAGAACTCCCTGAATTCAAAATAGGGGTCTCCTTGTTTTTTCTTGGGAAAATCTAACATACTTTGGAGGGAACCCAGCCCAAATCAAAAAAATAATAATTAAACAGCAATTGAAAAATTTATTAAGAAAACACATAAAAATGCAGACAAACAACTGCAGTCTATCTTAAACTTGAAAGCAAAAGCAAATTTCACTTTGTTCCTGCCACATGCCCTGCATACATTACATTGACTACCCTCACCCCAAAGTGGCATCTGATTTACCCTGAGGTCCTTCTTGTTCCAGTGACACAGTCATTTGAAGTGGAAGTGCAGACAGGAAAAGACAAAATGTCAGGTGATCATAATCCCATCTCATGTGAAGGGGATAGCCCTGGAAGTGAATGGGGACCGGCAAATCTTGTGACTCCTTTCCTACTATCTTGCAGACCCTTCATTATTGGGTACTTCTGGGCTCTTAGGGAAAAATCTGACCTCTATAATATGATTGATCTTTGCAGTTCAGTGTTTCTGTAACAAGTTCAAAGCCTTGTGTTAAACAACTTTAATGATGAGAAAATATGCTATTATTAAAACACAAAGGAGAACCGCAGACTTATGCCAATCTATCTCCTACCTCACTTCCCCCAATCCTGGACACATACACAAATGCCCTGCTCCTGGTTTTATCATGTTTTTCTGGGTGACATTTGATTAAGAGAAACATATTGATCCTAATTAAGACCATCAAGGGTTATAGAAATCACAAAAGAAAGCATACAGCCTTAGACATGTCGGGGAATGGTAGAGAATTATAACTATTATAGAGCGAGCACCAGTGACCATTCACAATCTTTTATAGATAATATATATAAAGTTTAGTATGGTATAGGTCAGAGGGTAGAGTGGAATGTTAGAAAGAGGATAGAATTTCAAATCAGAAGTCACAGGTTCAAATCCATTTTCTGACACTTCAGACTATGCTCAAATCATTTCCCTTCTCTGAGCCTTATTTTCCTCATCTGTAAAATGGGCATAATGATACACTCACCATCACTGGGTCTGTTATGAGAAAAGCTTATTGTAAAGCTTAAAGCTTTTTATAAATATATACTATCTGCATCCAGAGAAGGAACTGATAGAATCATGTATAGAATGATTTTACATATACATATATATGCATATATATTTACATGATAACTATTATATATTTAAATGGAATAGAAAGTTTTCCAGAATAGATTTGCAGTTTCATTTGCAATAATTTTTTCATTATACTATATTATGGAAATGCTTGCTTTATCTCATAAATTAAAAGTAAAATTAAAATTTTTAAAGATATTAAAATCTGTGCTATTATTAATAGAGGTGTTGTCGAATTTTTGTTGAATTGACTATGTACATAAATACCTTGAACATTATTTTTTAAAGCACTAAGTGACAAGGGAGTCTCTATCCCTCCTCCCATTACCACCTCCACCACCAGCTGTCTCCCTGAATTATTATTCACCTTTTTTTGCGCTATATGGGACCCAAAAATGAAGGACTTAGTCAATTCCCATACTTTAAACATAGCTAATCCCTTCATCCCCTGGATTCTTTTTGAGCCAGACAGGCAACCCTTACCCACATAATAATATATACACTGTCCCTAATTTATTTTTTTAATGGAAAAAAACATGGATTTATCTTTCTTTACTCTTCTTCCTTGCTTGATTCTGTAGAAAACTCTTTGCTTTGGCAGTCACAGCTTTATTTCCCTTTGCCAGGCATTACATTTCTACATCCTTCCAGAGTCTGTTTCCAAGGTATCTCCTTTAGAAAAGACTTCCACAGTTAACACTACTTCATTATTTTATTGCATGACCTCTCAGTCCCATGTTGGAGCTTTCAATATTTAGGTAGGCTCTATGGCCTCCAAGAGGGGCAATTTTATAATCTCTAGAACCATCTATTTTCCCTTAAACTAGAGAGGAGTATTCTTCAGGGTGCTTGCGTTCCACTTGAAGCTTGAAGGAGAGAGTTTTAGGATAAATAAAAGTAAGTACTCCTTTACACACTTTAATGCATCAAGGATCTGTTATTTTGTTAGTATGGTTACTCATGAAAATCTATACTGATCTCAATATCTCAGTGACATGGTCGATGGCCCTCTAGTATCATTGAGGGGAAAATGTCCACCAGTTTGTGCCAATGTGATGAGATTCTCTGACTTTATCAATAATGAGTCTCAAAGATTCACTCCACAAGTTCTTTCTCAAACCGTTTTCAGCTTCATAGAACTTATAAGAGTTTATATTCCATAGACAGAATAGTTGAGAGCCCAAGATCACCTGCTCATCAGGTGATCATCATCACTTGAAAAAGAACATCAAAGTCAGCACTATGAAATGATTCCTGAGGTAAGAGGGAATGAACACGTGGAAACTGATATCCCTGAAATGTTACCAACCCCAAAATGGAATTAGAATAAAAGATGGTAGGCAATCTTAAAAATGATAAATCTGTGTGAAATTATTAGAAAAAGTTAAAGATGACTTCTAGGATGAAAATTGAATTGCTATCTAGAAGGAGACTAGCATAGTTGATTCAGGACTAGCCTCAGCATCAGAGATAGCTGGTGTGTTTCAGTCTGCTTGAACTCATGAAAAAAGATCATTAAATTTTCAGTGTGAGTTTTATATTTCAGAAATCAGCAAACATTACAAATCAGAGTTTGATTTTTCTTTAGTTGATTGTCTAAATTTAAATTGATGGAGAAAATGTTCATAATTCAGATTAAATTTAAAATTGTGCTGTATGTAATCCTGCCTCCATTACAAGTGGTTGCTAAATACTTACTAGCGTAGTGTTGTCTGGATTCCAGTATTACCTCCAACATACATTGGCTTTATGACCAAAGGCAAGTCACTTGAACTTCTTAATATGCCAGATACCTCTCTAAAATTCTAAATTACATAGGAATTACTAATCTCAATAGATTTTTGTCATTGCTGTTGCTGTTTGTTTGTTTTTCTGGGTATATGATTTTCTAGAGATAATGGGAGAGTATAAAACAATCCTAGGGTATTCTAGTAGGCTCAGAAGTCACAAAAGTGATACCATCAATGAGTTTGATATTTCCGCTGTATCTATTTTTGTGCCCAGTCAAGATCTGGTAGATTTCTTTGTGGAACAGGCAATGCAATGACTTCATCAATTTCATATGTATAAGCAGAACCAAGAATTATTGTCACAGTTGTTGCCAAGGAACTTTGAGTCTTGCTCATCATGAGTACCTCACTGTCTTTTCCATATAGGGAAAACCCACAGCAATGGAATCAACCACCCTGTCTAGCTCTTCCCAAATGATAATGCTATAAAAGATAGTAAGTATCACAATCACTCACTAGATATTTATTTGTGCCACCCTCAGAGAAATAATGTTGAGATGGATTTATTGTTTATACACATATACATATATAATCTTATATGTTGTTTTATAGATATTATATAATAAACGTATAATAACAAAATAAATGTATATAAATTGAGAGAGAGAGTTAGTTGGGTATCTAGGTGGTGCAGAGAATAGAGTGCTAGCCATAGAGTCAGGAGGACTTGAGTTCAAATCTATCCTCGGACACTAGATGTGCAAGTCACAACTCTCTTTGCCTTAGTTTCCTCATTTGTAAAATGGGCTGGAGAAGGAAATGGCAAACTACTCTAGTATCTTTGCCAGAAAAACCCCAAATGGAGTCTTGGAGAATCAGACATAATTGAAACAATTCAACAACAACTATATACAAGTATTTGCATACATACACATACATATACATGTGGCTATACTTATAAAACTGCATATAGAATTTATAGAGTTAGTTATATGAGTTTATATATAAATATATACATGTGTATATAGAGTTGTATAATGCACATATCGTATAGATATAGAACCTCTTTCTCAAGAAAATCAGAACTTGTCTCTACCTAAACAGATGAAGAGAGAATGAGCAATGCTGGAAATAAACTTCCTATTCCTTCCCACATTCAATGCAGGGAGAAATCCAGATATTCAATCAACAGAGGCTTACGCATTTTTCATATTGAATATTTTCCCCTTTAGCTGAGCACCTTGGAATACTCAGCATCATTTAATTACATTTGGATAATTGAATAACTACATCGAAGTGGGAGGAGGAAACAGCAGATGTATGCTCAAGATATATCATATCTGCTCTATAGATATAAGAATAATATTACCTTAAAATGGAAAGCCTTTGTGTTCAGCATGTACTTCCCTCTCCTATCTCCCCTCTCTCTCGAAATCACATTGTACATAACCTAACTCTGTAGCAATTCCTTTTTTCCTAATTTCTGCAGGCTCCTTATCCACCTCTCATTGAAAAATTCCTTTGAATTTCCCATTCAGGAAGCCTTTCTGGATTAACTCAAATCAAAAGGCTTATATTCATATGCCATGCCATCTAGCTGTGATTTGTATTTCACACTTCCTCAAAAATGGAAAATTTGCCCATATGTATTTCTACATAATGGACTTTTCTAGCTGAAAAAAAAAGAAAAAAATCATAGTATTGGGGAAAGAGCTCTGATTTTGGAACTAAGAGTCTTGAGTTTGTTTTCTAAGGTCTATCGTTATTAGCCATGTGACTTTGGACAGGTCAATTAACCTTTCAGAAACTCATTCTTCTTATCTATATAATGGAAGAAAGGAAACAAGAATTTATTAAGCACCCATTATGTACCAAGCATTGTAAAAATAAATACTTAATAAATATTATCCCTTCAATTTCAAAGGACACATGATGAATTATTTCCTCTACCTCAAGAGAGCTCTGATGAACTCTGGGCACAGATGGAAGCATTTTTTTTTCACTTTATTTATATTTCTTTTTCTTTTTTGTTCAACATGACTAATAGGTAAATGGCTTTTGCAGGACTTCACATGGATAATTAATATCATAGTGCTATCCTTCTCAGTGAGTGGGAGGGAAGAGAAAATTTGGAATTCATTTTTTTAAATGAATGTGAAAAAACAAATAAATAAATAACAAACCTTGGCCTCTTTGATGCTTACAATAACTGTGGGAAGCTACTGTTCTCATCACTTTGCTTTTAAGGGAGCTGAGGTAAATAAAGCTTTAAGTGACCTGTTCAGGGTCACAAAGCTTGTTAGTGTTTAAGGCCAAATGTGAACTCAGGTCCTCCTTTCTCATAGTCTAGTGAGCTATCTTCCATACAACCTAGTATCCTTAAGGCCTCCAGTAATTCCTGAATTATGTTATTCACAACATTGTGGTAAGGAAAACACTTTATATTGTAGAGTGCCATACAAATGTGATATGATTCTCTGTATTTGAGGGTTTTTTCTTACTTTCTTTGTGGCTTTTCAGTAGCTTCCCTTGTAAAAAATCAAATGTCCACGTATTTTGTTGTTGTTTTGTTTTGATTTTTTTGGCTGGTAATAACATCATAGCATTGCACTACCTCTAAAGTTATTGCCCCAATTTGTATTCACATTCGAATGCCAGAGGAACATTTAACACTCTCAGGCTTGTAGGAGTAACCCATAGGGACTGGGTTTCTAACTCTGTCACTCATGATCACTAACTTTTGTGCTTCCTATAAACTATCCAGTAGATTTAATTAGCATTCAGCAAAGGCATTTATTGAGACACTTGGCGAGTCACTGAGTGTATAGTCAGGAAGATCTGAGTTCAAATCCAGCCTCAGACACTTCTGGTTTTTTGACCCTGGGCAAGCTGTGTAACCTCTGATGGTCTGACAAAACAGATCTTCCTGATACATTGGAGAAAGAAGTGACAAACCACTCCATTATATTTGCCAAGAAAATTTCCCAATGTGATGTCACAAAGGGTCGAACATGACTTAAATGACTGAACAACCAAAAAGGCATTTATTAAGGTAGTGTAGTAAAAACAAATGGTATGATGCACGATCTAACAAATATCCACAAACCTAGGGAGCAGCTAGGTGGTTCAGTGGATAGAGCACCAGTGCAGGAATCAGGAGGACCTGAGTTCAAATGTCACCTCAGACACTTGACACTCACTAGCTGTGTGACCTTGGGCAAGTCACAACCCCTGTTGCCTCATCCTGGATCATCTCCAGTCACCCTGATGAACATCTGCTCACTGGATTCAGATGGTGCTGGAGGAGAAGTGAGACTGGTGACCTTCTCAGCTCTCTCTCACTGAAAACAAAGTCAAAAGCAGGTTGTGCCATTATTTCTCTAAGGGCATGGTCTTCTTCGGCAACAAAGGACAAACACACACAAATCTAGAGAAAGAGTGAGTTTTAATTTATAAGAGTACAACAATAGGGAGGCACAGGTAGGATACTTGCGTAGTGATGGTGTAATATGGATCCTAATGCTTTGTGACTAGGAAGTCCTATTTTCATTTCACAGTTGGTATTATTCTTTTATAAAGTGACTCGTGGTCATTAAAGCTGCCTCCCTACTCAGGAGAGAATAATTTTCTTTCTTGCTTTCTTTGTTTCTTTCTTGCTTTCTTTTTAACATTGTTTTTTTTTGACATTTTGAATTCAAGAGTCTCTCCTTTCCTTCCACCCCTCCCCTATTCCCTGAGAAGGTAAACAATATGAAATCAATTACATATGTGAAATCATGTGAAACATATTTCTATATTAGCCATTTTGCCAAAAAGATTAAAAAGTGAGAAATTATATTTCAATTTATATTCAGGGTTCATCAGTTCTCCTTCTGGTGGTGGATAGCATTTTATCATCATGAGTCATTTGTAATTTGCCTTGAAAGACTGTATTGATCAGAGTAGCCAAGTCTTTCACAGTTGAACCTCATTGCAACATTGCTATTACTGTGTACATTGACCTCCCAATTCTTCTCACTTTACTTTGCATCAGTTCATATAGGTCTTGCCGTTTTTTTCTGAAACCACTCCCCTCATTATTTCTTACAGTACATTAACTCCATCATAATCATATTGTACTAGTTCAACCACTCCACAACTGATAAGCACCCAATCAGTTTCCAATTTTTGACACCTCAAAAAGAGAAGCTATAAATATTTTGTACATATAGGTTCTTTTCCTTTTTCTTTGAGCTCTTTGGGGTATAGGCCTTGTAGCAGTAATTCTGCATCAAAGGGTTTGTACAGTATTTTTTGTTGGTTTGGTTTTGTTTTTAATTAGTTAAATTTATTTATTTAACTTTTTACATTCATTTTCACAAAATTTTGGATTCCAAATTTTCTTCCCATTTGTCCCCTCCCCCACCCAATACACCGAACATTCTAATTTCTCCTATCACCAATCTGCACTCTCTTCCATCATCCTTCCCTTCCCTTGGCCACATCTTCTCTTTCGTCCTATAGAGCCAGATAGCTTTCTATTCCTCATTACCAGTATTGCTTATTCTTAGTAGCAAGAAAAATACTTGACAATTGTTCCTAAAGCTTTGAGTTCCAACTTCTCCCCATCTCTCCCTCCGCACCCATTCCCTTTTGGAAGGCAGGCAATTCAATATAGGCCACATCTATGTAGTTTTGCAAATGACTTCAATAATAGTCGTGTTTGTGTAACTATATTTCCCTCCATCCTATCCTGCCCCCCATTGCTTCTATTCTCTCTTATGATCCTGTCTGTCCCCAAGGGTGTTGATTTCAAATTGCTCCCTCCTCCTATTGCTTTCCCTTCGATTATCCCCCCTACCCTTCTTATCCCCTTCTCCCCCACTTTCCTGTATTGTAAGATAGGTTTTCATACCAAAATGAGTGTGCATTTTATTCCTTCCTTTAGTCAAATGTGATGAGAGTAAACTTCATGTTTCCCTTCCTTTTCCCTCCACTAAAACGTCTCCTACCTGCCTTTTCTATGAGAGACAATTTGCCCCATTCCATTTCACCCTCTCTCCTCCCACTACATTTTGCTCTCACTGCTTAATTTCACTTTTTTTAAGATATGATGCCATCCTATTCAGTTGACTCTGTGATCTCTGTCTCTGTGTGTGTGTGCACATGTATGTGTGTGTGTGTGTGTGTAATCCCACCAACTACCCAGATATTGAAAAGTTTCAAGAGTTACAAATACTGTTTTTCCATGTAGGAATGGAAACAGTTAACCTTTAGTAAGTCCCTTATGACTTCTCTTTGCTGTTTACCTTTTCACGCTTCTTTTCATTCTTATGTTTGAAAGTCAAATTTTCTTTTCAACTCTGGTCTTTTCATCAAGAATGCTTGAAAGTCCTCTATTTCATTGAAAGATCAGTTTTTCCCCTGAAGTATTACACTCAGTTTACTGGGTAGGGGATTCTTGGTTTTAGTCCTAGTTCCTTTGACTTTGGAATATCCTATTCTAAGTCCTTTGATCCCTTAATGTAGAAGTTGCTAGATCTTGTGTCATTCTGATTGTATTTCCACAGTACTCAAATTGTTTCTTTCTAACTGCTTGTAATATTTTCTCCTTGACCTGGGAATTCTGGAATTTGGCCACAATGTTCCTAGGAGTTTCTCTTTTTGGATCTCTTTCAAGCAGTGATTGGTGGATTCTTTTAATACTTATTTTGCCCTCTGGTTCTAGAATATCAGGGCAATTTTCCTTGATAATTTCATGAAGGATGATGTCTAGGCTCTTTTTCTGATAATGACTTTCAGGTAGTCCCATCATTTTTAAATTGTCTCTCCTGGATCTATTTTCCAGGTCAGTTGTTTTTCCAATGAGATATTTCACATTCTCTTCCATTTTTTCATTCTTTTGGTTTTGTTTTGTGATTTCTTGGTTTCTCATAAAGTCATTAGCCTCCATCTGTTCCATTCTAATTTTGAAGGAACTATTTTCTTCAGTGAGCTTTTGAACCTCGTTTTAAAATAGGTGTTATTTTCTTCAGCACTTTTTTGGATCTCCTTTAGCAAGGTACTGACCCGTTTTTCATGCTTCTCTTGCATCTCTCTCATTTCTCCTCACATTTTTTCCTACACCTCTCTCACTTGATTTTCAAAATCTTTTTTGAGTTCTTCCATGGCCTGACCCATTGAATATTTATTTTGGATGTCTGGGATACAGAAGCATAGAAGAATACTTCTATCTTTCTCTGATGGTAAGCATTGTTCTTCCTCATCAGAAAGGATGGGAGGAAATATCTGTTCACCAAGAAAATAACCTTCTGTGGTCTTATTTTTTTTTCCCTTTTCTGGGCATTTTCCCAGCCAGATACTTGACTTCTGAGATTCCTCTCCACACTCACTTGGCCTCCAGATCTGCCCAGCTAGTGCTTGGGGTCTTTGATTCAAATGCTGCTCTCCAGCCTCAGGGCTTTCAGCAGGGGCAGAGCTGCTATGTAGTGTGAGATTAAGATCAACTGCTCAGGTAGGGGCAGGGTCACTTCACAGGGCTTAGTTCCCTCAGGGGGTTTATGCAGGGACCTTCAACAATGGATCCGAGCCCCTGCCTGCTTTGGGAGCCCCTGTCTGCTGCTGCCTCTGCTGCTGCTTCCTGAGGGGGCCTGAGTTATGGGGATATCCCGCTCCCCTCTTGGCCAGGCAAACAGGCTCTCTCACTAACCTTTGGCCTCTGTGAGTGGGTGGACCTGCATGGCCGCCGGAGATTCTATCCCTGAAGTCTGCTCGGATCTGCTCCTCTCAGTGCTGTGCAGCCAAGGCAGGGCTGGGCTCTGCTCTGGGTCTGGTGTGTGATGAACCTTTGGTGTTGGTTTTTCAGGGCTCTCTGGAACAGAAATCTCCTCCCTTTCATTGTTATGTGGCTTCTGCTGCTCCAGAATTTGTTGGGAATTCTTCTTTAGAGGTATTTCATGGGCTGTGGGTTCTGCCATCTTGGCTCCTCCCCTCAGTTTGCACAGTTTTAATGCCCTTTAGACATCACTTCCTATTGTCTGGAAAAGGTCTCTATTCCACCAACAAAACATTAATATATCTATTTTCCTTCATTCCCTCCAACACTTGTCATTTCTAATAGGTGTATGAGTTGTTTTAATTTGCTTTTCTTTAATCGATGGTTAGAGTATTTTTTATATGACTATAGATAGCTTTGATTTCTTCTTCTTAATATTTCCTATTCATATCTTTTGATCATTTATCAATTGGGAAATGGTGTTTATTTTTTTATAAATTTGCTTCTGTTGTCTATTTATTTGAAGAAATAAGGTGTTTATCAGAAGAAGAAAAAACTTGCCATAATTTTTATTACTCCATTATCTATGGTACCCTTTAGCAAAATATAATTTTCTTCATTATCTCTTTCAATTAGGTCTAATTTTGCTTTGACTTTGTCTGAGATCATGACTGCCACCTCTAGGCTCTTCACATAATAGAGCATAATTAGCCCTTTCTTTCAATTTTGTATGTCTTTCTATCCCAAATATGTCTCCTGTACACAATATATTGTTGGATTATGGTTTCCAATATATTCTGCTATCCATTTCTATTGTATGGCTTAGCTCTATTCACATCCACAGTCATGAAGTCTAACTGTGTATATCCCTCTATAACATTCTCTTCTGTTTAGCCTCCCACTTTTTTATGATCTCCATTCTCAAAACTATGTCTTTCTTCCAACCACTGTTTCCCCCAATTTTTCTTCCCCCTGATTATCCCCCATACTTTTCAACCATTTCCCCTCTTATATCCCCATTAAATAAGATAAACTTCTATAACCAATAGATTGTGTATGTGTGTGTGTGTGTGTATTCTTCCTTCTTTGAACTAGTTTTGATAACAGTGAACTTCAACAATTGCCTGCACCCACTACCCACCACCATTTTTCCATCCACTATAAAAGTTCTTGCTTGTGCACCTGCTTTATATGGGAAGCATTGTACTATTCTACTTCTTCTTTCTCCTTTCTCCCAGTGCATCTCTTTTTCTTACCTCTACATTCCTTTTTGGAAGATCATTCCAATATAATCAACTCATATCCTTGCTCTCTATCTATGCAAACTCCTTCTACTGCCCTAATAACGAGAAAGTTCTTAGAAGTTACATGAATCATCCTCCCATATAGTAATGTAGAGAGTTTAACTCCAATGAATCCTTTATGATTTCTCTTCATATTTATATTTTTATGTTTCTCTTGACTCTTCTGTTTGAATATAAAATTTTCTATTCAGCTCTGTTTTTTTTTTTAATCAGGAATGCTTGGGAGGGGTCAAGTCAATATAGAGGAATATAGGCAGGACTCCTTTGAACACTCAAATTTCAATCTTAATGATATTAAAATAATTCCTCAAAATGAATTCCAGAGTGGAAAAATCAATAACAATATGGAGTGAAACAATTTTCCAACTTGGAAAGTCAGCAAGAAAGATCTGTCTCAATGGGATAAGAATGGAGTGTGGTCCAGCATAGGCCAATCCAGTGAAGATAGCACTCTGGCAAGACATCATCGGGTCTGCCTAGATGTGGTCCCAGGTTCCTGGGGGAAGAGGAATGCTGGCAGAAGCAAGGACTCATCACAGTTACAAAGCCAAGAGGAGTGCTTGTAGTCAATCAAACACCAGAGCACAGGCCAGGAGAGCAATGACCACATCTCTCTTTAGATCATACAACTCTGGAAGAACTCAGGAGAACCCCCAGAACTATCTCTAAAGGCAATAAAATAAAAACCTTGAAGTTTGGGACACTTTCCTCTCCACCCCAGGAGCAGAACCAAGCTAACATAAAGTTAAAGGCAAGAAACAGACTGAGAAAATTAGAAGAAAAAGAAAACTCTAACCATAGAAATTTATTGTGATGATAGAAAAGATCAAACACAAACTTAGAAGAGGACAATGATGCAAGAGCTACATGAAATTCCACAAAGGAAAAACACGAATTGGTCTCAGCCCCTCCCCCCAAAAAAATATCTGTAAGAAATCACAAAAGATTTTAAAAATCAGAGAGGTAGAGGATAGATGGGAAAAGAAATGAAAATGATGAACGAAGAATATGAAAAGACAATTAACAGTTTGGTAAAGGAGGCTCAAAAAATACTGAAAAAATAACATCTTAAAAACAGACTAAGTCAAATGGTAAGAGAGGAACAAAATAGTACTGGAGAAGAATTCCTTAAAAATAAGAATTTGTCAAATAGAAAAAGATGTACAAAAATTCATGGAAGAGAAAATCTTAAAAATCTGAATTGAGCAAATGGAAAAAGAGGTACAAAAATTCATTGAAAAAAAGAACTCCTTAAAAAGTAGAATAGGCCAAATGCAAAAAAGAGACTTTAGTCAAAAGCTCACTGAAGGAAATAATTCCTTATGAATTAAAATTGGGAAAGTAGAAGCCAATGACTCCATGAGACATCAAGAAACAATAAAACAAAATCAAAACAATGAAAAAAATAGAAGAAAATGTGAACTATCTCAATAAAAAAAACTGATCTGAAAAAAAAATTAAGGACAAATAATTTAAAAATTGGTACCCTACCTACAAGTCATTAAAAAAAAGCCTACATATCATTTTTTAAGAAATTATCAAAGAAAATTGCCCTGGTATTCTAGAACCACAGGGTAAAATAGAAATTGAAAAAATCCACTGATTACCTCCTGAAAGAAATTCTAAAATGAAAACTCCCAGGAATATTATAGTCAAATTCAAGAGTTAAGATTGGTGTGTCTTGGTCTTCCTTGCCACTCTAGTAGCTGGAGTGTAGGCTGTGTTTAAGGAGGACCAGTACCTTTGGTGTGACAGCTGCCAAGTCCTTTTTGGGGTTCTTTCTACCTTTGATGTCCACCTGATCTGCTTAACTCTCAGCTATGGCTCCAAAAAGCTTCAGCATGCTCATCAGTTTACCCCAGTAAACCATTCAGCAGGCAGGCCAAACCGGGTTGAGGGCAACCAAGAGTCCTCAAACCCATTGGTGATTTGGGGGGGGGCAGGGTGTCTACCTTAAGCATGTGAAGACTTCATCTGGTAGAATGGGCACATGAGAATAATTTGTTCAAATGATCATGAAGGCAGATGAAGCAGGCAATGTGGAGTGCTTAGAGCTTGGTTAGACACAAAAGACACCAAGGTCATTCACAGCATCCTGAGCCATAACTAGACTATGATGACTCTGGAGGAGAGAGTAAGGCGGAAAAATTCATGCAACTCTGCCTCACTTAATCATAAGACATGCCATACAATTTCACCATTATGCCTCAAAGTCCTGTGGTGACAGGCAAGTGATGAAGCAGCATGTGAGGATACACTGGGAGCTGCAGTCATGACCCTGCACACAGGCAACCCAAGCCATAGGGTTGTTTCCCACTGAGCAGTAGTGGGACTCATCAGCCCCCCAAGTGTTTGAGTAGCCTTTTAAGGATCGCACTACTCACTTCCTGATGTGAAGAAGGGGGCTAGAAATAGTGACCTAAACATTGGCTGCTTACTCAACCCTGGAATGATTACTGCAGCAGGCAAGGAATCCCACTATGTGGTCAAAACACACCAAAAAAAATGTACGAAAACATCTGCAAAGATGATTCCACTCACCATTGACACATGGAACATGCACAGACTAATAAACACAAAAATCCAGTAGATCTGAAAGAAGAAATGCTCTTGTTGCAAAAGAACTCAACAGGTATCACATCTAAATAGAAGCCCTGAGTGAAATAGGGTTGGCAAATGAAGACCAGTTTACTGAAATTGGAGTTGGATAAGCCTTTATCTGGAATGCGTGCAGTGAAGGAGAGCACTATGAAGTTGGTGTGGGTTTTGCAATCAAAACTAATCTAATCAGGAAGCTGGTATGCCTGCCAAAAGGAGTGAATGACAGGCTTATGACGATGTGACTGCCACTCTCAGGAAAACATTAGGCCACCATCATCAGTGCCTATGCTGCCACCATGACAAACACTGAAGAAGGCAAAGAAAACATTTATGAAGACCTAGAGACCCTTATCGTCAAAGTGCCAAAAGAGGACAAGCTTATAATTCTGGGTAACTTTTATGATAGAGTAGGATCAGTCTACCAAACTGGGCAGGGAGTCCTAGGGAGGAATGGAGCTGTAAACAGCAACAGCAATGTTCATTTACTGTTGAAGACGTGTGTATCGCATGACCTTCTCATCACCAACACTGTCTTCCATTTACCTAAATGCAATAAAACTTCATAAATGCATCCTTGCAGCAAACACTGGCATGTAATACATTATGTGGTTGTAAGGAGAAGGGACAAACAAGATGTGAGAATGGAAAAGGCAGTGTGTGGTGCAGAGTGCTGGATTGATCATAGACTTATCCTTTCCAAGCTAAATATTCACATTTATCAAAAGCACTGCCCCCAAGGCAAAATGACTACCAGAAGAATTAATGTCAACAAATTAGAGTTCTTCTCTGAGAATGAACAGTTTGCTGCTGACCTGGAGGGAAAGTTGAGCCAACACACAGTTGGCAACAGTGGAGCAGAAAAAGAGTGGGCAGCTCTCAGAAATTTAGTATACAGCACTGCATTTGTTCATCTGAGTCAGAACACTTGCAAACACAAAGACTGGTTTGATGAAAATGATGGGGAAATTCAGAAGCAGTAAAATGAGAAATGAGAACTCCACAGGATTTACCAGCAGAATATTTCATCTACTTCTAAGAAGGAAGCATTTAATTCCATCAAAAATGAAGTACAAGTAAAAGCTTAGAGAGATGCAGGATTCCTGCCTCAGTAAGAAGGCAGATGAAATTCAGTTTTATTCTGATAGTAACAATCCAAAGTGCTTTTATGATTCCCTGAAAGCTATTTATGGACCAAAAACCTATCATGCATCACAACTACTCAGTGCTGATGGAGCCACATTGATTAGTGATAGGGACATGATCCTGGAGAGATGGGCTGAACACTTCCATAGTGTTCTCAAAAGACCATCATCAATCAATGCTGAGGCCATTGACCATTTACCTCAGATTGAATCAATCCCTCCTTAGTGGAACTTCCAACTGAAGAAGAGGTTTTGAGGGCAATTAGGCTACTTTCATGCGGCAAAGCAAGGTGCTTATTCTATTTCAGCTGAGATTTACAAGGCAAGGGGATCATTGCTCATACAAGAGATGACTGAAATTTTCCAGGTTATATGGCAAGAGAAGGTTATCCGCTAGGAGTTCAAGAATGCCTCCATTGTCCATCTGTATAAGGCTAAAGGAAATAGATTCTCCTGTGACAACAACAGGGGAAATCTGTCTCTTAGTCACTGCTGGCGAAATTCTTGCTAGAATCCTTCTTAATAGGCTGATCCTTCATCTGGAATAGGGTCATATACCTGAGAGCCAATGTAGCTTCAGAAGGGCTGAGTAACAGTCAATATGGTGTTTGCTGCCCAACAACTCCAGGAGAAATTCCAGGAGCAGAACAGAGGTCTGTACACAATTTTTGTAGACCTGACCAAGGCCTTTGACACTGTTAGTCATGAGGGCTTATGGAAAATTATATCAAAATTTGGTTGCCCAGAGAAGTTCCTCAATATTGTATGTCAATTTCATGATGGTATGTTTGCCCAGGTTCTGGATAATAGACAAAATTCTAGTGCCTTCCCAATCACCAGTGGAGTGAAACAGGACTGTGTGCTTGCTGTCATGCTTTTTATCATGATGTTTTCAGCCATGTTGACTAGTGCTTTCAATGAGGATGAACACGGCCTCAAGGTCAACTACCATACTGATGGTAAGTTCTTCAAGTTGAAAAGGTTACAAGCCAAGACCAAAATGGAGGGAGTGCTGGCGCATGATTTTCTGCTTGCAGATGATTGTGCACTCAATGCAGCCTCTGAAACTAAGATGCAGCAAAGTACGGAGCAATTCTCTGCTGCCTGTGCTAATTTTGGCCTAACAATTAACATCAAAAAAAACACAGATGCTTGATCAGCCACCACCACACCATCTATATGTGGAATCATTGGTTACACCAAATGGAGAAGTTTTGAATGCTGTGGATAAGTTCACTTACCTTGGTTGTGTACTTTTCAGGGAAGTACACATTGACAATGAGGTTGATGCACACATTGCCAAAGCAAGCTCAGTGTTTGGGAGGCTCTGAAGAAGGGTTTGGGAGAGAAGAGTTATTAGACTGACTACCAAATTGAAGGTCTACAGAGCTATTGTGCTGACCTCATTGTTACATGCTTGTGAAACATGAACAGTCTACCAGTACCACACAAGAAACTGAATCGCTTCCATTTGAACTGTCTTAAGAAGATTCTGAGGATCATCTGGCAGAACAAAGTACCAGATATTGAAGTTCTTGGCTCGAGCTCAACTGCCATACATTCAAACTATGCTTCAGAGAATGCAACTCCAATGGGCTGGTCATGTTGTTCGAATGCAAAATGTACACTTGCCAAAAAGACTACTTTATGAAGAACTTGCATGGGGCAGGTGATCACATGGTGGCCAGAAGAAACGATACAAGAACACTCTCAAGGTCTCTCTCAAGAACTTTGGATTTTACTGTGGGACATGGGAGGCACTGGCACAGGACTCTCAGCATGGTGTGCCCACTTAAGAAAAGGAGCTGTGCTCTTTGAGCAAAGCAAAATTGAGACAGCACAAAGTAAACACAGGATGCACAAATTTGGGATATCCACCTCAAATATTCCTATGGACTATCCGTGTCCAACCTGTGATAGAGCATTCCGAGCTTCTATTGGTCTGATCAGCCACCCTTGGACACAATGAAATTTCGCTTTACAATGCTGATGTCATTTTGGTCCTCTTGGAAGACGAAGGACAACAACCAAATATATTTTTATAGTTAATTTATTTTGTTATTGTTGTTATTGTTTGCTCATTTGAACTTTATTTAAAGTTGGGCTCTGCTTACCTAGGGCTAAGGAGGCACTGTCCCAAGCTTTTTTTTCTTTAGTGTGTGTGTGTGTGTGTGTGTGTGTGTGCCTGCATGTATGCATCAGTGTGTGTGTGTGTATGTGTTTTCAGAGCTAGTTCTGTGGATCTGTAGGTTTTTGGTACTTCTACATTAGTGCTATCATGGGAGTGGTGCAATAATTGTTTTCCTTTCTGAGCTTCCGTCTTGACCCAGGAAAGCCACCTAATCCTGATCCAAGTGCCACTATTTCTCTTGGCCCTGAAATTGTGTCCTGAGTCCCTGTTCCCTTGTGACCATTCACAATTAATCCTCTCTGTCCTGAAACTGTAACCCAGAACTGCTTATGAACAATAGAGGTGCCAGTAACTACCAGCTATATCCAGTGCCAGCAAGGATTCCCCTGTGATCTCTCTCTGACTCTCTGTTCCTCTTACTGTCTCTGGACTGAGTTGCCTCCAGGTCCACCACTGATTTTGCTGAAGCACTTACAGCTGACTCCCACCCATGTGTTACAGACCTCTGTTACGGACATCCTAAGTCATCTCAGGCTGGAAAAATGTCTCCCTCTGAACTTTTGTTGTCTATGCTGCTTCAAAATTTGTGAGGCATTACTTTAAAGTTGTTTGGAGGGGAGTATTAGGAGAATTGGGCTGGGTCCCAACCTGTATGCTGCTATCTTGGCTCCTCTGAGAAAATCATTTTTATACACATAAGTCCTTAATATCATGCAATTGATGGCTAGACATACCTTCTCCTAAAAGTCCTATCTCTCTTATCCCAAGCTGGATGTGCTTTCTGCTACTGTTCCAGACTATGTAATGACATGGTTAATAGGGGAGAAGGAAGAGTGAGAAAGAGAGAGAATCAGATAGAGAGACACTTTTTTGTTTTCTTCAAAAGTGATTCCTTCTTAGTGTTTGGTGCCAATTCCCAACCCAGAATCTTTACTTTCGGAAATTAGAGTCCTCTGGTGTACCACTTGACTGGCAGACTCCAAAGAGACTTACTTACTTTATACAAAGTCCCAAGCATATGACTTGATCTCTTCAACCATTCACAAAATATTTCCTTTGTAGCATCATCTGCTTTCAATCACTGGTCAAAGCACTATAACCTTTTCAAATTTATTAAGGGTTTGTTCATATATTACTGTGATGGCTTAGGAAAATTCTTTAAACTCTATTCTAAATTGTTGATTGACTATTTCAATTGAGCTGTCTAGGCCTTCTGTAATTAAATTAACTGATGTAGGAGTGGAAGTCCAATCTCCAAACAAGATTACAGCACTGAAAGTGGAAGTGATCTTAGAGAGTATCTAGTTTCAAATCCCTCATTTTCCCCAGAAAGTTGCTGAGGTCACCAGAAGTTAGATACTTTGTTGAATGTCACCAAAGTCACTCCATTTTGCTTGGAGTTTTTCTATGTAAATTCTTAATGCAAAGATATCCCTTAGGACTATAATTATGAACAACTGCGGAGCATGAATAGAGGGAATTGGGTGTTGGACACATGGGATACAATCAATTTTTATTCTTCAACAAAGGAAACTAAAAGTGTTCCATCTTAAACTTTTTAAGTAGTACCTAGGAAAATCTGATGTTGTGTCTCTGTTTTTATCATCCATAAAATATGCAAGTAAAACTAGATAATTGTCTATCTCTATCCTGGAATCATATCCTATTATTCCATACTTGCCTGCGTGACCAACGATAAAAAAATAACTATACATGTATAGAGTATTCTATGGCAAACAAAAATAACCTAATTACATAGCTAATTTCACACATTTAATGATATAAAAAGGTAATTCCTGAGTATGCAAAATTAAGGACCAAACCCTAAGTGACCTTCTTACAGGACAGTCACCATGAGACTTTGTCTGAAATAAATTACAATTGATCATCTCAATTACCACACACATAGTTACAATTTACTGGAAAGAATGTAGGCATAAAAAACAAGCAATCTATATACTTGAATCTAAGTGACACAACCAAGTTAAAATTTTCATTTTTCTCTTCTTACTGTATTGATTTCCTGGAATTTATAATCAGTTTCAGTATCAGCCATTTTCCATGATACAATGTACCACTGAATCTTCATTATCATAATCATAAACCAAACTGGATTATTTATTGTACCTCAGGTATATCCCAAACTCTCCTTTTTTTTTGCTCCTATGCCGGAAATATTATTCATGCCAACTCCACCTGTAGAACTTGTACTTAGCCCTTTACATGCTGACCAAATGATATATTCTCTACAAGGTTTTTCTTGATTCTTGTACTAAGTAATAATCTTTCACTTTGGCTCATGATGAGGAATCTGAAAGTCAGAAATGATAAATAATTCACCTACAATCACATAGCTATAAAATGGTAATAAAAACCAGCAGCTAACTTTTATATAGCACTTTAAGGTTTACAGAATGCTAATGTCTTATGTCATTTGAGCCTCATAACAACCCTGGAAGGTAGAAGCTATTGTTAACCCAATTTACAAACTAGAGATTAAGGCAAAAAGAGGTTTTAAGTGACTTGCCTATGGTTATATATCTGGTAAGTGTGTGGATCAGGATTCAAACTCAGGTCTTCCTGACTCCAATCAAGTGTTCTTTCTACTATGGCACAGTCCTAACATAGTACTTTATTTGTAATTCTCTTAGGTACTGATTGTGTCTCATCTCATATAATAGTAATTTCTATCAAAGTTAAATAGGTTGTAAGTTCCACAGAGTCAAGGGCAATCAATGGCTTAGTCAAGCAATTGCTGAATTGCTTTGAATGATTTTGATAATGGTGATGAAATGACTGCAACCTTTGATCACACACACACACACACACACACACACACACACACAAAAATTATTGTGAAATAGAGTCCACAAAACTGTTCCTTTGATTTTTGTTTGTTTTCTCAATTGTGCTATCCTGGAACACTGCAATGGACAATATTTGATTGTGGCCTCTTAGTGAGATCTCTAAAGTTTTCTTGTCTACAACTGGGAGAAGAATTCCACACTGGGGAGAAGTTCACACTTGAAAAGGAATGAAGTCCTTATTGCCTCGGGCAAGCTGAGTGGTACTGTGGAAACATTTAATCATAGATGGAAATTCTTTAAATTTTATTTTCAGTGAAATACTACTTAGCATGAAAGGCAGGTCTTTTAATTTCCAGAATGAATGGCAAGCATTAACTAATTAATGTTTTAAATCTACTGCCTGAAACTTAAGACATAATAAATAATAATCATAGAATTCATTGCTTCATATATGAGAGAAAGTGAAGTAGGTTATAGGATTTAAACTAGGAATATTTGCTAAAGCTGGGATTAGAAAATTGGGCCATGCTTCATTGTACCCAAATGTTTTCCTTCTTCCCGCTTTTTATAACTTTAATATGGGATGCATGGAAATCATTGAAATCCTACAGTAAAGACACTATACCCTGATAGCAACAAAAGGGAGCATCATGTCCTATCCCATTGCCTGGTGCTAAGGAGAAACTATACTGCTACCCCAAAACAAGAAGGGCTCAGCCATTGTCTGGATGAGTGTGGTTGGTCATCCCCTTCCTGACTCAAAATTCTGTATCTCAGGGGAGAAAAAAAAGTCCTGTTCCCTTTCTGCAGGGAATGAAAAGGCATCAAATACACTTACATTGTGTGGATTCACTTTAATTCAGCAATGCTGAATTAATTCAACATGTCCATGGAGGCTAGTCTTTAATTAAGATGAACCATGACTGTTTCCGATTCCTCTTCATCCCCTCTCCCCACCCCCATTCTTATTTTTAGTTCCTCCAAGGACTGGTACTAATCAGTGGCCAGAGCAATGAATATGATGGTTCAGTCTCAGTCTTTTTATACCTTATGGGTACTCTGTTTGAAGATGTCATTTCTGATTTCCTCCTCCATCATGGACTTAGATTTTCCTATTTTTTAACTAGTGAGGAGACATGATGCTTAATGGATCTTGCCTTTGCTTCTAAATCTATGCCTTTGGTTCTTTGGGAATTGCAGCTAGCCAAGGGGGTAAAAAAAAGAGGCCTCGACCAGTTCACAGTTAGCTGTTCAGGACTGTTCTGAATGGCTCTGCTGAGGACCACTTATCTCATGGGTCAATATAACTCCATAGGGAGACCCGAAGCATTGAGTCCTCTTTAGAAAGTTCAGAATGCAACAGGAAAGTAAAAGTGATATAATACAGATATGTATGTGCTGTTTTAAATATTTAGCCTGCAAAAGTGCCGCTACATATGAATATGTACCTATGCTCTCTAAAGCAAACATTATTATGTTTACATGAAATATTTGATACAAGTATATACTCTTACAGTTACCTTCAAATAAATTGCATATATTTATGTGTATATACATGCACATATCCAGATGCACATATATCTATGATTAATCATTTGTTTAATCATCCATCTATCTCACTTTTGGCTCAAACTTCTGATTTCATTGATATAGGGGACTATATGTCATATATTTCATAACTCCCTATGGAGTTATATTTACCCATGAGATAGGTGGTCCTCACAGAGCCATTCAGAACAGTCCTGAACAGCTAACTGTGAACTGGTCGAGGTCTCTTTTTTTTACCCCCTTGGCTAGCTGCAATTCCCAAAGAACCAAAGGCATAGATTTAGAAGCAAAGGCAAGATCCATTAAATATCATGTCTCCTCACTAGTTAAAAATAGGAAAATCTAAGTCCATGATGGAGGAGGAAATCAGAAATGACATATAGGGGGATATATGATATAGGGGACAACTTTATTGCCTAGGGGCTTTTAGACATTATGTGTAAATAGCAGGGCTTTTTGACTCCAAGGTTGAGTCCATATCTATACCATCTTTCATATACATATATCTGTATTTGTATGATATGTGTATATGTGTGTGGTATATCTATATACATATGCATGTGTATATACAGATATGTGTATATATAACAGATATACATTTGTAGGTATATATGGATATGCAGCATGTATATGTAATATATATAAGCACATACATATGCATATATAAATTCATGGTTCAATTAAGCAGTCACTCATCTATCATAGCATTTATACTACACCACCATATAACGATACCTGTGTCAATCAGATATACATTTTCTCAGCTCCTACTACTACAAACAAAAAGCAAAACTATTGGATCTCTAATGTGTTTAGTGTCTTTGCTCTTATTTTGCCATCTTCCTACTTCTGGTCTTCAAAAAATGTACTAAGTGGGAAATTGAAAACATTTAAAACATGTAGTTTATGAGAAATATGAGATTGGTTGCACTTAGAAGTGGGTACAGTTTCTAAGTGCAACTTAGAAACTTCCCATACGCTAGTCAAGCAATTCCTGTCACCTCTCTGTGCATTTTATTCATCTATAAAATGAGGGTGATAATGATACTTTGTTCTATGTATCTCACAATGTTTCTTGTAGCAAAGTCCATTTTCCACTCTAAAATACTACAGAAATGTGAGTTACTAATAAAGTTATTTCATTTAATTCAATTTGTATTAATTTTCCATAAGGTAAGATGGCTCAGTGTTCTGTTGAAGAGTGGAAGAAACCTTTGATCTATCTGAGCTAATACAGGACCTGCACCCAGCTCTTGACAAATTCGATAGAGAGCTGAATTTCCAACCAGAAAGATCTAAGTTCAAAAACCATCTGAGATATTTATCAGGTAGCTGTGTGATCTTCACCATGACACTTGACCCTGATTAGCATAGTTTCTTCTTCATATTAGGAGAATGGGCAACTTGGCATCACAGTGGACAGAGTGCCAGCCCTAGAGTCAGGAGGACCAGTGTCCACACCTGATCTCAGATACTTACTACTTGTGTGACCCTGGGTAAGTCATTTAACCCTGTTTGCTTCATTTCCCTCATCTGTAAAATGAGCTGGAAAAATAAATGACAAACAGCTCTAGTATCTTTGCCAAGGAAATCCCAGATGGAGTCATGAAGAGGCAGACATGGCTGAAAAGAATGAAAAAGCAACAAGACTTGTTTCACAGGGTCAACGTGAGGATCAAAAGAAATCATGCATACGAAATACTTTGTCAACATTAAAACCTTATATAAATGTGATCTATTATCCTTGTTTTTATTAGTAGTGCTTATATTGAACAGGTACTTGTTTGTACATCCACAGGTAATCTTAGTGAATAACCTTCATGTGAGCCAGCAACAAATCCCCTCTTCTTTCATCTCTATTTGGCATTTATTTAGGCTTTTTTTGTCAAGTGACTTAAACTAGACCTTGTGGATACAGGATGTTTTTTACTACTGTCCTCCTCATGTATTCTGTTCTCATGTTAACACTGTGTTCCAGAGTCATAGCTAGCCAATATAGCTAACTCTTCAGCGTCTTGGAACAAGCTTAAAACATTGTATTCCCCCCTTTTATTGACAGCAATTCTTTGTATGGAAATGGAGAATGGAATAAAATAGACAAGAGGTTGTAGTTTTAGTTTTTAGTATTTTTTTCAAATAATCAGCATTTTTCTCTTTCTCCCTTATATGTTGACTGCTGAGGGAAAAATTAAGAAAAAAAATGTAAACTATTAAAATAAATATACTTTGTCAAGTAAAATAAACTCTCATATCAGGGATGTCCAAAAATGTGTGTCATATCCTCCATATTTATTTCATCCCATCTCTGTCTGGAAGTGAGCAATGTTCTTCATCATCCATCCTCTGGAAGCACAGTTGATCATTGCATTGATCAAATTTGTTGTGTTTCATTTTTACAATCTTATTATGTTATTTATTTCCTTCATTCTGCTCCCATCAATCTGTATCAGGTGGCAAAGAATTGGTAGTTAAAAACTCTTTCAAGATTGGAAGACTCCCCTACAAATACCCAACATTGCTATTCTACTTCAATCAATCCACTCCCACTCACAGCTTTGTTAGTAGGGTCAGAACAGTAAGAAGTTACTCAGGTGGAAAAGAAATATGTTCTAGGATCTTATAGTCCCAACTACAGAGGATCTTAGAGGATACCTAAACCAATGCCCTCATTTTACAGATGAGGACGCTAAGGACCAGAAAAATGAACTGTCTTCAGACCTGCACCCCCAGGACCACTATCCCAATCATGCCCACATTGTACAAATCCCAAGAAAGGCAGTGCTACAGCACTACAATCTTTTAATAAGAATGTGAATGGATGAGGTAGAAATACGTTTGTGACTTGCCTCTAGTTTTCAAATTCTGGGATTCCAATCCCAACTAACAGCTCATTAGTGGCATCCTTAGCTTAGATCTTCTGACTCCTTCTATATGAAGACGGTGATATTCTTGTAGGGAACTATATTAAAAGATTAATAGTAAGAACCATAACTATGATAGGAATAATACTAATACCATCATTTACATCACACTTTAAGAGTAACAAAATGCTTTTCTCATGACTTAGTAGCCATTGGTGGAGTTTGGAAGAAGCAGATAGAGACACATGTTTAAAGCAAATGTTGACCTCCCTTCTCCATCTGCCAGACACGGAGAACTCATAACTGCCCTTATCACTGACCCTGGATGAACTGGGTCATAACCCAACTGCCATAACCCAACATGGGGCTAGTCCGTGCAGTTGATTTTGGGTGATGTTTTCCATTCTGGTTTTCAATAGTAGGTGAATGTTATGTGATACATGACCATAGAAGTTGCAATCTTTTAAAAGAAAGAAAACAAGATCTATTTTAACTACTTTAAAAAAGTTAAAAATATAATAACGAGAAGGGGAGAAAGATTTACCTACATGGTACACATAGCAGCTGAAGTTACCCCCACAACCACCTTCTGATTGTTTTAAAATCCTTTTGTTCATCTGGGCCAGCAGCTGTGGCTGAACTCCATGAGGCTGACTTCCAGGAATAATCCCTAGGGTACCAAATGGGGAAGGCACACTTTCTCTTTCAGGGAAAAACCTGTTTATTTTGAGTCTTATCTTGCCGCCCTGCTGCCCTTTTTAAACAAATGTATTGGATTTGTGCGTGTTATTGCTGCTTCATAGCCCAATATCTAAAATAGACTTCTCTAATTTTGCGTGTGTGAGAGAGTTTACTTAACAAATGATCCCATATTGCCTTTAACAGGGGAGGTTGTTAACCTGGATTATTGTACACAGATAGAATGTGGTCCACGGAGCTCTCATAGCTACCTCTTTTTTTAACTTTTCTTTTCTCCTGTTGCTTCCAATAGCTTCATGAATCATGAGATGGGCCCTGTGCACATAGTGATGTATAAAATTCAGCCTGCTCGGCTCACTGCAAGAGCAAAGGATGTCTGAAATGAGCTACTCTGACTGAAACAGACCTTCCCGGGGAAATGACTGGCACTGAGTAGTCCCACTGGAAATATCCCTTGTACAATAGCTCATTTAATTGTATCTCTGAGTTTACCAATTGAAGTTGCCAGCTGTTGCCCTTTTGCCCACTTGATTTTTAGTCCCCCCTTTCCATATTACCATAATTATATGATTAATAGTGACAGCAGCTTTCATCTGAAGCATCAGGCAGTAGCAGAGTTAGAAATGGACAATTAGTTGGGACTTTGGTGGCAGTGAGGAAAGTGTAAAAAAAAGGAGATATGCAATACAAGCACCCAAAGGTGCTAAGCCCACTCCTTTTTACAGATAGGAAAACTGGGTGACAGAAACAGTTAAGTGACTGGTCCAAGGTCATGCCAGTAGTAAGTGGCAGAGCCAAGATTAAGGCTCACTTCTTCTGATTCCAGATTCAAGACCCTTTCTATTGGAAGACTGGTCTTCCCAGGCCCTCCATTCTTCCTCTAGCATTACTGTCTGCCAAGGCAACTGCCCCCTGCAGGTAAGCGAGTCATCTTAGACAAAGTAGCAATGCACCCTGAAGGAAAGAGAGGAGGAGCATAGGTGTGCCAGTTGGGCAAAACCACCACTAACATCACCTTGATCATCACATCCTCTCAGATTAAAACCATGGAGAGCAGTACATCCCCCACATGGAATCAGTCTTACTTAATCCAGGAGAGCAACCCCTATATAGACCCCATTCAGTAAGGCCTCTCTCTGCAAATACTGCATCTGACACCTACTCAGTAGCCACATTATTAAAGACGCAGAAAGGAAAGATTTTACCAAAATCTTTGGCACTGTCCAATGAGTCAATATCAGAAACAAATATGATTTTAGCAATGGGAATGGTACTAAAGACAATGCACTATCATTTTTCAATTTCTGCTGTGTTGTATGATCTACTGAACCTTTCTATGTGGTCTTAAGCCTGACCCTTACATTAGGATGTGAGTTCCTTTGAAGAAAGGGATGTCTTAGTTTTTTTTTCAGAGTGTAAGATAGTTTCTAGCTCATTAGTTCTTAAATGATTTTTTCCCTCTCTCCCTCCCTCCCTCCCTTCCTTCCTTCCTTCCTTCTTTCCTTCTCTCCCTCCAAAATTACAATAGTTTATAATGCAGAAGTCTACCTAGGGAACATTATGTTGCAGAAAGCAATTAGATTTAGAAGACCTGTGTCCAAATCCTGATTCTCACATTTAGTATCTGCATTTGAATCACAGTTTTATCCTGTCAGGGGGAGACAGAGGAGAGGATACTTTTGCCCACCTGATAGAATTATCAACAAAGCACTATTGCAAAACTTAAAATGTTCTATAAATCACATCTGTGGTTCCCTATTGTCTCTAGGATAAATTGAAACTCTTCTGGTATTCATAAGATTTTACAATAAGGAAGCAGCTAGGTGTCCAGTGGATAGAATGATGGAATCAAGATGATGTAAGTTTAACCCCAACCTCAGGCATTTGCCAGCTGTGTGACTTTGAACAAGTCACTTAACTTCTATTTTCCTCAGTTTGCTCAATTGTAACATGGGGTTAATAGTAACAATACCTATCTCAAAGAGTTGTTGTGTGAGGAGCAAATGAGATATTTGTAAACTACTTATTGTACAGTTCCTGACATGCAATGGATGCTATATAAAATCTAGTTAGGACTATTCTTGTTATCATTTACTAATGTTATTATTATGGCTCTAAACGACCTTTTCAAACTTATTTCATGCTGCTTTCTCTTATAGATCCGACATTCCAGCTAAAACGACCCACTTACTCTACTGTATATATGACACTCCATCTTCCATCTCCACGTCTTTGCATAGGCTTTTCCCTCCTCACCTGGACCAGTTGGAATCTCTATCTGGTCTTCAATGCTCAGTTCAGGTGCTCCCTTAACTACCACCTCTTTCCGCCATTATTTATTCATACTCTCCTTTTCTACTCAACCATATGAGTTGCTTTTACTTATCTGGGAACATACTATTTCCCCCTGGTAGAATGTAAGCTTTAGAGGGCATGAAAGTTCTTGTTGGTGAAGGTGTCAGGAACTAATTCCTCTGTTTTTAACCTGGCACAGGTTTTATACATAGGAAGTACTTAACAAATATGCATGGAACTGAATTGTAAACCTTGAAGTATAACACAAATGAATTGTTATTTTCTACTGGAGGCTTTGAGCTTTCCTATGCGAACCCATTTATTTATAAAGAAATAACTGTATATCTCAGAAGTTTGGCATTCATCATATCCTTATAAAACCCCTGCATATCTTTGATAACTTCCTACTTTTCCTACTCCTACATCCAACCCTTCAACCTGGCAGATATTAAGTAGTTTTAGCTAGGAGGTCTATCTATATACTTACTACTCTGCTTTCCATATGTAGCTCTGCTTGGTCTTCTTGGAAGAAGATACTTATTGGTATGTCCCTCCCCCATTTCCAGCTTTTTTTGCATGTTATCTTCCCCCCATTAAACTGTAAGCTCCTTGAGGACAAGGATTTTCTTTTTCTTATCTGTATTCCCAACATTTAGCACAATGCCTGTTATGCAGCCAGCAATTAAATGTTTGTTGAATTTCTCTCCCTCTCTGCTTTCCATCTCCAATTATCTTCCTATCATCTACTTATCTATCTTTCATTATCATCCTGCTTTATCTTTCTACCATGCTTTCATGCATTATCTGTCTGTGTCTGTCTGTCTCTGTCTTTCTCTTTTCTTTCTTTCTCTGTCTCTATCTCTGTCTCTCTCTGTCTCTCTGTCTTTCTCTGTCTCTGTCTCTTTGTCTCTCTGTGTCTCTGTCTGTCTCTCTGTCTCTGTGTCTCTGTGCCTCTGTCTCTCTCCCTCTCTTTCTCTTTCTCTCTCTCTCTCTCTCTCTCTCTCTCTCTCTCTCTCTCTCTCTCTCTCTTTCTCTCTCTCTCTCTCTCTCTCTCTTCCTCCCCTTCTGCAATAGTCATGACTCTGGGCCAAGCACAACCATTTTTACTTTCTTTCTCCGTGGTCACTAGGTGAAAAAAAAAAAATGAGGACTGACAGTCACCAATTGAACCTCTTAGGGATAAAAATGCAATTGACTAGTTCTATATATTTTATTTTTTTACTGTCTTGGTGCTTCCAGTTCAGTGACTAAGTCCCCTCAATTAAGCTTTACTCTAGTACAGGGGAAGTATGTTTTAAACTCATAATGTTTGTGACAGAACTCATCTAAGAATATCCAAGAAAAAAACAGGTGGTTTGATGTCTAGGCCATCAAAATTAGTCATTTCTTTGTAGATCATGGTCCTAGGATCACAGGGTCTTAGAGTTGAAAGGGTCCTTAGAGATTATCTAGTTCTTTAATTTGCAAATGTGGAAAAGGATGCTCGGGAAAGAGAAGTGACCTATCTGTTTTATTGGCTAGCAATTTTTTGAACTGAGTTTACAACCAAGGACTCTTCTGTTTCTAATTACAATACATTTTTTTCCTTCTGCCTGATCTCTCTATAGTGCAGTTTTATTTAAGGCTAGTTAAAAAAGAACCAACCTATAGGAACAAATGTGTTTAAAAGACCATAAATTAATATCTCTAAAGACATATCCCAGTCACAATGTTCCCATTCATAAAGCATTTGTTCAATTCTGTACGTTTTTCTTGGAATGTTTTATTTTATAGTTTTCTGCATCAATTGCCTTATCTGTCTACTAAATTCTAAAGTACCATGATTTCAGCTTCCTATGTTTTGTCTATACTTTGTATCTGAAACAGCATTTAGCACAATATCTACATATAAAATCCTATAAGCAATCAATAAACAGGTATCTGTTAACTACCTATGCATCAGTAATTTTGTGCGGTGCTAGGATTACAGAGACAAAAAGGAAATAGCCCCTGCCCACAAGGACCTTATAGTCCATTGGTAAAAAAGACATGCATGTAGTTATTGTTTAGTTATTCCAATTCTTCTGAACCCCAAGAACTGTAGCATGCCAGGTTCTTCTATCCTCTACTATCTCCCAAAGTCTATTCAAGCTCATGTATGTTGCTTCCATGACACTATCTATCCATCTCACCCTATGCCATCCCCTTTTCCTTTTGCCTTCAATCTTTCCCAATATCAGGATCTTTTATAATGAGTCCTGTTTTTTTCATTATGAGGGCCAAGTATGTAAGCTTCAGATTCAGTATTTGACTTTCCAATGAATACCCTAGCTAATTTATTTTAAGCATTAACTCATTTCATCTTCTTTCTGTCCAAGGGATTCTCAAAAGTCTTCTCTAGTACCACAATTTGAAAGTAACAATTCTGTATCACTAAGTTTTCCTTATAGTCCCACTCTCACAACCACATATTTCTACTGGAAAAATCATAGCTTTGACTGTATAGAACTTGGTTGGCAAGATGATGTCTCTACTTTTTGGTATGCTGTCAAAATTTGTCATAACCATCTTTTCAATGACCAAATGTCTTAATTTCATGACTGCAGTGACTGTCTGTAGTGTTCTTTGAACCCCAAAATATAAAGTTTGACACTGCTTCCATTTCTTCTCCCTCTATTTGCCAGGAAGCAATAGGACCAGTTTTTGTTTGTTTGTTTTTATGTTAAGCTTAAAGGCAGTTTTTAATATTCTCCTTTTTCACCCTTATCCATAGACTTTTTAATTCTTCTCTTTCTGCTATCAGAGTGGTATCTTCTGAAAACCTTGGTTTTTTCTCTCTCCTAGATGAGTATACTCATCTAGGGTTCACACAGGAACTCCAGCCCAAAGACCTAAGTTATACCTAACTTCATAGGCAAAATCAGCACACTTCAAAGTAGAAGAAATGTTGGTATCTGATTAAAGGTATTGACAGTAATTGATATTTTCCTGCTCTCACAGTTCAACTCTCTGCCTCTCTGATTTGGCCAGGTACCTCATGAAAAATGATAACTACCTCCTTTTAATACAGAGATAAGGGGTGTAATCACATAGAACATTGCAAAAGTACCCAAATGTGATGCTTTGGTATCTTGGGATCTTGAGATTATTATCCAGTGTGTTAGCTATCCCCCGCCCTCAGTTTTTTTGTGGCACTTGAAAATTTGATGAGCACTCATTTATTCTTTTTCTTAAAGTCTGATAAAAGTGTTAAACTGCAGAGGGTTATCTATAAATATCTGAGCTACAGTGGAGAACTCTTAGCACATTGACACTGAACGATTAAGAACCACTCTGAGGCTGACCATTCTTCCAGTTCTAATACACTTGATTGTTTTATCTAATTTATATCTCTCCATCTTCCCTTTACCTACAAGTAAGTAATCTGGTTGAAAAAGAAAATGAGTTTATTCTAGCATAATCTACTCCCAGTGAACTAATGCTGACTTCTTGTAATCACTGCTGCCTTTTGAGATGTTCTTATACCATCTTCTTTATTTATCTTTTCTAGACAAAATAAAGTTCTTGAAGCTAATGTTTGCAGATTCTGTCCTCTTGCCATTTTTTTAAAATAGAGATAGTTGCCTTTCTCTAATATGGTGATATTTCTCCTATATTCCATAACGTTTTGCTCATCACTGGCAGTAGCTCAGTGATCACTTTTTAAAAACTCTTTTCAGACCTGAGGATGTCGTCCATTTTGGCCAGATTTCTTGACCCTAGAGGTAACAGGGATTTCCTGGAGTTTACTGCATAGAGAAAGCATATGGTTAGATCTTGCTTTAGGGAAATTATTATGGAGTTTGTGTGTTGGAGGGGAAAGACTGAGGTAGGGAGAACAAGTGTAATTTTAATTGGTAGAACTTGTTCTAGTAGGTACAATAAATTCATTTATGTCCTCAGATCCCTAGATCAGCGATGTTAAACCAAAATAGAAATAAATCCCTGTAGATTGCATGTTGGTTTAGAAAACCAGAAATTAACATTATCAAAGTTGCATTTTATTTTTACTTATTCTATTAAACATTTACTAGTTACATTTTAATCTTTATTTTTTGCTTCATTCTGGAGTTTTATTGGCTTATAAGGTCCTTGGGTCATGACTTATGAATCTGACACCTCTATTCTAGATCATCTTCTCCAGAGATCACAGTAAAGGCTTAATATATATATGTGTGTGTGTGTGTGTGTGTGTGTGTGTGTGTGTGTGTGTGTGTGTGTGTGTGTTCTGATGAACTATTCAGCAGGCATGTCATACATTTTCCTTCCTTCCTTCTTTCCTTTCATAGAAACCTCTATGATCATAATCCATATAATCCATCAATGACAGTGCTGGGTAACAGAAGTTATGTCTTTCCTGTCATCTGATTTTATCCCAAGGTGTTCAAGGCAGAAGCTTGATCAGATACATTTGCCCCTATAACCAAAAAGGGGAAACAATAACTACAGTACCACATTGGAAAGAAAATATATCTTGCTCACTGGTTCTAGAAAATGTCCATTAACTCTAGCTATAAAAAATGCCAAACAGTCTTGAGGAGCAGGGTAAGTAAAAGCTAGAGTGCTCATTTTCCAAAAGAGTATTAGAGATAATTCCAGTATTGTCCATGGGGTTTTTCTTCACAAAGATATCAGTCTGTTTTGCCATTTCCTTATTCTGTGGATCAATTTTTGTCAGAATTCTCCAAAAAGGTTTGGTGTTCTATGGTCCATAGTGTCATGAAGAATTGGGACATGACTAAATAGCTGAACATCAAAAATTCTAGTATGTAATTCCACTGCATCCTCATTTCCTTGGATCACCTCCTAGGATCCAAAGGAAGTTTCTGAGGAGCTTCAGAAATTCTTATGACGTTCTAAACAGACATTCAGTTAATACCCTTTATAGCACACTCTGTAACTCCTTAGGTGCTCTGCTTTCTTGATGAAGCCCAGAACATTTTTAGAGGCAATGGACGATACAGGAAACAATTGGCTCCTCCTTGCTGACATTCACACATTTCTGTGACACTCAGGAGAGGGGATGGCATGTGTGCTTAACAGGGGGAATCAATCTTCCTGTCTATCATCCTCTCTTGTCTCCTGAACAAAGTGTGTTAGTGCAATTACCTCACCCAGACCAATTACCTCACTGTAAACTGTCTTTTCCCCTGAGAGAGTTGTTTTGGAGCAGCTAGCATTTTGAGAGGGGACTTAGATTCTCCTTCTAGTAACAAAATTTTTCCCTTGTACATTTAAGAAAAGTAAGTGAAGATAGCAGGGAAATTGCTGATTGTAAGTCCCAATGAATGTTCCCCCCAAAAGTATCCTTTCTTTTTAATCAGAAGCTCTTTTTGTTGTAAAGTCAAAACTGGGCAAAAGGCAATATTTTATCCATCTGAGCCCTGGTACCATTTGGATATCACTACTCTCAAGATGTACATGGAATGAGCTAATAGACGGAGTATGGCCTTGGCCCATTTCTCAGGGTCTTTAATTTCTCCATGAACAAAAAGGAGGTAATAGCATAAAGTCCTTTGAAGCATCCCTGGATTAAAATCATGTAACAATTTATATAACTATTAAAACAAGAGTAAAAACTTTGTTTTGTTTGAATACCCCTTCCCACACACACACATAACAGGACACCTTGACCTGGTCCTCTCATTGTTTCTAGAGTAAAAGGTAATTCCCAGAGCTCCGTTGTACGAAATTAAGAGAATCCCAATAGGTAAGAGGGGCATCTGCTGGAAAGTGGGAAATTCGAGAGTGAATTTCGGACTGTCAGTGGTGGTGAAGGGTGAGAGCATACAGCAGATAGACAATGTTCAAAGTTCCTAAGTCAAATGGAGCTGACTTTGAGAGAGAAAATTCAGATCCCACTTCGAGAGTGAAAAAGCCAGAGGCAACACGTCATTCTTTCCCTCCACTGCATTCCTGTTTGAGCGGACCACCAGCTCTCCTTATGCCTTATTACCTCAATCTCCTTCCGCAGCTCTTTCCCCCCTTCATTTATTCCTCAGGGCTTATTACTTCTTGTAGAGAATGGGGATAACTGGAGGA
The DNA here is from genome assembly GCA_028658325.1 of Potorous gilbertii. Lineage (NCBI taxonomy): Eukaryota > Metazoa > Chordata > Mammalia > Diprotodontia > Potoroidae > Potorous > Potorous gilbertii. Next base: position 192,117,885 of record CM053769.1, read on the forward strand.
AGAGAAAACTATGAGGTAGGAGAAAAGGAAGGAACTCTCCCTACTGGGATGAAAATAACTGTCTCACGCACCTGACCATCCTAACTACACCAGGCTTGGGGTACCAATCTCTGTTCCTTTTCATCCTCTTCCTCCTCCTCCTAGCCAGTCCCGCCCAGGCCCGGCTCATTGGCTGCTGCTACAGTGGGGAGGAGAAGGACTTGGGGGAGAAGAGGGGGGCTCTCATTAGGAATGCGGACTCCTTCCTCCGCTCCCGTAGTCTGGAGCCCAGCAGCAACGTGCGGAAGCTGGGAGGTGCTCAGCGTTGCCGAGTAGGGGAAAGGCAGCAGCAGAGGCGGGCGGCAGCTGTAGCTGTGACAGTTTCCCCGCTCTGGGGAAGGGATGGGGGCCAGTGCTCCCTTTGGGTCCTCATCCAGCGGCAGCTTAGGGCTCCATGCCCTGCAGCCTTAGGGAGAAGCTGAAGACCATAGCCACTGGAGAGCTAAGAAAGGACACGCACCCTTCCATTTCTCCATCTCCCTCGGTGTGCCTCGCTCTCCTTCCCGTTCTCCCCGAAGGAAAAAGCAGGAGTGCTGAACAGGAGTCAGGAGGAGGAGTACAGAGCATGGGGGGAGCAGCCCGCGGAGGAGCAGGAGGAGGAGGGGGCGGCGGAGGCAGCTGTCCAGCGGAGCTCTGCCGGCTCCTCTTGCTGGGGCTTTGCTGCTGGGTTGCAGGCGCTGCGGCTGTCCGAGGTAAGCGAAGACATGGGGAGGCACGGGGAGGGGAAGGAGAGCCCCAAAGGGGAGCCTGTGCGTTCTTGACAAGTTGTGTCCCGCAGCTCCGGGAGCAACTGAACGGGTTGTGAGTGCAACCAGGGCTGTCCGTCCGAGGGGACGGACAGACCCTCGCCTCAGAGCCCAAGTTTGCCATCTGCGGCAATCCTACAAGTTGCAGCAGCCTGAACGTCTGCCCAACCCCTCTCCGCGACCCTTTCATTTCACCCTTTAGTTTCCTTCCCACTCTGGGGAGAAGAATCACTGCAGAGGAGGAAGCCCCTATAAACTCCTGCTTCCCGACCCTGGGGTCTGTCTCTTCTTCAGATGGGAAAAGGGTACGAAGCCCTGGGAGAAAAAGACTGATGCACCCAACCTCCTCGACCCCTAGTTGAGCTGTCCAGGACTTTCTACAGAGGGCGGGGTGGGGATGAGGTTCAGCTTTGAGTGGAAAGGTAGTCTGAGAGAGTGACTTACCACCAGTTCCCCCATCCCCCGACCCCCGCGAACCTGAACAGTCCCCTGCATCGGGCTTACTGATTCTGGGCGAAGGTAAACGGAGACTCCAGAAAGCAATGTCAATGCAGGAATTCCCTCTCACCGCGCCCCTCCCATATCTCGGTCATCCCCTGTCCCCCTCCAGTCCAAGACATAGAATTCTTTAGGGTACCCCTTATTCCCCCAAGCTTAGCCCAGGTTTCCTCCAAGGTTGGGTGTGCCTGTGTTTATTGGATGGCCGTCTGGGAGATTCCCTGCCTGGTTCAACAAATCTGCCAGGCAAGAGAAGGGCTAGGCAGTTGGCCTGCCAGTCCAGTGACCTGGCCTTTCCTTCCTCCGTATCCAACCCCCAGTCGTCTTGTCACCCGGGATCTCAGTCCTTGCTGTGTAGTCCCGCCGCCTTATGGAGAGGCAGAGAAAGCTCGGCTTTTCTCTGGCTGGAGATGCAGACACCTTTTGCTTGGGAACGTTGTGTTATAGCTGTGTATCATTTTGCAACTGGTTTCTGTTCCACCTGAGGGAGGACATGGAACACCAACTTAAGGGCAAGACGGGGATCTGTTTAAAAGATACGCAGGTTCTAGTGACGAATAGCTGGGTTTTCTATGCTTTCTCTCTCTTCCAAATAAAATTACCAGGAGTCTTCTTCTCTAATGTCTCCTCTCCCCTCCCCCTCCAAAGTCAGTTTGGCCATCTATTAGGCTTAGAAAATGTTACTGTTAGAAATGATTTGTCCTATAGTTTGTCTGGTGTGTGATGGAGCACAGCTGCCTCACGCTCCTCTTTTGTTTCACTACACCTCGTGTAAATAGCAGGAAGGTTGGAAGACCAGCCAAAACAGTGAAAAGGGTTCAGCCTGATCACTGAAGAACCGATATAATACCATTTTTTTTTCTTCAAAAGAGCTGGTTTTATTTTAGTCGTTAATGTCTAGAATCAGGAAGGGGAAAAAAGGTGATAGATCAAGCTAGTTGGTTTATAATCCTTTGCATTTCATATCAAAAAGTTTTGTTTGTTTTTGATAGAGTAAGCTTTTAGAAAACCAGAGAAAGTTAAAAAAGAAGAGTATTTCTGACACTACACTGTGGAGCATGTTAAAAGTACAGTTGCCGAAAGAAAACAGAATGCTTTATCCATTCCCTTCACTGTAAAAAAGAAAGTGTTCATGTGGAATACTTTTTTAAGCTTTTGTTTTTCTTTTCAAATTTAAAGTTGTGACTGAAATCTTACTCTTTACCTCATTTTTGGTACTACATAGAAAGTCCCACTTGCTTTAGCCCTTAACTCCAGTTACTCACCCCTTCAGCTCTAAGATCATCGTTTGTGAAATTGTCTTCAAGGCATCTCTAAACAAGGGCAGGGAATGTGTCCAAAAGCCTCCTGAAGTGGAGTTTTCACTGACTGTGAAACTAAGGCTAGCACTTCTGATCTTCAAGCTCTCCTTTAAAGGGCTTCTGAAAAACATACCACACACTCTACAGGCTTTTTATTTACAACAAATGTCTTGCACAGATCATAGTAATGTTCAGGCCACATGGGATGGAATGATAACTCTGACTCATATTTCTCTTGTAACATTTCACTCACTGGGGCATGTAGCTCATTTCTCTCGGCCTATGTCAGAGATCCCTAAAGAAATTAGCAGGGAGCAGGCTTCTGAAAAACACAAAGCCACGGCCCATTTGGTTCTTAAACAATCAAACAGCTGTGTACTGAATGTCATTGGTATTTTCAGGTCAAAGATTATGTCTGTTTGTCAAGGTCTCTGAGACCCATAACGATTCCCCATGGTTTTATATTAAAGAAAGGGACAGGCTCTCTGATGTTGCCATGGAGGTCATTACCCCAACATGCATCTTGATGGACAAAGGTCTGTCATTAAAGGTTGTCCAAAAGAAATGTATTTTGTTCTGAGTTCTCTTTGAACTCCAAGGTGCATGTCCATTGGGACTATGTCTTCACCAATGACCAATAATGGAATACAGAAAAAAGTCAGGGTGGACTATGGATCTCTAAGGTCCTTTTTGCCTCTAAAATTCTGTGAAGTTGTGACTCTATGACCCAATTCCCCATTTCATTTGAGGGCTATTTTGACAAAGATAGTATCATTCAATGGCATTTCTCACTTGGGACCTTTGTTATCTTTACCCAAGGCAATGTATCTGCTTGCAGGATTTCTTTTTCTTTTCTGTCCCATTCCTTTTGTTGTTCTTGTTTTTTTCTTGCCTATTTAGCTGATAGATATCTCACTGAGAACCCATAGTGATATTTCCAGATGGTTCATGCTAATTGGATTTAAAGAAGACCTATGGGAGGAGAGCTGGGATGTAGTGAGGGTAGGGGCACAAGAGAAACACACTGTTTTTCTTCCTTTGTTAGTGTGAGAATTGCCTACTCAGGTTCCTATGACTGCCAGTCAGCATGCTGGAGATGCATATTAGTTATTTGTGACTACTATGTGTTTAACACTCTCCATCTTTAAAGCTGAATGTTTAAAAGTTATTTCTGACCTGCCAAGTGTTAATTGAATCTGCGTTTAGCTGTCATGCTGATTGTTTTTGTTCTTCACTCTAACATATATGTTTTTAATAAGATTTACTGGTATGTCTAGCTATGATTCCTGCACTGTATTTGGAAAACTGCATCAAATGCAGCCACCTCATTGGCTACAGAGAAGAAAAAAATCCCAGGAAGTCAGTCTAGTTTGTAATGAGTTGATTTTAATTAGGTCACCCATTTAGTTACTTTGGATACTTTCCCTCCCCCATAACTTTTCATATATACAAATGGGGCAAGAAATTCATGATCATTTTTATGTAGTCATAACATAATGTAGTCATTGTTTTTTTTCACTACTTCAAGAAAACCAGAATTCCCCTGGTATAGACATTCTGTCTATATACCCAGATCATAACCCCTGCAGTTGATTTTCATGAATTGCTCTGATTAAAAACAAAACAAACACAAAGTATTTCCACTTAATAGCCAAACTTTCTGATGAGCTTCAACTGTGTATTGTATGCTATTGATGTCTACAGGTCAAAGAGTATTTTCTTCAGAGTCTCTGAGACCTTGGTGGCTTCTTTTGGTGTTCTATCAAAGAAAGGATGCATTTTTGTAATGTTGCCATGGAAGTTATTAATTCAGGTGATACACAATATCCATTTGCAATGAAAACTTGAAGTTTTGTTTTGTTTTTTTCCTAGTTAAAAGGACATTAGAACACTTCTGTTTGACGATTATAACTCAAAGTTGTTTGTATACTATGATAAGACACTGAAAAAGAATCCTTTTGGAGGATGAATGAGGTTGTCATCTATAAATACAGAAATCCATTAATCCATTTAGTTTTATTTATTCTTCTATCTTTGCATGCTTAATGCTTACCACTTATCTTATTCTCATTATTCTAAATATCTGTGCTTCATGGGGTTATGCGGGACTAAAGTTTCTCCTTGTTTGGTTATGCCTCATACTTTCCAACCCTTGAGAAGACAGGCTTTAACTTTCCTACTTTGATGAGAGTAGTCTGCATTGTAAGTCAAGTGTTCTTGGAGCTCCTCACTTTTTAAGAATGAAGACTTTGCCTTACATTCCTAGAATTATTACTCTTTTACATCCTGACATCCTAACATAGGAAATGATGCTTCCTCTGCTATTTCTTATACATAATTACTTTCTTTATGGTGATTTAATTTCACCCAATGTCATGGGGAAACCAAACCACAGTTCTTTCAGGTTTTGCTCTCCCAGCTAAAAGTGATGATATCTAAAAATGCAAGGTGGACTTTGAAAAATTTCTGCAGAGAAATATCATTGAATGTTTTTTGTTGTTGTTTTTACAGTTCGACCTTCCAGCTCTTAACTTCTATTTATCCCCTTTACACTTTTCAAACCTCACCTTAGCCCTATTTTTTTGCAACAGTGCCAGTTCTTTGTAGTTGAAAGTGTGGTAGGAAGGTATGGAGAAGAGATGAGCATCAGATTCCCAATCCTCCATGATAAATCTCCTCCATTAGATCTTGAACATCCAGACAGGTGGAGATGATGTTAATGAAAGCTCCATCTTGTATGTATAAGACTCCTTTGGACCCTTTGCATATAATTGTGTGTGTATGTGTGTGTGTGCATGTGTGTGTGTGTGTGTGTGTGTGTGTGTGTGTGTGTGTGTGTGTGTAAAAAGAGACCATGAACTCTAGGAGCATGTACTTGTATTATCAAAGAACTTTAGGAGAACCATCTTCCTGTACTCAGATCACTCCTGAGCTATTAGGACAAATATTCCATTAAATCAGATTATGCATTTTGACCCACCTGTAATGGAATAATGTACACTTACTTCCTCTTTTCCTTTCTCTTTGCCTCTTTATACTTATGCCAACATAGACGTATTGTGAGTAACTTTCTCTGAGCAATCTAAACCATACACTAAAATAAGGAAATGCTCCTCCATGACCAGCTTATCTACTCCCTAATTCACAGTACCATTGTGAGCAAAGTACTTTATAAATTATAAAACACTATATAAACAAAAGCCATTGCTATTAAAATAGCATTTGTTATCTAACACCTAACACCTTTCCTGAAGTCCTTCGATAACCAACTACAGCATAGAGGTGATCCTGGATTCTCAAACTATGTTCTAGAAAAAGTTTAAGCTGGAAATATTTAGAAGTATGACTGAGTCTTTGTGGTTCAAACATGGGAATGCTAGCTACTGAATGATAATTGTTGCTGTTGATTTTGGGAAGGGGGGCAGGTGACTCATGATAACCAATTACTTAGATATAGAGGACGTTGCATTCTGTGTCAGCAAAGGGATCACGGTCACTAATACAGCAAAGGGATTACGGTCACTAATACAGTTCCTAATTCTTCAGGTATTAAAGTATAAATTATCACTATCATAATTCTCATCATTATCAAAAAATGTAGCCAAAAATGGAAATAGGTCCCTGTCTCATTACTTGAAGAGACCATTACAAAGGTTGGCTTACCTGCTTTAACTAAATAAAGTATATAGCCTTAATGAAATGTGAAAGTATTAGTGTTAATAGGGAAAATTCAGTAGATGATTTGGCATCCAAGTTAATCCCCAGGTTTTGTTTTATTCCATTTTGTTCTTTCATTTTAGTGGTAGGAACAGAAAAAAATAATTCAAGAGGGGATCCATATGTACAGCAGACAGTAGATATATGTAAATTTATATCAGACAGTAGAGCATTATGTAAGAGATTAAAGAAATCCCTAGTTATATTCAGACCAATCTCAGAGGTGTATGTGGTACAGAAACAAGCACTCTATCAGCCTCCAGCCTAGTGCACTTAAGACTTGGAGTAACACTTGCAATTGAGAATTCTGCTTCCTAATAGGATGACTCTTTTTTTTTTTCATTTTAGAATTTCAATAGGAAATATTACTCTCAAATTGAACACTCTATCCATGGAATGGCAGGTCCCTGGGGACTATTTGTTGCATCTCTTATTTTTAGGCTTATTTGCTGGCAAAATGTGGAGCATGAGATTTTAGAATAGATTGTTAACACCAGAGGCTGCTGTTTCTGCTGTTTTGGGTCCTCCTGCTGCTGCTCTTATGAGGCAGATGGCTTGATTCATTTATAGAAAATAGATATTCGTTCCATTTTGCATTTCTACTTTCCAAAGAACTTTTAATTGTTTGTGCCACATTGCCTCATATGGTCTTATTGTGTGTGTACACATATACATGCTGTGTGTATAGATAATTTTCAGAATTAGACGGGTGTTGATGTACTCAGTTTGTGCTGTAGCAGAAGTCCGTGCAAAACTCAGCCATGATTTTGGAAAGTGCTCCTTGAAAAGAGGCAAGAAATGTTTAGCGTTACAAGTTTATTCAGGAAACTCTCCTCTCACTGTGTCCTATGTTCTTCACTTCTACTTTTCCTCAGCAAACCTTTGGGAGTTCTCTTTCTTTTTTTTTTCTCTTTTTTTCCTTTCTCCCTTCCCACTACTTCCTTTTCTTCTTCTTTTCCCCTTTCCCCTCTGTTCCCCTTCCCTTTCCTTTCCCCTCTGTTCCTCCTTCCTCTTATTCTCTCTCCTATAACTGTCCCCTTTCCATTCCCTACCATTATGCTCTCTGACTATAAGCTACCAAAGTGAATTATTGGCAAAATGTTCTCAAACTCAAGGATCCCTGCAAAAGGGGACAGAGGAGACCAAGGATTAGTAGAAATGAAAGGGGATGCCACTTGGTTGTCTCTGAGGTCTTTATCTCTCCTCTACCAAAATGAGTTTGCCCTAGGTGCAAGAATTCCTAGTTATAGTTCACAACAGAATCTACTAATGATTATGTGAGAAAATCAGGGAATAGGAGTTTCTAAGCTTGGGAAATGATCAGTAACATGACAATCCTTTCCATAAATAAGGAAATTGAGGTAGCATACATGGTGAGTAACACATCTTCACGCTACAGTTTGACTTGCTGGCTCCAGTTTTCTAATAGGTTATAAATGATGTTTAGAGGTAATTTGTCATAATGGATAAAGAACGACCTCTGAGCCAGGAAGACTTGGATTCAAATTTCACGCCTCAATGCCCTTTTGTTGTTGTGTGGGGTTGGGTTGCTGTTTTTCAGTCATGTCCAATTCTTCATGTCCCCATTTGGGATTTTCTTGGCAAAGATATTGGAAAACAGTTCCTTTTATATAAGGGGAAACTGAGGCAAACAGGGTTAAGTGACTTGCCCAGGGTCACACAGCTAGTAAGTGTCTGAGGCCAGATTTGATCTCAGGAGGATGACTATTTCTGACTCCTGGCTTGGCACTCTATGCACTTTGCTTCTTACCTGCCCCAAGTGTTCTAGACATCTCTTTTAGACTATAAACTGTAATAAAGGTGTCAATCTACATTAATAGAGGAGATTTCCGTCCAAGAGGTTCCTATTCCAGTGATAATCTTAAGTCTGTATCCTATCCTTATAAAAAGAATGAGAGCACCTTGGAGAAGAAATTCTCTGTGGACTGCCAAACAGCCCCTGAATGTGTGAGAAATGCATTGTGAGAAAGCATCACAATAAGCATATTTTTATAAGACTTTATGGAAAACTGAGCTGTTGTTTGGATTAAAATTTCTCATTTGGGATGAGTTCAAAGGAAAGTGGCCTGATAGCAGATAGGTTATATGCCTATAAGGAGAGCCAGGAAATTAATTCAAGGCAAAGCAGTAATTATGATTACTTGAAGTCTCCATCAAGCTCTTGGATGGTGGCGATTTGAATGTTAGTTTCCACAATGTAGAATTTGATTTTGATCTCTCACTAGTTTAGAGGTTGTTAACCTTGTGTGTGTCTCTGTGTGTGTGTGTGTATGTATCATGCTCCTTTGATAATCTTGTGAAGCCTGTGAATCTCTTTTCAGAATATTTTTATTAGCATAAAACAAAATACATAGAGTTACAAGAGAAATGAAATATATTTAAATAATTATATTAAAGAAAAATGTGGAAGACTGCTTGTAATTGTTCGAAAATCATAGGGGACTTATTTATTTCTCTGAAGTATGTGTTTTCATAATTTTTTTAGGGGAGGAGTGGATAGGTATTAAAACCTTCCTTATTCAGAGATTCAAGTTATAGAAGTTTTAAGTGTTGGTATAACTATCAATACTTTTGAATACCATGAACCTATCCCATTTAAGTAGATAGGCTGTAACCTTTTCATCCTTGATCAGGGAGTTTAATAAGCTTCGGTGTGCATCCTGTCATCAGATGATCATCTTTCTGGGGATGAACCTATCTGTGCAAAGAGAATCCAGACTCCATCCTGAAAAAACGCAATCCTTCATCAAGCTAGATGCTCAAGTCTTTGTAGCCTGGTGGGGACCTGCTTGAGCTTGCTTCTCTCTAGGCGTAAATATCAAGATTCATAGGACACCTCCACACCTCCATGATTCAAATAGAACTTTAGTAGAATGTCAACAATGTAGTCGCAGCTTGAACTGGCTCCTGCTTGGGAGGCAGTATTAAGCTGTGATTGGCAGCCAAAGTTTCCTGCTATAAAAGTTACAAGTGAACACAGATTCTTTAGGTTGATAAGCACTTACCTATAGAACCTCATCTTCAGTTGGTGGATACCATCTGATATATTTCTTAACAAGAGAATTCTGGATGTATTCTAGATGTAATTCTAAATATACCGGAGAGAAAGGAGATGGTCTGTTTTCCACAAGGATGTCTTTTAAAAAATAGCTAGAATTCTAAAAGTTTTTTGTTGTTGATGATGTCTTAAGGTGCCATGTTATAATCTAGTTCAATCTCTTTATTTTGCCGATAAGGTAACTGAGGTCTAGAGAAGTTAAATGAATTGGCCAAAGTCAAAGTTATTTAAGGAGATCTAGACATAAAACTCAGGTCATCTGATTCCTGTATTTGAACTTTCCAGGAAAATTATAATCCTTGATATATAGTATTTTAAAGTTTGTGAAGTACATCACACACATATACATACTTATATACATATACATATACACATATGTGTGTATATGTGTATATATACACAAAGATATATGTATACATATATGTTTGTGTGTATCTGATCTTCAAATTAGCCTTACAGTAGAAATTAACTCGTGCCCAGAAGTAGAAAGTTGGAAAGAAGTAGGCTTTAGTTAAGCCCAAATTTGAAATCAAAACCAAAACATGCATCATCTTCATGTAAAAGCAAAATTCACTGCCACTAGATGGAGTATTGATAAGATATGGTGATTTCTTTGTTTTATTTGGTTTTGTTTTCTGGAGGTAAAATATAAAAATTCTACATGAATTTCCCTGCTGACTTAATCTACAACTGAGGTAAGGCACATGGGATATCATAGTTGAAAGGCAAAGAACTAGTTTACTTCTAGCAGATGGGGGGAGTGCTCTACCATTAAGCCTTTCTGAAGAGAGTCCAATAAGCAAAATGTTCCTGAGAGGCTCTTTCAGCTCTAGAAAAGTGACTAGGATGAAACACTTCAAATTGAATATCAAAGTAATAATACTTCCACCTTTCATTTGTTATTTTATTCCGTTATGTATCCTAACTAAGCTGTTTCTTAAAACAAACAAACCAACAAACAAATACTTAACTTATCTTTGTATACTACCTGGGAGAGAGAGCTATTATTGTGCCCATTTGAAGGAAGAAGAGGTAATTGAGACCCCAGGAGGTGATGGGAATTGCCTGTGAGCTATGTGACTACTTAGTAACCCAGGAAGGAACTATATAAATTGGGATATAGTTCTGTTCCCCATCCCCATACTCTTTTTGTTCTCCTACCAAAAAAACTTGTTTTACTGAAATAGACTCATATTACCAAGGAATAAGGTAAGATAAATGACCTTTGGATGAGGGTAAAGGGATCTGAGGGGACAGAAAAAATAAAATTATTTCAAATCTGAAAACATCTTGTTTTGCCTTGATACTCAGAATGTTGTTTGTGTAACACTTCTAAATAGCAGTCAGTGCTGTGAATAAAAGGGGCCACTGAGGATCTGTTGAAAGTGAATGGGAAAAAAATAATCAGTTTTACTATATAAAAACAGTATAGTAAAAATAGAATATTTTGTTTTTAATAAGTTTGGGATTAACTGATATGCAAAATGTTTCTAAGATAAATGCTAAATAGTAGTGGTTTATTTTTAAAAAGCAAAGGGATTAAAGTAATTTATTCAGATAAGTGTGAACATAAAATTATTCATTCTTGTTTTTTAAATACCATTAGAGAATTAAAACTTTGCAAAAATATTGCATGAAGCATTTCCTCAGTCTGCTTTTTACTTTGGAAATGGCTTGCTTTGTTATTAAATTGTGTTTATTTTTCTTTCAGTATACTGTTATAATAGGAGATAAAAGTATCCCAAATTGGGTTTGACAAGTATGTTAAATGCCCCCTGCTGTCTGGCCCTCAAATAACAATTTCCATGAAATGTGTCCTAAGGAATTATTTTCCTTTTTTTTTTTTTTTAAGGGAGAAAGCTGTTGGCTTTTCCTGTGTCAAAAGAAAACTTACGTTAGAAAAAATAGAAAAACATTACTTCTCAGGAAGTTGGGGGTGAAGGTGCTGGCTTACATTAGGTGAGGGGAGAGTGCCTTTCTCCAAATAGAGGGCCATCATAGTTTGCTTAGAGATATGAGACAATAAACTTGTCAGAAAGGAAATCTTTCACATAGGGATCAGGAGGTTCACAGGTTTGTCAGTGTGCATTATGTGGTTAGGTGATATTGGGGGCTTTGTTTTAAAGAAAGGAGCTAAATAAACAAGGCATTTCCCCTCCTCTTAGAAAAGCAAGAACTTTCTTGTTTTCTTGCCTTTATTTTAAAACTTGATATACACATTGTGCCTATTTCCCATCAAGAAATAGTCTTGTGTTCCAAGATGTGCTGAGCCCTGGGGACACAGAAAGAGTAAAAGACAGTCCCGGCCCTCAAGGATCTCACTGTCAAATACCTTATTTCACCTTGTATGGAACAACATTCTGTCCCCAGTCTCTGGTGGAAGTTAACATTGGAATTGCCAAAAATATATATATATATATGAATGCACACATGTGTATACATATACATGCTTATAAGTGTATATACATGTACATATATGTGTGTATATATATATATATATATATATATATATATATATATATATATATATATATGGAGAGAGAGAGAGAGAGAGAGAGAGAGATCTATTATATAAGTTCTTGGTCTGCTTTATTTATACTCTTGTTACCCATTCTAATATTATTAAAAATTCATGCCATTCTTTTCAGTGAGTTTTCAAGTAGGACAGAAAGTTAGCAAAGTTGAATTTTGGAAGATAGTCATCATTATTGACTGTCTCCCCAATTCCAAGCTCACTCTTCTCCCTGCTCTCCTCCACCCCTCCATTAAAAATGGTATTCAGACTACTGACTTTTTATAGTATATAGTATCTGTGCTTACTGCAATATTTACATTTTAACAAGTTTAAGCACCTTCAAGTAGAGTTCTGATACTGAATTTTTCTCAAAGTCAGTGATTGAATGAAGGAGATTTAGGAGGCTTCTTAGGCCCTGGCTATTAGTGTCCTCCACATACATCCTCCCCCCAAAAAGTACATTGTATTTATTTTGTCAATACGTGCTTATAAGATTCCGAAGGCAGGGATTGTTTCATTTTTATCACTATCTCCAACACTTAGCACAGTACTTGGCACACACATACGTGTGTAATAAGTAAATGTTGATTGACTCAAGAGGCAATCTCTAGCCCTGGCCCAGAGTTCCTTCAACTAAGTGCGAACAATGAAAAGAACTTGTTCTTTATGACCTGATCTCGCTTAAATGAATGTCTAGCTCACAGTTTAATCATGAGATGGAATTGATCAGGTAGCAATTGGTCTTGTTTGAGTTATGGGAGTTTAAAGACTTTTCACTAGGTGGCACATGGTTTATTGGCCAATATAGGAAAACAGGACATTCTTAAAAAGCAATAGACTGGGAGTCCAGAGACGCAGAATCAAAAAAATGCTTGAAGTGTGGTGTAATGGAAAGGAAACTAGAATTGCAATCAGAAGAACTGAGTTTGTGGGTCAGCTCTTCCATTAATAGTTTGCTGATTTTGTGCGGATAACTTAACCTCTACGGATCTCTTCTGTAAAATTAAGGCACTTAAATAAATGATCTCTAAGTTTCCTCTGAGCTTAATTATTTTATGATGCTGCTCAGGCTGACATGATTCAGCTGACCCGTCTTGTCTGACCCAGTCACTTTATAGGGGAAGTGACTTGCCCAGTATCACACAGAAAGTTGGGAAAGAAAAACAATAATAACAATTGACTTAGTGCAGAGCTTCCTGTTAAATGACCAGCCAATCAAGTGACATTCTGTTAACTTGCTTCAGTCCCTAGATTCCCTGACTATAAACTAGGGCCCCTGTGCCAAATTTTCCTGAGCTAGATGGCTTTGGCCAAGGACTAAAGGATGGGTTGTATGTATCCTTTCCAAGAACTAGTATCACATATTTCAGGGAGATTCCTCACCAAAGTCCTGCTATCATAGTATTGTGTTTTGGCCTTTGTGAGGACTAAGGAGTAGAGGGATTTCAGTTATCATCGGTCAAGACAGTACCCACACTGAGGAAATTACAGAAATTTTGATGTACGTAATATGTTGTTTATTTTGAGGAACATATATTGAATTGTAACACACCTTTGCGTAGTAGAGAGCCCACATCAAATAAAGGAAGACTTGGATTTAGTTCTTACTTCTGACATATTGGTTGGGTGACCCTAGGTAAGTCTCTTAACTTGTCAGTGGTCTAGGTAACATTCTATGACTAACTGACAAAGAAGTTGCTGATCTATATTGGCAAAAGGAATGTCATTACCCAAGTAATTTTTAGTATCAATGAAATCACAGGTTCACTCCTTGACCCCATAAATATTGAATTATTTCCCTTAAACACTAATTGAATGATAATCATAGATTCTAGAGGGTACCTGGATTACATATAACATTTTATATTATAGCTGTTTTTAAAGAATAAAGACTAAACCTCTAATTTCATTGGTGTGGAGAATTTCTGGGTGATGAAATTTCTTCCACAATGAAAGTTGGTACCTTTTCTGACACTTATCATTTTGGGAACTTCATAGTGTAAAGGTAAAGGGACCTGACCAGGGTTGGTCATACAGACAGTATTTGTCAGACATAGAACATGAATCCATATCTACTTGCTTCAAGGCCAACTCACTATCCAGCTCATGCTGCCTTTATCAGTCTGGTGTCTGATCCTCCAACTGGAATGTAAAGTCTATTGGAAGGAACCAGGGCTTATTTAAAATTCGAATCTCCCTCTAGTACCTGCAAAGTTAATGCCGCTATAAATGTTTGTTATTTGCATAAGATAGAAAATGGATTTGTTACTCTGCAGACTCTATCATATATGTTGTAAAACTGGAGTCGGGAACGAGAGAGTTTACATATTGTTCTGATACTTGGTAGCTATATGATCGTGGGCAAGTAATTTAACCTGTGTCAGCTTTAGTTTCCTAATCTGTAGAATACAAATAATAACCTCATAAGGTTAAGATGTGAAAAACAGTGTTTTGTGAATCTTAAACCTCTATATAAATGCCAAGTTTTTAACCTTTTGTGTGTCATGGTGAAGTCTATGAACCCCTTCTTAGAATAGTTTTTAAATAATTTAAGAAATTGCTAAATTTCAGCATTGGAGGATAATGAAAACAGATAGATGAGATATTTAAAATGTATATATAATATAGGTGTGTATAGAGATATGTACTTCTGTATATACATACACACATGTATGAGTATACACACATATATGCTGGGTGTATATATATATATATATATATATATATATATATTATACATATATGGGTATGTATAATGGGTAGAGGTATATTACAGTCATTTGTAGGGTATACATATACTATGTACACATATTTTCTGATACCTAAATTCACTGACTCCCTGAAATCTGCATCATAAATCCTACTTATGAACCTCTGATGTAAATACTAAATATTTTATATTTATTATTATAAGCATCATGAACATAATACAATATTTTATTTTAAGGGTCCTGTTAGTATTCTAGTAACCTACTGAAAGCAAATACTAGATTTAAGATTGCTAATAATCTTTTCTATTAATGTCTTCAAATAAAATACATAACCACTTGTAACTCTCATTTTAGTGTGAGTTAATCAATGTCATTTAGGAATTTCTTTACCTTCCATATTAACACTTGCAAATAATGCTGTGCTGTGTGTATGTGCATATGGAAATTATATTTGATGTTAACTGCTTTCCAATTCTGAACATGCAATCTATGTATCAGGTGAGATAGAATGGCTTTGATGGACTACCAAACCTGATTGTCTAGCTATGTTATACAAAGGGATGCAGTGGTCATTCAAAGGACACTAGGTGGTGCAAATTTTTAATATTCATCTTACTCTGTGCTTTCTAGCAAAGGCTGTCAGTGTTAAATTAACAAAACTTATTCCATAACTTTGGAAGAGCCACCTTCTTGGAATAAAGTTGTGAGAATCTTGAAGGCTGCAATTTCTTATTCTTATTCCAACTTCCCATTTCTTATTACTAAGAAAAAAAATAGTTTACAATCTGTGCCTGCCTTGAGAAAAAGTTAAAACAATTCTTCACATTTGAAACTCAACATCTAAAGTCAGAAAAGTGCATCGTGGTGATTATTCCTACAGGAGTCATTTTGTTGGGGAAGGTGTTAGACACGTGGTATTAAGAACTTGGGATTCTTAGAGATTAAGTGCCAAAATATCCAAGCATTGGATATTTTTAGCAATGATTTAGGGAAGAAGCTTATTGGTAGGAAAGATGGGCAGTCGAATGTCCCCAGCCACCTGCCCAAGACATTTCCTAGATGAAACTGTTCCAGGGAGCATCTGTAGTACTGTCACACAGAGTTAGGCAAGGCGAACTGCTGACAGGTGTTTTGAACACGTGTGGGCATTAGGATTTCCCAGCATAAACTGATATTTAATTGTTGGCATGTTTTTAAACACTCTTATTGATTCATATTAGTTGAAAAGATGAATACTGAATGTTTCAATTAACTGCTGTTGATTGAGACAATTTTAAAACATTCTGACAAGGGACACTCGAAGCAGATTTGACTGATGTGCCGTTTGGGTAAGTACAGTAGAGGATGGGCTTTTGGAGCAGTAGCCAAAATTATTTCAAAGAAGGCATTTATAGCAAAAGGGTAAGGCAAACAGCTACTGTTTGCTACTTTCTAGTCCATGTAGGACATCTTTCAGTATAGGATCTCAAAGGACTTTATAAATACTATCAAAGTTTCACAAATCCCTTCAAACAGCTAGGATCTTAAGCATTATCTGCATGTCACAGAAGTGGGAATTGAGGTCCAAAAAAGGAAAATTAGTAATAGGAATCCCAAAGTGAAGAATTATCCCACAAAGACATCTATCTGTCAGCTCTGGATGAGCGACCAACTAAAATGTAATAGAAAGTGGAGTTTCTTACATTTTCTTTTAAATCTACTGCCTGATTTCTGTTGCTTACTGATCTATCTTTGAATTTTAGAGCATATTTTCATGACGGGATCAGAAACTATCCTTTTGGCTATCTTTTCCTGAAATTGACATTCAAATAAAGCAAGGTCCCATGTATACCACAGCTGGGAGGCTCTGGGCAACAAGGGAGCCAGAGGAAGTCATTTGCTATTTTGAGTGATGTTTGAAGGGTAAGCAGAGGTTGTAAGTGGGCGGGGGGCAAAAAAAGACATCAAAGCCATACTTTTTTCTACTCCCATTCTTTTCAGAAGCAGTGTAAAAAAAGTGTCCTTGGTTGCTTAAAGCCACAATATGAAGATCCTCTAATGATATCAGCTAAGTATTGGAGATAAACAAAGAAATCCTGGTTTTGAATCATATTTTTTTTTAGTGCCTTTATTTGCAGCTGGGAGAAAAGTCCGTTCTTGATGATGATGATGATGGTGATAGATGATGATGATGGTGATGGATTTCCTTAACTCTAAAATTAGGCTTCAGAATTATATGAACTCTGTTTCCTTTCTACTTTAAGTCCTATGGAAACCCACTTTCTAGGCCTTTGCTATTTCCATCACTGTGTACTTTTGAGTAAAATGCCTACAACCTCTGCCACTCCATGGGTCACTTTAGAAATACCACTCCTTAGGCAGATTGGGAGTCACAGGGATGACTAGCCACATAAAATCTAGCCCATTTACAAAAATATAATAAACAGAAGCAGCATGCTGTTCAAATTAGACATCTTAAAGGCATCTCAAAGTCAATATCAAAATAGAATTCATGTTTTCTCCAAAATCTACCCATCTTTAAAAATTTCCAATTCTTATTGAGGATATCCCTAGTTTCACAAGCTTGGAGTTATACTCACTACCTCACCCTCTGTCACTCCACATATCCAATCAGTTGCCAAGTCTTATCATTTATGTTACTTTTATATGTTTTTGCAAAATACATAAAAAATAAACAAAAGGTGATGGCTGGTAAGACCCTAACAGGAAAGGGATCAGGATAGGTATAAGGAAGAAGGTGGTGCTTGAGTTGAGCTTCCTTCTTTGCATTAATTCCTCAGTGCTTAGCTCAGAGTTTGCCACATTGTAGACTTTTTAAAAAGTTGTTTTTTTTTTTAAGTTGATGATTGATTTATTGAAACTTGGGATCCATTCAAAGATGTTGAGATAAGGAGGAAGAGGATACTGAGCATGGGGATCATTAAGTCCCTAAGACCCACAACCCTTTGCATCTGTTCTCTTTAACTGATTGTTTTATTGATTGAATGTAAACTAGGGATCCAAAGATGCAGAGGTGAGGAGGAAGAGGATATCCAGCTTGGAGAACATTCAGACTACCACATCCACAATAGCTTTTGTATCTCTCCTCTTAACTCACAGGGATGTCATCATAGCACAAATCTTTATTTTATTTCACTTGGACTATTTCAGTAGCCTCAAAATTGATTTTCCTCCGATCTGTATCTCTCCTTTTCCATGTTGGCAGAT
This sequence comes from Potorous gilbertii, assembly GCA_028658325.1. Lineage (NCBI taxonomy): Eukaryota > Metazoa > Chordata > Mammalia > Diprotodontia > Potoroidae > Potorous > Potorous gilbertii. The sequence goes on from CM053769.1 coordinate 192,135,698, forward strand.
GGGCTAAACTAGGTCAAGGGTAACCGACAGGCCTCAAACCCGTCAATGAGTTAAGAGGATGTCTACCCCCATCAGAATGAACAGATGAAAGCAATTTGTTCCAAGGGTTTGTAATGACTGTGCCATACCTGTAGCAGCCACTATGAATATCCATGTATATTTTCAGGGTAAATTTGCAAAATATAATAAACTCTCTTTCTCAAAAGCAAAACTAAAATATTTATTTGGGACAGCATTTGAATACCAGGAAGTAAGATTTAACAGGATACTTATCACTAATCCAGGAAGCCAACCTCTTAAACCTTATTTCAGTCAAGTCTCCCCACAAAACAAGTTCCCCTAGACAAATTCCTCCCTATACCTCCCCACTGGCAGCTTGCTTCTCTTTTTCTGCTCCTAGGGTCAACAGCTCCAACTCACAGCTTGCTTCACTCTCTTTCTCTGTTCTCTCTACTCTTACTCTCGGCTCATGCTCCCTCTCTCTCTCCTCTTTGGGAAAGTTTCTCCCATTCTGAACTCCATGTGATCCAGGCTCCATGTGATCACAGGCTCCATGTGTTAGACCTACTAATGGGTAGGAAAGATCTTCCTATTCTATTAACATTACAGGGCCACGAAGACTGAAGTAGGCTATGTGTAATGCTAAGAGTTTGGTCTGACATTAAAAGATGCCAAAGTCATCCATTGCTACCTGTGTCAATGGCAGTCATTTTGACTCTTGCTTTGCTACTGGCCTGTGATGATTCTGGAAGGTAGAATGAGGGCGATGACTTTGTGTACCTCTATCTCACTTAAATCCACTTCATTTGCAAGTCAAGGCATCACCCATGATGAAGGCCAAACAAAAGCATCTCTCTTCTTTCTATCTTTCTATCTATCTCTTAGCAGTTGCCAAAATATAAACCTGAAGCAGAAGTATGAACATGTCATTCTCCTACATAATAAATTCCAGTGGTTCCCTACTACCTCTATGATTAAATATATACTAAAGTTAATCATTTTAAATTCTTCAAAACCTGGCCTCCTAATGTTTTCTAGGTTTATTTTATATTACTTCCCTTTACACTCTCTTGCTTCAAACTGAATTGGCCTTAGTGGTATATTTCACTCACTGCATTCCATTTCCCTTCTTTTTCACTTTACCCTGGCTTTATTCTTTGCCTGGGATGCAAGCTCAAGCACCATTTTCTGTATGTGTTCTTTTCTGATCTGCAAGTTGGACTTCCCTATTATTTTGTATTATTTTTACGTATCCAAAAATATATTTAAATATGTTTAGGATGTCTCTCCCAATGTAATATAAGCTATTTGAGGGCAGATATTATTACAGTTTTGGGGGGTTTTCTGGTTTTTTTTGCATTTCTAGTACCTTATCACAGTGCCTAGAATTTAGTGGCAATTCCATTTGTACTTATTGGTTGACTGTTTAGAAAAGGCCGTGGGAAGAAAACTATAATATCCATTGCCTCCCATTCTTGATGGGATGATATTAGCAAGTGAAGGTAACTAAAGGCAAAATCTGGGCTTTGGATATAACCTGCACCACTAGCTGTGGCAGTACCACTCAAGAAATTGGGTCTTTCATGTTTGCCATCAGTAAATTTCTGCTAGTACCTGCATATTCTAGACCTGGTAACACTTCAAGAAAAAGTTGTTGTTAATGTTCATTTGTTTCAGTCATGTCTGAATCTTTATGACGTGATTTCTTGACAGAGCTACTGGAGTGGTTTTTCATTTCCTTCTCTATCTCATTTTACAGTTGAGGAAAATGAAGGAAACAGGTTAAGTGACTTGCTCAGGGTCACACTTCCAGCAAGTGTCTGAGGCCAGATTTGAACTCAGGAAGATGAATCTTGGTGACTACTAACTTGGCACTCTATCCACTGTGCTACCTAGCTGCCCTCAAGACCAAGTATTAATGGTTTATATAGTATATACGACCTATTAAAGTTTACAAAGAATTTCCTTCCCAACAACCCTGTAAGGTCAATCTTCTCTTTCTTTAGAACAGTACCCTGAAGGCTTAGGGCTACTTAATAAATTTCAAATGATCCATTTTGCTGTGGAGCTAGTGTCCATCTCATTGACAATGTCTCAGATTCAGTCGGAGCAGGCTCTTGACTTCCAAAATCTCTAACTGGATCTTTGTGTTAATCAAATTTAAAAAATGAACCAAAAGCATTTTATCTCTGGAGATCAGGAAGGTTGGTGAATAATATTATTACACTGGAATTCAGGATAGATTCCTTCTCCATCCCTGCTCTAATTCCCCCAGGACTTACAACTCAACTTGCTTATTCTCAGAAGGATTATTAGCAGTTTTGATTCACTTTGCCATTTGCTGCTTTAGTTCAGAACCTGGGATGATGGAGCTCATCACACTTTTGTTAAGAAGGAAAGGAGGAAACAAACATTTGTTAAGCCCTATTAAACACTTATTATGTCATGTAGTCTATGACCTGGGTATAGAAAAAGAAGAAAAAGGAAGTCATCCTTTGGAAGACAATCAGGAAAGGTAACTGAAAGGTGGTTGGTGGGGAAAAAAATGAAGTTACTTAGTATGCGCTATAGTTTTGAAGCCCAGCATGTAGGACTTAGGTTAGATTAGGTCCCTCCACAAAATGGAGGTCCAGGGAAGAACTTACCAATAGGAGAGTGGGGAGAGGGGTGGGCTTTATAAAGGGATATTCTGGTTTGAACAGGCCACAAAGGTGGACAAGGAGTCCCAGACTTGGAGAAAGGTAGTAGAATGAGACAGCTGCAGAGGCATGGTTTTTAAGTCCAGAAGCCAAGAACAGGGCCAGGAGCGGAAAGATTAAGATTTTTAAGAATAAAAGCTTCCTTTACTTATTTGGAAATTTTATTTTACCTGACTTCTTAGATACTGTAAAAGTCTGTAGAGGTTGTCTTCTGATTAGGGCAATACATGGTGGTCTTTATATAGAAAAGAATAAATACTGGTGATACCACAAAAAGCTCAAATTCTCTTCTGTTCTTCTCTCTCTCTCTCTCTCTCTCTCTCTCTCTCTCTCTCTCTGGGTCTCTCCTTCTCTCTCTCCCTCCCTGTTGTGACTGAACAGGAAAAAAAATGCTGGTGGAATTTTCAAAGGAAAATTTAATTAAGAATAAAGCAGTTCTTCTTTCAGCCTCCTATTCACACTGAGTTAATAAAATTTATCTTTTATGGACTTTTTAAAAAAGCGTGGTTTTTTTGTCTAGTTAGAATGGCAGTCCATTGAGTTGGACCATTAGTGCATATATGTGTTGGACTGACATTGTAGGGAGAAGATAGCAACCCCAAATTTCCTAGGATGGAAAGAGCAGGGTGGATTGCATTTAGGAAATTATATAGCAGTTTTAACACACTCAAGTTGAATCCTAAAACAGAAAGGCATCTTTTTAATAGATGTACTTTCCCAGCAATACAGTATAGCTTTGAGTCAGGGAATGCTATCATGTCCAAAATGTTAAAATTGGGTATTGATCCAAAGAACAGTGATGAGACACATGGTAGGTGTAAGTATCCTTTAACATATTACCATGAAATTACCATGAATGATGTGCATTTATACCGGAAACATCATGAAAAGAACAATCAAGGAAATGTATAATAGGAAATGTAAATATTATGTAAATGTAAATACTTATATATCTTGAAATGTAAATACTTATATATCCTGAAATATAAATCTAATAAATATAAGTATAATTATTATAAGTTGATACTTAAAGAAGTTGGTCATACTCATGATAAAGAAGGGATACTAATGACTTCACATAGAGCATTAAAGTCCCAGAAGAAAGCCTTCATTGAGTTAGGTATATCCTTTATGGAAATTTGATGAGAGAATCTAAAAGAATTGACCCTCTCCCCCTCAAAATTCATAGATTGGTTATGATCTATCTACACCCCTAGAAGTACTAGGATGGGATCACCAGTTCATTGGTGAATTGAGGTTTTATTGTATTTGTGATGAAGATTATAATTATGTCAGTTTTAAAATCTGCAGAATGTCCTGTGTAGCTTATCTTCTAGTACTCAACTTCCTGCTTCCTCTCTTCATAACATGAAACTATTTAGTCTTATAAATATACTTTCTAAAGTGCCATTTCCCATCCAATGATGCAATCATATACATGGGATGCTTTAAATATACATATATATATACATATATATATTTCCCCAATTACATTTTAAAATAATTTTTAACATTTTTAAAAGTTGATTTCCAAGTTCTAATGCTCCCTTCTCTCACCATCCCCTGAGAAGACAAGCAATCCAATATGTCATACTTGTGCAGTCATATAAAACACTTTCGTATTAGTCATTTTGTCCAAGAGAACTCAAAAAAAAAAAAAAAGGAAGAGAAAAACAATGTGCTTCAGTCTGTATTCAGACTATCAGTTCTTTCTCTGGTGGCAGGCAGTGTTTTTCATCATGAGGTTTTTGGGATTATTTTAGATCATTGTATTGATGAGAATATCTAAGTCATTCATAATCCTTTATCATTCGGTATTGCTGTTTCTGTGTACAACATTCTCCTGCTCACTTCACTTTGCATCAGATCACATCTTTCCAGGTTTTTCTGAAATTACCCATCTTGTCACTTCTTGTAGCACAACAATATTCCTTCATAATCATATCCCACAGCTTGTTCAGCCATTCCTGAATTGATAAGCATCCCCTTAATTTCCAATTCTTAGTCACCACAAAAAAACAAAAACAAAAAAAACTGCTATAATATTTTGTAGAAGTAGGCTCTTTTCCTTTAAAAAGAAACTTTTTGAGATATAGACCTAGCAGTGGTATTTCTGGATTAAAGGGCATGCACATTTTTTATAGATCTTTGGACATACCTCCAAATTTCTTTCCAGAATGGTTGAATAAGTTCACAACTTTATCAACAGTGCATTAGTGTCCCTGTATTCCCACATCCCTTCCAACATTTTTCATTTCCTTTTGTATCATATGAGCCAATGTGACAGATGAGAGAAGATACCTCAGAGTTATTTTAATTTGCATTTTTCTAATCAATAGTGATTTAGAACCTTTTTTAAAAAATAATACATAGGATATATGTAATCACAAAATATGAGAGTGGGAATGTATGTATTTTTGAGGTTGTTTAGTCAAAATCTCTTTTTTTTGCAATTAAGGAAACTGAGTCCTGGTGTTTAGAAGCCAAGAGTAATTTTTAGTTAAATCATATCTGAATTTCTTCACCATTTGTTTTGTTTTTCAGTATCTTAATTCTGTTTATGTGTGTATGCATGTAAGTGTTTTGATTGAGCCCTGAACTACATTATTGCATTTGCTAGTTCTGATAAAATGGGAAAATCAGTATCAAAAGGGAACTTGTACAAGACATTGCTTTTAAAGAGTGTTGCTTAGCCTCCTGAAAGCTTTCTGAACAAGGTGTTCCTAAGAAACCATCAACCAAATGTTGAAGGTTTTTTCTTTCTTTTTAAATATTTTTTTATTTTTATAATTAATTTATTTGTTTTCAGTTTTCAACAATCACTTCCATAAGTTTTAAATTTTTCTCCCCCTCCCTCTCCATGATGGCCTGCAATTTTATATGAGTTCTGTACATACATTCATTTTCACATTAGTCATGTTGCATAAAAGAATTAAAATGAATGGGAGAAACCATGAGAAAAAACAAATGGAAATAAAACGTAACAAAATAAAAAATAGTTTACTTTATTCTGCATTCCAACTCAATAGTTTTATCTCTGGATATGGAAGGCATTTTGCAGTCCTTTGGAAATGTTTTAGGTCCTTGCATTGCTGTGAAGGGCCAAGTCAATCAGAAACAATCCTTGCACCCTGTGGCTATTCCTGTGTATAGTGTTCTCCTGGTTCTACTCACTTCATTCAGCATCAGTTCATATAAGTCTTTCCAGGTTTTTCTGAAGTCTGTCAATCATTTCTTATAGTGCAATAATATTCTATTACATTCATATGCCACAACTTGTTCAGTCATTCCACAATTGATGCGCATCTCCTCAATTTCCAGTTTTTGGCCACCACAAAGAGAGTTGCTATGAATATTTTTGTACATATGGGTCCTTCTCCCATTTTTATGATCTCTTTGGGATACAGTCCTAGTAGTGATATTGCTGGGTTAAAAGGTATGCATATTTTTATAGCCCTTTGGGTATAGTTCCAAATTGTTCTTCATAATGACTGGATCAGCTCACAGCTCCACCAACGTTGAATTTTTGTTCCAACTTTCCCACATCTTCACCAAAATTTATCATCTTCCAGTTTTTTCATGTTAGACAATTTGATAGGTGTGATGTGGTACCTCAGAGTTGTTTTGACTTGCATCTCCCTAACTGACTGTTCATATCATTCCACCAATTATCAATTGGGAAATTTTTTTTTTTATATTTTTCAATGAACTTTCCAATGAGTGCTAATTTTGTCATTGATATTAAAGATATTGTTGTAAAATAGTTTTTCAGTCATGGCTTCCCAGATTGGAAAATGGTTTTTACTATGGGTTTTTGATGGTTTAGACATTTAGGCCTCGTATCAGTCAGGTGTCTTGGCCATCTGGGGGTGAAGTTTAATAAATGAAAAATCGTCTCCTGTCCTCTTTTTTTCTCTATGTTTTCTCATTCTTCATATCTCACCTCCTTCTTTTCTTCCCTCCCTCCATCCATTTTTCCATCTCTGAGAAGTAGCACAGCATAGTAAACACTGGGCCTCTTTTTCAGAAGACCCTCTGGAAGTCATAACTTCCTGTCACAGTCTTATGCCCTCAGAAAGTCATAACCTCTCCTGGTGTCAAACTCAAATCAAAAAGGATTCCTGGGGGCTACATACTGACTTAGAAAACCTCCAATTAACATTACTTATGTAATGGCTTATTTTGTTAAGCATTTCCCAAGTACATTTAAACTAGTTTGGACTGTACTTCAACTTTTGTGGGTCACATGTGGCCTTTGGGCAGTGAGTTAGACATCTTTGTTCAAGGCAACTCTAAGAATCTCAATTGCAGAGAAGATCTCATCAGTAGAGGAAGTTTCCTGACCACAGAGTTCCCTATACCAGTGTAATCAGTTTATGTGCCTAGTTGATCTCTATTGCCTTTTTAGGCCTAAATCACATAATTAAATTAGATTATGATTCTATTTTATCATTTCAATATGTCTCCTAATTTCTTCCTCTTCCTCCCCTATTCTACAAATACCACAGAGAGACAATATAGCATAGCAGCTAGTGTTTCAGAATCAGAATTAGGAAGTACATTACCATGGGTAACTAGCACAACAGAGCCTCAATGCTTATATCTGTAAAATGGGGATACTGATAGGACAGTATTTATCCTACAAGATTTTTGTGAGACTCAAATGAAGGAATGAAATAGTGAATGAGTGAATGAAGTAAAAATAAGTGTTCACTCTGTACTAGGTCCTGGGATTATAAATGTAAATAAGCAAGACAGTCCTTGTCCTCAAGGATCTTATATTCCAATAGAGAAGACACACATATAGGGGAATAAGAGTTGGAAAAGGGAGACATGAAAGAACATGGCCATATGCTAGAATGTCTTGGGTATGGTTAGAAAGTATCATGGTATGGTGATCTAGACAGGTTAAAAGAGGGGAAAAGCTCACTGATCAGAAGTTTCGGGCAGCAGGAGTCTTAGTTCTTGATTTTTTTGTGCAAAGAGACCAAAAAGGAAAATGATACAATCTAGAGCAGGGGTGAGGAAATTATGACCTCAAGACCATATGTGACCTTCTAGGTCCTCAAGTACTACACTTTAACTGAATTGAACTTGGACTCAGTCAAAAGGCTGCACCTAGGGATCTAGAAGGCCAGATGTGTCCTGAGGCCACAGGTTCCCCACTCCTGGTCTAGAGATTATCTGATAAGGACAGTCTTACTCAGGATGCATATCACTAATCTGAGCCATATAAAATAGGTTAACAACTTTAAGGTACTATACAAATGCAGATTACTATCATTTTGTTAAACACTAAGGCCCCCACTATCTCCTCTCATCCCATTCCTAGAATATAAATTCAGAGGCTAGACAATTCCCTTTTTCAGCATAATAGATTATTAAGTACTTTTCTATATCCTTTGAGACCATTTCCTCAAACCTAGCCAGGGTCTGTCATTGATATCCAGGAACAACTGTCTTTGAAAGACATTTTTGTATGCTGTTTTACTAGTTCCTATGCCTTGCCTCAGAGCAGATTAAATGTTACTTTTATTGAGAGTAAATAAAAGGTCAAAGAATGGAAGAGGAAATATCTATGCTGTGCATCCAAAGAATAATTCTTAATTACAACAACTTCCATCTAAATAGGGATTATGAAATGACCTTCTCCTGGGGAAAGATTAGTCTTGAGTTGATACCAAATCTCTTAACAGTAATGGGAATTGTTGCTTTGGGTTTCCTTCTCATGTTAGTGATGGAGAATGGGGTGGGGGTGGGGGGGGTGGATTATGGTCTAAATACTTTCCTAGAGGTAGAGTTGCTTCTCACTTTCTAATCATACAGGTATACTGTATCATTCATTCATTGCTCAAAAAACTAAGCACACTTAGACTGGAATGAAAGACATTTGGGAAATACCTGCAAATTTATAAAAGTACATTCCACACTAGAAAGGTGATGTCTAAAATTACTTTGGCAAAAGACAAAAATTAGGTGGTCACAGTGTTGAGGTTTAGGGGTGCTGTGACACTGAAATAGCAACATATGGATCCTACCTGAATGAATTAGACCCCAGACTTCCTCAGTCAAAGATAAGGTTTATTAGAGCACCAGTCAGAATGAATTTGATTCTAAAATTCCACCATATTGGACAGAGTCTTAAGGAACCTGAGCCATTGGCTAGACTCTGAAAGAATCTGAGTACTTTCATGGAGGCAAGATGGATCTTTCATATAAAAGGTTGTGGGAACAGATGAGGGATCTAGATGGAATTAGGGAGTGGTGGGCTAGGATGGGGCCAGGTGCAGACAATGAAAGGGCAGTTAATTAACTGGAAAGGGCCAATTGCCTCAGGTGAATTCCATGTGAGAAATTGGGCTTTGCCTCTTTGGAATCTGAATCCACACACACGGGCTTTTCCTTTTGGGGGTTCAGATCTCATCCTCATCAATAGGAACACTCAAATGGGAGTTAGGAAAATTGGGATTAATATTTTTGCTTGCCTATTTATTATCCATTTAACCTTGGACAGGTCACTTCATCTATTGAGACCTGAGTTTCTTTGTCTATTAGAAGACAATGCCAGCTAGATGATCCCTAAGGTTTTATAATTCTTTTCTTCCAGGTCTAAATATTGTAGGATCATGGATTTAAAACTGCTAGGGAATTGAGAGATTATCTAATCTTATATACTTATTATATAAACAAATAAAAAAAAAACAACTGAGAATCAGGACAGTTTAGGGACTTACTCAAGATCACAAGGCAGTAAGTGGTATATATCAGATAGGGGGTCGGTCATCTGCCTCTTAACCTACCCCCTCATTCCACAGAACCAGAGGATAATCCCCTCAGTTCTTAAATGAATCAGATTTATAAATGGAGAAAAGAAAGAGGACATAAAATGGATAAAATGGAGATAAAAGGGATAGTGGGTCTGGGTCATCCATATATCGGAGTACATAGATAGCAACCAAGAAAACTTTCAGAAAAGTTTTTATAATTTCAAGAGGAAAAGGCAGAGTGGAGGGGTCATATGAGAAGAGAGGCCTAGTCCTGAGACCTCAGCCACCGTTGGCAATAAGAGCAAGAAAATACACTTCATCCTACTTGTTTTAGCCTTCATGATCTAACTAGTCATAAATCTTAATGAAAGAGGCAAGGCCATTTGGCAGCTATGGTTAGCTCAAACTAGCTCTGTTTACAAGATAAATAAGGCTTAAAGATTCTCAAGGTATGGACCCCTCCCCCCACAACCTAATTGAGAATAAGTAATATAGAACAGTAATGCCGGGACATTGCTAGAATTCTGACATTACTAGGATTATTTAGAGGGAAGGAAGGGAATATTACATTTGATATTAACAATGTTAAAGTTAATTTCACTGTTAATTCTTTCCTTAGAATTTAGAGATATGATTCCAAATGAAAATATTCCAAGACAAGGTAATTTCTTGACTTAAGACAGATGTTCACATTTAAGTGTAAACTGCAGGACTTAAGAACTTTACCAGCGTTGTATTCACCATGAACATTTCCAGGAGTGTAGTTCATTAAACATTGTGGAGGAAAGAGAGAAGAGGGTACTTTACAGACTTTGAAATGAGGTGTTGTGGAAATGGAGAAAAAGACCCAGAAAAAGGAAATCTACGACCTCAATGATAGCTTTCACGTGCTTTCTAAGTTTGCTGGAGGGTCAGTCAATACCATCTCAGTGTCAGTAGCAGATCCTGAGCTGACTTGATCCCTTCAGATCCTAGTAGACACAAAACATGATTTTTGCTTTGCCTAGTCTCTCATGTTTAACTTTTCTGCTATAGACTCAGAGTGTTATATATAGCACTTTAGGTGCTGTGACTCTTCTCCAACTCATTGGCAGTTCATTTCCCCCTTTTCTAAGAGAACACTTTAGGCAGACTGATTGCCTTATTCCCCACTCTCTGAAATAGAGGAGTGCTCTTTAGCACTTTTACCCTTTGGAAATATAAAATCACTCAAGGGCTTTCATATTTTCAAAGGGCAGAAGCAACTTTAGCAAGTGAAAAAGAGTGCAAATAGTTGAATGATTTTTTTTTAAGTCCCATAATGAAAATATATATAACATATATCCTCTGGCCTCTTGTGTGTGAATACTGGTAGTAGTGGAGGTAGAAAATATGCTCTGAAATATTGGTTTCATGATCTGCTCTGTTTTGTTTGCTTGTTCAGTAGAGAAGAAAAATGCATTTGTTGTTGTTCATGTCCCCATGCCTTCCAAAATTTAGCATAGCTCCTCAAGTTCCAAATTCAGAACCACAAATTTCCCCCACTTTTGCTATGATTGGCCAATTCCTATCGCCCCAGTGAATGCAATCACAACCACCAAGAACCTGGCAAGACTGTTCTTGAGTGAATTTTGCCTTCTGAGCATCAGGTATTGTTATGTCTCCTGGAAATGGTAGAGAGAAAGGTACACCTGTCATCTCAGCAACAAATAAATGAACTGCTAGACAGTCACGTTATCTTAGGTCTCTGCTGCACTGTCATGCAACTTGAGAACAGTCCATCATCTGGGGCTGCCATATTTCACATCTGTAAGACACTTACTATAAGAGCTACGGAAATAAGCAAATAACTCAGGACTCGTTGGCAGCACCAGTCTATGGCATTCCATGTTAGAATAGGCTATGGGCCAACTTTTTTCAAAGTTTGCTATCTCTTTCAAAGTATTGTCTCTCTAAATATGTTTTCTCTATACTTTGTTCAATTATTGTTCATCTGCTTTAGTTCATTTTTCCCTGTAAATGGAGACTATTAATATCGTTACCGATTATAATGATAAAACTCACCAGTGCTAGAAGTAATGGTTTTTCTTGGTCATATCAGCAGTGAAAGCATTAATCACAGTGCCCGAAGAGATAACTTGATGGCACATTCTGCTGTGACTATCTTCCAAGCACCTGACTTCATCAGGAGGCGTTTGTTTTCAGTGTTAGCTTGAGTCCGACCCTGGTCGATATGCGAACAGCAATGTCACTCTAGTGACTTGGTGGAAGCATCATGACTCTCCTTTTAAATCTGCCTGCACAGGAGACTTTGGTTCAGAGCAGGCTAGAGTCCTCCCGGCAGTTAAGTCAAGCTTTTCCTTGAGTTTACTGCAGAGAGACAATTAATTGTGAAACCATGTAAGAGTTTATGATGCTGCTTCAGATGGACTTGCCCATCAAAGGACCACTTAAAATTCATGCAGAGTCGCAACTGTGAAGGAATACCTAAGACTCATAAATAAGGCAAACCTATCTTAATTTATTGCTGGTACCTTCTCTACCCATTGAGCCATTCAGAACCTTGCACAATTGATGTTTCTTTCCTCCAGTTATTTCAGTAAAAAATGAACTCTATTTTATGCCACACAAGCATACTAATAAACTAGTGTTTCGCTGCTTATAAAGGCAAACTGTCACCTGTTAAAATATGTAACTGTCATAGAAAGATAAAAAAGGATCATTTAATCATGATGAACAATGTGTATGTGGCATAAGTAGAATCCCAAAGGTAAACAGCAGTTTATTATGTTAGGGCCAGTCAGAGCTATTTTTCAGGGGAGGGAGGGGTTTCACTCCTTGGCTTACTCTTTTCTATTGGAGGGAAGACATAGCTGGGATTGAAAATGATCTGTCACTTTTTCTTTTAATGAAATCTCATTAATGGTGTTCAGAACATGAGCTGTAATTGTCACAGGTGGAGGCAGGGCTTTTTTGTTGTTCTTATAAGGGAGTATTTTTTTGTTGACACACTGATTATGTAACTCTGGACCTGATACTAGTTCTCCATCTTCATAGTAGGCATCCCCTTTCAGAGCCTGATAATGGTCAAAATTCAATTTGAGGTTCCATGGTGGCAATGGTGAGGTAGAAGAAATATTTTTCTCACCAGATTTTTTGAGCCGCTATTTAGGATTCTTGAATCTCAATATCTGTAGTAGAGTTGAAAAATTCTGACCCGAATTCATGTTTAGACTCTGCTAGTTCTAAATTGTGTGACTTTGGGTAAGTCTAGTCAAAATTATTTATAACCCACTTGCTGTGTAATGGGTATTGTGCTAAGTTCCAGGCAAGTCACTTACCGTCTCTCTGTGCCTCATTTTATTCAACTGTAAAATGAGAGGGTTGAATTAAATTATCACTGATATTCCCTCCAATTCTATAATCGTATGATGCCAAATATTAAGAATTAAATTAATGCTTCCTAGTAAATTTAACTCTTCACTCTTCAAGAGACAGCTGATGGATGAGTCTTGAACCATTTTTTTTTAAACTGTCCTGTGTGGTCTAAGATCTGTAGATTAAGGGCTGGAGGGAAACTTAAGGATTATCATTCTCAAACCTCTCACTTTACAGGTGAGGAATATGAACCCAAATCCTCTGGCTCCAAAGGTTGCCATGTTCCTACTGCACCAGGTCAGTATAGCTAAAGGAAGTTTGAAAGACCTTACAAATCACTTACCCTGGTTTGTCTCAGTTTTCTCCTTTGCAAAATGAGCTGAAGAAGGAAACAGCAAACCTCTCTAGCATCTTTGCCAAAAAATTCTGAAATGGGGTCATGAAGAGTCAGAAATGACTGAAATGACTAAACAACAACAACAACAAATATGTGCATTAGTGCTTTTATAGGAATTATTGACTCTCAGAATTCCAAAGAGACTTCCATCTAACCCAGCCATATCTGAGCAGAAATCGTTTGTATAGCAAGCTAGTGATTACCTGCTCTACACTTGAAGACAACCATTGACAGTGGGATAAATAAGTTGTGTTTATTTTAATATTCCTCAAGGGTCTTCTTAGCAGCAGATGCTCCTAACTAGATGTTCATCCAGTTTCTGTTAAATAGTGTTCAAGATCCTGAGATCATTTTCTTTGATATTAAGAAGGTTATCCAATGTGGAGGTGATCCAAAGAAATGAAGAGTAAGTTACATAACAAACCAGTCTCCATAATGCATACTCTTACCCTACCTCTTCCAATGTGTCTGTTCTGATTCCCAATGAACATGTGTTTATGCTAAATAATGTCTACTGAATAAACACTGCATATTTTAAAAATTGTGTAAATATTTGCCTGATGGCAGGCCCTGGTTTCTTAAATATTTGGCCTTGTTATGGTAAATGCAATTTAGAAATGATTTAAACACTTCAGTATTTATATGATTGAGGAAAATACCCTCACTAGGAAAAAATAATCCTTCTCATCAACAAAAAATAATAGTATTTGTGCGTAATAAGAAACTTGGCTCTCTAATACACTTGAGGAGCCTAAGATATCAGCCTAAAGGAGTTAGACCATATTCACTGCCTATGTGGAGATTCCAGGTGGTATAGTCTCAGGGGTGAGAAATTAGGATTCCTTAGGTTTAGGTTTTTGTTCTAAAAGCTTTACTATTATTTTGCTTGGAGAAAGTGGCAATAAAATTCTCTGGCTTTCATTTTCTATGAAGAGATTTGAAGGCTATGGTGATTGTGTCTGTAAATAATTTTGAAAAGATGAACACTGCAGCAATTAAAGATGGTATTTTTAATACCAAGTGTCATAGGGGATTTTGGCAAAATGACAAATGAATGAAATTGATCAGTTGCAACATCTTAAGTATGTTTCATTTAAGACTCTAGCAGAAAGACTCCCTATTCAAAAGTATGCATGGACAGTCAAAAAATAGAACCTGCAGTTTAAAAAGAAGGCTTATTAATAGTAGAATGAGTGAATGAATGAATGAAAAAAAGCATTTATTAAAGGATTGAAATTTAAGAATTTCACAAAGGACCAGGTTTCATCAATTAACTCACATGCTAGAGACAGATGAAAATTTTTATTTTATTTTGAAGTAAAATTATAATATTTTCTTTTAATTATTTGTATTTAAAATGTATTTTATAGGGGAAATTATAGTAATAATGTAATTTAGTATTAAAGATGATATTTTATAATATAATATTTAATAATAAAATAATTTAGAAAATATTGTATTAACTTGATATGCCTGATCTTTCTAGTGTTAAGAAAATTTACTAGGTTCCAAGGACTCTACTAAGTGCTGGGGCATAGAAATACAAGAATGAGATATCCCTTAAAGAGTTTGTATTCTAATAGATCAGATTAACACAGGTAGATGAATACTAGCTAAGGAAAGGTGTTTTGGTTTTTGGAAGCCTGGGAGACTCAGAATCAGCATTTGAAGAGTTGATTGACAATCCTTTTCCAATAGCAATAACAATATTGATTTGATTATAGATCTAGAGTTGAAAGAGGAGAAGACTGTTTAGGTATCCTAATAGACATAAAATGTGGAGGATTAACAGGGAAAGTTATTAAGAGGATGAGTTTTTCTGGAGGTGGAATAGGGCAGAGCAGAATTCTTTAATCTTTGAGATTATAGAGTAGATGGTAAAAAATGGGTAAAAATTATGGCATGACTTAGAAGAAGATGAAGGGAAATTCACAGAATGTTGCAACCTCAGAACAGGCCTGGGATCTAGCCTAATGGATACCACATCAAGGATGCCTTCTACAACCATAAACGTGAAAGAGCTATGGAATCTTAATAGGCTAGTGCATCAATATATGCAGTGTCTAAGGATGTTCCATGGGATAGGGTGAGGTGAAACTAGATAGGATGAATTCAAGAAAATTGATATTTAGGGAAAATATGCCACTTGAAAGTTGAACACAAATCTTAGGACTTTTCTTCCTGTCAGACTACAGGATATCATTCCCTCTCATCCCTCCTTCCTCACCACCTCCTACTCCCTACACATTTCTGGAAAAGAGCTAGAGTATCTTCTTTTAATCTTTTATTCTCTTTATGACTCACATCATTTGATGATAATCTTCAAATATAAAACTGAAGGTGAATTCCTACTTGAAGCATTGATGCCTGAGAACCTAGATTGAACTGAGAAGGTCCATATGAAGAATAGTCTGTTAAAACCATGGAACAATGAATACTCAAGTTTCATTTTTCCATACAGCAGTACTTGCTACTTTTAGGGGAAAAAAATTACTCCTATGATTCTTATGTTCAAAATAATGGAATCTCAATGTGAAGAAACTATAGAAACCATTTAGACTAACATGAATCAGAATCTTCTCTAAATACATTTGGTAAATTCTCATCATCTTTCTCTTGGGGATCTTCAAATACTACAGGCTTTTCTTTTGCCTTTTTTTTTTATTTTTGAGTCAGTCAGAGTTAAATGACTTGCCCAACATCACATAACTAATGAATGTTGGAAGTCAGATTTGAATTTAGATCCCCCTGACTCCAGGACCAGTGCTCTATATACTAAGCCACCTCACTATCCTCAATACTTTTTTTCAACTAATGTTTGGATATGACTCATTCTTATGATGATGTCATATATGTAATGGAAGGCCATGCCCATTGGATAAAAGTAAAGTAACAAAATCATAATAAAACTGATTAATTTGTTTGTTGGATTTTTGTCCCATGCTTTATCATGTATACATTTTATCATTGTTCTAGAAGAGATTGTTTGCCTTTTTTTTTTGACATGGACTCCTGTGGCAATCTAATAAAGTCTATGAAACTCTTCTCAAAACATTGTTTTCAAATGCATAAAATGCATAGGATTGCAAAGAAAACCATTTGAAATACAGTTATCAAAATACTAGAAACTAATTTCATATCTTCTGGGTTAAGAACACTTTCCCTAGAAGGTTAGCGTACTTTTAACATCTGAAATAGATTTGACTGTTCTCTGTCTGCATTATTTCATATTATCTCTGTCTATACCTTTTATAAATCATCAGGTGCTTTTTTGTTCCTTGGCAGTCCTCCCAACCACCCTCATTCTTCAGTCTGTCCAATTATAATTTCACAATTTGATTGTAAATGAATGTTGTTCCTGCATCCATAATCTTGACTGTCAGCTCTGGGTGCCTTGCAGTAGACATTATTTTGGGGGGAATCTAGGAAATTCTTTTAATTTTGTTCTTTGTTTTCATGCTAGGGTGGTAGTTTAGAGACAGAGATAGACAGAGCAAGGGAGTAAGACAGAAAGAGATAAAGAGAGAGAGAGAGAGAGAGACATGTGTAATCATAAATTATAAATTATGTATATTTTTATCTATTTCATATACACACTGATTCATACCAGAGTACAATGGTAGTTGCAATTATAGTATTTATTATTCAGCAGAACTTGTTGAGGTATAACTGGGAGACTTTCAGAAGCATAAGAAGAGGCAACATATTGTTTGGAACAGCTTGTTCCTAGGACATCATAATGGCTTTAAATTTGAAGGTATATAAATGAAGAACCCGTCCATTTTATTAGAAGTGAGTACCTTCATCTGTTCTTTATTGGAAATGACTATCCTTGGTAGCCTCAAACTCAAAATATTTCTAGTAAGGAGATTGACTCTTCTACTCCCCCTGCTCCCAACACAGTTCCTCTCTCTCTCTCTCTCTCTCTCTCTCTCTCTCTCTCTCTCTCTCTCTCTCTCCCTCTCTCTCTCTCTCTCTCTCTCTCACAGACACACACACACACACACACACACACACACACATACACACACACATTCATATGAAAATTCAGACCCATTGCCCATTTCACTTTTCTTTCCCATTTACTCTAAAATCTTTATTTTATTTTTTAAGAGTCTTTGCAGTTTTTATAAAGGAATTAAGGGACTTTTAGTCTTCCTTTTCCTCACAGTGGTCAGATGAATGTTTAGTCAGTAACGTTGGAAAACCTATTCCTCTGATTGTATGAAGACTACAATTAACTCTCAATTATCCATATGCAGATTATCACTTTTCCATTCTGTAATAGATTACTTATTATAATTACTTTATCCCAAATAGATTAGGCTGCCATTTTTTGCATATTCTTCTAGGCCACCTTCCTCTCCCAAAGTCAACTAACATGTAAAATCCAGGAAACACAAATTAATTTTAATTTATGTCTAAGCAAAACAGAGTAAGTTGACAAATCTAATCTATAAAATCTAGCATATTTCAAAGTCAGTCCAGTTACTGACAATGAAAAAGCACAGAAATAGGGAATCAGGAGACCCAGGTTTGAGTCAATGGACAAAGGGCTGGCTCTACAATCAGAGGATGGGAGAAAGAATCTCACTTCTACTACTTATACCCTATGGGACCTCAGACAAGTCTCTTTACTTACTGAATTTTCTGTTCTTCATCTGTAAAATATGGAGACTCAACTAGATATTTGAGGTCCCTGACAATTCTTAATCTATTGTCCTATGACATGCCCTTGCCCCTGCTTCATCTCAGGATTGAGTATTCCATTTCTGGACATCTCCAATTGTTAAGATTTTTTTTTAAATTTAAATATAAAACCTTCCTCTCTGCTACTCAGTATTTCTATATGAAATAGGCCTTCCTTAGGCCGTATAGTTTTGTTATTGACTTTTATCTGTATTGAATAGTCATTTCGCCTAAAACCTTACCTTTCATTTTGAAGCCGTTGTTAGAACAAAGAAAAAATAATGCTTTTACTCAAAAAGAGACCACTTCATTTTTATTAAGGTCACTCCATTAGATACCATCTTCTTTATGTGGTTTTTGCTTGATTAGTTCATTTCTAATGCTGAATGGCCTTTTGTCATGCATAAATGGCAATAATAAAAAATTTCAAAATATCGAGTATATTATGCACCTCTTTATTCCAGGGAGTCACAGACAGTGTATATTTGTGTGCTTTCTGTGTGTGTGTTCTGTGTGTGTGTGTGTATGCATGTACATAAGATTATTTGCATAGGAAATAGTGATGTAGTTTGGTGTTTTCCTCAAATTAAAAATAAAACCTTTGTGTCCTGTCAGACACTGAATTATAAGACATGAGATCAAGCTTTGCTGTTAATTTGTATTTTTATGAACCTCTTAGTTTTGTACAAGTCTATAGTAGACACCTGCTCCATGGCCGTTTAAAACAGTGCCTCATAATGTACAGTAAATTTATAGGCCATCATCTCTTCAAGCTGCCAGCTTATGCCACTGTACTTATGGCTGCAATAAAAAAAATAGCTATTTATTTCTTTAACTTTTAACATTGAAATGTGCCCCAAAGGTATATTATAATATATTTCAGGAAATGGCCAACTGCCATTCTTCATCAGTAAAACACATCCATTTGGGTCAGTCATGTATTTAAAAAATATATACCACCCAAACCCCCAGTGATTCATCAAGCTAGATTAATGACTTCTCTACCTCTATTTACATGGCTGGAAAATATATCTCCTCATCTCTTTGACTGGGCAGATTTGTATACTAGATTTTGTGTAGATGTTAAAAAAGAAATTAGAGTTGTTAAGATAACATTTGGATGCCCTTTTTGCCACTGGTGGGGTTAAAAATCATTGGGTGGGCAACAGTTGACGTAACAGCTCTTTTTCAACTACATGTATCCTTCACTCTGGCCTAGGTATAACATATGGTTAATTTGCCCACCCCTGCAATACAATCAGGTCTCAGGGAAAACTCAGCAGCTGGAAGTTGGATAATAATTGTTTTTGACCAAAAAGTACTGACTTTGAGTTTCAAACATGGAACAGTGAGGTGACTCTGGTTGTTTGTGCATACAAAAACTAAGATTTAGTTTAGTAGATTTTGGATTTAGTAGTTTAGTAGATTTCATACCTACATTTCAGAATGTTTTTTGAAGAAAAATGGTTATAGTAGACTTATCAGCTTCAACAATTTTTAATGAACTTCTTTTCTCATTGATGTGGAAGCTCCCCCTACTGGTACAGACTGAAATTAATCCATGCCTTTTCATTCTATGCAATTCCCATTTAATGACTTTTCAGCAAATGCCTCTGAAGTAGAGGTTTTCAAACCACAGACCAGACCAGACTAGCCACCTGTTTTTGTACACCCTCCATGCAAAGAATGTTTCTTTTCCATTTTAAAATAAAAGTTTATTAGATTTTAAAAGTCTAAAGTAATTCTTATTAGCACCTGGGACAACTCTGCTCCAGAGGATCCTACCAGTTTAGTAGTGACTTTATTCTGATTCTTGAAATTTATTGTGGATGATACCGATAGTCAAGTCTGCCTCATTTACAATTCATTTTTGGTCTCATTGATGTAGTTATGTCATTCATTGAATAGTGTAGTCTCCTCTAAAGTTACTTTCCATACATTCTATATTTATCTTTTACATATTGATTGGTTATATTGACTCACTGTTTTTCTTTTCTTATTTTTCTGATTCTTAGCACTTAACACAGTAATTGGTATGTAGCAAATATTGAATAAATGCTTATTGATTGTCAATCTGATGGATTACACTTGTATCCGCCATACTT
This sequence comes from Potorous gilbertii, assembly GCA_028658325.1. Taxonomy (NCBI): domain Eukaryota; kingdom Metazoa; phylum Chordata; class Mammalia; order Diprotodontia; family Potoroidae; genus Potorous; species Potorous gilbertii. Next base: position 192,155,712 of record CM053769.1, read on the forward strand.
CTTTACCTAGTTATTTGGATCACCTCCAATTTTGATTGATCTGAGATCATTAGCATTATTCGCAGCAATAAAGCACCACCAGGAGAATGTTATTATTTTTTCTACTCAGTGATGATGATGATGATATGATGATGATGAAGATAATGATATGATGATACATGATGATGGTGACAGTGACAACAACAATGACCTCTGATGACAGGTAACATGGTAGGAAGAGTGTCTTTTGCCATGGGAATCAAATCAATACTACCATTATCTCCCCTAAGACCATAATGGAGGCAGTCCAGGATCCTAAGAGCCCTGTCAATAACAGTATCCCAAAGCCACCAGCCCTGTGTAGTGCCAGTGAGATATTCACAACATTTACAGTAGCCACGAGTCCCTGGTGCAATTCTGAATTACAAAATACAACAGACTTTCCACATGGAAGACCAAACCAAAACATTTATTCAGACACCGGAAAGCCAATTCCATCATAGCAACAAATCACAAGCACGCTCCCTTAAACAAAATCACAAACAAGCTCTCTCTCACTCACCCTAGCCAGCTGCCTGCTTGTCTGCATCCTTCCTAGTTCTGGCTGCTCTCACCTAAGTTCCTCTCAGCTCTGCTCTAGCTCTGCCTCTTCCTGTTTCACCCTTTCTGCTCTACCCCTTCCTGTTCCATGTTACTTAAACTCATGAGACACAGGCTTTCATGTAACTTAAGCAGGTCACATGAGCCTATTAATGGATGGGAAAGATCTTTCCATTAAGAAGCAAAATTATATTAAGAATCAGCAAAAATGCATTATCCATACGGCCTGTTTCCAGTCCAATTTCTATTGCTGTCATTGGAGGGAAAAATCATGGTGCAGAAAGGCCTGGGTTCTTAATCACCATCAGAAACAAGAACAACTCCTCAGCAGCTGCCGTCAACAGGCAGAGGAGTACAAGAGCTTTAGGAATAAAAATGTGATTCTAACCACCAACATTGCTTCCAGGATAGCTCTCACAGCCATCATCTGGGTAAATAACTCCATTGGAGAAGGGACCAGGCATCTCCACCGAATTTCCAATGAACTTCCACGTACAGGGCAGGCAAGCCAAGCTGGCTGGAGCAACAAGGCACCCTGAGAGAGGAACGAGAGGTAGCATGTGGCAGGAACATCAAACCACCACTACCTTAATTAGCCTCCCCATGGTTACTGATAGACAGCCCAGGACCCTGAAGCTACAAGCAATGCTTCCAGCCTAATACCAACAGAATTATCCTGAAAAGTGACCTCCCATGGCAAAGAAACCTGACAACTGCTCGTGCAGGTATTAGTGCCACATGTTTTAAAGACCCTTCTAGAAAAGAAAGTTCTTGTTCTTTTCACCAACCGCCTTGATGCTATCAAATGGTTTTGGACGCAGAAACTGAATGGATTTTTTTTCAATGGAAACAACATTTAAGATAAGGTATTACTTTCTGCTTTGCTGCGGCACCAGAAGGACCATGGGACTTTTCCATCTAACTTCTGTTGGAAACCTCCCATCTTCATTGTCTCCCCCATTAGGATGGGAATTCCTTGGGAGCAGGGACTTTCTGACTTTTATATTTGTAGCCTTTACATAGTACGTAGCATACAGTGAAGTGCTTGGTAGATCCTTCATTCATTCACTCATTCAAAAATTCTTTCTCAAAGTCCTACTTCTGGTGCTTTATGTGATCCTAGGCAAATTACTAAACTTAATAGGATCTCAGAAACCTTCTAAGGATACAATTTGCATAAGAGTTTCTCATCTTTATTAGTAGAATTAATTTCTTAACTGGGAGGTCCTTTCACTAATGGTATCACAGGTAGTTATGGGATGGGGGGCGAATAGCTGCTGCTTATACACTATGTAAAGTATACTTATATAAAGTATAGCACTCTGAGGTCTGTAGAAAATTTTTTATTATGTTACTTGATCCTCTTAAAACACTTTTTAATTGGCTTTACAGATGAGGAAACTGAGGCAGAGAGGTTAATTGACTTACAATCCAGTTCTACAGCTAATAAATGGTAAAAATAGAAATAGAATATGCTTTACCACCTACCAGCCAACAACCTCTCTGGAAACCTCTAAGGTCTCTAAGAAGAAAAAAAGTTCAAATTGATTAGCTGTAGCCAATTAAATCAATTATGATAAGTGCACTAATATATATATCTTCTGAGTATAATTGGATTATTCTGGTACTCCACATAACTTAAACAGATAAGGGCAGCAACACTTGGAAGGGCACTTGGCTTCTCAGCTAGCTGGGAAAAAATATTAAGTTCAATGGCTGATATTTCTATTTCACATGAGGGTTTATAAACCACTTTATGTCATCTCAGCTGGTCTTCGTAGCAACCCTGTGAGCAACAGTGTGATTGTCATTCAAGCTTTATAGATGAAGAAACTGAAAGGTTAGTGGTTTGTCCAAAGGCTCGCCTCTTCTGAGTGAGTATGTGATGCATTCAAGATGGAGAGGTGTTTATTATAGCTTTGTAATCATTTTTCTTTCCATTATACCACTGCTGTTTCTCACGTAGAAGGTGGTTCAGGATGAAGGGATGGGGAAGTGGAAAGGGAATAAGCATGTATATATCTACCCCCGACTATGTTCCAGGAATGTAGTGCTTTTTTCTTACAAAAACACACACGTGTACACACACATGTACACACATGTACACACGTGTACACATACACACAAACAAGCATTATCTCATTTGAGCCTCATCATAATCCTAAGGAAAAGGTATTTCCATTATTATCTCCATTTTACACTTGAAGAAACTGAGGCAAAAAGAGGTTAAATGACTTTCCCGGAGTCATGAAGCTAGTAAAGGTCTAAAACCGGATTTGAACTCAGGTCTTCCTGACTCCAGGTCCAGCACTCTATCCATTATGCCACTGAGATGAAATTAAGTGCTGTCATATAAGTATTCTGGATTTGTGATATTATTTTGTCCTTTGGAATCATAACCTATATGCTTTATAAGTAAGATTATTATGTGGTAAACACATAATCTTTGCGTTTTATTGGTAAATAAATCTCCTTATTCTGAAGACTATGCCATTGCGTATTAAAGAATTCCTGGCCTATACAGTTTCCAAAAAGGCTAGCCAATTTCAATATTCTTCAATAAACATTTATCAAATTTCTGCTGTATGCAGAACAACTTTATCTACCTCTCAGAGACACATAAAGCTTATATATATATCAAAGTTCTGGCAGTGGTTGTCCCCTCAGAGAGAATATTCAGGAGAATAAAGGACACAGAAAATTGTAAAACAGTTCTATTGGTATTAGAAAGTTGCTAAGGAAAGATCTGAGAGAAATGGTCAGTGCTGACAGGGAGGCAATAGGGGAAGTTTTGTAAGGGAAGTAGGGTACGATTTGAGTCTTAAACAATGTGTGGGCATTTGTGATGTTAATTAGATCTTTCCCTGCCATTAATAGACCTCAAGTACCTTTTGTTATTCTACTGAGGCAGAGTCAGAGAGTCCTGCCTTCTAGCTCTGAAAAATGTGTCAGTACTTCGAGGTGAGGTCTTCCTTTGGGGCTTACTCTTTGGAGGTTTGTTTGGTGAGATGAGTCTCTGGGCAGCTGCTAAGGAGAACCCACCCCCCCCCACAACCCCTCTCTTGGGTAACTGTGCATGTACGGTAAAACAGCTGCATATGTCTATTGATCTGTTGACCTCCCAGTTAAGTATTATATTGTATTGCTTATAGTCAGGTATCTGGAAACCCTGTATGTTGATCTTTATTTCACTGTATTTTCTCCGAAGTTCAGGCAGGGTGCTGACTTTTTCCCCTGAACTAAGTGAATAACATATATGTGCTTGATTGAAATGATTGTTGACCCCTCGAAAGTTGCCTTTCCTTTTAGAAAAGCAGATCAAAGAACCTGTACAGAAGGCCCTCCTGTGTATGTTGGGGTCCTTGCTAACAGCATTCTACAGGGCAGAGGGGATATCATGATCAAATACATAGAGGCAGGAAAGCAAAGAGGGTGCTGAGGACGTATAGGGAATAGACCTGTTTGGTTGGAGGAAAGTATATACAGGAAAAAAAAAATGAAAAGGCTGGAACATTTCTCAGAATAGTCTTTTCAAATGCATAAAATTAAATACATAGTATTACAGAAGAAACAAATTTTATTGAAATACAGTCATCAAAACCTATTTTAAAAAATTAAAATCAGACATCAGGTTAAAAACTCCTGTCTGTGCAAAGTACAAACAAGCTCATGGATTACCATTCTCTATATGAGAATACATATTTCCTGAGACATAATAACATATAGAGTAAATTCTAGCCTGTTGAATGTTTGAATTTGTGGAGAGACAAATATGGAGAGACAGAAACAGAGTTCCTACCAGTGTGGAAAATGAGGAGAATAAACAATTCACTTTTTCTTTTCAAGTGGTTTAGGAGAGCTCTAGAAGGATTTTTTTTGAGGCCATTTCTTTGTCTCTCCTTGAGGTAATACATATCAGATGCCAAACTGTCTGAGAAAGGGAGAAAAAATAGCAATCTGGGCTAAATTGAGTTTATAACCTGTTTACCCAACAAATATTGGCAGGGATTCAGTAATTGGTTTTCAAAGAGTAACTCTTTGTGAGGGTGTTGGTGTTTGCCAGTGGGTAGACTTGACATATGGACTCATGGCAAACCTGTTTTTCAGCCAGGAATATTACCCCCAAATCTCCTTCCTAGTGACATTCCTGTGTACTGCAAAGTAGTTTGTCTTCTAGGGGTATGATTAGAACATTTATTCCTTGCTCTAGTTATCTTCACACACATATGGAGTGACCAGCTGTCAGGATGTAGCCTCACAGAGCTGAGATTATTTTCTAAGATGTCCAAGTGTTTGTAGCTTCCACCGCCTGTTTGCCCCATCAAAAGAAGCATACAAACCCACTCTCCCTTGCCACTCCACGATTTTTCTCACCAGTGGTCCATTCGTGCCATTGTCACACGGCTTCATCCTGATTGTGACCCAGGCAACATTCAGTTTTACCTTTTCCTGGTTTATGGCTGCTACTTTAAGTTGTCCCCTCAGCAACAGACTCAGGGCAGGCTTGAAACTGAACTCTGACCTCATCAATCATCTTCATCTTTGCATCTTAAAATTGATTCCCTTCGTTCTTATACTTGCTTCACCCAACCGGATATCCTCCACTTTCCTCAATGCCTGGTGATGCCAAGCACAACTGAGAATTCTTAAGCTTGGGGTATTTTGAGTTTCCCCCACCTACATCCCACCTCTTCCTACTGAGTGAGTAGTGCAAAGGACAATCCAATACTCTAAAGATACTCTTTCAGTGAGACAGGCAGCTTCATTCCCCAGAGATTCCAGATCTGGGCTTTTTGTATTCCATATCACCTTTTGACAAATGGTGGAAGTCTATGACTCTTTCACAAAATAATGGTTTTAAATGTGCAAAATAAACACCATGATGTTCAACTGAATTTGTATTTAGTATTATTAATTATTATTGAGGGAAGCAATATGAAATAGTGGTTAAGTACGGGCCTTAGAATTACAAAGGTCTGCATTCATTTTTTTCTTTGACTTTCTAACTGGGTAAGCATAAATAAGTCATCCTCAGCTTCAGGTTTCTCATCTGTAAAATGGGATACTAACATAATGTGAATGATGGTTTGGCCCAAATGATAGAAAGTCAATCAAGACTCATTTATAAAGCTCTTACTATGTATACAGCATTATGTTATGTGCAGGGAATGCAAATACAGTGTGTCCAAAAAGACTTTGTAAAGTTTTAGGTTTACCTGTAAAGCTAAGGTTTTGGGGGACTTTCTATAAAAGCAAAAACCTTTCCTCAAGGAGCTAAGGTTCCAATGGGGGAAACAAGCAAAACAAGCAAACAGTTATGTACATACAAGGTTTATTCAGGGTAAATTGAAAGTAATCTCAAAGGTAAGGTCTTAGCTTTGTAGCATTAGGATTAGTGAAGGTATTTGGCAGAAGGTGGAATCTGAACAGAACTCAGAAGTAATACAGGGCAATCAGGGGCAGAGGTGAGGAGGGGAAGTATGCCAGATGTAGGGGACTGTCATTGACAATGAATAGAATTGGGAGATGGAGTGGCCCATGTGAGAAACTCTTCCGGATGGTAGTGTAAGTAGAAGTGTAGGAAGGGGCCAGATTGTAAGGGGTTTGAAAGTGAAACAGAACATTTTATATTTGATCCTGGATGCTACAGTGAGCCACTGTTTAATGTGTAAGGGAGTAATGGTCAGACCTGAGATTAAGGAAGATCACCTTGGCAACTGAGTAGAGGATAGACTGGAGTGGGGAGAGATTTGAGGAAAGGGGGCAAGCTAGGTACAAGTCCTGCATGATACATGTTCTGACTGTGATCCTGGACAAGTCACTCAATCACTTATTATGCCCAGAAAACTCTCTAAGACAGGGTGGGCCACATGTGGCCTTGAGGCCACAGGTTTGCCATTTCTGCTCCAAAGCTGTAAATTTCAGAGCAATTGATAGACTGCATTGATACAAAGATTTTTTTTAATTAATTAATTTATTTAACTTTTCAAAATTCATTTGCACAAAATTTTGGGTTCCAAATTTTCTCCCCATTTGTCCCCTCCCCCCACTCCAAAACGCTGAGCATTCTAATTGTCACTATCACCAGTCTGCCCTCCCTTCTAACATTCCTACCTTCCCTTATCCCCAACTTCTCTTTTGTTCTGTAGGGCAAGATAACTTTCTATACCCCATTATCTGTATTTCTATTTCCTAGTTGCAAGAACAATACTCAATAGTTCCTTAAACTTTGAGTTTCACCTTCTCGTCCTCCCTCCCTCCCCACTCATTCCCTTTGGGAAGGCGAGCAATTCAATATAGGCCATATCTGTGTAGTTTTGCAAATGACTTCCATAGTAGTTGTATTATATATGACTAACTATAATTCCCTCTATCCCATCCTGCCCCCCATTGCTTCTATTCTCTCTTTTGATCCTGTCCCTCCCCAAGATGGTTGACTTCAAATTGCTCCCTTCTCCCACTGCCTTCCCTTCTATCATCCTGCCCACCCTGCTGATCCCCTTCTCTGCCCCACTTTTCTGTATTGTAAGATAGATTTTCATACCAAAATGAGTATGCATTTTATTCCTTCCTTTAGTCGAATGTGATGAGAGTAAGCTTCATTTTTTTCTCACCTCCCCTCTTTTTCTCTCCAGTGAAAAGTCTTTTATTTGCCTCTTTTGTGAGAGATAACCTGCCCCATTCCATTTCTCCCTTTCTCCTCCTAATATATTTCTCTATCACTGCTTAATTTCATTTTTTTAAAGATATGATCCCATCCTATTCAATTCACCCTGTGCTCTGTCTCTCTGTCTGTATGTGTGTGTGTGTGTGTGTGTGTGTGTGTATGTGTGTGTGTATAATGCTACCAACTACCCAGATACTGAAACGTTTCAAGAGTTACAAATATTGTCTTTCCATGTAGGAATGTAAACAGTTCAACTTTAGTAAGTCCCTTATGATTTCTCTTTGCTGTTTACCCTTTCATGCTTCTCTTGATTCTTGTGTTTGAAGGTCAAATTTTCTTTTCAGCTCTGGTCTTTTCATCAAGAATGCTTGAAAGTCCTCAATTTCATTGAAAGACCACTTTTTCCCCTGAAGTATTACACTCAGTTTTGCTTGGTGGGTGATTCTTGGTTTAGTCCTAGTTCCTTTGACTTTTGGAATATCCTATTCTACACCCTTCGATCCCTTAATGTAGAAGCTGCTAGATCTTGTGTTATCCTGATTGCATTTTCACAATACTTGAAATATTTCTTTCTAACTGCTTGAAAATTTTCTCCTTGACCAGGGAACTCTGGAATTTGGCCACAATGTTCCTAGGAGTTTCTCTTTTTGGATCTCTTTCAGGAAGTGACCACTGGATTCTTTCAATACTTATTTTGTCCTCTTGTTCTAGAATATCAGGGCAGTTGTCCTTGATAATTTCATGAAAGATGATGTCTAGGCTC
>CM053769.1:192163820-192203906 GCA_028658325.1 Potorous gilbertii
TCTCCTGGATCTATTTTCCAGGTCAGGTTTTTTTTTTTCCCCAATGAGATATTTCACATTCTCTTTCATTTTTTTCATTCTTTTGGTTTTGTTTTGTGATTTCTTGGTTTCTCATAAAGTCATTAGCCTCCATCTGTTCCATTCTAATTTTGAAAGCACTATTTTCTTTAGTGAGCTTTTGAACCTCTTTTTTCCATTTGGCTAATTCTGCTTTTTAAGACATTCTTCTCCTCATTGGCTTTTTGAACCTCTTTTGCCAGTTGAGTTAGCCTATTTTTCAAGGTGTTTTTTTCTTCAGCATTTTTTGGGGGTCTCCTTTAGCAAGGTGCTGACCTACTTTTCATGCTTTTCTTGCATCTTTCTCATTCCTCTTCTCAGTTTTTCCTCCATCCGTCTAACTTGATTTTCAAAATCCTTTTTGAGCTCTTCCATGGCCTGAACCCATTGAATATCTATTTTGGATGTTTGGGATACAGAAGCCTTGACTTTTATGTTTCCCTGATGGTAAGCATTGTTTTTCCTCATCTGAAAGGATGGGAGGAGATATCTGTTCACCAAGAAAGTAACCTTCTATGGTTTTATTTTTTTTCCCCTTTTTTTGGTCATTTTCTCAACCAGTTACTTAACTTTTGGGTCCTTTGTCAAGAGTAGGGTATACTCTGGGGACCTGTAAGATCTCAGTTCCTCCAAGGTGGCACAATCAAGTGTGTACTGGTCCGGGCACAGGGAAGGATTTTTGTGCCCAGAATCTTAGCAGCATTTCCTCTCCACAGGCACCTGACCTCCAGTTCCGCCAAGCTAGCAATGGGAGGGGCACGGGATTCAGTCAAGCTGTGGGGGCAGGGCCTCTATTCAGTGTGAGACAAAGACCAGCTACCTCAGGGAGTCTACACAGGGCTGAGGTAAGACTCAGCTCTTCAGTGTCCCCAGGGGTTTTACGATCCAGCTATGGTCTCAGGCTGCTATAGGGGCTGCCCTGAGAACTCCTGCCGCCTGCCATATGTGAAGGCCCTTATCCCTTCCTGGCCAGCTGAATAAACACCATCACTGACCTTTGGTGCCTGCAGGTTGAGGGATCTTCGGATCCTCTGCTGCTGGGACTGGGGATTCCCAACTGGAGATTCCACCCCAGAGGGCTGTTCACAAGCTGAGGGTGGCCAAGGCTGGGCTGGGCTCCGAGCTCTGCTCTGTGTCCCATGCAACTGATGTTTTATATGTGCCTTTCAGGTCACCTTGGGCTGGAAATCTCCTCCACTCTGTTGTTTGCTGCTCCAAAATTTGTTGAGAGTCCCTCTCTACAGGTGTTTTATGGGCTGTGTGGGAGCAGCCTCCATATGTGTGTCTTTCTACTCTGCCATCTTGGCTCTGCCCTCGATAGAAAGATTTCTTAACAAGAGTGACCCATAACAATGAAATCATGGATTCAGAACAACCTTAGAACCCCTCCTCCTAACCCCCTAAAAAAGAAAAAAAACTTCACTTCTTCACAGGGCTATCATAAGGCAGGTAGGTGGTTCAGTAAATCAGATGCTAAAATTGAAGTAAGGAAAACCTGAATTCAAATTTAACCTAGGACATTTACTAACTGTATAAACTGCACTAGTTTATAGTGCATTTTATCCCTAAATGCCTCTGTTTACTCATCTGTAAAAAGGTATAATAACAGCTAACCCCCAGGATGGTTGCAAGGATCAAATGAAGTGGTATTTGTGAAGCAAAACACTATATAAATGCTAGCTATTATGATGAGGAGAAGAGTAAATGAGATGAGGTATTTAAAATATTTTGTGAACTTTAAGATGGTATATAAATTCCAACTGTCGTTATCATCATCATCAATTATAATCAAAAGCATTAATAATTTTGTTTTTCTCCTGAGTAAAAACTCCAGGAAAAGAGAAAAAAAACAAAAAAACTTTCATATCTTTTTTAAATGTAGTTCTGCTTTGTAAACTGTGAAACACTATGTAAATATGAGCTATTGTTATTATTTATGATGATGACTATCATGGTTCTTTGAATACAAGAGTTTTATTTGTAGGAAAAAACATAAAAATAGAAAACAATGGTACTTAATGTTCATCATCCTCAGCTGAGAAGTCTGAAAGCAGGAGTAATAAAGTCTTCCCTAATCTACCTGTGTCCTCCTCACCTTAGGTTGCTCTCCTCACAGATAAGCCCCCTGGAGCAAATCAATGATCTCTTGCTGACTTACCTTGCAAATGTAAATCTTAAAAACGGTAGCATTTTCCATCTCCAGCAGAATTATAAAATGAATTCAGGTAGAAGCTGAGTAGAGCTAAATATAGGACACTGAGGATTTCTTATAGGGGTGAGTTATTAGATATCTAAGTGGAGGAAAGTTACCCTATTAACATGTAACGCCTGTCCCAGGACCCATTGGTGTGGGACTTTTTCTTTTAGTGGAGATGAAGACCTTACCCCATGTGAGGGCCAGGATGAATTAGTGAGAGACAAAATCTTCAGTTCTCAGCCAATCTCCACTTTGGGGACTTTTCAAACAGAATTCCCATGCCAATGAATAGCAGTGGATTGGTCCAATTTTCAAGGCCTTCAAAAATAAAATGGATTTTGTCTTCCTGTGATGGTTTACATCTGACTCCACCTGGGTTAGGGGATAGGGAGGGTGAAGTAAATGATGATTCTAAGTTCCTTCCAGTGTTCAGATTTTTTAATATAATGTTTTTAGATGTTGAACTTTCAGAACTTGAATTTTGCATAGAAAGGGGAGTGTGGTGGATGTTAAAAGGAAAGAGATTGGCTTCCAGGCATTTTGTTTCTAGGCCTAGCTCTGTCATCTTTGCTATTTATCTTCTTTATCCATAAATGGGGAATACTAATATGGCAAAATCAAATGTGTTAGTTTAGCACACATTTATAAGAATTATAAAAATGTCAGTAGATTCCCGTAACACTTTAAAGTTTGACACAGCAATTCCTTTACAAGAGTCTTATAAGGTAGGTAGGACAATTTTGATTTTCTTTTTTTTAAAGGTTGCCATTGTTGTTGTGTTTGTCCTTCGTTTTCAAAGAGGACCATGACATCAAGATGATGACGTGATTTCCAGTTGACTTCGATTTGAGTGAGGGAGGGCTGTGCAAGGTCCCCAACCTCACTTTCTTCTCCTGAGCCATCTGGGTCCAGTGGCCTGATATTCATCAAGAGGACTGGAGATGGCCCAGAATGCAATGTGAGATGCTGGTCCTTTCTGCCTAAGGTCTTATCACATTCTCACTTTGAGTGAGATACACCCATTCAATGAACAGGTTTAAGTAGTTACTCAAGGGATAGCCCCTTTCATAATAACGATAAAAAAAAATCAAACTAAGAGGTAAAGACCCTCAGGTAAAAGAGAAACAATTACTATTTAGTAATTACCTTCACTCTGTGCTAAATTGGTGGGACTTGTTGTCCAGTCTATGAGGTCCAGATTGAAGTGAGTTTAAGGCTCAGTCTTTGACAAGATATGTAGCCAGTAAACCCAAAGGAAAAAAAAAGGCAGCTTTTGGCCATGGAGTATACCTTCCCTTGGCTAGAACACCAGAGGAGAGGGGAGAGGAGGGAAGGTTAGGGGATGGGAGGAGTGGGGAGGGATGGGGAGGGGAGAGATGCTACTCACTCACAGATTGTGTTTGATCTTGGTTACCTCTTCTGTTTTCATTTCCCCAAGTAGTATTTTGCTTCTGTAACAGCATCACAAGAAGCATGGGGTGTGGTGTGTAAAAATGATTAGGCTTGGAAAAGGGAGGTCTGAGTTTGAATCTCGGGTCTGGCATTTGGGGACTTTAATTCCTCCCTTATATGAAAAAAAAAAAAAAGAAAATTGTAATACCCAGGCTAAGCAACTTGGGATTGTATAAAGAATCTGATGAAAACCTATACAAAACATTTCTCAAACATAAAGCATTAGAGAAAGGTATTCTTCACAGACTTCTAGAATTAAAAGGAATCTAAAAATCTAAATAATACCTTAAAAAAATTCACAGGATAACAGATTAAGATATGGAAAGGGCCTCAGAGGTTATTGAATCCAACCTCCTCATTTTTTTAGTGATAAGAAATCTGCAACCCAGAGAGGTAAAGTGATTTACCTAAGGTCACACAGCTAATAGAAATTTGAAGAAGGATTTGAAGTCAGGTCTTCCTGACTCCTAGTCTTGTGTGCTATTGTCAACAACATCACAAAACTTACATGAAAACTAGGTTTGTTGCAAGAGAAAAGAACATACATGTGGAGCTCAAAGCCAAAGCAAAGAGTTTATAATCCATACAGAAGTTTACCCTTTTATGGCATTACTACAAAGGTAGGAGGAAAAACTAGAAATGTCCTTCTAAAGAGGAATGGCATGGGAAGGGAAAGGTGCAGTAAAGATGGGAAAAGGTCAAAATCCTTACCTAAAGGGAGGAGCAAGGTTATGGCAAATGCAGCATTCTTTTCACTTGGGAACTGCTAGATATGATGGTCTACAGGGGTCCTAGCTGCATAAGCAGTTTCTTAGCAGGGGATCCCTTAACATTAGTTAACACTACCCACTCCACAATTCTACCCTTCCCCCTCTCCCTCATATGTCTACCCAACCTTGGCTTAAAGATTTCTACTATGAAGGAACCTACCTACTGATGCATTTCCTTCCACTTTTATGTAGCTTTAATAATTCCTATAATAATAATTCCTAAGAACATTCAGTAATACTTGAAAGAGGAGTTATCAATTCCATGATTTTTTTCTGGTTGAGAAAATTAACAGTATACTACATCCTGAATCTAATACAGTGTCTTGTACATTGATTTTGAGAGTTGAAAGGAATCTTAGCAATCACATAGTACAAAGCATGACTCTAAAGGACTCCCTACTGTAACGTTCTCTACTAGAAGTCATCTAGTGTATGCTTTAAGATGACCATGGAGAGTGAATTTATGACCCCAAGAGGCACCCCATTATATTATTAGACAGCTCTAATTGTGAGAACATTTTTTCCTTGTACGCAACCTAAATTTACCTCTTTGTATATTCAAACCATTGTTCTGGTTATTGTCTTTACAAGTCCAATCTCTTTTTCTAGGCCGTGACCCATCAAATATTTGAGCACTGATGTCATGTTCCCACTGAGTCTTCCCTTCTCTAAGCTCAATATCCCCAGTTCCTTCACTCGATAAATGCTTGTGGATTGTTTTAGGCATGAGTTTGCCTAAATGACCTTTGAGATTTACTCCATCTTGGGAATCCTGTATGAGCAAAAATAAGTGACAATATTTGTACTACTTCCCAAGCCTATTGAGAAATGCTATAGAAATGGAAGTTATTAACTTCTGATCTAACCAAAATGAGGGTCTGTTGAATGAGGATTCCCTCTACTCCATGTGAAAGATACCCAAATTGCAAACTCTCAGACCTCCACTCTCAGGCTTGTGCTATATGGCACATTTCATATTGTCAGCTAACCAAAACAATTTACTGTAAGACTGTGAGAGTCAGAGATACCTTTTAGATTTCAACAGTCTCCACTGCTGATATGCAGTGATAAGATAGATCATAGAGTCTTCGTTCTGACAACTTCCAGAGAACAAGACACATAGGCTCCCTGCTCATCTAAGCTCTTAATACATAAGCATTTGATGCTGATGGAGTTGCTTCTGTATTGCCTGAATGTTTCAGAAAAGGGAATAAAAACTTGAGTTAACTAGAAAAAAAGGAGGAAGATGAAAGAAGAGGAGAGAAGAGACACAGAGAGAGAGTCAGAGAGAGAGAATTGGTGAATAACAAATAGTTAGGGTGGTATATTTTTGTGTACATATGAGATGGGGATGGACAGGACAGTTGAGTATTAAGAACCAGCTACCTCTCAGATTCAGTTCTATACTTATAATGCAAAGAGAGAAGCATTAAAAGAAAACATCAATTTCTTTGGCCTGTAAATTGCTCCCAGGCTGCCTCCCCCTTCACAGAGTAAGGAGAACTTGCATGTATTGTAGTTTCATGTCACATCAGTGAGTGATGAGGTAGGATTCCAAGTGTAGAGAACAGAGAAATAACATTCTCTTGGATGGCTATTTCCTCATTGCTTTTTCATGGGTGTTGACTTGGTCCTCTCTCTCTCCCCATGTGTCTCCCTGCTTATGATGAGCAACTAGCTCTTCAATGACCTTGCTTCCCTTCAGAAAGACAGGATCTTGTGGAGGCCAGCTGCAATTGCTCCTGGCTTTCCCACAGGCAAAAGATCTCTGGCTTCTGATGAACTACGAACTCAACCAATACAGAAAGAAGAATAAGCATCACTGGACTCAGCCTTATATAATCATAACATATGCAGGGAAAAGGAAAAGTGGGCTATGACATCGAGAGTTAAATCAATGATTCAAGCACAAATATGTGCTTTATGTGTATATATCAACTTGTATCTGCATATATACAACCATACACTCATGCTCATATTTATCTATACATTTATGTGTATATGTGCATGAAAGGAAATATATAGAAACAATTCACAGCCTTTGGAACACAAAGAAAGATAAAGTATGTGATGTTTCCTTGGTCTCTATAAGATGTTTGAATTACAGCATGTTTTTGGATGTGTAAATCCAGGCAATTAGATCTACCTTTAAAAAATCCCCTATTTTTGGAAAGATTGTGGTATAGTAAAAAAAGGAAATGATCTGAAGCCAGGTGACCTTAGTGTCAGTCCCCCAAATACTGACTTATATTAGCTGTAGCCTATGTGATCTTGGACTAGTCACTTTCCTATTGTGAGCCCCAATTTCCTCATGTGAGAGAATATTATTTCCAAAATGGGGGCTAAGGCTTCCTACAATCTCTACAATGGATTCTTCTCAATCACTCAGCATATATTTGTTAAGCAGTTGCTACATGACAGACACTGTGCTAGGTACCAAAATATAAGCACAAAGAAGGAAACTATATTTACTTGTAATTCACCTAGTCAACAGGATATGTAATCAGTCACTTAGAGAGGGTAGAAAAACTGATTACACCCCAGCCTCACTGCAATAATCACTTTTGTTACTTGTGTCCAACATAAGGGTTGCACACTCAAAGTGTTTATTGGTAAGGGTACATAACAAAAAATTTCAGAGAACACTCATCTAAGACCACCATTGCTGTCCATCCCAAACCATCTTCAAAGAATAACATACTCTTCCCAGAATCCCCTCTAGAGTCCACCATAATGTCCAGATCCGTACTGTTGGAATATTAGCTACATAATTTTATCTTTCCACATGTCTAATTAATATCAGTTACTAAATAGTAAATCTTTCTCTTTTACTTGGGAAACCTGAAGGTCTTTCCCTCCCAGTTTTGACTATTTTTTTTTTTTTATTAAAGAGGCCATCTTTTGAGTAACTACTTAAAGAAACCTATTCATTTGAATGGGTGCATCTCACTCAAAGTGAGAATGTGGTAAGACCTTAGCCTAAAAGGGCATCTCCAGTCCTCCTGATGAATATCAGGTCACTAGACCCAGATGGCTTGGAAGAAAAAAGTGAGGTTGGTGGCCTTGTGCAGCCCTCCCTCACCCAAATCAAAGTTAGCTGCATGTCATGTCATTATTTTAATGTCATGGTCCTCTTCAAGAACGAAGGACAAACGCAACGATAAAAAGCCAGAAAAGGATTATATGAATTAAATATTATACATCTCCTCTCTTGTTATGGAGAACAAATTCCCTTGTGATCTTTGTTAAACAGAATTTTTGTCCATACTGCCTTCTTACACATGATTCTTCTGTTTATCACAGCTCTCCCTTTCTGTCCTTGGTGTATGTTGTGTATAGGTTACGTGCTGCATGTATATGCTATACATCTATATCTTTAACTCTGAGAGATGCCAGTATTAGTAACTTGAAGCAATCTCTCTCAATCCTGCTCCCATTCCACACATAGTCTCACCCCCCGCTGTGTTTATATTAGATTGTACCATGGGCAGGTAGGTGACTTAGTGACTAGAGCTTGGAGTAAGAAAGACCTGAGTTCAAATGTGACCTCACACACTAACTGTATGACCCATGACCAATCACCTAACCCCATTTTCATCAGTTTCCTCATCTGTAAAATGAGCTGGAGAAGAAAATGGCAAATCACTCCACTATCTTTGCCAAGAAAAGTTCAAATGAAGTCACAAGGAGTCGGACACAATTGAGCAACAACAAAAACAAAAGCATTGAAGTCAAATAGAAGAGAAAAAAAACTACATTAGATTTGTAGTCAGAAGACCTTGATTGTAATAATGTCTGCTTCTATTTGTGGAGCCACAGAAAAGTCATTTTAATTCTTGGAAGCTCAGTTACTTCAGGAAAATGGGAATATGAATTACATTGCCAATCTCCAGAGTTGCAACCCCAAAAGTACTATGGAAAATAGAATTATTATTAAAAAAAAAAGGTTCATTCATATTGACTGCCCCCACTTCGTAATAGATCAGTGCAAATAATTTCATTTCTGTCTTCCCACCATGATGCCCTAATATCAATCAGCTAATAGGGAGGTGAGGACTTCAAACAGAATTAATGGAACTTTCTAAGCAGACTAATTATTGATTAGGCTTTCAAAATTATAGTGAGAGGCTTTTTAAAAGAATCCTCTATTTCTTCAGGCATATTTATTATTGCCTTGAAATATCAATAATCTTATCTACTAGATTTTCCATTTAAGTGTGGCAGTGCTTTATAAATCCCTAATGTTACTCTTGCTTATTTAAAAGCCAATACTTAGACTACATACCTTTCCACCAATTTTGTACTTGACCTTAGAAAATGAGTTTTCTCCATTGAAGAGAGAAATGAAAAAAATGAGTTACACTGTAGAAAGGTAGAGTATCATTCAATTCAGGGAAAAGAAGAATCCATCATTTTCCCTAATTTAATAAAATAGATTTTGAAAGTTTTAATCAGATATTTTAAAATTTTGTCAGTGTTTTTTACTAAGAATTCATGAAATTCCTAAAGGCCAATTTCATTTAACAAATGAATCTGAGATTCAATTATAGAGGGCAAAAATTGAAAACAAGTTTGATGAGGTCAGGTACTATTTCACTTTTTATCTGTATCTTCTGGTACCCAGATCAGTTCTTGGCACATAAAATGTGTGTAATAAGTACCCATTAATTGATTGATGGGTTGAATATTGCAATGGAAAGAACATGAAACTTTGAGTTTCAGGAAAAATTCAGAATGTAGCACTTCCATTTACTAGCTGTATGATCTTTAGCAAGCAATGTGACATCATTCTTGCTCAGTTTTCTTATATGTAAAATGAACATAATGATACCTGTGATACTTTCCTTAGAGGGCTATTGTGAAAAATGAGAAAATGGATGTAAAACATTTTGCAAACTGAAAAGCCCCCTACAAAATCATTGAATTATTCCTGCTATCATTATATTACTTTTTGGTGTACTTTTACCTAATTTCTTCCAATTAATAATTTTTTTTCTTCCTCCTAGACCTTCCTTCTCCCGAGAGAGGAGACAAAGAAAAATGAGTATCTCGTAACATCTGTATGTTAAGGAAAGGAACTTTTCACATTGACCATGTTCAAACATGTGTCTACCCTTCCATCTTGAGTTCATGACATCTCTCTCAGTAGGTGGTAGAATTCATCATCATAGTTCATCTGGAATTTTGGTTAATCATTGTGTTAATCAAGTGCTTAGGTCTTCTGAAGTTCTCTTTTTACAATGGCATTGTCATGTTATAGTCATACTTTTTCTGCAACCACAGAGTTAACCATGGTATAATAATACTTTCATTATCAAAAATAAGCAAGGCTTATCACACAAAAAGACATTCTAGACACGATTCTTATCGAGGGTCTTGGAGAATTACGATGTTTCTTCATCTGCCTTCTCCTTTGCAATGATCAGTTGGTATCTCTTAGCTATTTGAATAATTAGATTATAATAGAGCTAGCTGCCCACCTCCCACTGAGCCAGAGCTAGTGGTGATAGACCCGAAATGGAGTCACAAGAGATTAAGGTAATATCTTCTAGTCTTCTATTAGTTAGATGGACTTTTTTTAAAAATGATTTAAGTTTGGATGTTCCTTCAGATTCATAAATAACTTATATGTTTAGAGGCTTAGAGATGGGAATTAGTCCAAGTACTTCATATTACAGATGATGGATGATATTAAATGACTTGCCCAAAGTCATTTACTTAGTAAATATGAGACAAGATTTGAATCCAAATTTCCTAACTTCTAAACGATTACCCTTTCAACTGAATTATACTGCCTCTAAATCTGCTAAGAACTTTTTCCTGCAGAGCTGCCAGTACAGATACACGTTGCCACCCAAGATGATAGAACTGACACATAACTTTGGATCCTTCCACAATGGAATGTGACCAAGTTTGATCTGAAGTAGTAGGCAGAGCTTCTGATGTTCCTCTTCTTGCTTCCTGTCCCCCCTCTCTCCTTCTGACTGGCCACAGTACCTTTGCCTTCTCTTCTAGTGGCTGAGAAGTACCTCAGTTTTCCTTGGATCTTTTTTTTCCTCACCCTTTGAGTTGAGTGAAAGAATAGAGGACTGGCTTTCCTCTCATTCTTAGTCTCTGACAAGGAAGTGATTACCTGTTCTCCATCCCTCTCTCCTTCTTTGCTGTGGTTCAAACTTTCTTTTACCATGGGTATAGCAGAGGAACTAAGAGTTAACCCCGCTTTCTCCTGTTCTTTCCTTTCTCATTATCTCACCCCTTCACCTATAATCATCTTTCCTTCCCTACGTCTCTCTTTCTCTCTACCTCTCAATTCTTCTCTTCTCTAGTCTTCCCTTGTCTTGTCTTCTTTTCTTTTGTCCTCTGTCTGTCTGTCTCTCTCTGTCTCTGTCTCTCTGTCTCCGTCTCTCTCTCTGTCTCTCTCTCTCTCTCTCTCTCTCTCTCTCTCTCTCTCTCTATCTCTCTCTATCTGTATGTGTGTCTTCCCACATTCTTCTCCCTTCTCCCTGACCCCCTTTCCATTAGCTGGGTCTACAATTAAAAAAAGAGGAAAACAGTAGAAGTGGGGGAAAGGATGGGGATTTGGAGTCAGATGAACTCAATTTCACATCCTAAATGCTGATCCTGCCTCTTCCTACTTGTGTGACCTAGAGTAAGGTTTAGAACAGAAAATGTTGTATTCCCTCTAAACTCTAAATCCAAAACCTTACAAGTTGTTTAGATGATATTTGGGAAAATGAATAAAATGTTCACTGCTGCTAAGCTACAAAACTCAGCTTTTGGCAGCAAAAGAGAAAAACATGACTTCCAAAGCAAAATTAGAAATTAAAGTGGTGGAAGGACACAGAGGCTTTCCAATCATTTCCTTCACAACAATTGTGTTTGGTATGTGATAAAAGTATTATGGTCCCTATTTTACAAATGAGTAAATGGAAACCCAAAGAATTTAAGTAATTTCTCTATACTCATATATTTCTTAAAAAGAAGACCTGGCACGTAATCCTCAAAGTTCTAATCCATAAAGTCAGTCTATCCCTCCTGAGCTAGATGACTCATCTCCTTTTATATAATATTCCACAATTATTACATAGGAAGTATTTTTATTTTCTTAATCTGATTTTCATCTAGCCATTTTGAAATTTGAAATAAAAAGTGTGTACTTCTTTATTAAAATAATTATGTTTAACAGAATCATGTAGAAAACATCAGCTTGCTGTTTTAATCCAATTCAACCGAACAAGCATTTATTAAGCACCTACTATGCCAGGCACCATGCTAATGTCTGCAGATACAATTAAGAGAAAGATTGTACCTGCTATCCAGAAGTTTACAATCCAAAGGTGGTTAGAAATGTGGGGGCATAGGGATATGGTGGGATATACCAGGGGGTAACTGTCAGGAGGGCATTTTGTTCTATGGAGTTGAAACCAGATAGGCAGACAAAGTGAAGTAATTGTTTTAATCAAACAATATATTTACTTACATTTTTAGTTATACTCAACCACATTAATAATCAATTAAATTATAAATCATTCAACTCCTGATAATTTTGCATGTATTGACATCAATTATTACTAGAAAATAAATATAGAATAGACACTGGACCTAGGATTTCACTGGTACTAGAAACATCTGAATGAGAAAATTCCCTCTGCCAATTAACCCCAATCATACCAAGACAACTTTCTCTTGAATGTATAGGCTTAGAGAATTTCCTAGAGCAGTGATATCTTAATTAATTTGCCTAGGACCTATCCAAGATGTCTCAGAAGTATGACTTAAACCCAAGTCTTCCTCACTTCAAGATCTATTCTCTATCCATTTCACCATGTTGTTTCTCAAAACTATGAATAAATAATTTTTTAAATCATGATTTTCTGATTTTTGCGATGGAGTATACCCAAAAGAAATAAGTATTAAATGTACAGCATATGCTGTAGAAATAGTATACCTAAGTTTCAGTAAAACGTTTCAACTAGTCTCTCAAGCTATTGATCTGAAGAAGACAAAAGAGATATAGGCTAAATGATAATATAGTAAGGAAGCTTCAGGGCCTAGTTGAATAACAGACCCAAAAGTAGGATAATTAACAAGCATACATCAATTTGGAAGAATGTCTCCTTTGGGAGACCCTAGTGATTTGTCATTGGACCTTGGGATTATTTAATAATTTTATCAGTGACAGGGGATGAAGGTACAGATGAAATATTTATTTGTCTAATTTGTAGACAACATGAACCTGCGAAGGATGTGTAAGGATTTAAGAGTTAAAGTGAGCAAAATGAAATCTGATAGAAGGGTATGGTATAAAAATATGGCCCTGTTTTATGGAGACTGGGCTAGTCCTTTGAACAACCTTAGAGATACTGCATTTTTCTTGCTGCCTCAGGCATAAAAGGTCAAGGCTTTGGGACTGCTGACATAAAAGGTTTTAGGGGATTTGCTATGCTCTACAACAATGTCTTTGTGACTGCCCTTATAAACTAGAGTGGCTGCTTTTTGTGATGAAAGGAAAGGGAAGAGGGGGTGATGGAGTGAGTCATTTCATATAAATTATCTTTGTTCATTTCAGTAGTTGCATCATGTTATTCTTTATGATTAGAAAGTCTATTTTGTTGTACTTTAGAGTTCAAAATATCTCATCATATTTTTAAAAATGTTTTTAATTTATGGAGTAAAACAAGCATTTCCATAACATAGTATAATAAAAAAGATGATTGCACATAAAAATAAATTTAGTGTCCATGCCTGGGTTAGGCCTGCCTGGTCTGGAATAAAGGTAAACTTAATGTTCTATTCTTAGGTTAAAAAAACAATCAACTTCAGAAATATAGAGTAAGGGAAATTTGATTAAATAACACCTCCTAGGAAATGGTATAACTGGTTTAGTGAGTGGAAAACAGGATTCTATAGGGACTGGATGTTTTACACTAGGGAAGAAAGGATTTATCCAAGGACATTATAGGTATCTTAAATATTCAAAGGAACTAGCACATGGAATAAGAATGAGATTTGTCCATTGTGGTTATAGAGGACAGAAATGGAAAATGTTTTCTCTTAACATAGATTTAGGCTAAATATAAGAAGACACTTCCTAATAATGAAATATTATCAAAGTAGAATGAATTAGGTAATGAATTCCTTATTACTAGAAATTTCCAAGCAAATACTTGATAGTCATTTGTTGGAAATGTTTTAGAATAAGTATTTGAATTGGACTGGCTGGCCTCAGAAATATATTTAACTCTTAGATCTTATTATAGCACATATTCTATTTCCGTTATCCTAATTTTCACTCCTACATGTTGGTTTCACCTCCAGAGAAGTAACTATTTCTCCTAGATTCCAAAGTTTTCTGTATGGGTTGAATCTCTAAAAATTACAGCACATGGGCCCCCAATAGTGTGCTTCTCTTTAATAGTTAGCCATTAGATAAAACTAGCTAAAAATTAAGACATTTACTAAAATGGCATAGTAAAAATAATAGCTACAGAATACTTCTTCCAAAAATACACTCTCTCACAAATACACATAGTATCTGAGTGGACACAAAATTAGAGCATAATGAGAATGAAGCTCATGTGTAGAGAACATATGTAGTCAAGTGTATCACCAAGGCAATATTCATAGTACGGAGGGCAACTATAAATATGCTGGTGTAGTTCTGAATCACAAAGTATAACAAACTTTCTATATAGAAGGCAGAAGAAAAAAACATTTATCCAGACACCAGAAAACCAAATCTGTCATAATAATCAAGAAGTTAATACACATTAGCACTGCAGGGGACAAAGCCCTTTCCAAGCCTCCCACAACCCCATCCTGGGATCTTCCCACAAACAAACACTCATAAGCCTAGCTGTGCCTGCCTGTATCCTCTCCTCCACCTTCATTACTCTCACCAGCTTTACCCCGTTCCGTTCCACCCTTCCTGTTCTACCAGTTCAGCTAACTCCTCCCAAAACATGTGACATACTTCCATGAGACTTAAGCAGGTCACATGAGCCTATTAATGAATGGGAAAGATCTCCCCATTTAAATTACCATTACACCAAGGAAATGGATACTTGTGATACTATAAGACCTCAATGTGCTTTCTTCCTTGTGGAATTGTCTCTGAATCCTTTGAATTCATGAGCTTCTCTCTTCTCTGCTAGTAAAGCTCACGTTTTTAAAACTAACTCTTTGTGAGATAACTGTTTCTGTGTCTCCATGTCTGACTAGAGAATATGTTTGGGCTCCCCCATTTATACTTCAATCTCTTTTGAAGTGTCAACCTTCTAAACCAATAGATGGTGTCTCACCAACTGGATGAGTAGCTTTACTGTTAGATGTAGTAGTTGATGGAAGCAATACCTTTTGTTTAGGCATGGCCAATTTTCAAACAGTCAATCCTAATACCTTCCTAAAAATTAACCACAGAAACATTTTGAGCTTTCTAAGGGAACACATGGCATAGATATATCTTTATAGTTAGTTCACATAATTACCTCTGTTATCTGAACTGACTGTGGTATATAGGGAGTTCAGGTACAAAAGGAACCAGTCAGGAATAAATTGGTCAAAAACCATCTTTCCCTTCATACCACAGTTTTGTGAATACTTTTAAAATTAAGATATTAAAACATACTTCTAAAACATTAAATTTAAATTAAAACATTACAGTTATCCCTTCTACATCCCTGCTTTCCCTATTGTGGTTTCAATGTATCAGCATAAGAAATTAAATGGGAATGCTGGGGAAGTTTTATAGAAGCCCCTGAAGACACATGAAGGCCAGTAGATGACACAGAGCCTTGAAATGAATACTTAACCCAAATTTTATAATAAGATACTGTACAAACTCCATAGAAGAAAAACAAAAAAAATCAGACTTCTTCTCTGGTATGAAAGGAGGGCCAAAAAATTTGACATAGGTTTTCCAGCTCATAGGGGTGCCACACCCCTAATCCCACAATGTAAAAGGGATAACTGCACTTCTAAACATTAAAATACTCAAAAAATATTAAAACAATTTTTTGTTAATGTCTAATTGACATTGAGGTTTTGACATAATGAGATTTAAATGGACTGGACAATGAAATCAAAACTCTAAATTATTCCCCCTTGCCTGCATATCCCTGATTACATCATCTACTTGCCCACAAGGCACCTTTCCTCAGTAAGAATGCCTAATTTCTCCTGGTTAGGGGGCATCTCCCTTAAGGAGCTATTTCCCTTAAGGAGTTGCCTCTCTTAAGAGGCTGTTCGCTCCCCAAAGATGAAACTGCTTGGTGTGCTATGCAAAATTAAATGACTTTACTTGGTCTGGAGACAACCTGAGTGAATTCTTTTGAGAGATATGACACATATACACTCTATCCCTCAACAGTTTGGTGACCTTGCACCTCATCAAAAATAATTACTTTTTTATAGTAGGTAAATATTTTAATAAGCTGAATCTTTTGGATTAGTGATTTAAAACATTCAGCAGATACAGAGGATAACTTAAATTATGAAAATAAAATCAAACTTGGTGTCAGAGGGGTATTAACTAATAGGAAAAAGAAAGAAACAAACTTCTGTCCTCAATAATATGGTATCATTTTACCTAGAGATATTTACTTGCATATGCCTAATATAATTACATTATAAGCGAACCATTGTTTCCCCTAGTAGAACAGAAAGTTCTTGAGGGCCAATGTTTCATATTTGTCTTTTTTTATTCTTGGTGCCTAACAAAGTAGGAGCTTTATAAATACTTGTTCAGTTAAAGACAGGGGACTGACTTGATTAGGAGGAAATCCATGATGAACTTCAAACTCAAGGGTTCTGAGGATTTTTATATAGTACTCCAAAGATAGCTGACATAAATATTGTAGATAGAAGCCAATGAGATTTGTAGGAAATATTCATCTTAAAATTGAAAAAGAAAATGAAACCTTAATCAATTGTGTTTATTCATACCCTGAATAAGAAAATATTTCATCAAGCTAAAGATAGAATGGAATAAGAACAAGCATGGACATATAGAAAGCAAAGCTTTTAAATGGGTAGGGGTTGGTAGAGTATTCTCCTAAGGGAAATGGTAGAAACATCACTGCTTAAGACAGTTCAGCACAGACTGACCAGAGCCCTGGGAAAAACTGTATTGCCTCAGGCAGAGAAAGGACTACTTGACTTTAACCTTCTCTTCCTCTTCCACGTTTCTGATAATAAGCCTATCAGCATTGCAAAAGAGTTTTGTATTTATCTAGTTGGAGATTAGATTTTAGAGGCAGCTGAGATAGCAATATCATAGTTAAGAAACTTTGCATGTTAATATAGACTCTCTATGTGGGAGTCTGTGTGATGCAGTGGAAAGAGTATTACATTTGGAGTCAGAAAAGCAGGATCTAACCCTAATCCAAAACTAGTTGTGCGGTTGTGATCAACTCATTCATTTTGGTGAGCCTCAGTTTTCCCCTTTGTAAGGGATGATTGTTACACTACTTTTCTCACAGTTACGAGAAAGCACTTCTTTATACTCAAAGTATTATATAAATATGAGTAACTATTTTCCAAAAGTCAAGCAATGCAATTTCATAGATGCACTTTAAGGGAGAAAATTTAAAGAACAACTTAGATAGCACCCAAATGTTTAGGGAAAGATAAAGAAAAAGGAGAATTATTAACTACCGTAGTCTTCTGTTAAATCTTTCTTGACAACTCTTAAAAAGCATTATCATCAGAAATCAAGTCCTATTTCACTCTGCCAATATCACAGAAATAAAACCAGCATAAATGTTTTCAAGAAAGTATGAATAGGATAAGTGTCTGAAGTAGTTAGAAGAAAAGACTGATAACTAATTATTTCTGGCCATTTTGGAAAGGGATGAGGTCATCATTAGAATATCAATATCTGGGAAGTCAAATGGAGATTGGCCTGCTTGAAATTGAGTCTTAGAGACCAAGACACAAAGAAATGACTTGAATTTTCCTTATGGTTTCATTAATGAGTCTAAAATTAAACATTGAACTTGTCTTAAGTAGCAAAAGTCATACCACTTCTCCTTTTGGGACTCTAGCCTCTCTTTCCAGATTGGAAAAAAAATGGATCCATTAAACATTTTAAATAGGAGAATCTACCCAATTCCAATATTCTTAAGGACTCTTTCTCAGAGAGAAAGCCTGTTTAATGGTAGAAAACGTTCTGAATGAGAAACCACATGGTCTGGATTCCCCTCTGTTTCCTTTGTTAACTTTCTGTTATCTACTTCAAAGCAATTTGAATCCCTCTTTGCGACTTGTTTTCTTCCTTTAAAAAAATGAATATTTTAGAATACTGATTTCCAAAGACTATTCTGACTTGATACTGTCAGCTAATATTTTATGACTGTTATATTTATCTATTTTACTGAAAGGCATATAAATCTATCCCGTTGCCACCAATGCCTTTTTTCTTTTGTGAATACTTAGTACTTTGTTTTGGATGTCTCTAATATAATTACCAACTTGGCAGAATATTTGTTTCTGTCAGTTATTTAGGCCCACACCTATACACTATTATTGCATGTTATGGTTATATGTGTTGTTTCCTCATCTTCTTAGTGATTTAATGGCTGTATTTTGAGCCCTCCTGGCTTTGAGTGAATTTAGAGTGAATGTCAATGGTAATTTTTTCTCTTTGGAATAGCAACCATGAGGGTCTTCCCCTCCCAGCTTAAATTTTTGTTTTGGTATTTTTTTTCATTAAAGGGGCCAACCCTTTACTCACTTCTTAAATAGGTCAGACCAATTCCTGAATGGGTATTACCTTACTTTAAGTAAGTACTTGTAAAGGCCTTAACCTTAAAAAGTCAAGGTCTTTCATTTCATCCTGGGCCATCTCCAGTCACCCTGATGAATATCTGGTCACTGAATCCAGATGGCTCAGGAGGAGCAAGTGAGGCTGATGTCCTTGCACAGCCTTCCCTCACTCAAATCAAAGTCAACTGCAGATCATGTCATCATTTTCCTGATGTCATGGTCCGCTTTGAAAATGAAGGACAAAGACAACAACAACCTAACATAGTCCTCTGCTCACAGGAGGTGCTTATCGTATTTTTTGTTGAAAGAATGAAGAGATAGTAACATATCACCATATGTATTTGGGGGACTTTTTAAAAAATAGAAATATCATCTAAAGAAATTTTGTTGCAAATGAGAACATTTAAATTATTTTTTAAATTTATCTCTGACGTTTACTTGTGAATTACAATCACCACATATAAGTTCCAGAAGGGAAACTATGTTAGAAAGGATGAATTTTGCCTAAGACAGAGGTCCTTGAGTATATAGACACATACACATACATATGTATGTATATTTATAAACACACAGGCACACACACATATTTTTCCAATATATATCACAATATAATTGATTTTCTTTGTGATCCTGTACATTTACTTTTTAAATTTTAAAACATTACTCTGAGAAAGGATCCATAGATTTAACAATACTGCCAAGGTTGTCCATGATTACAAATTCACACACACACATCCCATTGGCTTTCTTTTGCTTTCCTCCTAAAGTCTCTCTAGCTCTCCTCCCTATATGAATGGATTAATAAATTGGTTAAAGGCCAGTCTCCAAAAAGATCAGAAAATGTGAAGTTACCATGGGGCAGAATCCCCATGGCAAAAACTGTCTCACTTCTTATTTTTTATCCCTAGCACTTCGCACGGTGCCTAGGCATAGTAGATGTTTAATGAATGTTTATTGATTATTGATTAATTGATTGATGTGACTGAGATTTGTGTTCCTTTCCTTATGGTTGTATTTATTTCTTTTTGTTCCCCAGCTGTCTGAGGTGGAATAGAGCTAAATTCTTTTTCTGCATTCTAAATCACTAGTTAAGAAAGAATCCTTTTTTAAACTTTACCTAAACCTCTAATTACTTTTTATTTCTTATGTTAAATTTTACTTACTCTGCCAATTTTTACTTAGTTACAAAACCCATCAGGGATCTGTTAGCCCAGGATGAGCATTCAATGCATATTCAAAGCATAGGCTATTTTTCTGTTGGTAACAATAAATTTTTGCTCTAATTATTATGGTGATTCATGGATAGGCAGTGGACAGTATCTCCAAGAGTGGCAGGATAGCAACTTCGCTTTAAATAGTTCTTTGTAAACGGATTGTTTTCTGGTAACCTACACTCAAATAACAATGCACCCCCCCCAAAAAAAAAACCCCAAAACAAAACTAGGCCCCCGAACCTCAACCTCAATTCTATCCTTACCTTCTTTCTGTGTATTACCGGATATGGAAGGCATTGAGATACAGTAAAAAGAATGCTGAATTTGTGGTCAGAGAACCTAGCAAATCTCATGGGTATCACTTACAATGTGTGTGACTTTGGGAAGTCATATCCTCACCCTGAGCCTCAGATACCTCATATGTAAAATAAGGGATTTGGATTTGGTGAATTCTGATATCCCTTCCAGTTATAAATTGTTCATTCTGCTATCTCAGGGTCCATGATACAGTAGATGTTGATAGAATTACAGCAATTAAAAGTTGCAAGGGACCTTGTGAGAAATCTAGTCTAACACTCTGAACTTATAATGAGGAAATTAAGACAAAAGAGATGAGGCAAATTTCCCAAGGTCACTCAGAAATGGAATGGTGAAGTTGGTACTATTTCAAGTCACTCAACCCTTAAGCAAGTAGTTTTCCATGGTATTCAGCATTGATATAAATTTAAATTATATAAGTTTATTTTGTAAAACTGGATCAATCAAAAGAAATTTGTGTGGATAATGAAGTAAGAATATAAAGAAATGCTATAAGAAAAAAAATAGGCTTCAAAAGGAGAATTTTATCTGTCAGATTTTAAACATATTACCAAATGACAAGTTATTAAAACTTCTTGGTGTTGAACCCTCATTCCATCTCCCTCAAAAAAGAAAAATCCAGCAGCAGGAAAATTGATAAATTGAATAGAATGGAGACACAAAAATAAATAAATCCAAAAAGCACTATGATAATCATTTATTCCATTTTTATTTTTTTTATAAAATTTATGGAGTCAAATTTTTGGTTAATATTAGTCATATCTGTACTAGTATAAACAAAAAATTCCATGAAGTGTTTGCATTATTCAAATTCACATTGCAGTTTCCATTAGGCTGGAACCAGTTGCCATATTTTGCATAATTATAACTTCTAATAATGCATATTTAAATACATGTGATCAATTCAGAGGAAGAATTATTCAAAATAATGATAGCCTCACTATACAAACTGTTGGGAAAATGAAATGACTGTCTAGCCAAAAATAATCTTTGATCCACACATTACACTGTATGCTCCAACCGGATCAAAGACTTAAACATAAAGATAAAATAAAATAAAAAAGTTGAAAGAAAATGAGAGAACATTATGCATAAGGGAGCTAAATTCATCTCTGTTGAAAAAAGGACTAAATGATAGAGGATAATATGGATTAATTTGATGAATAAAACAGTATAAATTTGGGACCAGGAAAACAATGTAAACGCAATTTTAAAAATAAAATTACATATTAAGGGAAAGATTCAGAGCACATATATCAATTAACAATTACTTAACGTCCATAATTTATGAGAACTGATACAAATCTATAAGGGCAATGTCCATTTCCCAATAAATATTCAAAAGATAACATTAGTTGGCTAAAGGTCCTTCAAATAATTCTCAAAAGTCCAATATTTCATCACTGTGGGTTCACTTCTACTTATTTAGGAGGGACCCATATGTGCTTACATCAATGGTCTTCATTAGTCTCTACGGCCAAAATTTCATTGTAATCTAAATCAGAGGCCCACTTTAAAGCTCTCTGTGTGATTCAACTGCATTAAAATGTAACTGGGAAATGTTTAACATAATATATAAAAAATACGGTTCAAAATAGGAAATGTTAATTTGTGGTTTTCTAAGTTGATATGTGGTCCATACCATTTCTATTTTGTTTTGATAACTCTGATCTATATGACCAACATTCTGGTGGTAGACTTTCAGAACTTAGAAAACACTTAACTCATGAGAAATACATATAATCAAGCCTATACTCGAAAACTTTCTAGCTTTGAAACGTAATTCCCTGGGCTGTTTTCTGTTGGCCTAACTTTTAAGAACTAGGCAACATTAAGACTTCAAATTGACAGTTAGCAGTTGTCTTTATGAAGGTATGTAGGAAGAGAGTTGGCTAAGTGTTACAACAACCCTGAATTACTCTTGTAGGAAATCAGAGAACCTTGGACCAAATTTAATTCACCAATGAGCCCACAATTTGGAATATTATGCTACTCCAGGTCAAGAATTCTGTACTTTAACTGTCTAGTGCTATTAAACTATGAACAGAAGAAAGGAAAACCCACCTAAAGATAGAAATTGGAAAAGGACCAACCTGTAAAATTCTTCCATAGCAGGAATAAAATCTCACTACCATTTTCTTTTTTATAACATTGGATATTTCCTGCTTGAAAGCAGGAAACAAAAGCCAGAAGCTTCTGAAATGTGATACTGAGCAATTACATTGTTATCAAACGAAAGAATTGTGCATTTCGTTTTAGTAATATACATATTTTCCTTCCAGAGATGCTATGTAGTCTCATGGGGGCTTTTAGAAGATTTTTACAAGCTGCTTTGAAACACACACATTTCTGCATGGGTTATGGTCAACAAATATAGCAGAAGCAATGTAATTTGTATCTGTGTGTATGTGTTTGAGAATGTGAGTGAGAAAATAAATATGGGTATTTTGTGTATGTGAGGCCATAAGTCAGGAGAACTGAGTTTCAGTCCTTTTCCATATTCTACTCCTTCTATGGCAAGACATCCATAGGAAGTATAGACATCATAGATCTATTGCTTAAGACAAACTCCTGAGATATGGCTCAACACTGAGTCTATGCATGCATCACATAAAGTAAGGATAACATTAAAAGAGAAGATGAAATTTAATTTTGAGATGTCATTCTGAATTCTTAAGACAGGATCATACATTCAGTTTCAGAAAGAAACCTTAGAGATAATCTAATCCAGTCCTTCCAATGTCATACTGGACAAGTCCACTAGTTGTTGTTGGTGCAACTTTACACTAAACCCACAGGGAGGCAACCCATTCCACTTTAGGGAAAACTTGTCAGAAAGCTTTTTCTCATATTGAGCTGAAAGTAGTTTTTGAAAGTTCTTGCTCATTTACTCTTAGTTGTGCCCTCTAGACTTTAGCAAAATCCAACCTAAATTCTCTTCTTATGGATTGATTGCCTCCTTGAAAACAATTTTCTCATCCACTTTTAATTCTTTCCTCTTGTCTTCAGGCCAATTAGCCTTATTTCCTTCAACCTCAGTTTCTTTAGATACCATTGTTTCCAGTAATCTCATCTTGTTGGCTAGACTCCTGAGTATAGACTCAACAACTTCTCAGTGTCCTTTTCTAAGATGTGGAAACTAGAACTGAACATACTATTACTGAAATTAATTAATATTGCTTTAAATAAATGAATATTTCACTCAATTTGGTAGTATTTTAGTTATGAAGACGTTTAGTTGACATGAGTTTTAGTCATTTCTGTTAGTCTTTTAGATTTTGATCTGTTTTAGCATTCTCTTTCTCAAAGTTACCTAGAGAATATGGTGTAGCAGGAAAACCATGTCTTTTGTAGTCTAATATTTAATAGTTGTATCACCTTAGGCTAGTCCCTTCCTTCTGTGAGGTTTAGTTGCCTCATGTGTAACGTAAGGTGATAATAGTCATGTTGCCTACACTGCAGATTGTCATGGGGAAAGCACTTTATAATCCTTAAGGTGTCTTTGACACACGCATTATTGATGCTGTTTCCTAAACATAGTGAATCTCTTTAATAAAGTAGTGTTAATGCTTGGAATCTTTGTTTCTTTCTTAGAATGTGTTAAGAAATTTATTTAGAAGTATTTTAGAAAGACTTTATGGATTAACCCCTTGCAGAGAAATAAAGTGGAAATAAGAGTGACACCCTGAAAACATCTCTTATTCCGTAAACAGACATGCTAATGTACCTCTTATTTAGTCTTGATCTTTACCATAAATGAAACTGGAACAAAAATATAAATGGTCAGCGAAACCATTTTCCTCTAGAGTCTCATTCCACTTTAGTAAAATTCCCTAGTTGGACTTCATTAACAGTCCGAGTTGTTTGTCCTTGTCACGGCCCTTTTAATTTTGTTTGGTACATTTTGGGGCCCTTTCATGTTAAAAAACAAAGGCTATTAGTCTACCCTTCTCAAGGGAGGCATATTGATCTCCTCATGAGGAGGTTTAGCTTATAAAACAAGAACAATCCAGCTGAAATCCTTTGATTGGCAGGGAAAATTGCCGTGGACTTGACTTTTCTTCCTACATCCCCACCAGAGGATCATTTTGATGCTGTCTTGTTTCCCACTAATATAAAAACAGAACTTGCTGCATTTCCCAATAGCTGCCGATCTGTTACAGATGAGGTCCCCAGAGGAGATACTTCCTTGTTAGTGATTTGCATTTTTGACAGCCATTTTTCCTCCACTTAAAAACGTGAAGGGCGATATCTGTTGACAAAAGCAGAAAACCCTTTTTGTTGACTTCACTTCACTTCAATTGCCAGAATTTTTTATGTTTTTTTCCTCTCCTATGGAGGGGGAGAATAGGAAATGACAAAGAAGCAAGAATTGACTGATGTACACACTATTTTAGTTAATTTTATAATAATTTCATCTATGTGAGACAAAGCAGAATGAATCAAAGCCTGAATGGAAATGACTTTTTAATGAAAACAGTTCAGGCATGCCACTTTTAGCATATGTGTGTGTGCATATGTGTATATGCATACACTGCTATTTCACTGAACAAAACAATAGAACAAAGAACAGGAATGAATATTAAAATGCTGTACTGATTTTCCAAATCAGGGTCGTGTTTTTCTTTTTAGCTTTATATATGAAATGTTGTATGCAAATTATAAGGGATAAAAATAACTGTTCTCTCCTTGAACTATGGTCACACTGTGACCCATCAGACTTGCTCTATGTACTGAATCTGTGGCATAATTATGAAGACTTAGCTGCTCTCACAAACAGTTACAGATGTAGAGGAAAAATAAATTACTTTTGCATGCCAGCCCTAGAAGTCTTGCTGTTGTAATATAATGTAATCGGCCATGAACAAAAGAAAGTTATTATACTCATTTATATTGGTCTGAAAGCCACAGAAATGTATTAAATTCATTTAAGCTGAAGGAACTGAGCAACACCATTGATAATTTCTTCTAAAAACAACATGCTTTACCCTAAAGGTCATATGCATCTGATGGAAAACATTTAAACCCTTTAAAGCTTACTGAAGATTGAGGCTTGTCTGTTATCTACTCACAAATGATGGTGTCTCTTATGCACCAAATCTGGAACTGAGACTGGGAAACATTTGAGTCATGAGTTCTGACACTGGTTCTATGAATGACAAATCACAACCTTGGGACAAGTACTATTGATATGTTGTTCTTCATTCATTTCAGTCATGTGTGACTCTCTTTAACTCCATCTGGAATTTTCTTGGCAAAGCTACTGGAGTGATTTGCCATTTTCTTCTCCAGTTCATTTTACAGATGAGGAAACTGTGGCAAAGTGGGTTAAGTGACTTGCCCAAGATCACACACATAGCTGCTGTCTGAGGTCAGATTTGAACTTGGGGTGATGGGTCTTCATTACTTCAGGCCCAGAATTCTATCCATTGCACCACCTAGCTGCTCCTACTATTGACATAGGTCCCCCATTTGTAAAAAGGTAGAGCAAGGGGAAGAAAGGGACAGGATATATTCTTCATCTGATCCAATCCAATCCAGAGAACACATGTTAAGTATGTCCTTTTGGGATACAAAGACAAAAGTAGTCCCTGTCCTCAAGAAGTTTATATTCTAGAACATGAATCCTCAAAGGAATGTGGTAAAGAACATTACATTCCTCTATGTGAAGTGATTTGGATCAGGATTTTTTTTTGAATAAATTTAAAGTAATTAAAATACTTTACCTTAAGGCTTTCTTTTTCTTTACTATTTATATTTTGTAAAGGAGTTTATATTTCACATCTCAGTGACATTACCAGGTTGTCTACTGGGTGATGAGCTATATCAGACAAGTTATTTATCCTCTCTGCGTTTCGATTTCCTCATCTGTAAAATGAGGGGGTGAGGTTAATTGATCTGTCAGTTCTTTCCAGCTCTACAGCCTCTGATCATTGACCTCTATTGTGAGTGCCATTTGCAAGAAGGTCACTTGAAAAGGATCCATGCCATCAGTGCTTAAAGGTACTATGATTTCATCAGTATAGGCACTTTATTCCCCAATTCCTTGAAACACAATGGAATGTTTTCCTGGGCTACTATGGCTGAAGGATTATTCATCCAACAAGCAACCTGATGATGAACCTTTCTAGACTTTGTAAAGCTAGTTTTTGGACAAGAGGCATACAGTTCATAACTTTCTAATTTGGTAGGACTCGTGTTCTGTTAGTACAGCCTTCAAGAACAAAAGCATTGTTATCTTTACTTATTATTGTTTACAGAAAGCAAGAATTGTCCAATATAGGTTTCTCTTTAAATAAGGAATTGACAAATTTTACAAAACTACATTTATACAAGTCTAAAATGTCATTTGTTTGTTGAACATTTTAAAACTAGGAATGGTTAATGTCAATAGCAAGTCAGATTAATTTTATGTTTTTTTAAGCAGATAATTCCATGTTAATCTGGCACTATCTTACCTTTATAACTTCATCTCATTCTACTTCCATTAATTCTATGCTGTAATCAAATTGAATTGCTGACCACACCCCAAACACATACTTCCTCTACATGTTTGCTCAGACTATTTCTGGTGACTCAAATATACTTGCTGCCAAGCTTTATTCATCATAATGAAAAAATCATAGAAGTAGAGGTAGAAGAAATTTGCAATTTATTTACTTCAACCACCTCACTTTATAGATGAAGAAATTAACTCCTCGAGAGCCAAATTGACTTGCCCTAGGAAGTGACAGAGGAAAATAGGGACTGATGATTGACTGGTGATTTTATTGGGTGAAGAAATGCTCTCTGCCAATGCAGGTGGGTACTTTCTCAGCAACCTACACTCTTAGAGAACTAGAATACTTATAGGTTAAATGACTTGTCCAGGATCATACAGTCAATATGTATCAAAAACAAGAATTGAACTCAGGTCTTCTTGGCTTCAGTGTCAGCTTTCTATATTCTACAATTACTGTCTCTCTGGCAGAGGCAGTACTGAAAGTCAATTTTCTAAAACCTGTTCCAGGGGTATGGAACCTATGGCCTCAAGTCCACAAATCTCCTTAAACAAAGGACTAGACTCTACTGGATCATTCTTTAACAACATCATCTTCCTTTAAAGCTAAACTCATAGGATATTTCTTTTATCTATGAAGTACTCATTAAGACTCTTGGTTAGTGCAGACCTTGCATCTCAGACTTGTGTTTGCATTTTTCTAATGTACTCACCATGTACTATGTATTATAATTAAATTGCTGTGTCCTTTGTCATTGAATGAGACTAAAAGTCCTTGAAGGCAGGGACAACATTTTATCTAAAATTTATATTTCATTTGCTAGTTAAACAAAAATGTATGAACATAGTAGGTGCTTAATAAATGTCTATTGAATATATAAATGAATAAATACAGTCACTAGATCCCAGAATCATAGAATTTGAGAGTTGAAAGGCGTATACATCTCCCTCTAGTCTCATATTTGAAGAAAATCCACCTGCATTATATATATGGTCACCCACCTTTGTTTGAAGAATTCCAAAAAAGAAGAAACCCCTTCTTGAGGCAATCCAGACAATTTATTTAATAATATTTAATTAATATCAAATATCATCAGTAAAATTTAATAAGACTTGGTAAAATGATATTATAAGACCCCTCTATGTATTGTTCATGAGTCTGAAGTGGTACCAGTTTTGAGATTAATGATATACTGTGGATTGACTTCTCCTAGTTTGAAGAAGAAATCAAATCTGTGTTTTATATTATTCTCTCTTAGACCTTTCTTTTCTAAAGGGCTTAGATGAAAAAGTGAGAGAAATTCAAGTGAGTGGATGCACACTTCAGTATTGATAAGGTATTTATTATTCTGTCATTAGATAATTATTCATCACTAATGGATGGATGGATGGATGACCTCTAAGCAGTAGAGTTTTTTTGGTTTGTTATGTTGATTTTTGTTCTGTCTTGTTTTTAATGTGAAGAAAGATGAAAGAAGGTCTGAGAGAAGGAGAGAGAGAATAATTATATTCAGGAAGAATCATTCCATATATATTAATGCTTGAATTGTGGTAGGGCCATTAAGGAAGGAAGAGAAGATAACATATTGTGGAAAAAATAATTTGCAGTGAAGTTTAACTTAGTTAACCTTGGAAATAATTTTTTAAAATTATTTTTATGGGGGTAAGAATGCTTTCAGATAAAAATTGACCTTTGCTTCCTATACATACGCACACATGCATGCATGTGTGTGGTATGTGTATATATGTATGTATGTGCACATACATACATATATACTCACATATATTTATACACACACACAAATGCCATGCAGAGACTTTACAATATCGATTTTCCGTCAGAAAAGAAGTATTGATTGCATTGGAAAAGATGGTAGGGGGCAACCTCCTGAAATTTTCCTTTGGAATGCATGAAAGTCCAAGCCCTCCTTATTGACTTATGTAGGTGTTTTAAGATCTAGTGTAGGGAGCTATGAGAATTCAGTGTTTATCAACTAAGAGGCAGCTTTTTTTCTTTCTGATTTGATTGTTTAGTACAACTTTGTTACTAATAAAAACTGAGTTTTTGCCATGGCTTCACTTTTCCATTCTATAAAAGGGAAGGGGGTATATAGGTAATATGTAAGGTCTCTTCAAATTCCGAGTGTAAATTTATGATAAATATACATTTTTAATGTATGTCATGGTGTGTCTATAATCTATGTATACATATACACATAGATATTCAAGTCTATATCTACATGTATAGTGCATGGAAAAAACCAATCTCCCTGTCATATGGGATTTTGTATACCATGACTCTAAAGTATGTAGATATGGATTATGTAAATATTATGACTTTACACCAACTAGACTAGGTTACAGTAGATAGAACAAATACTATAGATTCTCTTTACAATTCTGTTGTCAATTCTAATGATTCTTTTAAACTGATGTATTGTCCCCTTCATTGAAGTTACTGTTCTATGAGTTCAAGAGCCCAGATCCTCTTTCTGCTACTAGATAACATACTGACTGTGGCTGGGTCCCTTCACTTCTCTGGCTCTCCACTTTCTCCTATGTAAAAGGAAACAATAACTACCTTTATCATAGGATAAAGGATCATAAGACCATAGGACTTAGAACTTGGATCTTATAGTCCAAACCTTTCATTTACAAGTGAAGAAACACATTCCTTCAGAACTGAAGGGGTCTGCCTACCTCACAGAATCTAAGAATGTAAAACTGGAAGAAAGTTTAGGAATCATATAATCCAAATCCTTTATTTACTAGAGTAGAAACTCAGACCCAATGAGATTAAGTGAATTATGGGAACCACATTGCTAGTAAGCATCGGAGCCATGATTAGAGCTCAGATCTTTTGATGACAGATGTATGATTCTTTCTGCTCTATAGTCTATACCATGTGATCTCTTACAGGGTTGTTGAGAAGAAAGTACTTTTTAAATCTTAAAGCACTAGTTAAATTTGTCTTTAAAAAATATTTTAGGTTAACTTCCATAGTTTTTATGTGATATCAGTGATCTAGTCCCATGCCCTCTTTTCTCTGTCCCATCTCTTCCTTCCTCTCCTTTCTTAGTAGTGGGCAAGCTTTTCAAAAATTCTAACAGTATACTACTGAACAAGGAAGGTACACTGTGTAATGGAGAGGAGGTTGACCTGGAATCAGAGTAGTTGGATTTGAAATGTAACTCTGATACTTGCTACTTCTGTCACCTTGTACAAATTCCTTCCAATCTAGATCTTAGTTGTTTCATTTTATAAAATGAGTAGATTGAATTAATTTATCTCTCCAATTCCTTTCCATCTCTAAACATTACGATGTTATGAATTTTGCCTGACAGGAGACACAGAGATAGATGCACCCAGGAAATTGATCCAGGTTTATAGAATGACTATTCACTCTTAACACTCTCTAACAATTCTACTCTAAATTATGTTCAATTAGTAGGTTCTCCAAATTCTGACACATTCACGATATTTATTGTTCTGTCAGGTGGACAGATTAGACTAAATTAATGAAAATCATAGAACCATAGGATTTATAACTAGATAGGAACTAGAAATCATTTAGTCCAGCCCTCTCATTTAACAGATGAAGGAAAAATCAGGAAATGTAATAACTTGTCCATGGTCACATAGTCTTGATATGGGGTCTTCATTGATATGAGTTCAATTCAGCAAATAGTAAATACCATGTTGTTGTTGCTCAGGTGTGTCTGACTCTTTGTGACCCCATTTGGAGTTTCCTAGGCAATGATACTAGAGTGGTTTGCCATTTCCTTCTCCAGTCCATTTAATAGATGAAGAAACTTGGGGTTAAGTGACATGCCCAGGGTTATACATTAATAAGTCTCTGAGGCCAGATTTTAACTTAGAAAGATGAGTCTTCTGGACTTCAGACCAGCATACTATCCAGTGTACCACCTAACTAACCCCAGTACCTCCTTACTTTTCTGTAAAGCATTGTGTTACATGCTAAGGATGGGTTGGTTTTTTTTGGTTGTTTTGTTTTTTAATTCTTACTCTGAGGGGATTTATAATCTGGTGAGATGGGTGATGGCAGTGCTTGATGGCTAACAGCATATTCACAGATAAGCAAATGCAAAGTATGCAGAAGACTACTAACTACTAGGGTTACCTGAGTTTCTTGGAGAAAGAAAGAATTTGCAAAACCAAAGATGAAGAGGAAATGCATTCCAGAAACTGGAGAATGATTTGACTACTTCTAAGAGATTCATGTAGAAATGTGAAACTTTCTATACATAGATAGATCCTTAAACTATCCCATTTTGTAATAGGCCTCTTAGGCTACTAGCTACACATGTACACATGCCGGTCTTAGCTTATGAGTTCACAGCTGGAAAATGGTCTTATCAAAGTATTGCAAAAGAGGCACTCGTCATAAGGAATGTTCTTTTGGATAGGGGGAGAATAGTGGAATCCAGAAGTTACTAGGAGAAAAGGGTATGATAAGGAAATAAAACTGGAATAACTTGCAAGAGATAGAGTGGGCAAGAATTGTAAGGGGCAGTTTTCTCTGATGCCTACTTGGTGATAGAATTCATTAACAGTAGATGGTAGTAGAACATCTGTACAGGCTTTATCAGTGGGGGAATATGGTGTTAATGGAGCCTGAGAGATCCACTAAGGAGTTGGGAACAGTCAAATGGAGTAGTAGTGTTGGAATAAGTCATGTATATCTCATAGAAAGGTATAGATTAGATAGGAATTCTGAGCATTGTTTGATTTTCTCTGGTGGTAGCATCTGTCTTTTTTTTGTTGGCTAGCTAACTTAAGGAAACCCCTCAGTCACTGGAGCTGGATTGGGGTTGATTAATGCTAAGCTGCAAACTCCCTAAGAAATAAATCTGGTAGCTTGTCTATGCTTCAGTATGAAGTTAGGGCAACTTTAGCCATCCTATAGGTCAGTTCCAATTGTGGCCTAGAAAGATTGCATACCTTCTTTGAGGTCAGTATTGTGAGTTAACATGGTCTGTATGCCAGCTGTTACATTATTACTTATCATCCCTAGGTTTAATGTCCATAACTGTAAAGTTAAAAGACTGGATTAGATGACCTCTCAGGTCCCTTCGAACTCTAAATCTGTGCTTCCATGTCACATCAGTGATCCCTGAATTAACGCAGCTGGAATATATGCTATCTGTATATCTTCCAATCTTTCTTCCAGAGTAACAGAACCACCTTAAAAAAAACAAAAAAACAAAAAACTAAGCATTTATGTGTGCCATACCCTGTTCAATCAGCATTTCATCCTCAGAGGTAAAGTTATGTTCCCCAAACTAACATTGTTTTTCAATTAATTAAAATCTGTTAAGAACAATTTAATTGAATGCAGTCACAGTCACCATAAATCACTGTGATGACTTGCTGTCACACCAGCCCTTCTGCAATCCCCTCTTGGGGCACAATCCTACACATCTTACAGGAGTATTCAAAATGTTTAACTAGGATGATATAATTGTCAAATATGTAGTTGTGCTTTTACTGCCACTATCATTCACTGCTATTGGAAAATGGCAGGTATTACTGCTCTAGGCTTGGCACACATTTAAATATCTGTCCAGAATGTGGTCTCTGCTGAGATCAAAAAGCATCAGTTTTTCCTCAGTGACTTTAAAGTTTAATGCCTTGTGTATCAGTAAATGTCTTCCTTTCACTGCATGCTTCATTTCAAGTTTGGAAAGAAGGTAACTTACTTCAGATCAGTCTGAGGAACTCAGAATCATTAGGTGTGGAAATTGGATACAGAGAGTTTCTGAAGAGGCTAAGGAAAGGGCTTGTCACAATGGGTAATATTTTAAAATGCAATTTTACAGATAGAATAGCTTTTGGAACAACTGATTAGCATTTCTGAATGCATGTGAACTACTGAGACACAAACTCACTTCTAAAGAACACCACCAACAGAACAAGTTCTCTGGAAACCAAAGAAAATCTTTCCTCTCCATTCCATTTTACTCGCCCTTCTCTTTTCCTTCTACTTTGCTTTCTTTTGTGGCTCCTGCTTGGATGCTATGCAAACCCCTGCTAATGGGAGCTTTTCTTAACTTAATTACTAATAGTTTTTCACACTTTGGTTTGGTTATCTCATTAACCACCTTATAACTTCCTTCAGAATTTTACACCCAAAGGAGCTTAGACCTTCTTCCATCCATATGACTTGCTTGACTATTGACTGTGACTGAATTGCCAGGTAGGCTGGATCCAATACCTAGTTAACCAATTAACTATTCAACAAGCATTTACTAAGTATTTGTTATATGCAGGGCACTGTGTTGTGTGCTATGAATATGAAAAAATCCCTACCTTCAAGAAGCTTAATATGAGTGTGTCTTCCTTATTGATCACTATGAATAGACTACAGTTCCTTAGCTTGCTATCATACTCATCTCAGTCTTTTAAATAAATTAATGAAAAAAGAAACTCACCATTTGGCATCAGTTATAATTCAACTGAAAGTTCTTTTCAAAAATAGAAAAAATTTTGATATATGATTGTTATGACTAATCCCATCATGTCAAAAGTATAGGACCACAAGATCTTTCATATAATAAGCACTTTTTAAGGGCCCACCCTGTGCCAGGCACTGTGCTAAGTACTAGGATACAAAGAAGGGCCATAAAAATAAACAAAGGAACAAAAACAAAGAGAAAAAACTCACGGTCTGTGCTGTCCAGGATCTCACAGTTTATAGGAGGATACAACATGAAAAATAAGTGGATAAAGCAAGATATACATAGGATAAATTGGAGATAATTAGCAGAAGGAAGGGACCAACTTAAGGAAGATCAGAGAAGGCTTTGTGTAGAAAGTAGGTCTTGAGGGAAGTCAAGGAATCCATGAAACAGAGGTGAGGAGGGAGAGAATTCCAGGCATGGGGGGCAACCAGTGAAGATTCCTGGAGCTGGGAAATCAAAGGTACAGAAAAAAGCAGATTGTCAACCTGTATATCAGCAATATTCCAGCAAATATTGTGTATCCATCTGATATCACTTAGAAAAGAACATAGTTCATGGAGAATTTTTCTAAGTCATCAAGCATAATATTATTTTTAAATATCACAATGCATTTTCTCTGTGATTCTGCATTTGTCTCTGCTGAACTTCAGTACCCAAAAACATTTGAGCATATTGTATACTGCACATCAAATTTCTTCTTCCATGAAATGAAAGAGAACTATTTCCCGTGTGATGGAAAATTACTATAATTATCCCATTCATATTGGAGCGCCATGATTGTTCATTGGAAGAAGAAAAGACAACCTTTCAAGTCAGAGATGGCCAGATTATTATGAAAATGTTCAAATGACACTGCTCCTTCGTGGGCTTGCACTAAAGCTTTCTTTCTTAGAGTCAAATAGCTGAATCATTCAAGTGACGCACAGATCTAAGTCTTCTTTGGTTTAGATGCTCTCTTGCAATGTGCTTTGTTCAAATATATTCCAATTACCAGTATCCTCTCCTGGTAATATTAGAGAACTACTTTTGATCATTTTTGAAAAATCATGGAAAATGAGAGAGTTATTATAAGACTCTTAGGATCAATATCTGCATTTTCAGCGAACTGCAGACCAATGAGTTTGATACCACTTACTCCCCAAATGCTCATTCCAAAATAAATCTAATATGATCCTGGCTGTGTTCAGACATATACCATCTAGCAATAAGGAGGTGATAGTTTCATTGCATGCTGCCTTCCTTAGAATATATTTGATATGTCATTCATTTCTGGGCATTACAGGTTAGGAGATACATGGATAAATCAGAGAATGCCCAAGGGATGGCCACCAGAATGGCGAAAGACCTTAGATTCATGATATAACAGGATAAATTGAAGGAACTGAGCATTCCTAGAATAGAGAAGAGAAGACTCAGAAAAGACATGGTAGTTGTCTTCATGCGTTAAAATACTGTCTTGTTCTGTTGGGCACTAAAGGACAGAACCCAACCAATAGGTGAAACTTGTGGAATGAAATTTAGGCATGTCACAAAAGAAAACAAACAAATAACTTCCTAACCATTGGAGCTATTTAAAAGCAAATTGACCTACCTTGAGAGTACTGAATTACCCTTTACTACAAGTCTTTAGGCAAAGCCTAGGTGATTCATCACCAAAAGTATAGTAAGTTCTTTTCTTAGGTAAAGGTTGGACTATACAGCTGTTGAGATTGCTTCTGATTCTGGAATTCTATTATTTTAGTATGTATTATAAAACCATTTGTGTGGACTTAGGAGGAAAATCATGGTGATCACTTGCACATAGGAAAGGTTTACTAAGCAAATCATCTAAATCCAAATTCATTTCCCTTTATAATCAGGCTATTAGCCTGATAGATATTGTAGATACTGATTTTAGCAAGGTATCTAACAAATGATTGTGGTATCCTTACGGGTAAGTTGGGAAAATGAAGGCAAAATGATAGAATACTTAACTAGATTTGAAATTGTTTGAATAACTGAGTCCCTAGAATAATGTTCTAAATGCTGATTGAATAGACCAACAGTGATTGTGGTCTCTAGTAATATGCCAAAAGGCTCTGTATTTGGGTCTTTCCTTGTCAAAAAATTTTATCTATGACTTGGATAAATACATAGAATATTTATAAAATTTGTGGATAATATAAAGTTGGGAAGAATAATGAATATGGTTGATGACTAGGTCAACATTAAAAGAACATAAACATACCCAGGGGCTCAGAACAAAGCAAACACATCACACCTACCAGTCAATCAAAAGAGTTTTCAATACCAGAATGAGAAGTTTGTCACTTATACTTATAGACAAGAGAGAGTCACTAAAGCTTCTTCAACAGGAAAGTGAAATGGTCTGACCTATAGTATGCCTTAGGAATATTATTTTGGTAGCTATATAAAGGGTAGGATGAAGATGGAGAAGATCACTCAGATAAGGAGGAAGGATCTAGGAGAGAGCAGTGTCATGATAATCCAGGGAGGACTGTGAGTGTCCAAGAGAAGAGAATGGTCAACTATGTCAAAAGCTACAGAAATGGAAGAGACGTTAGGATGAAGACTGTGGAAAGACCATTGGATCTCATAATTAGAAGACTTCTGGAACTTGTACTTCAATAGTTTCAGTTAAGTAGGGAAATTAGAAGCAAGACTGATAAGAGCTAAGAAGTTAATACTAAAAAACAGAGATATCACCTTGCAGAAAAAAAATGCCTATATAGTCAAATAGTCAAAGCTATGTTTGTTTGTTTGCTTGTTTTGCCATTGGTAATATATAGTTATGAGATTTGGAATATAAGGAAAGCTGAACAAGGCAGAATTGATGCTTTCAAATTATGACACTAGAGAAGATTTTTGAAAGTACCTTGGACAGCAAGGAGGTTAAATAAGTTAATATTTAAAAAAATTAATTTGGGCTATTGACTGGAAAGTCATACTGAAGCAGAAGCTTAAATACTTTAGTCACATAATGAGATGATGAGATTCATTGGAAAAGACCCTGATGTTGGGAAAGATTGAAGACAAAAGGAAAAGGGGATAGTAGAAGATGAGATGATTGTGTCATGGAAGCAATTAACATAAAATTGGAGAGACTTTGAGATATAGTGGAGAATGGAAGTGCCTGGACACAACTGAATAATAAAAAGAAGTAAATAGGAGGTAAAGGAATAAAGGGAAAGAATGAAGGCATTTGATTTCAAATAAACCAGTGCTTGACATTAGCTGATAATCAAATAGGGCCATAACAAGCCTTACAAACAACTCCTACATTTTATGGAGGAGAAAAAAATGCTGAGGACCAGGGAGCTTAAGGGCTTTGCCTAAGATAGAGTCAAGCTCACTCAGTTAATAAATGCCATTGTAAAATTAGAATCCAGGTCCTCAGACTCTAGAAGTCAGTGTTCTTTCTTACTATACATTAATTAAGCTCTTAATTTGTGTAGTTATTAATGAGTTCAGGACATTTAACTGGTAGTTAAATATTTGGTGCAAATTCAGTGAAAATAGATATTTTTTGTACTTGCCTGTTCAGTTAACTCAAAGCGCATGGAAATGTTTATTTTGTTTAATTTCTCTTTTAATCTTCAATATCTTAGGAGAAATCAGATGAATTGCTATAATTTTAAAAATGGAAATGTTTTGCACTATTGCCTGATGTAATGATTCATGAACATTTGACATATAGGAGGGCTCGTATGAATTTGAATAGAAATGACCCAATTTAATGGAATGCATAATTTCTTGAGGATAACCCTTTGTTATGTTGGCAATATAGCACGACACTAAAAGAAGTCACATCCAACAGGGACTGTTGTTATTATTGTTCCCCCCCCTCTCCCCTGCATCCCCATTTCCATGTATTTCCCTTAACGTTCGCATAATATTTTGTCAAATGAGTTGGCAGCATTTGGCCATCCGGTTAACAACTCTTTAATCACTGAAATTTAAGGTATCATCCACAATCTAACATTTTCAAAGAAAATAGCCCCTCATAGCACAAAATTAATATTCTGACTTATAAAAAACCAACTATAGCTTTAATATAAAATTTAGAATATTGTTCTTAGATCATCATTTTTATATAGAAACATTGTGATCAACTAGCCTAAATCCCTCAT
This sequence comes from Potorous gilbertii, assembly GCA_028658325.1. NCBI lineage: Eukaryota > Metazoa > Chordata > Mammalia > Diprotodontia > Potoroidae > Potorous > Potorous gilbertii. The sequence continues at coordinate 192,200,704 of CM053769.1, forward strand.
CTTAAAGATGAAATGGTTCTAGAGCTGTGAAATGACTTTTCTAAGGTCCTAGTTAATAGCAGGTAAAAATAGGAGGAGTTCTGAGCTCTCCTGATGTTCAGTGTCCCATTCTTTCTACTTAGACCAGTTTCTCCAATGGTACTGAGCATGAGTACCCATTTTAATAGAAAAAGCTGCATGGTGTGATGTGTGATAGTGGTTGGGTTATCAGTAGACACTGATTAAGAAAATGATAAGGGTAAAAATTTGTTTTGGTTTAAGGAACAATTTTAAATCTTTACTTTTTAAAATATGTGTGTGTGTGCAAATTAAATTCAGCAAGCATTTATTGGGTGTCTGATGTCTTTTATATTTTATTAATGATAACTGTACCTGTATACATGTGAAAATAGTAGTACCTATATTGTGTGACATAGTATCTATTCAGTCCACTGATGGTAGGCTTGTTTATTAATTACATTCAATCACTAATGAAATGACTGGTGGATTTGTAGGCTTCAGAGTCCAGTCTGGGTGGGTTGGAAACATTGCCTTACACTATTCTGCTTTCAAATTTTCAAATGTAAGGCTATTCTGCATATATCATTCTGTATTATATAAGATCATTCTCCCTGCTGCAAGCCCATTTGTGAGAAGTTACCCATTCAGAGATAAGTAAGCCTCCCTGTGAATGGCCACATGAGTTCTGCTTAGATGTCAAAAATTGTTAAGGGCTTATAGTCCTAACTGAAGTGTCAAAACACTTTGAAAGAGGGCTTTTAGTAATGCAAGTGACAAATCACCTCTGACATAACTCACAGAAGGAACAAAGCAGTGAATCTATTATAAAGCTTTGAGGACTATATTTTGGTGACTTTCAAAGTCAGAGAAAAGAAGCTCCCACTTGGGAAAGGGTTTCTGCTAATTGGTTTAGTGGCTTTGAACATCAGCAGTGTTTCTCTGAATTTGACCAGGGTCCATCTGACACTTGGCATTCAATAAATATCAGTTGAAGTAGATAATATAAAATATATGGATATGAAGAATTTCATAAACACCTAACATTTATAAACTACTTACTATGTTCCAGGCACTGCATTAAGTACTTCATTCTTATGTCATTTTATTCTCACAACAACCATGGGAGGTAGGTGCTATGATTATCCCCCCTTTATAGATGAGGAAACTGAGGCAAACAACAGAGAGGTGACTTGTCCAGGGTTACATAGCTAGTATGCTTCTGATGCTGGATTTGAATTGAGGGCTTACTTACTACAGACTCATATTTCTATCCTCTTAACCACCTAACTTTCTTAACATATATCATGGAACTTAGCACAATGTTTGGAATATAGTAGGCACTCAATAAATGTTTATTGACTGGTCCATATAGATTGTAACACATCCATTCAGTGCAATGCATCCATTTGGTATATCTATATCAGAATGCATATACTCATACATATATATTATATATAATATGTATGTATGCATATATATACACACATGCACATACATTTATGTCATATATGTATGTATACTTATATATACACATATATTTTCACCCTTTGGAGTCCAATACAATGTAATAATATATAATTGAAACATAACTCTATCAAAAAGGATATTATGGGCAAGACTGTACTCAAAGCATATGTATCTACTTTTTCCTTTGGCCTCCAGAGAAATTTGGTAATCTCCTTTGGTCTTGTTTTACCACTCCTGTATTTTTTGTGCAAAGTGACTTAAGTTAAAGACCGCAGTTTCCTAAGGTGCCCAGTTAGGATGATAAAATGTAGATTTTTCCTTGTAGTAGAAATGCAGTCACATTATAACTTAGTTATTTTAATTTACCTGCAAGGCCAACTCTAACGTCTCATTTATGCAAACCTGAGCATGTATTTTTTTTTTCTTCCTCTGGCCTTGACATTGTTGACTCATTACAGTTTCCAAACTGTATTTTTAATTTGCTTTGCTGCTTGTCAGTAATAGACCACATTTTGTTTTTGTTGTTGTGTGAGTCTCAGCCAAGAATCCTGAATGGCTGAATGTGAAACTGTCTGAATCCTTGAGATAATGTGCATTTGGATAAAGGGAGGATTAACCTGCTTCCTTCAGTAAGGATGTATATTTCCATGTGGAAAATGGTACACTACTACCTAGGATATGAATTTCTGAGATCATAAAGACCTTTATCCCTTGTGTCCAAATGGATTTTCTGCCTTTTTCTATTTGAAAATGGTTGTATATTTGAAAGAATGGCCAGATCTTGCTAAGACAAGATACTCTTTAAGTTAAAGATAGGAGACAAACAAGGGTCTTTATTGATCCCATTGTAAATGGAGCACTGAGGGAGGCTTTTCCAAGGAATTATCTAGGGAAACTCTGGGTTATTCACCTTCTTCCAAAGGTTGTTCATTCAATAAAGAGAAAGAACTAGATAGCTACTATACACAGCTTGCTTTCAGATTATAATTGTTCTGTTTAAGTAACTAAGTTTTTCAGGAACTGATTATCCAGTAGGTGGATGATCCAAATCTGCTGAATGTCCTTCTGTCCCTGGATGTCTCTAAAGCCTGAAATATTTTTCTAATCATTTTAAAGTAGATAAAGAATTAGGTTAAGGTTGGGGAGGAGGAAGTTAGGGTTTTATTTTTTTCTCACTGAAAATTTTTACAAAAGTTTCCATTTGGGACAGAGAGAACTAATTGAATAAAACATATTTAGAAAGTATTTGTAAAATCTAATTGCTCATGATTAACCTAGGACAGAGGTGTAGAATCTGCAGCCTTGAGGCCACTTGTGACCCTCTAGATCCTCAAGTGCAGCCCTTTGACTGAATCCAAACTTTTCACAAAACAAATGGATTTGAGGACCTAGAAGGCCACATGTGGCCTTGAGGCTGCAGGTTCCCCACCCTGGTGCTAGGATAATCAAGAATTAACTTTACAAAAATATATTTTTTCCTAGTAACAAAGGTAAAATTGTATTTAATATATTAGACTTGGAATAAAGCATATTTAGCATATTGCAAAGCTTCCCTTGAGAAACTCCATCTCTGCTCAAGGATTTGCCTTACGGATGATATGCATCCACAAATGTATTCCATCCCATTAGTATAACATAATTTATTCAACCATTCCCCAATTGATGGACACCAGAGAGTTTTGTCTTTCTTGGTTTCTCTCTATCTTTCTGTTTTTTCTTTCTTTTCTCCCCTCCCT
>CM053769.1:192204406-192370952 GCA_028658325.1 Potorous gilbertii
ATTTTTTTGATGAGGAAATGCATAAAAGTAAATGCAGTGTCATTTTCTGATTAAGAGGAGGTCACTGGCACCTAGGAGCATCAAGATAGCCCTCCTTGGAAGATGTTATTTTGAAAGGATCCTGAGACTCTTACAAATGGAGCTGAGAACAATAGTTCAGGAGAGAGAAAAATTGATCAAAGATAAAAATACAAGAGATTTGATGTTGTATATGAAGGACAGCAAGTATGACAGTATGACTAGTACATGGTTTGTGTAGAGAAAAACAATATAATTAGTTAATATTACCGATAAACAATAGATATATAATATTAAAATATTGCTGTTACTTAAATGTAACTCATTCACATATATTATTATGTTATATTTATAACTGGAGGCATTAGTCATCAGATCAGCAAGACAAAAAAAAAGACTATTTATTCTATCCTGAGAGCAGCATTTGACACTGAAGAAGGAAAAAGCACTTATAAAGAGTCTACTATATACCATGTCTTTACAGATGTTATCTTAATTAATCTGATTTAATTTGAAAATGTCATTTTATTTGTTGAACTGATATTCTCTACATAATATTTGTTGGAATAGATTAACAAAATGTAAGATATCATTAGAATAAAGAGATGGAATTTTTGTCTTATTATAAAGTAAAGCCACTATGGTTCAGTCTCTTTCTCATAATCATGGGAAGCATTTATATCATCGAAGAAAATAGTCTTCCCTTCTGCGTGAGGTCTGAGCAAAATTCTTAGCCCTTGTGTACATCATTGAAAACAAAGAAAAAGTGGCATCCGTTGTGGAATAGAAAGGACATCTTACTAAGAAGCAAGAGATGTAGATTTCAGAGTTAGATTTGTCATGAAACGTCTTTATTCAAGCTTCTTATATTCAGATAGAATGTAACTGAACAAATGTCAATGCCTTTTGTTAGCTTGGTATTCTCTATAAAGTAGTTGGGTATTTGGGAACATCTGGATTATAGTTTAAAAGTTCTATACTTAGAGAATTATAGAATCTCAGAGTTAGAAGGAATTTTACATGTCAGTTTGTCCAAGTTGCCTCAGTGCAAGAATCCCTTCTATCTGGTATGATATAAACACAGCAACGACATGTTTTAAATATACATGTGTGTATATGTTATATATAAACATATATTTATATATAAAATAAATATAAACATATATTTATACATAAAATAAATATAAACAACACAATGAAAAAAATATTGGATTTGGAAGTCATGGAGCTGTGTTCAAATTATAGCTCTGCCACTGTCCGTCCATGTGACCTTGGGTATCTAGCTTCCCCTCTCTAAGTTTCAGTTTCCTCACATGCAAAATTGGGCCTGAGGAAGCAGGTGGTGGTACTGGTGCTGATGCTGCTGCAAGTAGCGGTTAGTGGTGGTTCAACTAGATGTTCTTAAGGTGCCTTCCATATCTACTGTTCCATAAGTTTGCATTTTGTCTTTGTTTTCACAAAATGACTTCTATAATGGCACTTGCTGCTTAAAATGAAAAGCAATGCTTGTTAAGCCTTTGTTTTACATGCTCACCTTTTCATCTTCTGAAGATTTTTATCTGTTGGAAGCATTTTTGATATCTCATACATGCTGTGTCAATCTGTTGCTTTCACCTAATGGATTCTTGGATTCTACAAGAGGGAGGAGGAAGGGTTGAAAGTATATTTTAATCCTTCTTCGACCCTATGTTCTCATTTCAGCACTTGATAATGATGTGAACAGGGAATAAGTGGATGTTTATGCCCCTAATTTGCAATGCATGTTGTGTCTGCCTCTTTAAATAAAGTAAAGGTTAATATGTTGATTTCCTATTTATAGTTAACTTAATGCCTTTAATTTCTCCTAATCATGGCACAAGGTTTTAGAACAGTCCCTATGATTTTTTAGATGATCTTTCTAAACCACTATAATGTTTTGATGAGTTTAGTACTCTCAGAAGAGGCTTGATTGGCAAGATTAGGAATTTCCATTATTCTAGGCCATTATATACTGCTTTGTTTCAGGACAAATCTATTAATCTGTGTTTTATTCAAGCTCAGATTTGATTATAAAGCAAGAAGGTATAAAGACCATTGGCTTGGTGAGGACTTCCATAGGCACTCTAGATAAAGAGACAAGTTTGTGAACTAAATGAAAGAAGACTGACAGTGACCTATGATTGTCAAGGTCCTATGATCTCTGACACAAATACATTCACAGAATAGTAAGGGTTAGAAAGGAATTCTCAGGGATGTGTCTCTGACTGACATCATGGCAGTGTCATCACAACCCAGATGCTAGGTATATTCAATAAATTGGACTTTGGGAAAATTATAGCACATCCCAGGGTATAAAAACTTTTCCTGGGAACACATATGATACAGATACCTAGTCAAAACAACAGAAATTCCTAGACTCCCTCAGATTGTACTATACTATCACAAAGATGTCTTGCTAGGTGATTTCTTTTTCTTCTCCTTCCTATTAATAAACTCATATAGGGCTCACAATACAACTCCATCCCAAAGACCTAAGCTATATTTAATTTCATAGGCTATATACAGGACATTTCCAAGTAGAAGAAATGTTGATATCTAATTAGAGGTATTGTCAAAATTTGATAACTTCCTGCTCCCACAGCTCAACTACCCTGCCTCCCTGATTTGCCCTGCGTAACTCATGAAAAATAAAACACACCTCCTTTTAATACAGAGGTAAGGGGACTAATGGTTATTGTGTAAGTGGCCAAATCTGATCATTCCTGTAATTTTTGTCCAATAGTTTTCCTTTGTTACAAGTAAGCGTTATATAATGTTAATGATATATTGTGAAAGGATCATGGGATAGAAAATCAGACATTATTAAAATTTTCCAAAATAAATGAAAATAGAGACTTTTCACCATGTAGGCTCCAGTCATGCTATTTTTTGCAGTTAGCCATGATTTTTCAAATATCATTGATGGCAATTTAGCAATCATATTGATCTGGGACCGTTGACTTGAAGCTAGACACTCATTTATCATCTCCTCATTTATATGATGAATAAATTTCTGTTAAATATTTAATTTCATTCTTCAGAGTTTAACAAATCATTGATTTCTCTTTATTTTCAATTTGTTATCTAAAAGTAAAAGAATTTTTTTGATGATTACTATTTTTTTAAAAAATTATTTATTTTAAGTTTTCAACATTGATTTCCACAGAATTTTGATTTCCAAATTTTCTCCCCCTCTCTTCCCTCCCTCTACCCCAAAACACTGTGCATTCTAAATACCCCTACCACCAATCTGCCCTCCCTTCTAACATCCTTCCCTTCCCTTATTCTCATCTTCTCTTTTGTCCTATAAGGCAAGATAAATTTCTATACCCCCTTATGTGTATTTCTTGTTTCCCAGTTATATGCAAGAACAATACTCAATAATTGTTGCTGAAACTTTGAGTTCCAGCTTCTCCTCCTTCCTCTCTCTCCACCCATCCCTACTGGGAAGGCAAGCAATTCAATATAGGCTATATATGTGTAGTTTTGCAAATGACTTCCATAATAGTCATGTTACGTAAGACTAATTATATTTCCCCCCATCCTATCCTGCCCCCCATTTCTTCTGTTCTCTCTTTTGACCTTGTCCCTCTCCCAAAATTTTGACTTCTAATTGCTCCCTCCTCCCATTACCCTCCTTCCATCATCTCCTCCACCCTGATTATCCCCTTCTCCCTCACTTTCCTATATTTTAAGATAGATTTTCATACCAAAATGTGTGTACATTTTATTCCTTCCTCGAGTAAAATGTGATGAGAGTAATCTTCACATTTTCCCTCTCACCTCTCCCCTTTTTCCCTCCATTGCCTCTTTTATGAGAGATAATTTGCCTCATTCCATTTATCCCTTTCTCTTCCTAATATATTCCTCTCTTACCCCTTAATTTTATTTTTTTAGATATGGTCCCTTCCTATTCCTTGCCTCTTTTTCCTTGCCTCTTTTATGAGAGATAATTTGCCTCATTCCATTTATCCCATTCTCTTTCTAATATATTCTTCTCTTACCCCTTAATTTTATTTTTTTAGATATGGTCCCTTCCTATTCAGCCCCCCTGTGCTCTCTGTCTCTGTCTCTCTCTGTCTCTCTGTCTCTGTCTGTGTGTATGTGTTTGTGTGTGTACAATCCCACCAACTACTCAGATCCATGTACAAATGTAAACAATTCAACTCTAGTAAGTCCCTTATGAATTCTCTTTCCTTTTCATGCTTCTCTTGATTCTTGTGTTTGAAAGTCAAATTTCCTTTTCAGCTCTGGTCTTTTCATCAAGAATACTTGAAAGTGCTCTATTTCACTGAAAGACCATTTTTTCCCCTGAAATATTATACTCAGTTTTGCTGGAAAGGTGATTCTTGGTTTTAGTCCTAGTTCCTTTGACTTCTGGAATATCATTGTTTCTTTCTATCTGCTTGCAATATTTTCTCCTTGACCTGGGAACTCTGGAATTTGGCTACAATGTTCCTACGAGTTTCTGTTTTTGGATCTCTTTCAGAAGGTGATGGGTGGATTCTTTCAATATTTATTTTGCCCTATGGTTTTAGAATATCAGGGCAGTTTTCCATGATAATTTCATGAAAGATGATGTCTAGGCTCTTTTTTTGTCATGACTTTCAGGTAGTCCCATAATTTTTAAATTGTCTCTCCTGGATCTATTTTCCTGGTCAGTTGTTTTTTCCAATGAGATATTTCACCTTATCTTTCATTTTTTCATTCTTTTGGTTTTGTTTTGTGATTTCTTGGTTTCTCACAAAGCCATTAGCTTCCATCTGTTTCCTTCTAACTTTTAAAGAACTATTTTCTTTAGTGAGCTTTTGAACCTCCTTTTCTATTTGGCTAATTCTGCTTTTTAAGACATTCTTCTCCTCATTGGCTTTTTGAACTTCTTTTGCCAATTGAGTTAGTCTATTTTTAAAAGTGTTATTTTCTACAGCGTTTTTTAAAATCTCCTTTAGCAAGTTATTGACTTGCTTTTCATGCTTTTCTTGCATCTCTCTCATTTCTCTTCCCAATTTTTCCTCCACCTCTCTTACTTGATCTTCAAAATCCTTTTTGAGCTCTTCCATGGCCTGAGACCATTGAATATTTATTTTGAATGTTTGGGATACAGAAGCCTTGACTTTTATGTCTTTCTCTAGTGGTAAGCATTGTTATTCCTCATCAGAAAGGATGGAAGAAGGCATCTGTTCACCAAGAAAGGAACCTTCTATAGTCTTATTTTTTTCCCTTTTTTGGACATTTGCCCAACCAGTTACTTGACTTTTGAGTCCTTTGTCAAGAGTAGAGTACACTCCAGGGGTCTGTAAAATCTCAGTTCCTCCAAGGTGGCACAATCAAGTGTATACACTGGTCTGGAAGCAACCAGAAAGTTTTGTACCCAGAATCTGTGTGTAGTAGTTTCCTCTCTACAACCACCTGGCCTCCAGTTCCACCAAGCCAGCACTGGGACCTGAGATTTGGACAAGCTGCTCAGTTCCCAAAAGGGGCTTTCTGCAGGGGCAGGGCCACCATTCAGTGTGACAAAACGACCAGCTGCTCAATTCCTCCAGAAGCATTAGATGGGGGTAGGACCTCTACACAATGACTGAGGTAAGAATCAGCTGCTCAAATTCCCCAGGGATTTTATGATCGAACAATGGATGCGGGCTGCTGTGGGAGCTGCTGCTGCCCAATGTGGCCTCTGTAGACGCTGCCTGAGGCCAGAGCTGTGGGAAGACCCTGCTCCCTTCTCAGCCAGATGAAAAAACCCTCTCATTGACCTTTGGCACCTGTGGGTTGAAGAATATGCAAAGATGCCCCTCCTGCTGCTGAGAATTCCACCCTTGAGGCCTGCTTGCATCCTCCCAGCCACTGTGTCGTGGCTTGGCTCCACTCAGCATCCAGTGTGATTGACCTTTTCCGTTGGCCTTTCAGGTCACCCTGGGCTGAAAATCTCCTCCACTCTGTTGTTCTGTGGCTTCTGTTGCTCTAGAATTTGTTGAGCGTCTTTCTTTACAGGTATTTTATGGGCTTTGGGGGAAGTGCTAGTGTATGGGTGCCTTTCTACTCTACCATCTTGACTCTGCCCCAGAGTGTTTTAATAAGTAGTGAATGTTTTGTCCTTGAAGCCTTCATGGATAGGCTTTATGAGTACCTGTCAAAGATATAAAATTAAAGGGGAAGTTCTAACTCATGGCAGTAGTTGGGCTACATAATCTATGAAGTCCCATCCAACTCTGAACTTCTCTTATTTTATTTACCTTGAAAAATACAGTATGATCATTAATACGTTGCAGAAGTTTTACATCTGCCTATCTTCCCATTCTCCCTTTTATTTATTTAGTGATTATGAAGAATGCCATCTGTGCTGGTACATATTTCTTCTTGGTGGGCATAAGACTAATTGTAATTATCAGGAGGACAGAGATGCCTTTGATTTGTTTACTTGTATCATGTAGTGTGTAATGGAGCTCCTTCATATGATTGTATGAAAGTAAAGATGATGAAGAGCCATTTTTTGTTCTTTTTCTCATTTTTTAAAATTACAATCCTGCTCTCAAAATTAATTTTTCTTTATATGTATCTGTCATTTTTGTTGAAGAGTATCTGCACAGTCTTATAGGTAACTTGTTATGTCAATCAGCCCTTAATGGACACGATAGGGCAGAAAATATGACTCCCAAGTAACTTTATTCAAACAAACCATTATTGTCGAACTTCAGGGTAACTTTTATGGTCCCCTTGAACTGACTTATGTTTCCTGAATTCCATATGGCTTATCTTTCTACGTCCCTGATCTGTTCCTTTCTTGCCTCTCTAGCCAAGATGTTTTGTATTGCCCAATCCATTTCCAAAATCGACTCTTTGCCCCAGAAATTGTGCACTTTTTAGATCAATTCTAACTTTACTACATGAAGCATTCTTGCTTCCCACTTTCCTAAGTACTTTTTACTCAGGTTGCTCTACCAGTTACTTTTTTTTTAAATTATATTTTTGACTCAAACACCAGAATACAAATACTGAATCGAGAAAAGAAACAAAAACATACCATAAACTTAAATATTGGAATTCAAATACAAAGTGTGAAAGAAAAAAAGTATGTCATGTGCATAGCAGAACAAAGGGGGGATTGAAAATGTGTGAAGATAAATTTTCATTCGAAGAAAGCCTATATGGTAAATAATACACATTGTGTTGAGAACTGTCCATCTTTTCTTTGGTTCCTTGTAAGTTTTGTTTTGTTTTTGTTCTCTGCTGTGCACTTTTTTACTTTGTTCTTTCTCCTCCCCCCTCTTCCCTCCCCCTCAGGCTACAATTAAGTTTGGATCTGTTTCTTTTTAGCTATAGATACACACACACACACACACACATACACATATACACATACATATATAGACATATACTTTTTCAAACAGATTCTACTTCTGATCTTTGTTTTTATGTTTGTGCACATCCCTTCTTTCCTATCCCTCCTGCCCCATCTATTTTACTTCTACTCCACTCTCTTGCACTCCTATCACTTCTCTAGCCCCTAAGATCTCTCCCCTATCCTCCCATTCCTATCACCCTTTAAATACCCCTTTCACCTATTCTCTTGTTCTCCCCTCTAAAGATTCCTCCCTTGTCCCCTCCCCTCTTCATATAACCCTACCATTTTATTTATTCTGAATTTAGAGGATCTTTATACCCTTCTAAGCCTATATGTATTGTTCCCTCTTAAACCCATTCCTGATGAAAGTAGTTTACCAGAACTACTAGCTCTCCTCCCCTATCTAATTCTTCTGTACCAGATTTTTCCTCTTGTATCTCATTTTTATAAAACAATTACTCTTTTAGCTGTTCCTAAAAAGTTTTACTTTTTAAGTTCATATCATACTTAGGTTTACCCCAATCTGTCTTATCAGCTACCCAATTATTAATAAGAATCTTAGACATACATTTTACAATTTACATGTATGAAACAATTCTGTCTTTATTGAATCCCTTATAATCAATTTTTGATATGTACCTTATATTTTTCTTGACTCTTGTGAGTTAAATGTTCTATTAAGTTCAGTTTTGTTAGTTTTTTTCTGCGAGTTCATTGAATATCCATTTTTTTTCATTAAGGATTATATTTAATTTTGATGTGTATATTTTTGGTCAGAGTCCCTGTTCTTATGCTTTTCAATATATAGTGTTCCAAGACCTGTGGTCCTTTAATATCTCTACTGCTAGGTCTTGTGTGATTCTAATTGTGGTACCATCATTTTTAAATTGTTTTATTCTTATTGCTTTTAATATTATATCCTTGAACTTGGGATTTTGGAATTTGACTTTGATATTCCTATGAGTTTTCCTCACAGTATTGTTTTTGAAGTGGTGCCCAATGGATTTTTTCCATTTCTACTCCTCCCTCCCCCTCTTCTAGTGCTTCAGGACAATTTTATTTAATTATTTCTAGTATTATTATATCAAGATTCTTTTTTTGATCACAACTCTATCACTCCAATTATTTTTATGTTTTCTCTTCTTGATATATTCTCCAAATCTATTGTTTTTCTTATGTTTCATTGTCTCTTCTATTTTTTCATTATTCATATTTTGTTTAATTATTTCTTCATCTGTTGTAATTTTGCTGGCTTCATCTTGCCCAATTCTAATTTTCAAGGTGTCATTTTCTTCCTTAAGATTCTAGATCTTCTTTTCTAATTGGTTGACTTTCTTTCCATAATCTTTTTTTCTTTAATTATTGTATTTATTTAGATATATTTCTAGTTTTTCCTCCATCTTTGTCATTTGATTTTTAAAGTCTTTTTTGAGATCTTCTATGGAATCTTTTTGGGCAGGTGATCATTTCACATTACTTTTTGGAATTTCTTTACTTCAGTATCCTCTGATGATGATTAACTCCAGTCATTTCTATTCCCATAGTAGTTTTCTATGGTTGGATCCTTTCTTCTTTCCTCAGCTTTTTTTTTGTGGTAATAGCCTAATTTATATAATTATCTCTAGCCCTAGGGTATGGGGGATTGTGCCTCTTGCTCCAGATCTTCAGTCCTCCACCCTAGCCTGGAATCAAAGACAAACCTCCATCCTCCTGTGGCCACAGCCAGTAGCTTTGTGCCCCACTTCTTTTGCACTCACAGGGCATGTGCTGGTTCCTTCTTGCCCTGGCTGTTCTTTGCAGCACAGCTGTGTCTGACATTACTTGTCAGCAAAAATTCCCTTGATCTTACCTGGTTAAGATGCCCAACTTCCCTCACTATCCCAGAGGTAGACTTTTCTGTGGCTGGGGCCAGGGCAGCCTCTCAAACCAACTAACCCTAGGGATTGCCTCTGGTTGTTTAAGAGCCTTGCTGCTGGCTGCTAAAGCAGACCACAGCCTGGAGGTGTTTACTCTTCTCTAGATCCAAATGTCTTCCTGGACTTCTTCTGATCTTCTCAGATTTTAAGAAGACCACTGTTGTTCCCCATTCTTATTTATTTTTACCTGCTCTTTGTTTGCCCTAAGGTGCAATTTTCTCCTTTAAGTGGAGGAAACTCCAGAGAGCTTAGAGTTTTCTGACCTACTCTACCATCTTGCCAGAATGCCCTCCTCTCCCAGTCATTTTGCAGGAATTTGTGTCTCTTACCAGTGAAAGGACATCTATGGTATACCTTTACCCTCTCGTCCCTTCATCTAAGTAGGAGAAGAATCTGTTTCCTTATTTCATTGCATCTTAATGATTAAACTTGGTGTTAGTGCCTTGTGGTTATTGTCTAAAAAAATGCATACTCAATTAAATATGCAAAACTAATATTCAATATGATATAGCCATGTTGTTTAATGAAAATGAATATTGTATGATGAAGAGAAGTTGCAAATTTACTTGGATTTTTCCATTACATTAGTGACTTGCTTGTTAAAATGAATACTAATTAATTCTGGAAATGGCTGATAACATCCCACACCTGCCCCTGTGTGGTGTTTCTGAAATAGATTAGTTCCTCTTAGAAGCTGATTTGCCTGCATCCCCCTATCAATGAGAAAAGAATGATTATTTCTGAGATACTCAAGTTTGGAAATATTGGAAATCACAGTTGAAACAAATCATGAAAACAATTGAACTATTAAAATACACAATAAATAGAGAGACAAACAGAGAAAGATGGAATCAGGACTAATCCAACTAAATAAACAATTATCTAATAAGAATTCATTAGTATAGCCTATTTATTGTTAGTGATGCCTAGTTTAGTTATGATAGATAGTATTTATCTAACATTATCAGATTTACAGAAATGTATTATCTCACATGATCCTTACAACAACTATAGGAAATATAGATGCTGTTACTATCCCCATTTTACAGATGAGGAAACTGAGGCTGAGAAAAGTAAATTGACTGGCTCAGGTTCTCAAATTTAGTCAGTTTCTGAGATGGGATTTTACCCCAGGTCATCCTGAGTCCAAGTCTAACATTCTATTAATTTAAGCCATCTAGTCGTCTCCAAATAACCCTCTGAGCTTAGGGGTTTTCAGACTGGTTTTCCATAAGGTCAATTAAGCAAACTAACTAACAAAGCAATGGGAGAAAAAAAATGGAATGAATGACTATGTATTTGCGATATAAACTCCAGGGTATCTTAAGATTTCTTCAAATGTATCATTCTTGGCTAATCCTTCATGTTATTGCCATTTCTATTGCTATGATATCAACATTATTATTTATTGCTATTCTATTATTGTTATTTAGTATTATTAACATGCTTATTGAATGTTTGTACAGTCAGGAGCAAAGAGGGTTACATGAATCAAAAGATCGGGCTAAGATAAGGATGAGGTTTAATTCTGAAGCAAGGTTTTGACCCAGATGTAGCATCTTTATATATTTCCTGCTTGGAAATGAGTTATTCCCAAGACTGGAAAGAAGTGAATGATGGCAGGTAAGGATTCATTTTGATAATGATTCCTTGGTCTTCAAAGAAGGCAAAAACAATTAATAGATTTGATTTGTTAAGTTCTCTTGATTGTAATAAATTTATGACAAGTATTGGCCTTGAACAGGTTGAGCACACATCTCTATTAGTGGCAAATCACAGAGAGTGTGCTACTACCATATTTTGGCAGAAGGATGAACAAGAAAAATGTTAAAATTAGGTGCCCCTTGAGTTCTGCAGTATGCTACTATGGGGCTATTTTCTAAACTCTGTGTCCCAAAGGATTTCCCTAAGTAGCATGCAATATAAGCTCACTTATGGTAACTCTGAATCATATCAGTTAATTTTTAAATTGACTAACTGGTATCTGTCAATGCTTATGGTCTCTTTTTTCTCATGGGAATAAATACATTTCTTTGTTATGCATCTCTCACTTTGTTTATATACTCTCATTGAAATGACATGTGTATACATGTGATGCACATTAAAAATTCATGAAGAAAAATTTAACCACTTGATCTAAAAATTCTGATATAAAGACTTCCATTGCTTTCCTTTGCCTATTCATCTGAGAATGTATAGCTAAAAGGAATCTTAGAAATCACCTGGTCCAATACAAGACAATTCCAAAAGACTCATGATGGAAAATGCTATCCACTTCCAGAACTATGGCCACTGAATGCAGATTGAAGCATACCATTTTTTTCATTTTTGTTGTTTTTTTCTTTCTTGTGGTTTTTCCTTTTTGTTGTGATTCTTCTTTCACAACATGAGTAATGTGGAAATGTGTTCAATGTGATTATACATGTACAGCCTATATCAGATGGGGAAGGGAGGGAGAAAAAAATTGGAACACAGAATCTTATAAAAATGAATGTTGAAAATTATCTTTATGTGTAATTGGAAAAAAAGACATACTATTAAGTGGAAAAGGAAATAAAAAAGAAATTACCTGATCCAGAAAAAGGAAAGTGAGGCCTATAATGGCTAATGCTTTGCCAAATATTCTATAGAAACTAATAGAAGAGCCAAGTCCTTTGATTCCAAAGCCACAGCTCATTCTACTTCACATTTCAGTGATAAATACTGACTTTCTGGCATGGTTTCTTGGCTGAGGGAAGTGTTTGTGTTGTTTCTTTTTAACTCTATCCTTTACATTTACTGTGTAAATGTCTGGTTTGAACAAGATGCATTTTTATGTTAGGTTGTAGAATAGGATAGAACATTGATCCCTAAACTTCTCTCGGAAGAGACTAGCCTGGGCTTCAGATGTAGCACTGTAACCTTCCCCACTTTGCAATGATGGATAGAAGATGGCATTGTGAGTAAAAGCTCTGAGATCCCAGCTGGTCAGCTAGTTTCACAAGTACACTGTTGCAATAATCATTTGTGAGAAGTGTGAATGGAGAGAGCTGGGTGTTTGAGGTGACAGCTCTTCTATAAGCCACATGGAAAAATAATTCACAGAAGATTAAGGTAAGAGGATGTTTGATGGATTAAAGTCTGTATCTCCCCACCATGTGAGATTGTGGGTTTTGGGGTGAAGGCAGTTCTCCACAGATATTAAGGCCATTTAAACATCAGAATAGTCTCTTTCTTTTTAATTAGTGAGATAACAATAGAACTTCCATCTGCCTGCCTGACCCTGGGGATATGACCTTCATTTGATGTGTGTATATTAAAAAAAAAATGTTTAAAAGCACTGAAGTAATTCTCGCTAGTAAAAAGTCGATTTATTTTCAGTTAAAGTTATAGTAGTTATAAATGAGAGAATCATGTTTGATTTTTTAAAATCCTTTTTGAACACAGAATTCCCTCAAAATGTATTTTCTATGTATAATATTGAGAGATATAGACAGAAAGGTGGGAAGACAGATGAAAATAATCAATGTGCCCATGTCCACACCTGGGAATGACAGTTAACACATTCATCATTTGGAATTCTATTTACACTCCTGTTATCAAGCCTGATCGTTGATTTTAAGCAAAGTGCTTACCTTTAATGACCCCAAGTTAGTAGGTACTGTAGACAGGACATAAGATGTGATTTAAATTATCATAATTATGCTTCACAATATGAGTATAAAAAGGTACCACCATTAATTCAGGTGTTCCTTGTTCTTCCTTAACAATTGGTTAGACTTTGATGCAGCTATAGCTTGTGTCTTCAAGGCAGATAAACTGATTTTGAGATGAAATGTTGATGTAAGACCTCAGATTTCAAATTTTAATTTAATAAGGTCAATCTGTCCCAAAGGGTAAATTTTCTTCCAAGGCAGTCAGTCTCCATTCAAAGCTGTATTTTCTCTTTCAGGCCACAAGGGTACTGCTCAGCAGTATTGCTACTGAAATGAACTGATTTTTTCACAATATGTTTCTTAGTTTTCTCTTTGTTTTTATTTTCCCTCCTTAGATTGAGCTCTCTTTGTCTCCCTCTGTCTCCCTCATTCTCTTTTTTCTGTTTCTTTCTCCGACTCTGTATCTCATTGTCTATCTCTTTCTTTCCCTTTCTCCCTTGTTCCCTCAACCTCTCTTCTCTCTAATCTTTCTCCTCCTTTCTCTTGTTCCTCTCCCTTTCTTTCTCTTTCCTTTTCCTCCTTCCCTTTTTCTAATCTCTGTCTCTCTTTCTCTGTCTCTCTATGTCTCTTTGTCTTTCTGCCTGTCTATATGTCTGTCCCTATGTGTCTCTGTCTCTCTCATACACACACTCACAACCATACCCACAGACAGACTCACCCACACACGTATGCACATATGTGTGCTCTCACACACATGGGTTCATCTTTACCCCATATATTTCCAGATCAAGGCATTTAAGTTATTATGTAGACAGGTGCTTGGGATCCCACTGTGCAAGAGAGAGTGTGATTGGTTTCTTTTACATCTAATGTCATTGGCACGAAGGTACCAGTAAGCTGAGAAACTGGAAATTTCTTGGGTAGTTCAGGCACAGAAGATTCATGATGTTGAGTTGGGGGGAGCAGTTACAGAGAAGAGTCAGAGCAGGGTGGGGGGGAAGCAAATGAAGTCTGCTTCACAGAAAAGAAAAAAGAAAAATACCTTGCTTCTCCACCCTCAAAAATACAGCATTTCTTAGACTACAGCAGACATGTAGAAGGGGACTAGAAAAAGAAGGTTAGTTATGGTTTCTCTAATTCTTCCCAGAGATCATCAGGGAAGAGATGACATTTAAAGAGCAATGTAAAGTTGTACATTTTGCTACATCTGTTACGTAGAAACTCATGGTCCAGCTAACTATGAATAGAAACCATATATGATTTATATAAATTTGCATTATATAAATTTATATAAAATTGCACCATAAAATCTCTCCTTATTGATGGCTGGTTATGTGTGCATAAAACATTATAAATGAAATTTTCAGTGTCCAGTGGGGTCTTGTTCATATGATTGATATGATTATGATCATATGATTAACCTGGGGGTTAAAACTTTTGCTCTGATTTTTATTTATAATACTAATAAATACTGTTAAAGTAGCTTCTAAGAAAGCCAAGTTGAGTTCACCCACCAACCCTATATATTAGGCTCTGTAAACTCGTAAACTTCCACTGTGGCTATTGAGGATGCATCCTCCTATGATGAAGAGAATCCAGAAGTAATTCAGAGGTCCCATACGTTGCTAAAGAAATTAACAATTAGCACAATTCACGGAGAACTATATGGCAAAACCCCAGTTCAGGATTTTGCTTTTTTTTTTTTTGTCACACTTTGTCAAGTAGGAACTTTAACCAATTGAAACAGTGTTCAGGTATGTTAATAGAGAAATGAATATGAGATATTTATGAGCTGGGCAGGAGCTTAAAGGACATCTAGTCTTGCCACCTCATTTCAGATGGGAAAACTGAAGCTCAAAGATGCTAAGCTACTTACTCAAGTTGACTTGACCAACAAATTCTACATGGTTGATTATAACACAGTTCTTGTTTCTTTTCTGGTCTCAATTCTACTCTACTGAATTAGGTTAGAATTAAGACTTATCCTATAGTTTCTTTGGAATTGAAAACGCCCAAGTAAGAAACTTTCTACCGAAGTAGGTTGGCATCTTCTCTGCAATTTACAGTATTAGAGAATTGCCTAGAGCACGGAGAGTTTAATTGACTTGCCCAGGGTCACATAGGTAGTATGTGTCAGAGATGGAACTTAAACCCAGATCTTCCAGATTTTAAAGTAGCTCTCTATTCATCATACCAGACTGTCTTTTATTATTCTGTATGCTACCTGACACATCTTAAAGGTAGAATTCTTCAAAGTTCTTGAAAGATCTTAGTATTTTGCCTTACTAGTGCAAGTTTTTCACCTAGTCCATTTTGCCTTCTGCTCTGCCTTGAGTTTAGAACTTATCCACCTCCCCAAACTGAAATGGGTACAAAAATAAAATCAATAAAACCAGTGCTTCCAAAAAAGTCATGCAAAGTAAATTCCCTATTAGCCCACTCATTCCGAAACACTCTTTTCTAAATATAAGCTTTTTTCCTCCTTTTGGAATATAAGCATGGAAAGAATAGAAATAGCCTAAATTTTGTGTTTTTATTCCCAGAACTTAGCACAGTGTCCTGCATATACTAAGTACCTGATAAATAACTGCTTGCTCTCTCATTCATTCATAATATATTTATTCTGAAATTTCGCTTTTTTCCCTTTAAGACCAAATGATATTCTCCTTACAAGGAGATTGAACATTCTGATAAAAGGAAGTGTGGTCAATGTCAGTAGTCAAGGTCAAGCCTTAATTAATCCAAGAAATATTTATTAGCTCTTCTGATACATTAGACCCCTCCCCTTCCCCTAATTAATCAAGTATCCAGAGAAGAATAAACCAAAATATGCAAAGAGATAACAGACACTTACTTTTCTAGAGAGATTTGAAATCTAGTAGCTGGTAAAGAGAATGTGTTTTCTAAGCCCTAGAGACTCTACAACTTGGAATTTTTTTATTGCATAATGCTTACGTTGGCATAGGGAGACTCTGTGACATAGTAGAGAGAAGAGATGGCAGTTTGGGGTCCAGGCCTGAACTTTGCAATTTGTGACCTTAGGCAACTTGCTGAGCCTAATTCTCTTAAGACTAAGTTGCTGAGAAGGTCCTCATCTATACTAGTAAAAAAATGTTCCAAAACAAATTTTTTTTAATTAAAAAAAATGTTCCTCACTGGGGACTTCCTATGCTGGTAAAATTGCAAGTGCAGTACCTTTTCCAGTCCTATGTAAGTACAGAACTGTATAGTCTTCACATGTTTTAACTGGGAAAAGTCAAGTGATTTGCCTAAGAGTTTTTGTTGTTGCTTTGTGTTTTCCTTTGAGTTATTTTCTGCCCTGGCACAATCATATGATTATGGTAGCTAACTTGTATGAAGTACCTATTATGAACCAGGTGTGACGATAAATATGTATAAATAACATCTCATTTAATCCATGTAACAACCCTGGAATATATATCTTATGATAGTCCTCCTTTTATATCTGAAGAAACTGAGGTAAATAGAAGTTAAATGACTTGTTCAGGATCAGCTAGAAAATGTCTGAAGCCAGATTTGAACTCAGGTCTTTCTCACTTCAGGCCTGGAACTCTATCTGTTGCATCTCTTAGATAGCCATATCAGGGATATTGCATTCAACACTACAGAATATTTTTAGGAAATACATTAGCGAGACAAAAGAGTAAACATATTAGTATACCAAGATGGCAAAGGCACTAGAAATCATGCTGTAAGAAGATCCTTTGGAGACATGATTCATCTTTAGTTTGTAAAGGAGATTTAATATGGTCATGATCTCTGTTTTCAAGTATTTGAAGGAATAAATATCAGATAAGAGTAGGATGAGCTTAGAAATGTAGAGAAATGGCCAAATATCACAGAGAGGCAAATTTTGACTTGATATAAGGAATAAATTTTCTAATATTAAGAACTATCATTTGGATGGACTTGCTTACCAAAGGTTCCTCCAGGAAGCCTAATGAAAGCTGGAAAAGTTACAGGGTGGTTTCATAGTCAGTTCTGAACTAGCCAAGATTGCTGTAGAGGTTCTTTAAACTCTGAGACTCTGGGAAACTCAGCTAGTTAGTAGCTGAATTGGGACCTACATTTATGAAGCTGTAAGAAGCACAGCTAATGAATAGTAGATTTGGATGTCAAATACATACCTCCTGACTTTCTTCTAAAAAGTCTTTACTACTACAACATACTGTGACACTTACCCTCAGATGCTGTTTTTTGATTAGATCATGTCACAACTGAAAACATTTCACCCCATATGATGGAGTAGGTGGGAGTCCAAGGAAGAGGAGGAAAAGAGAATCACCCTAGAAGATGCCACACAATTAATTTCAGATGAAGAGGTGGACAGAAGGAGAGAGTTTGGACTTAAAAGAGCAGACAAGGGTTAGGAAAATGACTCAGAATCAGTTCAAGTACAAAAATGACTGGGCAGAGAGTACTGCATAATTCTAGGAGCTCTTCCTGCTAGGCAGAAGTGGAATCATTCCATTTAGATCCAATCTAGATACGTTTCTGCCAGAGCCCTATCATTTCTTCAGAGTGTTTGAAAAACAAAATACATTTAGGCTTCTAACCCTCCGTTTGAAAACCTGAAATATACATAGGCTTGCTCATATCATTCAAACTTTGATTACCATAGAGTGGTGGAGCTGGGGGCTGTAATATAAAAACCTATAAAATTGAACTTGATATGAACCATGACAGGCCTCCTTAACGTGCTGATGCTCTAGCTTTCAAGTGGAATCTTTCACTGTATTATTCCAAATGTGGATAAAGTGATAAGTGAATTTTAAAATGATTGTATAAGTGAAGTGCATTGTCATTCTGTAAAGTATTTTGCTTTGGGGGACCAGGAAAAAATGTAACAGCCTCATTTCCTTTCTTCAAAGTGCCTAAGGTTTTTAAATGGCATTGGAAGAAAGTTTTTGGGTGTGTGTGTGTGTGTGTGTGTGTGTGTATGTGTGTGTGTGTGTGTGTGTTTTATGTATGTGTGTGCATGTCTTAAAATAAACTACCTTAGTTTCAGGTCAGATTATTTGACCAGTATGCAAAAGGCTGCTATGGAAAGGGAAGGGGGTAGGGATGAGGCATTTGGATTAGGAGAAAGAGACAGCTCAAGTAAGGAGACTGACAAAAGAAAAACATGTTTTGCTTTGGCTTTTTTTTGAGGTTATGTATATGTGTCTATATGAGAGACAAGTTTAGTGAAGAAGCTATGGCAGCAAGGAGATGAGAGGGATCATCGATTTAAGGATGGAGAGATTATCCTCTCACCATTTTATAGATAAGAGAACTGAGATCAAGGTAGATGAAAGCAGTTTGCCAGTATCACATAGTTATTAAATATCAATGTTAAGCTTTGAAGCCTGGTTTTCTGCCTTCAATCTAATGTTCTTTCTACTTCATCAGGGGAGAGACAATAAATTAATGTGTGTAAAGGAGGGGGCACAGATTTGAGAAGGGAAAAGAAAAAATCAAGGGAGAGACAGACACAGGGAAAGAGAAGAACTAGGAGGATAGCTCAGAAAATAAGGAAACGATGAGGAGCCAGAGGAAAAAGGAGGGAGAGAAAGGGACATAGATAAGGGGAGAAGGGAATAAATTGCCTATACACATCCATGTGGAAAAGTTACATAGAACTTTTAAAAAAAAGAAAATTTAATACGCCTTGATTCCTTTTCCAAAGGGAGAAAATGATTTCTCATTTGAAAAATCTAGGCCTTATTTCTTAAAAGAGGACCAACTTCCCTGTGATAAGAAGGCTGGCTTTCTAATTCATACCTGAGTAAGCTAAAATTGCTCTATATATGAAGCTAGGATTATAGTGACCAAAACTTTAAATAAATAAGAAAATAGATAAATAAAAAGAAAAATAAATAAAGGCAATTGATGAGTACCTCAGTCTAGCTCTTGGTTACTACTTCAATCTAAATATTGTTGTGAGGCTTTCATGGTACTGATATTATAAATGTGTGTATGTATATAAATTTAAATATACATATATATAAATATGTATTCACATGTATTCAGTTGAACTTGTCTGATACAGAAAATGAGATTTATTCCCAGGCTTGTTACAAAGTTCTCAGTTGAATGTCTTCAAACATCAATCTCCAGTTTATAATTAAGATATTTATGATTAAAAAACAAACAATGAAGTTGAAAATTCATTTCAGTTTTTGGAAGTCATTTTGGAGTACAGTCCAAAAATGAAAAAAAAATCATTTAAACTCCTTTCTTTGGATGGAGAATTTGGGCTTCAGTTGTCACCTCTGTGTTACATTAAAGTCCCAGAATTTTCATAACAAATTCCCATTACAGAAATAGACCCTATATTGCCTGATTTCGCATAGATCATGAGGCAGTAGTGTTCATTTTCTGTTTCCTGAGGCAGGTGTGTGTATGTTTTAAATAGATTTCAGTTTTTATAAATAAGTAGATTAAAGTGTTCATACTTAATGGGCTAATTCACATTAATTTAATAAACAATTATTAACAGCCTACTAAGTAAAAGGCAGCGTACTTGCCCCAAAGATAAAAACAGAAGCATGTATATAAACATTCAGATAATATGAGATAGAATATGATAAGAGCAAAAGAGAAATCTGGACAGAATACTCCAAAAATATCTGACAAGGGACAAATCCATTCAACTAGAGTTGTTAGGCAAGACTTCATAGAGGAAACTGAGCTTTGAAGGACAAAGAAGCATTTTCCAAGTAAGCAGAGTGGTTATGTATGCACAGAAATAGGGCATTGTAATATGTCTAGAAAAGGTAGAATATTTGAAAAAGAAAGATGTAAATAGTTCTAGAAATGTACATTTTTTAACAAGACTACATAGGGCCCCAGAGAAAGACGCTCATATTTTATGCAACATATAGTAGGGTGTCACTGAAAACACTTCAGTAGAGAAATGAGATATCTGGAAAAATCAAATAATGTTGAATACCTCTTCTTTAAGGAAGTTAAGTAAATGAAATAAATTAAACTTAGAAGGCATGCTTACTTGTAACATGAATTAAGACCAAAGCAATTAGATAATGTAGCAAGGAAGCCAAAAAGGCATACATTCTGGAAATGATAGATCTCATTTTCCAAATAGCATATATTTGTGTATTAAAATATGATGAGTGTTTCTCTAATTAACAAAGTGCTGGAATTCCTTCATATCTCTCCAAACATTCACAGTCTCCAATTGTTATTTTGGTGAGCAGCCCATAGCATAAACAAACAAGGAAATTCAAAGCACTGGGCTAATGGATACTATCAGAGGCAGCTGTTGATACAGTAGATAGCACACAGGGCCTTAAGTCAGGAAGATCTGAGTTCAAATCCATAATCAGACATATACTAGCTGTGTGATCCTGAGCAAGTCATTTAACCTCTCAAGTCCCTCAACTTGAAAATAGGGCCAATAATGGTGCCTACCTCATAGGGTTGTTGTGAGGATAGAATGAGATAGTATTTGTAAATCCAACGCTCAGCACAGTGCCTGGCACACAGTGACTGGGACACAAAATACCTATTGGGTTTCTTTCCCTTTATCAGGAAGTAGCCAAAGAATCAAATAGCCAATGGGGAAATATCCAATAGATGATTGACTGTTACAAATTATAATGTGTGTGTGTGTGTGTGTGTGTGTGTATGTGAACAGATAATGGAGATGATTTGGGAATATGTCAATAGAAAGCTCATTTATAAATTGAGAATGAGATTAAAAGTCATTGATTAAGTGGCTTTTAGGTATACCTGTTATATAACAGGTATACCTAATAACAGTATATAACATATATTACATATATAACAGTATACCTAAGGTAACTTATATTTGAGAGATAGGGAGACCTCCTGCAAAAATTTGTGGACTAGTACAGACAGAATCATAGAATGGGCAGGCATGGATGAGTGGAGACTTGCCTCAAAAGAAGAAAATGAGATCATAGACCCATCTGAGCATTTGAATTAAAAACTACGTCATACTCTTTGAAAGCTTTATTACTACCAAACGCAATGTCTAGTGCATCATTGCTATTTCTATGAACATAATTAATATGTCAAAACATGGAAAACCTCCAGACCCCTCAGAATCTGCTGAGTATTATGGGAGATGTACTTTAGCTCTTTACTCAGAAAAGGTTTAGAGATCAGTTGGAATCTCAAAATTCAGAATAGTGGAGTGGAAAGAAATTAAGCCTGGAGATGAAAAGACTTGGAGACGAGTTCAGGCTGTGCTACTAATTGACTATATAACCTTAAACAGATCATTTCACCTCTCTATGCCTGTTTCTTCATTTGTGAAATGGATATCTGCATATTTATCCTATCTGCATCCCTCCCAGTGTTGCTATGAGGAAAGCGCTTTGTAAGTGGTAAAAACAAACATAGAAATTTGAATAATTTTGTTACTATGCTCTATTTTACTACTATCCTCTCTGTGATGTTTTAGGGCATCTGGGACAATATAACATTTGGATACCCATCTTTAAATATATGCAAAATGTGTTCAAAGAAAGAATTACTATCTCATTAGAATGGTACATTCTAAAGACAGGGTCCCTGCAGGTACTAGGCCCTTTATAGTCCACTTCCTTCTGACTAGTACTTAAGTTTTCTTCCCTACCTCTCCTTAGCACTATTTGAAGTTAATTATAATCTTGGGTTTAAACTGATGCCTTCTTTCTTTCTGCCCAACAGCTGCCCGAACAGATGTCAATGAAGGAGCAAAATCCAATAACATGAAAGGCTTGATTCTGTCAGGAATGGCATTTACATTCTTTTCCTAGTATTTATTTATATATACATCTTTTATTCTCCAACTAACATTCAAAATGCTGACCCCGTCATATGTGTGTAGTGATTTAGAAGTAGCTCGATGGTTATAAATTTTGATTTTTAATACATCATGGACTTCACCTTCTGAATGATAAGAATTTGGGCCTCTTTTCAGATATGTGCTTGAGGAGACAGCAGTTCATTTGATAAATTTACGTTCTTCACCCTACCTTTCATCATGCCACACACCTTTTTTCCTATCATCTTGGTATGTAAGACATCATTTCTTGGTCTGATTTACCAAGATTTTTACTGGTACCTCCTAAATAACAGACAGGTATATATTTTTTTGAGGTTTTCTTAGTAAAAAACACATTAGATAGGGTCTCAGTTATTGCTTTTAAACAACAAGGTTGTTTCTCATGTTGAAATAGGAGAAAACAACAACCACACAATTGTGGGGCCACCATTGAAATGTTATTTATGCAACTAATTATTCAAGAACCTTTGGGACTGGACAACAATATTGACATGAGATTTCAATGACTGTATTAAATTGTGCTTTTTACTACTAGGTTAAAAGAATTTGCCCTCAATTTGTAAATCTGCCCTTATAATCAGCAGTGGGTACAATTAGCCTTGTGGAGCATCATCTGCTAAGCACTGAATTCTACCGAGTCTTTAAGGAGTTTCCTTCATAAACCCATGATTGTCTTTATCTGGCAAATTTAGTTGGGGTTTCCTTAAATGAATTTCAGTCTCTGATCTTCTTTGTGGAAAAATATGGACAAAACTCATTCAGCATTCATTTTTTCCCCATGAAAATATGATAAAACATTCCTATGTTGAAGCTAATTATATTTCCTCTTCTCTCTTGAAAAGCTTTTAAAAAATTGACTTGGCTAGATTACAATAATTTAACATGGAAATCTTATTTCCAGTTCTTAGTCGGTGGTATATGTGCGTGTACACATACATACATACATACATACCCACATGGATGCACATATGTATATGTGTGTATACATGTGTTTGTGTAAGTGTGTATATACAACATATATACACATATAGGTCTGTATTACACATGTAGTTATATGTTATATATGTATGATGTGTGTATATATAGCGTATACACAGGTATGCATGTATGTAGCATCTGTCAGTCAATAATGACACTAAAATAACAACAGTAACTAACATTTCTATATGCCGACTATGTGGCAGACTCTGTGGTATGTCCATTAAAAATATTCTCTCATCTTTTCTTCACAATAACTAGGTTTTATTACTCTCCCTACTTCACAGATGAGGAACCTGAGGCAAATCAAGCTTAAGTGACTTGTCCAGGGTCACACATGTGAGACTGAATTCACACTCAGACCTTCCTGTCTCCAGTTCTGGTGCTCAATTCACTTCACCATCTAGTTGCAAAAAACAAACATTTCTTAAGAGCCTATTATGTTCCAGGAATTGTGATAAGTGCTGAGGACACAAAGAAAGGTAAAAGTTAATTCCCACTCTCAAGGTGCTCTTAATTTAATGAGGAAGACAAAATGCAAATTATCCATATAACCTAATAAATTGGAAATAATCATCAGAGGGAACACACTAAAATTAAGAGGACCAGGGAAGTGATTTCCTGTAAAAGGTGGGATGTTAGGAAGGACTTGATGGTAGCCAGGGAAACCAGGAAGCA
This sequence comes from Potorous gilbertii, assembly GCA_028658325.1. NCBI lineage: Eukaryota > Metazoa > Chordata > Mammalia > Diprotodontia > Potoroidae > Potorous > Potorous gilbertii. The sequence goes on from CM053769.1 coordinate 192,227,810, forward strand.
TAGATGAAGAAGTAGATCGTTATAGGAAGAGCAGACAGGTGGGGAAAATGCCTAGAGTCCGGAGATAGAAGGTTATGATCCAGGAACAACAAGTCCGAGAATACTGGATCACAGTGTAACTGGCAGAGCGTAAGAGGTAAGAAAACAGAGAAGATATGGGAGGGAAGGTCATGAGGGATGTACATCAAATCAATGATTTCATATTTGATCGTAGGCTTGATAGGAAGCCACCAGCACTGACTGAGTGGGGCAGTAGGGGGTGACATGGTCAGACTTGAAATTTAGGAAGATTATTTTGACAGTTGAGTAGAGGATGGATCGTAGTGGGGAGATATTTATGGCACACACATGCATGCATGTGTGCGTGAGTGTGTGTGTAAGTCATTTTTCTTCTTTTAGAGTCTCTTCTTCATTTGTAAAATGAAGAGGTTCTCTGATGCTGTGATTTGATGATTCTATAAAAAATCTTATGGGTGGCTTGGTCACTTACAGTCTTCGTTTTGATCATGGTGAACCATAACGGCCCAGAGTAGGGGTAGGTGAGACAACGTTGAGATCCAGTCCTGGGGAAACTATCATCAGAGGAGGAGGCAGAAAGTTAGTGATAGTGGAATTTATGCGTGTGTGTGTGTGTGTGTATGTGTGTGTGTGTGTGTGTGTGTGTATATATATATATTTATATGTAGTGAGTATATGTAATATACCTATACATTATATATACTCTCTATTTATAGCATATAAAAATATACTGTAATCCCAAAGATAGCTGTCTCTCTCTGTCTCTGTCTCTCTCTGTCTCTGTCTCTCTTTCTCTCTCTCTCTCTCTCTCTCTCTCTCTCTCTCTCTCTCACACACACACACACACACACACACACACACACACACACACGCCATGTCTTTGTAAAATTTTTCTGGTAATAATATGATCATAGAATTCAATAAGCCTGAATTTATTGGGTGTTATTTGGATATTCCAGTGAATATCCAAAGAATAAAAAAAACAGTGTAGAAATATGTGCTAGACTTAGTACACTTTCAGGTATAGCTTGTGTTCAAGAATTATTAAAGTAAATTTTTCAGGAATATATTATCAGAAAAAAAGCAGACTGGTCGTGAATTGATGGTGGAGACAAATGCCATAGTGCATGACCAAATCATCCACTGAATATTAAAGGGGAGTATGAATGACCTCCACCATAGTGGGTAGATCCTGTATGGGCCAAATTTGTGGGAGAACATGGTCAAGTGTTACACAGAATGAGATGGTCAAATGCAGACAGTGGTTGGGTATAGTAGGGAGATTCTTGTTTAGGTGTGAGTTGAACTAGAATACATCTCTGATCTCTTGCACTTCTGAGATTAGATTATTTTGTGAAGACTTGGTGGGGTAGCAATCTATACCATGATGTTACTGATAATCCTCAAACAAAGATATCCTTTGATTTCTTATTAATGTATAGATTCTCAGAAGCTTAGTGTATAGAAATACAAGCTTTGGCAGATTCATCCAAACTGGGAAGGTGGTATGGGTACAGCAGACTATTGTGTCTTTTTTTCTTTTCTTTTATGAAAGTAAGGAGATAATCACCAAGAAAGTCTCATAACATTAATCTACGTGGCCACTATTAAGATAATATACACAGGTACATATGGGCTTTCAAGACCTGATCGTAGATATCTTCCCGAGTTTTAAGTATTGTTCCAATCATGCCCTATATGTCATCTCCTCTCCTCCACATAACACACTTAGAACAAGATGCTCAGAATTGGAATGTCTCTAGTTCTGATGGCTAAATAATAACACTAAAAATATAATACATCATTGTTACCTACTATTGTCAGCCAAACTGAGCAAAAAGCTCCTATATTTCCGAGACCTCAGGTCATTGAGTTGGGTAAGTATGATGAAACTTTGCCTTTTATATCAAAATGATAATGATATTAATAAGGATGATACATATGTAACATAATATATATAATAAATAAATAGGAATTATTTATTTTAATTTATTGAACTTTCAAGTTTGGCATATGCGTTCCTCACAGGATTTCTATATGCATATACAAGGAGAGAACTGGAAAACATGAGAATATGTGTGTACATTTATATGTATATGTGCAAGTACATGTACTTATACATGTGAATGTGGGAGCGGGGGGATAATTAACCAGGCCTTACCTTCAAAGAATTTATATTCTACAGGAGGATCATGAGGACCATGTTAACACTTAAGTGGATCCATCATTGTGAAGGTACTTTTTGAAACCTTTTGTCATATCATATAGAATGTTGGTTTATGTCCTTCCATAACACATTATAGATTATCTATATACTAGAGGCTTTATTTATCTTTTATTAGTTTAATACTAATGTGAAAGACAATGTGATAAAATAGGTAGAAAACCATCTTTACACTTTAGACATATCCTTTAGATGTGGACCATTCACTTAAGTTTGCATGGGTCCCAAGGAACCAAGAAAATAGTTATAGACGTTTTGTTGACCTGCATCTGTGAAAGAAAAAAAATCAGCTTTGCAAACCAGAATTCCCTACATGAATGTATTATGTCTTCCCCGTACCAAAAAAAAAATACCTCTGTAACGCTTGGGGGGGATCTAATTATTACTCTACCTCACCACCCCCTAAATTGAAACATATCAATTTTCTGTGAATTAAAGAAAGATAAATTATAATAAATATGACATTGGTCTGGTGTCTTGTAGACACAAATTGGAAGGAGTATGGCTGGTATAACTAGGGAAATGGTGCAGTAGCAGAAGCAGATGAATACAAAAGGCAAAGCCTAAGTCAAAGACCCAATTCAATGACTTGAGGTCAAAAGATCAGTCTCAGAGGGAAGCTTTGCTCAGTTCACAAATGTATGATTTATTTTCTGCATTTCTCTTTATTTGGGGAGAGGGGAGAAGGGCACAGTATCAAATCCTATTTTGCAGTATCCCTAATGGCATGGCTTTGAAACATCAATAAGTATGTGTGGGATATAGTATTTTTCCTTTCAAGTCTCTTTGCAATTATTCAAAGAACTTAACCTACCAATGAAGGCATTAACTTGCTGTCAATATAAAGCCTTTCATAGTATTTTTTAAGGCCCAAGGGAACTCACAGATAGGCATCTTGTAAATAATATAATGTGCTGAGTCAGACCAAGTGTAGAGTGACCTGACTAATCTCAGAATCCAAGGCAGGTCCAATTATTCCTCCTAGATAAACAAGGAACAGACTAATTCACGTTCTCTGCAACTGAAGCTTCTTACTCATTGTGTTGGGGCTTGCTCTGCTACTGACAGGCCATGCAATGAATTTATAAAATTATTTGCTAAATTGCCTTCCAGATTAAAAAAAAAAACACACGAAATAATCACCTATGATCTGTGTAGACAAAAGCAAAAGAATCCCAGTGGTCATCTGAAAGCACAGAATTGTGAGCTGGCAGGAGGAATGGGGTGCATGGGAGGAAATGGGAGATGTCATGAAAGCATATACCTTGTTGAACCTGTCAAATCTGAAAAGCTTCCTATTTCTGAAGTAAAGGAACTTTGGCTCTCATCACATTGTCATCTGCTAAGAGCCTAAAAACGTGTAGGGCAAGAATATAGTCAGATGGAAATAGTTCTTTTGGTAAAACGTTTCTTTCTTGTCCAGTCTCTTCTTCTTGGTTAAGTTTCCTCTTCTTGCCCCTATTTTTCTTCTTTATTCTTTGTTCTTTATTCTTTATATTGCCATAGGGAGGACATATTTAGATTTGAGAAAACAGAACCTTTGTACTTGGGCTTTTATTATATGTGCAATTTGAATTGTTCCGGTTCCCTCAAAGCAACCATAAACAATCAGTAAATCAGAAAAAGGGAAAGCTTACTTTACCTGGAATAAATTACAAGAGTAGTTGCCCTTTCCTTTGGCTAATTATGTAGTAAAAGCTAGCAGACTATGTCCCACAATCTGTTTCAATAATCCCATAAATTAAATTAATTCTGATAAGACATTCTGAATACTGGTGCTCTAGAACGATATATAAGGTACATAGGAGGGCCATACGAGAGATATAATATGATATATTTTTATGCTATATAAAATCTATATGGCGTATATAAGATTATATAGGATTTATAAGGTATATTAATCACTCATTTATTTATGCAATAAATATTTACTGTATTCCAAGTTAGTTGCATGGAAAAAATAAGAAATTTTTAAAACTCTGAAAACCTTAAAGTGATATGTAAATTTTATCATCATCTTCATCATCATCATGTTATCATCATATTAATATGTGTCTGATATGGCACATGATAAAGGAAAAGAAATATAGGACATGGGCACTGTCTTCCAACAGTTTCGAATTTTGGATATCCAGCTGGTCTGGAAAATTTCTCATCTGGCCCTAAGTAGTACATGTTTGCCTATCATGTTGATAATTAGACTTTTCTTTCAGTCATCATTCTTGGGAGTTTATATCTTTGGTGAAAGGTATATATTGGATTTGCCTTATGTTTCTTATTGCCAACTGAGAATAATACATTAAAAATCTAAAGCCAAGAATAACAGATTATCAGTGTTGCCATGTAATTTCTATTTTGTATTTTAAAAGCATTTTACAAAATACATCAATTTGTCTTTGCATACCTTATATATAGTTTACTTCTGTCTATTTTGTCTCCTCACTAGAATCCAAGCTCCTTGAGGCACAGTCTGCTTCTGCTTCATTTTATTTTTTTTTCTCCTACTTAATTGACTAATTGTTGATGTCATTTGATCATCCCACCAGCCTCATGAGCCAGGTCTTATAGATACTATTTTTTTTCACTTTACAGACAAGGAAATTCTGGGTCAGCATGTTATGTTACCTATAGTCAGAAAATTAGGAGATGTCTGAACCAGGATTGAAACTCAAGTCTCCTCATTCTAAAATCAGAACACTATCTGTTATACCATCCTGCCTCATAAAGCAAAACAAATGCCATTTCTTTAATGTTTAAGGTTTGCAAAGCATTTTCTCAGATGCACAACATGTATCATTTTGAAGATGAAGAAATTGTGTTTCAGAAACTTGTTATTTACTATGGCCATGTAGGTAAGGAGTGGCGGGGTAGGATTAGAAGAGCACAAGTCTCTTGGTTTCAGATCTATTATTCTTTTCTCTCTGTCAGGTGCCATGAAGAGAAATGAGTAACAATCCAAAATGGTCATATATTTGAGGTAGGATGAGACTGGTAGATATGCAATATATGGTGCAGCTTCCCTAGGAATAGCCAAGGAAAAAATTAAAATTATTTATTAAGGTTCTATGTTGAATACAGTACCCTGTTGGACACCATGTCTAGAAATGTATCTTCAGATAAAATAAAATAGAATTAGAATAAGAAATATATCTTGTTTTATCAAATGAAATAATATTTGTAAAACACAGCGCATTTGGTACATAGCACATTTGGTCTGGTACATAGTAAGCATTAAATAAATTTGTATTCCTTTCCCTCCTACATCTCATATACATGTGGTGGATTTAAACGCATTACTTATTTCACCACTAATGACATGCCAGAAATAATCTGCCTTGTTTTTGCCTATGAATACTGAATTTTCTCCTCATGGTTACTCTGGATTTTAGTTCCACCAGCTATGCACTCTCTTGACCTCTTGATCTCAATAAGTATTTTTTCCTCCATCGGTCTTAGAATCTAAAATATAGATACACAATGTAGTTTCCTTCCTCTGGGTTGAGTGGCATAGGATTACAGGTTGTACACCCCATCGACTTTTATAGCATTGTTAGATGATTTTTCACTTAATTATTCTTTCAACATGGAGTTTATTGTGTGGTTTTGGAGGGGCACATCAAGGGTAAAAGGGGTGGTGGTAGTATTCAGAAATGATTATGATATTAAATATCAAATAAGCAATAAGACATTTTTAGGACATAGTCTATAATCAAACAATGTAGATTCCTAGTCTTGAAAATACAAGGATTTCAAAGATCTTAGATTTCATTGGTGTGGATAATTTTATGCCCCATGTATATTACAATTATTCTAGTCCTTATTGGTTTACTTCAACATCAAATATTAAGCAACTCCTAGTACTAGATACCATGCTCTGTCCTCCTCTTCCTGAGCCCTCTTAGTTACGTTTTGATAGTATTCAATATTTCCATACCCAAAACCTTTCCATTTGGGTAGAACCCTTTGCCAAACCTTGCTTGCCTTTGAGACCAAAAGGTTAAGGCTACTGATAATAGCTCACCAAAATCACAATTTAGTGGAAAGAACTTTTATTACATTTCTTTTTTCGATGACATTTGTGGATTTAGAATTTAGGTAGTAGCCATCATAAAAACAATAAATCAAAGCACTTCAGGAAGACCCAGAATGCAATGAAGTACCAAAATTGATAGTACAGACAGAACATTGCTATAGAGGTGCATAGGATCATATATTTAGCACTAGATGAGATTTTGAAGATTTTATTCAATCCCCTCATTCCTCGCTTTATAGATGGAGAAAGTGGCCCTTTAGAGAGGAAAGGATCTGCCTAAGATCAGAAGGCTTATAATAAATAGTAAAACTGAGATATGACTCCTTTTGGGGGCCCTTACTGGGAATTTGGTTTTGCTCCAAATCTAACAGTTTTTCCCATTATTCCAGGAAGCAACTATCAATAAAGGCTGAAGTCCTTTGGAGAAGAAGCTCCTTTAGGTTGAAACTTGACAAATAAGTAGAGAAAAATAAGTATTTGGGAGCCAGGACAACCTTTGTTTAATGCACCACATTCTTTATGTGAATATGTATAATAATTAGTGACTAGCACATAGAAATTAATATATGTAGGGTATTTTTTTCCTCTTTCATTCATTTTCTTCATTTGTTCCTAAAAAATGGAGAAAGAGGAAAAACAGAGACCCATATAATAACCAGCTAAAAAAGCCACAAATGAGCCCTAAGGGCAGAAAATCATTGTTTTTATAACGTGCCCAGCTGACTCCAATCACTTTACAGGCATAGTAGGAGAATGTTTCAGAGCCCTGGTTTGTCATACAACATGACACTAGGTAGCTCTATCATTGGGAGTTGTGGACTCATATCTTTTTTCAGGCTCTCATCTTTGGGCTAAGGTAATCACGCTGTGTAACTTTTGAAGATTTTAAACGATATTTTTGATATGCCAAATAGCTGTGTTGGAATATAAATAATATTTATGAGGAAGTTTAGAGAGCTTTAAATATTGTGAAAATGCTGACTTTGACACATTGGGGATAATGATGCAGAAACAGTAGGCTCTTTGTAAACCATTTAATAGCAACAATTTTCTAAATCAAAGCAATCTAGGCTTCCCCATTTACAATCTCATCCCCAACTACTACAGTCTCATAAAGGGCTTTACAACAGTGAATCTTGTGCTTCTCTGAATGGTTATCAGGAATTTAGGGGCTTGAAACTATTTGTTGTGTTTTATCTTTTTTCAAGAACAGAAAAGCTATTGGGGGAGATTAGTGATAGAGGTGGGGAAGGGGCAATGTATGCATTTATTTATTTGTTTAGATTTTTTGTTTGGTTTTTGCTGACATCATTGAGTTGTAGGATTTATTTAAGAAGCCCCATCTTAGGGATATGAAATGATTTCCCAGTTTATGTTACAGTATTAATGCCCCAGATAAATGTTAGATGTTAGTACAAGTAGGTTTTCCAGTTTGCATACAAAATAATTTTACAGTAATCTTTGTATATTTCTGTCCTATTGTGTAATATGGTTGTTGTAGGAGCAAAATGCAAAAAAGGATTACTGCAATGCAACTCTATTACTTTTAATGGCAGAGTTTAATCTGTATATTAACTTTTGTATTGGCTAAGTCCTAGACATTACTACAGAAAACATTTTTCCCCAGGAGAGAAATAAATGCCTTCTATTCTAATTATATTTGATGGTAGCCAATAGTATTTGGATTTCATAATTCCTATATTTATTCATGACCTACTGTATCTTCCTCTTAAACCTTCCCTAACAAGCTTTACTTCAATCAGAGAGGGAAATACAGAACATTTGGAAGGCTGAGATTCCCAAGTTCTTGGAGGTCACTCTCAATTCATTCCAAGGGAACCAGGGAAAGTATGTTCACTCCTGACCGCAGGGTACGTAGTAGCTTTTGAAATACCTCTGGAGATGGAAGTTGCTTGGGCTGCATTTTCTTTCTGCAATTCAATATTAGAAAGTTTCCTGGGTTCTGCCTAAATTTTCATTTCAGGAGGCTGGTATCTTTCAGTCAGAAAGGAAATATACTGCATTATCTTTGGAGCATTTATCATCTTTGGCAATATAAGCCACAAAAAGGCTAGTAAATCCATTTTAAACATAGGTTATATGCTCAGCAACACAATCTGCTCTCTTTATATCCTTGAGACTTCCCTATAAAGTTTTATTTTAAATATCCTCCTGAGTACTCACAAAAAAAATAAGGAATATGCGTTAGATTTATTTCTTCTTAAAAAATAGGGGGATAAAAGAAATGGGCTCAAATGTGTCTAGTAAAACTGATATCGGCTATAGTTAAGAATGGGGATTTTATGACTCTAATTTCACCCTGTCAGAAGAATTAAATTTGAATGGCAAATTCAACTGTTTGTGAAGACTGTCAGCCCAGAGGGAGTAGGAGGTTAAAGAAGATTTGTGCTTTTAATTTCCACAGTTAACTTTAGAATCTTTGCGCAGTCCATCTTTCCTCCATGAGAATTTCACTTGCTTAGCTGCTAAATTCTTTCAGAATCATTTTCATCAGGCTGAAGTCATTGAAAGAGGGTAGTTCCTCCAGTTCGAAAATGTACCTGCATTTTTTGCCTTTTTAGTATGTAGATCCCTGGGGAAAAGAAGCACTTAATCTTAACTTAGGGTATAGTTAACAAAATTTCTCAGTAAAGGTGTCAGGCTGGGTTTTTGTGTGTATGTGTGTGTGTGTATGTGTGTGTTTTAGTTAAACTAAAGAGGAATAGCAACTCAGAACTTGTAGAATTACCCTTAAGAGGCTGTTTAAGTGATAATAGTTAATTGCAAGTATTCTTAAGTAGCAAGGAAAAGAGCTTAATCAAAGCTGTGAAGCTTTTCTCAATACATTAAAAATATCAATCTTGGAATATTTTTACCTAAAATATTGACAATTTAGAAATATTAAGGTATATACTCATTATTAAATTTCTTTTCTTCTCCAGTTGATTGCTGAAAACAAATTGATACAAAAATTGATATTAGGGCATATGTAATAAGTAAAAGAAGAGAGGGTAGGAAAGAGAATTGCCAGTGTAATTCTAAAGGGTGTTTTATTCATGAAGGTGAGAGAAGACAGACAGAAGGGAACTTTGCAAAGAATATGTATTTAGAGTCCAGAAACCTGTGATGACAATGAGAAAGTTACATCAAATCTCTGAAACACATCTGGAAAATGGAGCAAGTGATATTTTTGATAACTGCCTAGCAGAACTATTTTGAAGAAAAGCACTTTGTAAGTCATAAAGTGCCATGTAAATGTGAATTGTTATTAATTGTATGCTGTAACCATATTTTATCAGTACATAAAAAAATGAAAGGCTCAAGGATAAGCATTTTAAATTTTGAGATTGTGCTCTTTTGTGTTTGGAAGTCCTATGATAAAAGCAACCCCTGAAGTGATACCTAAATAAATGTAAACTTATTTCTTCAGGCATAGGTTTGAATATATAATATAATTGTAGATGACAAAAAAAACCACTAAAAGACCTGAAAATGGCAGTTGACCTATTTTATGTAACTATATATGCAATCATAGTTAAACAAATGAGGTAGTGAAATTTCTGCCTCTCTATAATTTCTTATCTATCTCTGTTATAAATACACCTGAAAATGTGACAGATTAAGTGGTTGCACATTAAGGATCCTGTATGTTCTACTTAGCTCTTCAAGACATAGCTAAATATCCCCCCTTTCAATCCTATTTTAATATTTTGTATAGTGGAAATGCTCAAAATTATAAGGCTTGCAAATTGAAAGATTTTAGGCAAAATTTTCTCCCATTTTGTGCTTTCAATGTGATTCCATTAAACAGTTATATATCAAGTTCCTACTATATACTTGAGATTGTGCTAGGTGTTAAGATGCAAAAGCAAAATTTAAGTCCCTGTGCTCAAGGAACTAAGAAAGCAAAATAATAATGTATGCTCATGTACGCAAATTTATACATGTAATATATTACACATATAATATATTACACATGTAATATATTACACAAGCACAAACACATAGATATACATAACTGTTGGGGTGGGCATAAGTGGCAGTTACCAAAAAGAAAAAAAAAAAGAAAAGGAAGCAACAAAGGGTACAATTAAATAGTAATAAAATGTGATAGGAACAGTGGAGGGATGGTGCTGACACGGATGGATAAGAGGGAGCAGGCAATGGAATGGTGGTCAGGGAAGGGATCTTTGCCCTAGGCAGCCTGCAACTCCTTTTCAAGAACAAATGTTTCATTGATGTGATTATCAAGTTGATAGAAAAAAGTAGAGTGGAAAAGGCAAGAAATGGGGATGGGGAGTGGTATGTTTATGGTATCAAGGAAGATGCTAAGTGCCTTTTCTCACCTTGCAGTCAAGGAAGGGGCCGATAGAGTCCTGAGACTAGGCTGCTGAGAGGGAGAAGAGGCATAAACGACGCTTATCCTGTGAGATGAATTCTCAAGTCATCTGTGTTTCAGAACTCACTCCAATCACTCTCGTCCAATAGATACTGAGATCCTTGAGAGCAAGTATTATTTTTTTGCACCCCTATCCTAGTTTCTGGTGCATAGAGAGTGCTTGTTATATGGTTATTTTTTTGTTGTTGTTGACTGACAATGTTACACAAATCATGTTCCAGAAGTGTGTGGAAGGGGCAGCTGTTAGGAAAGATTTAGCCACACCTTCTCGATAGAATGTTATATAAAGTCAAAATGATGAATGTAGATTCAAATCCTTTATCAGAAACTTACTAGCTGCATGCCCTCTACAAGTCACTTAATCTCTCCCAGTTCTGGTTTTATCATCTGTAAAACAGGTATTATATTAGCACCTACTTCCCAAAGCTGTTTTGAGGATCACGTGCGATAACGTATTTAGAACCATTTTGAAAGATCTTAAGGGACTATATGAATGCTAACTATATTAGCATTATAATTATTATACATTAATATCACTAGGAGAGAAGAAAACCATTTGGCAAAGACTATTTGTATAGCATTGAACTCTACTTGGTTGTAACCAAGTCTGGTCTCTAACCCAGTCTATTTCCAGAATTCATCAATATCCATGGGCAAGACTACTAGGGAATACCAGGCAATGTAGGTAATACAGGTAATCAGAACATGCAATCTGATAAAACTGTGGACTGAAGTTATAATTCTGAGACCTGCATCAAGTCCCATGTCCTGTACCAGAAGAACCCATATGCCCATCGTATTCCCATGCCCATTGCCGGGAATTCTTTGCCTTGGTGCTGTTTCACTAGTTTCTTTCAAGACATAGCTCAAGGTTCATTTTCTGTAAGAGGCATTACATGATCCCTCTCACCTACTACTGCTTTCCCCTTTAAAAATCCCTTCGTGTACTGTGTATACAATAGATGCACACATATATACACACACAGAATATACTATTTATTCGCATATTGTTTTCACTGCTAGAATGTGATTAGCTGGCATTAGTAGGAACAATGTTGGACTTGAAATTAAGTCTATATCTGGCCTCAAATGTTTGCTGTGACCTGAGATATTAGTTATCTCTGAAATGGAGAGATGGATGGCAGACAACTAACCTTGTTGTTAAGAGTTTCAAATGAGAGAAAATATATAAAGTACTTTGTAAACCTTGAAGTATTATATGTCAGCTATTGTTATGTCCACAAAAAGGAGAGGTGTGGTGCGGTGTGTGTGTGTGCGTATGTGTGTGTGTGTCTGTGTGTGTGTGCACGCAATATGTACACTGAATTCATCCATTCATACCTGGAATATAGTGTTCTATGCTAAGTACCATATTTTTAGAAAGGAGTACATTCAGGATAAAAATATAACAGCTATAATAATTAAATGCATATGTATATAGTGCTTTAAAAATTGCCAGACATTTTATAAGTATTAACTAATTTTATTTTCACAGTAACCTTAGAGGGTTTTCAGACAAGGAAACTGAGGTACATAGAGATTGTGATTCACCTAGTCACATTACTTTTAAGTGTCTGTGGGTGGATCTAAGCTTGTCTTCTTTTCTCTCAATCAGCTCTCTATCCACTGTACGTACTACCTCAGTGATGTGAAGACACGCAGATGAATAGCAATGTCATAAAAGAAAAGTGGAAGGAACTGGGAATGATTAACTTGAAGAAGTGAATAGTTGTGGAGGCATGATAGCTATCATTAATCATTCGAAGGACTGTCATATGTAAGAGGGATTAGATTTGTTCTGTGTTGCTTTGAAGGACCATTGGGTGTTAATTAAAGGGAAGCAGATTTGGCTTTCTAATGATTGGAAAGGTTAAAAAATGGGATCCTTTGTATCAGGAGTTTCTTTCCAAAGCACTTCGTCTGAATGTCTCTCCTTCACCTTCATCTCATCCTGTCTTGTTTCATATTTTTTGACTACGTGCCATAGCCTCTATTGGACTGGAGACTCCTCGAGGGCAAGAACATTTGTTGATTTTGTATCCCAGTGCCTGGTGTACAACTGGTCCATAATAAAGGTTAATTAAATGGAATTTTGCACAAGGCAAAGCAATAGATCTCCCCAAAACAGTCAGTGTTAGGAGCCAAGGTAGTGGGATATAATCAAGCAATTGTCAGCCCGAACATTGGGTTTTACAAGTTGTACAAAAAAGGCTATAATTTCTTGCACATTTTTTCCAAAAACAAATGGCCTTGTCAGCTTTCCACTTGAATGGCAAGCTTCAGAAAGCATTGGAAGTAAGGACTTGGGTGGCCTCCTTTCAGGCTGTGTTCAACATAAGCTCTTTAAAGAAGTCATGCCTCTCTGTGCAAGTCATCATCAGAAGCTTAATTTTGCTATTTAGCTTTGAATCACTCATGCCTCAAAGTACATAATTCTAACCCCTACCCCCACAGTAGGGAGAGTTTAAGAAAAACAAAAAAGGCAGAGGAGGGTTTCACCTTCATGTCTGCATTCACTTGAACTCCTGTGTCTGCTGCTCTGTTTCTAGCAACACTTGAATCCTGCCTATCTAGATTTGACAGACCATTCCAACCTTTGCTTAACACTCTGGCCTGGAATTATTGTTTGCCCTGTATACCTCTCTGTACTTCACCCAGTGCCTTTCTGACCTGTGATTCCTGCCAGATTCTTCTTGCTTAATTGGGCTCTTGGTCCTGGCCCCTCCTAGGCAGCCTTGCCCAGCTGCCATCTCTGCTGCAACACGGTACAAGATGCCAAAACAACCATTCAATTTGGTTGATTTTGTTCAGGGCAAACAAATCAGTCCAACTGGCTGGTTGGTGTCTTGTAAACACCTGGTTTGTTAACTGAATTGTTTGCCTTTCCAAATGTTGCTTTGGCATCACGTAGACAGTCTAAATATCTATACTTCTCCTTAAAATCAGTCCAGCACAGGAAGTGCCAGAACTACCTAATTTATTCCTTCCCAGTAACAATCTCTTCAAGATTATAGAGAGAAACTCACTCTCTCATATTCCTCAGCTGTTCTGGTGAGAGGACTCACACACAGCTGGTTGCTGATTTTTTTTAAACATGATTATGAACTCTCCTGCCAGTAGACTGATTCTCACACGCCATTTCACAAGAGATTAAAAGGCTTTGAGAAGACAACGATAGCTCTGGGACACCACTGTCTTTGTTCAAATGTAAACTACAACTTGAGAGACTCCTGTGGCTTTATAGACACTTTAAGAGCGTGATTTCAGTTAAAGCCCCAGACCTAGGGGTACGAAGCCAAAATTTTAAAAATAATTCCCTCATTTGCATTCAACATGCTGGAGCCAAAAAGGACCTTGCAGATCACTTGGCTGAATCTCCTCATTTAACTAAGGAGGAAACTGAGGCTCATTGAGAAAAGTGACTTAAAGTCACACAGCAAGGCAAAGGTAGGGCTAGGACTAGAGTGCCGGTCACTTGGTTTTAGTCCACTAGCTTTTTGGAGAGAAGATTCTTCCTTCCTCTTTCCTTCCTTCCTTCCTTTCTTCCTTTCTCCTTTCTTTTCTTTTCTTCTTTCTTGCTTTCTTTTTTCTTTCTTTCATTCTTTCTTTTTCTTTCTTCCCACTAACAACTTCTCCCAATCCTTTACATTGGCTAATTGAAAGCTTTTAAGGGAATTTTACTTAAATCTTTAAAAGACTGTCTTTTAAATGGACTTTTACAAATATCTGTCTCCTCAGCCCTTGGAGGTGAATCTCAATTAATCAAGAGCGAAACCTGTCTAGGTTAACTGAAGAGAGGAGAGTAGTGGCAGCCTTGATCTTCCTGCTATGCATCATCATTTCATAAAGTCACTGAAAAAGTAGAAGCTGATTTAGATTTTGTGGGCTTAAATACCTTAAGAACGTATTTCATTTAACAGAAATGAGTCATGTATAATTTATTCCAAGGGCTAGACTGAGGCCCTTATTCTAAGGGTTGGCATTGACAAAGGAAGGAAAGATGGAAATTGTGGAGGAAAAGTAGAAGTAGAGTGGTCTAGTACATAACTATGTAAACAGTCAGATTATAAAATGAAGTTTGAGAGGTAGGTTGGAGTCAGATTGTCAATGGCCTATTTGTTTTAACTTTATTCCCTAGAGCAATCCTTGACAGACTAGAGATTTTGAGTAGGGGACTGACAATATTATCTGACATGGGATCATAGATTTAGAGATGGGACGGACATTGTAAGTCATGGATTCTAACCTCTTAATTTTACAGATGAGGTTAAAAGAGGTTCTGACACTTACCCTTGATCACATACTCAGTGACTGAGGCAGAATTGAAACACAGATCTGTTTGACTCCAAGATTTTTAACTACGATGCCACCTGAATCTAAGGGCAGAAATTATGAGAGTGTGTGTGTGTGTGTGTGTGTGTGTGTGTGTGTGTGTGTGTGTGTGTAAATGTGGATAGGGCCAGGGTGTGGATAGAGGGGAACACTTTACATATGAACTAACAGCCTTCTCCAAACAATTGTACCTTTTCATTACTGGTACTTTACCCTTCAAAACCAGCATCAACAGCAAAAATGACCTAATGCATATTATTTTGTCTTTTGATTTCTATAATTGCAATTTACAAATAATTTACTTGAAAGCTACACTAACTAGAATATTTAACTAACCTGAATACACAATGATGCATCCTGGAAAACAGAATGCATAAAAGCAATTCAATTTGACTCATTTCAATTAAATTTATTTGTATTAAGCATGAACAACTTATGATGAAAGGCAATATGCCACCATGGATAGAAGACAGGCTTTTGTGACAGGAAGATATGTTTCAGAGGACTCCTTTCTCACATATATGCCAACTGTGTAATCATGGGCAAATCAGTTAATCTCTCGGTGCCATAGGAAATTCACTAAAAATATAAATTATGGAGAAGTTCCAATTTGTATAGGAAAGGAAATCTCTACATTGGTAGTTCCCTTGACCAATGAAAGGGAAGGGCTAGACTTTAAAAAATAATAAATATACCTTATATTCAGTTCCAGTAATATAAAGATGACATTGTCAACCTCAAGATGATTATGATATAAGAAGGGAGAGATAACATATATGCAATAACTGTAACACAAAGGAGAATCAGACAAGTTAGAAAGAAAAGACAAATATATTTATGGAAATTTGAGGACAGACCGTTTTGGATGGATGAGATGAGGAAAGTGCCAAAAAAAAGAATCACTAAGTATATGGCACATGGATTGAACCTAGAAGGAAGGAAGTTGTTTGGAAGATCAGAGAGGAAGGAAGAGCCACATTTAGGCAGAGGACAATGTGAGCCCTATGATACACCAGAATGAAGGATATTAAATAATACATTTGCTGTATCATAAAAAGTTACGATACAATGATGGCCTTCATCCCTTCAAGCAATCCCCACTCTTTTCCAAGGGTAGTAAGAAAGGTATGAGGTGAGGTAAGTAAATACTTTTTACCAAGCACCTACCTCACTATAGTGTTGAAAGGTTTTGGGAACATGTATTAATATCAATCAACCAATCACCAAGCATTCATTAAGGACCTAGTATGTTCCCAGCAACCTATTTAATCTAGGCAACAAACAATAAAAAGACAAAACTCTACAAGAATTTTTTATTCTAATGGGGGAAACATCAAGTCAGTACATAAGTATATGCAGCATAAATGTAAACTGAATTAATGCAAAATAGTTAAGTATAAGTTAGTTTGACAAGGAGGAAGATAGTAGTTAAAGGAATCAGGAAGGGCTTCCTGCAGATGATGTTTTGAAGTTAGAAAGAGACTTTCTAGGCAGAGGAGGGAGTACATTGACTGAATGAATGAAAAATGTGTTCATTAGGTACTTATTATGTGCCAAGAGCTGTGATAAGGACTTCTATACAAAGATAAAAGGTTAGACATTCCTTTCTTTCAAGGAGTTCACACTCCAATTGGGGAGGAAAGGACAATATACAAAAGAAAGTTTAACTTTAGGGGACATGACATTCCTTGAAATGCTAAGGCTATATTGGAAAGACCCAAAAGGCCTTAGATTACTTAATTAGTTGAGATGACAATTTAAAGTGATTACATGGCACAGAAACAGGGCAGATGGTAAAACTTGGTGATCCTCTATGTCATCTGAAAGAAAGGAATGTTGACTTATTTCTCATTAAAGGCTATGAGCTATCAAGTAGCTCAGACAAGGGCTGGAGTGAAGGTGGGGTGGGAGAAGCGAGGAGGTGGGTACTCCACATGGTGATAATTTCTGGCTTCTTCATTCAGAATGGGTCTGTCACCTGGACATCCAACACAAAATCATGAGGTAGGAGATAGTGTCCTGTGGGAGAAACAGAGAAAAAAAAATTGTTGGATCACAGAGTGCAGGGGGGAAGTAATTCATGATAAGGTTAGACCAGGTCCAATTTTAGAAATGTAGAAGCTGAGGCCTAAAGGGAAAAACTACATCTGCCACTTAGCAGAGATGGGACTTTAACTCAGGTCTCCTGGTGCAGCATCTCTTATCTTCTATTGGATTCAACTGACAAATTAATAATGGGCATACATATATATAGATGCACACACATACATAAGCATACCATAGCTATCATATGCTCAAGTTTATAAACAGCCTGAAGTGACGATACTTATCTAGAATTCACATAATTCACTGAAAGTGTGTCTTTTGGTTTAGATGTTTCATTTGTTTCCCTAGTATGGTTCAAAAGGGTCTCTATGCCTGTCCATGAAGCTTCTTTCCCAACACATTCATCTCACCTCTAGTCAATCACTGTGGTTCTCATCTGCACTCTTACAGCAGCAGGTATCTCCTGTTTTTGTTTTGTGTTTGTTTTATAATTTGGTTCCTTTTTGATGTGTGTGAATAACTAGCCATTTCTGACTAAGCAAAAACATTTGTCGTATTACTCATCCTAGCATGGAGAGCTTTTACTTTTGCACCAAATGCTTTAATTAGTGCTCTGAACTCTAAATTTGGCTAAAATACTTCTTTCTTTAAAAGTGTTTTTTTATGAACCATATTAAATTAGAGTTATGGAATATTCAGTCTCTGACTTTGGGCTTCACTGGAATTGTTGATTGACCTGATCAACTCACTCCACATTCTCTAGAATGCTGTGTATGTCCCAAGGTTCTGTAATCTGTCTTGTTTAATGTGGTGTCTATAGGTTACCAGCCATTTCTGAGGAAAAAAGGATTGTGTCTACTCAATTGATCTGCATTTTAAATGCAACTGCCTGATAAGTCTAGCATGTACAGCCTTGGATTGTATTTATTAATTTCTTCTTGATGGTAGAGTTTCACTAGCATGAGATAAAATAGGAAGTATTTGTGGGCATTGTTATGAATGCCAATACTAAAGTGGCTGTATTGTCCCCTAATATATGAGAAGAGGCATCCACATATACATTTGTGTGTGTGCGTGCATGTGTCTGTGTGTGTATACATATATATATATATTTACACATGGATTAAATATAATAAGTTATAAACTACAGCTATTCAAAACTTTTCCCTGCCTGGCCTGTCATTTTTTTAAATTAGAATTTGTTTTCTGGTTTGTTATTGCTTTGGAGGATTTTATTTTCATACAAGTGTTTATTTTTTTAATAACGTAGATTTTGAATCTGAAAGCACAACTAGGCTGATGTTTTTAAAATAAAAATAAATGCAGTAAATCACAAAAATTCTAGAAACAGTTATAAATAACAAATATGATCAGTTGGGAAAAGGAAAACTACACTAAGCAGATCTTCCACTTAAACATATGATTAAAAGAACATAGGAGATGGGGGATTTAGTGCTGGTTCTATCTCTGTGATATAGTGTCAGACTTGGAGAGGTCACAACCTCTGTAATATGAGGGGGTTAGAATAAATTATCTCTGAAGTTCCTAATAGACTTAGAATGTAAATCCAAGATGGTTATAATCTCTCTGGGCCCAAATTTTGGTACCAGTAAAAGAACAGATTCTAAAGAATTGGTATCTGATATCTAGTTTTGAAATTCTAAGGCTATGCTTGATTTTGTAATATTCTGAACACTGCATGTTCTGCCCTGAAGTTACCTGACTGATTATGTCTACAAAACAGCAAAACTCTAGATCAAAAGGTAGAAGCATTTAGTTATTGACCCCTGTATTTTACATATTCAATTCAATGTAACTGTGTACATGAAAAAACTGCATTTTTCAGTCCAACTATTGGTTTTCCTATAGATACCCTCATTATTTAGAAGACAACTCAAGTATTATTTTTAGTTTTTTAGGGTTTTTTTATTTTTGTTTTTGATTTTGGAAAAATATGAACCGAATGAAGATGGATATGGAATTGAGATGACTGGTTTCTGCCCTTTCCATTGAATTTCCTATGGTAGTAACTAAGCCTCATTCTTGACTCTGATGTTAGTTAACTGTGTTGGACCTTCGTAAGTTTGCCATCAGCAAACTTTATGTTATTCAGTAGGCAACACAAGAGAACATAAGGAACCTTAACAGCTATGTTAGAAATATGCAATTTATTATTTTTCCTGATGGAGATAATCTAATCCAAGTAATATTCTGAATAAGGTAGAGATAGGAGACCTCTCTCCATTGGGTTCAAGTATATCCCACTGTCTTCTGAACTGTAGTTCACAAAATGATATAGACTAAATTACCTTCTAATCTCATTCTTATCTATAGTGATCTGCTTTTCTCCCCCTTAGAATTTAAATTGAAGCTAGCTTTTCAGGAATAGGAGAGAAGTTTCAAGTAATACAGTTTGGCCCTCTTTGCTTAATTTATGTACTCAAAGCTTTAGTGGATGGTATTTAGCTTCTAAATCCCTGGACACACTATTCTATACGTTAACATATTTGAGGAAACTGACTGATGCAGTAAACAGAGCACTGAACCTGCAGTCAGAAAGACCTGAGTTCAAATATGATCAGGCTCTTGATAATCCTAGGCAAATCACTTAACCTCAGTTTATATCACATATAATATTTATAAAATTTTATAATATTTAAAAAGTGCTTAGAGTGCCTGATATATAATAGATACTAAATATTTATTTCTTTCTTCTCCTTCCTTTCCTTTCCTTTCCCCATTCAGGAATATGTGTATGAACTTATAAACCTCCCTTTCCCACCCTTCAGTTACAACAGACTACATTAAATGAAGCATAGTATCCAAATGGTCATCTTTCTACCAGTGTTCTGCTCTGGTTTCAAAGCTAGGATGTGATATTCAATTTGGAAAGCCACATTTTAGGAAAAATATGGATAAGCTATAGAACATATGGAGAAAGACAACTAGGATGCGAAAAGATCTGAAGTTCATGTCATACATTAGTACTGGTTAAAAAAACTAAGAAAATTTAAAGTATTAGAGATATGGCCTTCAAGAGAGATGACTTCAAGTATTTGAAGACAGGTTTTTGTTTTCTTTTGTTTTGTTTTACAAAAGGTACTAGCCGTGGTCTCTCTGGCATCAAAGTACAATAGAACTAGAAACAATGAGTAGTCAACCAGTCAAGAAGTGGTCATTTAATTCTTACTATGTGCCAGATACTGTGCTAATCATTTTGAATACAAATACAAGTAGAAAGAAAAAGTCTCTAAGGTCAAAAAAATGACATTATAATAGGGGGGAGATAACACATAAAAGGAAAATGAAAAGGGAGGGGGAAAATGTACCTGGTAGTATTGGCAATGATGGAGAAGTCAGATTGCAGCCTTATAAGAAATAAAGAGAAGGCTTGGCTTGGCTTCCATCTCTTTCTCTAAATGAAGGTTTTGAGTAGAGGTATCCAATAAGAAAGAGCAGTAGGTACTTCTGAAGTGTGAATTTACATCGTTAAGGAGATACTTGCAGTTGCTTTAGCTACCTTTCAGGATCATATTGTACAATATAATAAGCTCTCTTCATACCACAGTAAGATCAGCATAACATTTATTCTACACACAAGGACAATATATAGCAGAATTTGAATATAAATATATATATATATATATATATATATACATATATATATATATATATATATATATAGACAAAGACATGACTTATCAGAGTGATAGAAATATTTATATACATCACCAAACCAGGGAAGCACCAACATCTGGGTTCCCATGTCAGGAGGGCCTCTTGATAACAACTTCCAGAGTCTCCCTCAGAGCAACAAAATGCCTCAGGCAAAGAATCCTTCCCATGAGTGAAGCTTGAAAAAAATATTAATTTTCCAGAAAATACCCAGTTTCAAAGGAAAAATTGGCACAGTGTGTTTTAGCTACTGATCTACTCAGCTTCAGAGTCTACTTGAATTAGTACCTGACTGACTCAGTGCCAAAAGGCTCTATGTGACTCAGCACAGTTTGTTGCTGTGTGGACTGGGCCAGAGGTGTCCAACCCTTAAAGGAAGGAGGAATTAGCCAGGCATAAGTTGACCTTTCGGTCCTTGGAATGTGATCTCTGTTCCAAGGGAAAAAGACACATATGTAGTTATATAGACCTATAAATGGACAGAGAAGATCTTTGTTTCATTTACCCTTCACCAGGGTTGAAGATATCTATAATGAAAAGGTTTCTGGGGCATGATAGAGAACAGCCAGGTCATTGTTAGTTTATAAATGAATCTGCTGGTTCTATTTACTTCATTCTATATCATTTCACTAAGGTTTTCCCAGGGGATAGAAGCTGGGAAAAAGTCAATAGCAGTTAAGTTAGTTGTGAGCGGAGTGGTGCAATGAAAAAGATGGCGGGTTTGGATACAGTCCCATGTGTGACACCTGTGATCTGTGTGACCATGGACAAGTCACTTTACTTGCTCTACTTGATATTTTTACTTTATAAGATGAAAGGATTAGAATCCTTCCAAGTTGAAGTCTATGAACCAATGAGCTGATGCACAGAAAAGGCAGGGGAGTGTGGGAAATGCTTGAATTCTAGTTTTACATTGTAAAAGTGACTTTGGACAAGTTACTTAATCTCCATTTTATCACCTACCAAATAAAGACTTTGGACTACATAACCTTTGGGATCCTTTCCAGTCCTCAGTCTGTGATGCCTACGTAAATTGAAGAAGCTTCTGGTAAGGCTTGAACTATTTACGGTCAGGTTAGGGCCAGATGACCGATGAGCCTTTCAGCTAAGTTTGAACTACACTATTTAACCTTTCAAGCTATTGTTCACACCTGAGTATAAATGTTGGTATTTCTGATTTTGACAAAAGAGGAAAGAAATTATCCTGAGGATTGTCTATAGAGATAGAGAAGTAGAGGATCAGAATAGAATAGAAAGAATGGAAGCAGTAAATATATTTTCCTACTCCACAAGGCTATTGAAAGTCAATTGTATTTCTAGACACACTAGGGCAACTCTGAGTCTAGACACAACATCTGTCTGGGACTGGACACACAACTATGAGTTTGTCATTGGCTGCTCATAACAAAGTTAAGAGTTATATAAGTAAGTTGCTAAACAAATTCCCAAACATGAAAAGTTTTACAAATTGGGAAACAACAATTGTTTAATTCACCATGTCAACTATAATATCCAAATATTAGGGTTAAAAGTTCTTCACTTTGAGCTCCTATACCAAGTTGGTTCAGACCTATTGTCCTATTGTCCTCTACATCTACAATGCCTTTATTGTGGAAAATACAGAAGAGAAGCAGAGGAATTCTTCTCATTTCATGAACCCTCAAGTTACTGAGAAGTAACTTAAGCTATAGAATTATTTAATATTTTTGAGCAGAGTAATATAAATTTCCCCAATCCCCTAATTTCATAGACAAGGAAATTTACCAATATCACACAAGTAATATTGGTAGGAAAGGTATGGCTCAAACCCAAGTTTAATTTTCTACTTTTTTCATCACCCAATATGTATGTATGTATGTATGTATGTATGTATGTATATATGTATGTATATGTGTATTTATCTATCTACCTATCTTTCAATCCTAGTCTAAATTTAACCAAGTAACTGCAAGTGTTGCATCATCATTCCATTTGGACTGTATTCTTTGCCAGATTTCCTGACAGGTACAAAGATTCAAAAATTCTCCAGTGCTTGCTTTATTTTCAGCTCTGTGCCATTGCTTATATCTCGATAAAGGTGCTCTTGATTTTTGCTCTAGGAAAATAAACCAGTAACTAGAGGGAGGAGGGAATTCTGAGAAAAACCAGGAGCCCAGAAAATCTACAGGTTGAAATCTAATTTGCTGTTTGATGGCAAAACCGAAAACATTTAGGATGGTGATGTATTGGAAAACAATTGAAAGAGAAAATTGGTTTATTAGTGCAGATTAGCATCATTTCAGATCCATTACGTATTCTCCAATGTGGCGGCATCGACAGGTTGATAAAACCCTTATAATCACTTGAGATTAATGGAAATTATTTTCTCATCCTATGTCGTAACAGAAATCATCAGCCTTGTGCAATGTTCTTTTTATGAAATTCCTACTGGGTTAAGTTTGAGGAAATAATTTCAAATCTCTAAGTACTTGACATGCTTGTAGAGATTCTAATTTACCAAAACAGGAAACAGTGACAAAGGACTTTGGTTCTTTTTATTACCAAGGTTCTAGTCACTGATATCTTGCATTCTCCAAGACAAAAGGACTATGTTTTATGACAAAGCTGTTTATGCCACACTGATAAAGGAAAAAGCCCCTACCAGCTCTTATTGGTCTCCTTGCTTTACACAAAGGAAGCACAATAGCTTGGGATTTTGATTTTACTTGCTCTACCATGTGACATGGTATAGAAAGGTTGCCATGTATTTATAGTATTTATGTGAGCCATTTCTTGACATGACCTTCTTCCTTCCCCTGCTTCTTTCCTCTTTTCATTTTTTAAATTCTTTCTTTGCATATTTGATTCATTAATCCAAGAATTGCCTTCAAAGAACATTTGTTCTCAAGAAATAGTCACTATCCCATTCTATGCAAATATTTTGAACATTTTTATTAATAGAAAGGTAAATTAAGAAATAGGTGTAGAAGCAAAACCTGCAGTGAGAATAAGAGAACATGATTATCACATTGAAGAGAATGTTTATTTTACAAATATGCTTGACATAGTTAGAAGTTCTTTTGATAATGTCATAGACCCTTAGACCTTGGAGGAACCCTGGAGTCATATGCTCAAAACACCAACATTTTACAGATTAGGAATGAACTGCTACTGAAATTAACATAAATTACAAAAGTTAGTCTTTCATTTAACCTCCTTGAGAGCAGAGACTTTCTTTTGCCTCTTTTTGAATTCCCATTGCTTAGCATAGTGACTGGCACACAATAGGTGCTTAATAAATGTTTATTGAATTGAGAATGAATATCATATTTACAATCAAAGGATATGAATTTGAATTCTGCTTTGCTGTGTGATCTTGAGAAGGTCACTTCCCTTCATTTTTGGGAAACTTTTCTATCTTTCACATGGAATGTTGGACTACATGACGATTTAAGGTCTTCTGTGAAAAATCCTTAGATTCTATGAAACTTTCTAATAAAACAAAGTAAAACAGCCACAATAAGTTTTATAAACAACTGTTATTTCAGGATTATTTCTGAGATTATTCACCCGAGTCCTAGGGGGTGCATAAATTGGATCAGAAAAATTACATGTGTGTATGTCTTTATGTTCTTTAACTTCTAACTGACAATTATTCTCTGAATTATGACTGTAGGCAACAGGTATTATTCTGTGAGGGGGTTCATAGGCTTCACAAGTGGTCCATGATACAAATAAAAACCATTATGAGCCTTTGACCTAGAAGGCTCCCTTACCTCAACACCCTTCATTCCCTACAGTTCCTGATTTTAAAACCCAACATTTAGGGCTTCATTCACTTGGATAAAGCCAAACCAAGTAGTTTACCTCCTGTTAAGCTGCAAACACTGCAAATACTACCTGGTTAAGACTGTATGCTTACCTGGTTATTTACACCTGGAGTGAATGAGTCTATCAGATTCTTTCCTTAAAGTAGACCTTAATCACTGGGAGGTGAAAATAACTTTTGCAGAATTTTTTCCTTTTGAGTTGGAAATGGGAAGAAGCAGGAAATAGGGAAAATATGACCTCTGAAGGTCATGGGATTTGGAGTTGTCAGGGAACTCAGAGAAGCTCTGGTTCAGTAGGCATATGTATATTGTAGTGGTCTATTCTTCCTACTACCCAACTCTTCCTGTTCCCAGAGAAGTTGGAGTTCTCACAGAATGTATGACATGATGGAAAGAGCCATGGAATGAGGATTGGACTTACCACTCTCTGCTTGGGAGAATTTTTTTTTTTAGTAAATCATTTTACCTCTGCTAACACACCTGTCAAATGAAAGGGTTTCTCATAGAGTGGAGGAATAATGGATTTGAACTTCAAGGATCTGGTTTTGAATTTTGGCTATGCCACTTAGCATCTCTTTGACCAAAGACTTAAACTCTCTGTTCACTTGCTTTTAGTCATGGTCAACTCTTCATGACCTTATTTGAGTTTTCTTGACCAAGATACTGGAGTGGTTTGCCATTTCCTTCTCCAGCTCATTGTTAGATGAGTAATTTTGATAGATAAATGGATCATTTGATAGATTAAAGCAAATAGGATTAAGTGATTTGCCAAAGGTCAGTAGTAAATGTCTAAGGCAAGATTTGAAATCAAGAAAATAAGTTTTCCTGATTTCAGGCCTGGCACTTTATCCATTGTGCCATCCAGCTGCCCAAAGTCTCCAGGCCTCCCTTTTCTCATTTGTAATGAGGAGATGGACTAGATATTCTAACAGGTGCCTTCAAACTCTAAATCTCTGCTTGTATAATGTTTCATATCCCTCCCAGCTCTAATATTCGTGGTTCTTTTGCCACATCCTATGTCATGATGGTGATTGGACCTGATACATTAAGTAAACCTGGTATGATATACATGCTACTGTGGAATAAAATTGAAGTTCCTTATACCAGTGGTATCAAACATACATAAATATCCCTGCCAGATTTATAGTGACTTAGAATTACAATGTGATGTTATCTATATTGATTAAATTTTTACTTACTATTTATTATATGTATTATTTTATTTAATATAAAAATATTATCTTATTTATTTATTTATTTTTGTTTTCACAATTGTATTTTAATCTGGTTCAGTTGCACTGGGGAGTGTTGTAAGTTTCATGTATGACACATCTTCCCTACACAAACATGAGGCTCCAGTGGTTAGGAACTCACACAGAATTAAAAATAGGTTTTAACCACATATCCTTTCCCCAGTCTTACTATGAGTATAGAGCTCATTTTAGAGTTAAGAAGATACAAGTTCAGGTACTGCCAGTGCATACTAGCTATGTGACCTTAGGCAAGTTGTTTTCTACTCTTTGTCTAAGAACTTATATTGATGAATTTTCACAGATCTGCAATGGTATAGGGAGTTCCAACTTCCTACAGTAAATCACTGCTCCCTCTCTGTCCCCCTCCCCCAAAAAAGTCCTTTTGGCAGATTGGAATTTATATTCACATTTTGTTTTGTTTCCCTTTCTTTCTCTTGTTTCCTCTTCCTAGTTTTCTTGCTCTTCTAATATAGTCACTAATTTTCACATAAATGTTTATTGAATAGAAATGGATTTTCACATAAGTTTTTATTGAATTAAAATCCATGGAGTTACTGTTACTGATGCTGGGCTAGATTTCTAACAGTAGAATTCAGGTCTAGTCAAGAGTCATAACACAGACATAGCTAGTAAAGATGTTGAGTCCAATGAAATAGTTATAGAATTGGAAAAGACCACAAAATTATTCTAACCTGATCCTCCACCTTTTTCTAATTCTTCCCTGCCTAATAAAAGAGTAGGTTGTGTTATGGTAGTAAGCTCCCTATCAGTAAGGTATTCTAGCTCAAATTGAATGACTATCTTGCAGTAATGCTATAGAAGGTATTTTTTCACTATGAGGATATTTGAATTAGATGACTTTTAACTTTTCTTTCAACCCTAAATTTTGCAATACTGCTGATCATTGATAAATACTAGGGCACAGAGCATTAGAGTGAAAAGACTGAGGAGAAAAGGGTCAAAACTTGACATATCAGTCTTTTTAAAGTGCTGGGGAAAATATTTTTTTGGTAAGTAAGAGAGTATTGAAATCATGGAACTTTTGTAAGTATTGCTTGAGGTAAAAATTTGAGACACCCTTTATAAACTGGGAAGAAAAACATAAATCATGAAGACTGTTAATCCGCAGTTTTCTAGAGGTTTGTACAGTTACATAACTATTCTTAGGAATATTTGAACTACTTAATATTTTCTTATTTCTTTTTTTCTTTTAAACATATAAAATATTGCTAACTAAGCTGGATCATTTTAAGGGTTTCTTTTAATTCAGGGTAATTTAGTTGGGACAAAGGGTAGCATCACTGATCATAATAAATTTCTAGGGCAGTTTATTTCAGCTCTCTTATGTCACTTATTCAGGAGGGGGACCACCTTTATTGAAGGACAAATGTTGTAAAAGCAATTCTTACTTGAGCCTAAATGTGGACAGAATGGATGATATTGTCTATACTTTCCACCCCTGAACATTTCATGGATGAATCTAAGATAAAATATTAGATCTTGGCTAACTCTGTCTCCTAGATCTGAATATATAGGAAAGACCAGGAGTAGTGGAGGAATGGGACTGACTACTTCTTTGACTCCATACCCATAACTAAAGGCTCAAAAAACACATTCTAGAAGGCTGAGATGTAGCAGCCCAGTTAGTCAAACTCATGGTGTGTCTTGCAATTGCATTCATATCAAGTCTAAGTGAGAAAGAAGTCAGGGAAAAGTTTATGGTTTTTGATTTTACACGTATGTGTATGCACGCATACACACACGCACACCTACACATACTATCTTCTTCTTATGAAGTTCCTACTTCAACCAAGATAGAATCAGTCTCTTAGAGGATCATAGGATTAAAAGACATAAAGGGCCTTAGAGATAACCTAACATAAGACTTATTTTATAGATGAAGAAAGGGCAGCTCTGAAAGGAAAAAGTGATTTGTCAAGGTCATATATATTATAGGTTTCAGAGCCTTGATTTTTAATCCAGGTATTGGACTCTATACATCCAGCTTTTTTGACTACTATATCTTGATTCTTCTGAATTCTTTCAAAATCTGATTGAAGCTTTGGCCTTCTTACCTTGAATCAAATGGAAAGAAAAAAAAGTGTACATTGACACATATTTTGCAGAATGAATGTTATGTGCTAAAGAAGAGGAATTCTTTATGTATCCGTTAACAGTGACCATTCATTTCCAAGGGAAAATTACAAAATTGAATGCTGAAACAAGTTTGATGATTGCTTCACGGCATATGGTTAAATGAGGATAAAGAAAAAAAATAGAGTTTATAGTAACAGATGGATTTGAACTATACTTGGGTCTGTTGAACACTTTTTAATATTTAATTTACAATGAATCTTTAATATAACATTTAACTAAGTGTTCTGTCATATTCTTTTTAAATGTATGAAGCTTTCCTTCAATGTAATTGTGTCTAGAAGAGTATATGAATATTGAGTGGTTAAAATTAAAACCGTCATTGGGAAAAAATATAATTTCCTTGAAATTTTTATGGTTCACTTACATTTGTGCCATTTAGAATGTTGTATATTTTTTTTTTAACAGTCTGTCAGTCTCTTCTTTGTTTTTTGCAAGCTTGAGAGGAAAAAGAAAGTAACTTTGAGCTCTGAAAATGCATCAAAGTGGGGAGGGGCGGGAAGAAAGCCACATTTAGATTGTTGAACCAATTGTGTTTGTTGGTCTGAAGCCAAATGCAACAATAGTTTTAAAACGATGTCAGAAATGATTGTTGGAGCATAATCAGAGCAGCTATCCATGGTGGAGATCCAGTGCATAAATAAAATCACTTAGTAAGCTTTAAAGCATCCTTGTCAATCACATCTGAAGACACCCATGCATAATTTCCATGGAATTACTTACAAAGCACTTGTTAAAACATTTCATACAAAGTTTATTTTTAATTTCTTTAAGCAGAGTATTAAACAGGAGTGACTGAGAATCAGGCAATTAAAGCTGCGTTTTGGTTCATACCTCACGCTGCTTTGCCATTGGATTGCTATGTCTTAATCATGATGTGGTAACACCTGGGTCCCATTAATGTGGCAAAGAAAGACAGGAATTTAAAACATCATTTGTTTCTTCTAGGCCAATGCTTATTAAATGACATTTTCTCTTGCCTCTGCTAATGCTGTGTATTTTGACTGGGGGCAGGGCTAGCATGTTCTTTTTAAATATAAGGATATTATGGAACATGTGCAGCCTTGTTGAGAAACCTGTTGTAAAAATCTGAGCCCCTGTCTCATAGAATCTTAGACTAGAAGTCAAGAGATTGATTTAGGAAGATGTAGCTTTCCTGAATATGGTGAAAAAAGCAAAGCAACCAAAAAATATTCTCTGCGAGGGACAATTTTGTTTAGACCTCCAGAAGGGATTAGAATAATTTTCAGATGGTAGAACTGTCCTTATTTTAAGTATATTGTGTTTATAATTATGTGTAGACATGTCTTCCCCAATAGAATGTAAACTTCTTCAGAGCAAATGCTATTCCAGTTTTTGTTTTTGTGGCCCTAGCACCTGGCATAGCTCCTGCCATACAGCATTAATAAATGCTTATTAATTGCTTAAGGTCATAGGGTCAAAGGATTTTGCCTAGGTATGGTCATATTCTGCCCCTCTCAATGCTGTCTCCTTCCATGGGGTTTAATTTGATGCCTCCAATCAGGTGCTCCCCTCCCTCCTTTGAATGGCTTTACCTCTGTAACTCTCTTATTCACCTTTTATAGCAGAGTAATTTGTGTGACTTCATCTCTCATCATCTAAACATCAATATGTTTTACCCTGTCATCTAAACCTTGAGCCGACCAATAGCTACAAAACAATATTTCAAGTATGGATGGATCTCTTACGATGAGGCATTATACGGACCATGCTCATATGGTCTGTATGGGAGTTAGGCTCCATTGTGCTTGTTGCTTAAGTTAAGATTCTTAGGAGAGATTTGATGCCTATTTAAAAATATTCAAAAGACTGTCAAATGAAGGAAGTTTTATAAGCCTCGTTCTGCTTTGCCTTTTCAACCCAGAACTAGGAGCAATGGGAAGAAATCACAAAAACACACACAATTCCTAGAAATCAGAATTTTCCCCAAATTGGATGAACATCATTGGATATGCTGCTTCATTCCAAGTAAAGCCCAGATGATCACTCACTGGATATATTATAGAAGGGGTCCTTTTCCAGGTATGCCTTGGACTGCATGGTTACTGAGGTCCCTTCTAACTTTAAAATTCTTTGGTTGTATGATTAAAGAAAATGGAGAGTTAAAGCAGGTGCTGGCCTGTGACTCACATTTGCTGGCATCTGCTGCCATCTTTGACATCACCTCACTTGGCAGTCCAGAGGGTAATCTACCTGCTCCCTTCTTTGGTGTCATCCTTTGTCAGAATCACCCATGCTCACCCTATCTTGCCCCTGTTGCAAATGAAATGACAGACTCGTTTTGCTATTTAAACAAACGAGTAAAAAGTGAAATGAATTCAGATTTATTTGTGCCCTACTGTTCAATGACATTATAGCACCATATGGTGCAGCACTGAATGATTTCAAACATACTGGGAAATGTTACCTACTGTAAAGTACAATAGGCTTTACTTTCAAAATTATGTAGCAGCAAAATGGGGGGTTTATTTATCCTTTTCTTCCCCTGTCAAGAAAACTTTTTAACACCGCTTTTTTAAAGGGTTTTTTGGGGGGTTAATAAGTCAGCTTTTCTGTTAATGAGATAGTTTGGTGATGTTTGGTGTGTAAGCATATGCTGGATTTGGTGGCAGGAAAACCAGAGTTCAAATTCCACCTCAGACATTTATTTATTGTGTGACACTGGGCAAGTCAAAAATCTCTCTAAGCCTCGATTTCCTTGTCTGTAAAATGGGGTTGATAATAGCAGAGTTGCTTTGAGGATCCAGTGAGGCACCATATGCAAGGTAATTTGCAAATCTTTGCAGTTCTGTCATTCTGCTTGACTTGGATACATTCATGAACTGGTGAAAGTTTTGCTTAATTATTCTAGTACAATAAGGCAGACAAATGATGCATCCAAGGGCATTTAGACAACCCAGGAGATGCTTTGTTCCTAAGCTTGTCCTACCTTGGAAGTGTATAAAGAAATGCATTGAGAAATGGGCCTGGGTTTACCCTGAAAAAGAATAGGGACTTGAGGGAGTAGTTGTTCAATCATTCATTCATGTCTGATTCTTCATGACCCCATTTGGGGTTTTCTTAACAAAAAATACTAGAGTGGTTATCTGTCTCCTTCTCCCTCCATGCAAGGAGGAGATGTAATCAAGGTCAACTCTTCATGTCCCCATTTGGGGTTTTCTTGGCAGAGATACTGGAGTGATTTGTCATTTCCTTTTTCAGTTCATTTTACAGATGAAGAAATTGAAGCAAACAGGGTTAAGTGACTTGCCTCAGAGTCACACAGCTAGTAAGAGTGAGTCTGGATTTGAACCCAGGAAGATAAGTCATCTTGATTCCAGGCCCAGTGCTCTATCCTCTTTACCACTTACCTGCCCATTGAGAAAGGAGGTAGGATTTAAATATATGCAGCTAAATACTTCTTGGAATTTGAAACCCTTGAATTCTCTGAAAGTTCCTGAATTTGAACACATCCTCAATTTTGTATTATTGCCAGAGAGAAAAAAATAATGATGATAGATTCCACAACACTGGCATTTCCTTATCTTGGCTAGGCATCAGAACTACAAGAACCTAGATGAGCTTTCATCTTCCAGCGTGTTTTATTTTTCTAAATGGGTTGTATTTTATTTTTTTACTTAAGGACAAACCAAGTTGGGGAATGAACAATGTGGATTTAAAAGGCTAATTTTGTAGAGGTTTGATTTGCTTTGAAAGATATTGTAGACACTGTAGAGAAATAATGCATTTTGGGATGACATACTGGCAGTTTAATACCAATCTTAAATATGTATTAATGATCTTGCACTCCAATTCAGAGAAATTGCCATCACTGCTCATTTTGTTTTTTTACCGTAAATGGCTCTTTTGCTTTTTGGTACTCGAAGTAATTCACTTAAATGATGACAGAAAGCATCCAACACAATTCACTGAGTGTTCCCAGCCAGGTGTCTATTCATGATGATGTGATATTAAGAGTGGGGAGGAATTCTGTCATTCTGCAGTCAAAGTGCCTGGTATTAGAGAAAAGAAATAATGGACAAAAGTACTGAAACAGGAAAATATACATGTATGTTGGTGAGAGGATGGCTGTAGCCCAAAATGTGTGGAAGGGAAGATATTGCCAGTCAACAAGCATTTATTAAGCTTGTGCCAGACTCTGTGAATGATTTCATTGTGGAGAGATTTGAATGCAAAGCAAAAGAGTTTGAAGGTCTAGAATAGAATGCCAGCTGTTTGACTCCCTTGTTAGAGAGGAATACTTTGAAATAGGAAATGGAGCAATAGATAACTTAGAAAGATGCCAACTATTTATTCATTCTTCTTATCTACCCTCCGTTGATTACAATGATATATAGACTAAAAATATTTTTAATTCATATTGAATTAGTGAAATAACTAAAGTTTAGGATGTTTTTAAAGAAAATCCCATTTTCAATTTTTCAAACCCATGGTATATTTCATAAAATGTTTAAGACTTTTAAAGTAGATCAGAATAATTTGTAGTTAAAATATCAGTTATACATAAATGATGGTTCTAAAATTCTCAGAATCTGTTCTTTTAAGTAAATAAAAATTTCCCTTTCAATCTTATATGCCTCAGAGTAGAGTAAGCAGAACCAGGAAAGAAGTAGATATGATGAGAGCAAGTATGTAAATAAAAAGAATAAAAAAATGAAACTTATACCTGTGTAATTATGATCAACAAAATTGGCCTTGGGAAAGTAGAATAGGAATAAATGATCCCTACTTTCCTGAAAAGGTGGGGGATCTTGGGGTATGGAATGTTACATACACTGACAGAAATATTCTATATTTTGGTTGGACATGTGTTTATTTTATTTTATTTTTTGCTACATAACTCAAGGAGTTGTGCGAGATTAATATAAAAATTACTATGATACAAAAAGTATCTTTTTAAAAATCTTATCTCTACCTTTCATTATCTTTCTTTTTTCAAGAACTTCCCCTTCTTGCTAATGCAAATATAAACTTTAACTTAACCTTTGACAATATTAGTACAGTTTCTGTAGAGACACAGAACAAATTAAATTAGTTTCTCTGTAGGATAAAATACTAATACTGTAAGAACAAGGGGATAGGCAGGATCTCAGAAAGTTTGCTAATGAATATGCTTTTCCATTTTGGGGAAAAAAAATAAAGCAGCCGTGTTTCCCGGACTATATTTGCTTTCATTGTATGCTCCAGTTGCAGAAGCCTCATGCCCTTTGGGAAGCATATATAAACTTTCAATCATAGACACTCTGTAAGGGAAAACCTGGTCACCAGTAGGAAATGCTTCCTGATGTTAAATACACTGCTGATGTCCACCCTTGCTGTGTACAGTATAAACAACACAAGGAAACAGCATATCTAGTAAATTACACATTACATGTTCGGGATTCTGATGT
This sequence comes from Potorous gilbertii, assembly GCA_028658325.1. NCBI lineage: Eukaryota > Metazoa > Chordata > Mammalia > Diprotodontia > Potoroidae > Potorous > Potorous gilbertii. The sequence continues at coordinate 192,261,164 of CM053769.1, forward strand.
TATGGTCCAACCTATGTTTAAAGGGAATAACATATCCTTCATTTAATCCAATAGTAACAAATAAGATTAATGGTGTTGGCTTTGCAATCTATATTCAATTTTAACAGTGGGAATTCCATTTGTTAGAAATGCACCATTTTTTTTTCCATTTTAGAAAGCAATAGAATAAAGAAAAGGTCAGGGAGCTTACTGTCTCTCCCTGATCCACTCCTTACCTTCTCCAGTCCAAACCATTGATTGTACTGTACAACTTGGAGCCTGCAATGTCTAAGCTATAGAAGAATTATGGAACAATTGAATCTGTTCTAATCAGGCATACTTTTGAAAGCAGAATTTATTGTTTCCCTCTCTTTAAAATAGAACCCCAGCACAATGTTTGAAACAATAATAAAAAAGAATCCCTAAACCCAGGGTTCCTTCACTATTTTTGGCAGTCTTGTTATGCCTTGTTACCTCTTCTCAGAATTATGTGTGTTGCCTATATTCACAATTAAAAGAAATGAAAATTTCACTTAGAAGTTAATAAAAATAAAGATGTATTTTCCCTCTATCTAAATTCAAAGACCCTTTGAAATCTATTCCTAGATAAATTTAAACTGGGCGTCAGATTATGAATCCCTATCTTGAACATTATTACATATCTTTCTTTCAAAATGAAGTTTCAAGTAACAAAACATTTCATTGAATTGGGCCTTGTTTTAGGTCCTGTGACTTTTTATCTATTGGTGAAATCTTGAAAGTTTAGGTTGTACCATGGAACATCAAGCTCTGGTTGAGAAGCTTCATTGTGTAATGGAAAGAGAATGGGGCTTGGATTTTGGAGACCTGAGATTGAAATCCAATTTAACTAATGATTACCAATCTGAGATTTGGCAGATTTCTTGATCACCTTGAGTTATCAGTGTTCTCATCTATAAGATGGGTAGAATAATTCCTGCATTATTTAACTCTGGCAACTATTGCTGCTCAAGTGCATTGTAATCCTAAAGTACTATAAGCTTGTGAACAATGGTGTCACTTGTGTTCTCATGCTGTGAACAAACTTTGCTGTCTGTATTTCTGGGAAAACCAAGTGCACAAAAGTAAATGGAATATGATGATCAATAAACAAACTTAATTTAAGTCTGAGGTGGACAACCCTGAGAAGTATATTTCTTTGAGAATATATCTAATTTGGTCTAGTCAGGGATTGCATTAAGATTTTTCTTTAATGATAGCTTATGTGTTGCACTGAAAGAGTTGTTGTTTTGGTTTGAAAAGAAGTTCAGAAAAAAATAGATCAGATCCTGTACAGTAAAAATCTACAAAGAAAGTTGACTCAGGAGCATTCAGAAGCACTCAGGAATGAAAGCCTGAAGATGAAAATAGAAACAATTCCAGTGAGGGTAGGAAGTGGAAATTGTCTACAGAGACTTATGTAGGTACATATGGAGCATAATGACTAACAAAATGTTTTTTTTTATGTCTTTGCAAAAAATGGAAGCACAGGCAAATGAAATAAGATGAATAAAAAAGTTTGGCGTGGTCCTGTAAGAATAATTTTAATCAGGCTAAAGCTTCTCATGAACTATCTACCTATGAATAAGCTAAGCACAATAACCAGGGGGTGTAATTATAGTGGTGGTCATGGTTGGTATTGTTGAATATATTCTGGAGGAAAGAGGATCGATGAAGGTAAAAATAAACACTGCTGATATAGGTGGGAAAGGATAATGAAGAAGGGAAGACCGAGTTGCTCAACTCTCATTTTCCTTCTGTTTTCTTTGCTAAAGAGAATGCATGAGCATTGAACTGGACAAGAGAGAAGAAACGCGGCTAAGAAAGAGTTGATCCCTAAAAATAGTTAAGGAAATGTTGAGTTAGCACCTCCTTCATGATGAATTCAGGTCATCTGGCAGAGATGACATCCATTCAGAATTGGCACATGTGGTGCTTAATAGAGTACTTGGAATATAGTAAACACTTAATAACTGGTTCCTCTCCTCCTCACCCAATTTAATTCTATTTCATTCCATATGTTTGTTGAATTCCTGTCACTGATGAGTGAGAGATCATGAAGAAAGGGAGAGAAACAACTAGATTTGAGAGGGACAAATGTTCCTATTTTCATGAAAGGGAAGAGAATGGAATGTGCAAATTATAGGCCTATGAGCTTGACTTACTAACAAAAATGTATCATTGTAGGATGTATAATTGTAGTCTATTGTTAATGGTATAGTTAATGAATATCTAGAAGATGAAGAAGTGATCATTAAGAGTCAGAATTGTTTCATCAAGAACAGGTCGTGCCAGATTAAACTTATTTCCTTTTTTGAAAAGATTATTAGACTAATAGAAAAGGGGGCTATTGTGGATATACCTAGGTTTTAGCAAAGCATTTAATGCCATCACTTTTATGTAGAAGAGATGGGACAATGTGAGTTAGATGAGGATACAGTGAGGTATATTCAGAATCGAATGGAGGAACTCAAAGAATGGGTTGAAGTTAAAGCTTTTTTAATTCTCTGAATAAATTTTTAAATTCTCTGTCTCTTCTTTGTTTATTTCTTAACTCCTTAACGTAGATATCTTTGATCCTTTTTCCTCCTTTCATACTTTCATTCAGGTCTGATCCTTCGTATCTTACCTCCATGTAGCGATCTCCATTTAGAATTCCAAATTACCATCATCATCTTTCTGCAGGATATCCGATTTCACCATTTCTGTCAGAACTGTACCAGTCCATCATTTTCCTGGACCTTTGATTTTACTTAACTTTGTACATTATGCAATGTACACTTTGGCAAATGCAAACATTTTGAGGGAAAGTAGTGTTTCTTTTCTATTCTTCTTTTGACTCTTCATATACAGCAAGCACTTAATAATTGTTTCTTTTTTTACAAGTGAAAATTTTCATATTTTTTTCTTTCAATTATATGTAAAAGCAATGTTAATATTCTTTTTCTTTTTAAATTTGGAATTCTAAATTCTCTTCCTTCTTCTACCCTCCCTCCTTGAAATGGCAAACAATTTGATTGAGATTATACAGTGTAGTCGTTAAAAACAATTTCCATGTTAGCCCTGTTGTGAAACACACATACACACACACACACACAAATACATACAAAACCTCAAGAAAAATAAAGTAAAAAGTATGCTTCAATTTAATTCAGATTCCATCCGTTCTTTTTCTGGATGTGGATAGCATTTTTTCATCATATGTCTTTTGGAATTGTCTTGGATCTTTGCTGAGAATAGCTAAGTCATTTACAGTGGATCTTCACACAAAATTGCTATTACTGGGTACAATGTTCTCCTGGTTCTACCCACTTACCGTAAGTCCATATAAGTCTTCCCAGGTTTTTCTGAAAACATCCTGATAGTATTACATCACAATTATGTAATTTCAGTATTCCCCCGATTAATGAGCATCCCCTCAATTTCCAATTCTTTGCCATCACAAAAAGAGCTGCTATAAATATTTTGTACATATAGACATTTTCCTCTTTTTTAAAAATCTTTTAGGGATATAGACCTAGTTGTGATATTACTGGGTCAGATTGTTCTTCGAAATGTTTGAATAGATAAGTTCATAATTCCACCAATAATGCATTAGTGTACCAAATTATCCATATCCCCTCCAACATTTATCATTTTCCTTTCTGTCATATTAACTAATCAATCTGATAGGTGTGAGATGGTACCTCAGTTTTTTCAATTTGCATTATTCTAATAAATAATTATTTAGAACATTTTTCCCCCATGGCTATAGATAGTTTTGACTTCTTCTTCTGAAAAATAATTTATTATAAATATGAAAGAAATCCTTCTTAAAGGTCCCATGGGTTCTATGTTCAGTCCTGTATTGTTTAATATTTTTTAATGTTTGGAATAAAAACGTAAGTGATATGCTTTTAAAATTTTCAGATGGTACAAAAATGGGAGGAATATCTAACATAATTTATAAGAGAATCAGAATTTATAGAAATCTTGACCAGCCAACAGAAGTTTGCAAATGATAACCAGTAGGCCAAATATGAACCATTATCTGATTTCTATATATCAGAAAAACAGTGGATTGCTGGCCATACAAAATCAGACAGTGGTCTAGATTTGGCCCATCAGACATGATTTACTGACTACTGAGGGTCCAATGAATTTAATTAGATGATATAAAATTTGGTGAATAGATAAAATTGTATGGTAATAGATCAAAAAAAAGAAAAAAAAACTTCATAAATAGAACAAGTAGGGGTGGCAATTGACCAGAAAAAAAATCTAGAGACTTTAGTGGTCTCCCAGTGAATCATGCACTGTGTTTAGAATCAAGAAGTCTCACCTTCCTAAGTTCAAATCTGGCCTCAGACACATTCTAACTATGATACTGGGCAAGTCACTTAACCTTGTTTGCCTTAATTCCTCATCTGTAAAATGAGCTGGAGAAAGAAATGGGAAACCACTCCAGTATCTTTGCCAAGAAAACCTCAGATGGGGTTACAAAGAGTTAGACACAGTTGAAACAATCTAACTACAACAGTATTCAGTATGAGCCAGTAGTATGATTTTCCCGCCAAGAAAGCTAGTGTGATCTCCAACTGCATTAAGGAGGGCAGACCATCCAGAAATATTCACACTGTACTTTGTTCTGTATTATTGTGTACATTTTTGCATAGAAGAAGATATGTGGAACAACACTGATAAGGTGGGTAAGATTCAGGGGAAGACAACCAGGATAGTGAAGGACCTTAAATTCCTTCCATAGGAGGATGAATTGAAAGGATTGGCTAGGGATGTTTAGTGTGGGAAAGAGAAGCAGTGGGTGTGGGTTGGGGTTGGGGCTTAAGTAGGAAGAGGTACATAAAAGCCACCTTTAAGTATTGAGGGAATTGTCATTTAGTAGAGACTTTAAATTTGTTCTGTTGACTACAGAGGGCAGTACTAGGAACAATGAGAGGGAAGTTACAGAAAAGCAGATTTAGGTTCCTTAGACTTAGAGCTATCAAAATAAAAAAATGAATAGCCTAGTTCCCTCAAGTAGTAATGGGTTTCTCCCATTGGAGGTCCTCAAAAAATATTGGAATGACTATTTTAGTTCAGAGAATTTTATTTGGACTAGATCCAAAATGCCTTTGCAGCCTTTTTCAATCTATGAGATCTCATAGCATTTTACTTGACAAGTGATTTTGTCCCTTCATCCAAGTGGAATTATTCCTCAATAACTTAACAAGGTTCTTTTCAGAATTGCTGTGGCTAAAATATTGATCCCTCTGTGATCAGTCTCCAGATGGACATCTCTGAGTCTAACTAGACTGTTCTTCAGACAATAAATAGTTTATGCCCATACTTATAGCCCTTCCTGCTTGACAAGAATTGTCAAAGCTTAAGCTCAACTGGCATTGCCTTTGCCTTTGAGAATGCAGGTTCAATGCCATGCTGTGATGAAACATCAGGAGAGAGGATTTTATTGGAGTACTCCTTACAGAAATCTATTAATGGGGAAAAAAAACAAATAAACAAACCAAATAACTCCAAGATCAAGTTCCACTAGTGGCATATTGGTATTCATCACCACCTGAAATGAAAGGTAGAACCCTTTGAAGGAATTTGTCCAGTTTCACTTGTGTGGACTGTGGCAACATAAGTAAACATCTGTAGGCTGTCTTCCAACAGCCTTTGGGTGCATAACCTCTGGAGCTTACTCCCTGTGGAGTTAGTCATCCACAAAGCAGTAAGTGATCAATGTATCTCTGCACAACTTTAGCTTAGGATGTAGAAGAGAATTGTTTCTGTAATTGTGACACCATGGGAGCATTGTCCACATCTGGCTTCTGAACCATTGATCCTGATTACCCCACTAGATGGGGAGTAATAGTTCTCCACTATAGACTTTCCAGGACAGATTAAATTTCCCATTACTCTGGTTTCCTTTTTAAGGTGTAAAGGTGAAGGTCTCATCACTGTCAGGAAGTGTTGCTTTGTATCTATACTGTTGTATGGAAAAACACAGCAAAAATAACAAGATGAATACTTTTCTAGAGACATTAAGAAGAGGCAGACCCCAAAAGACTTTTTTCCCTTTTATTCCCACTTCCTCTCCCCACATCCCCCAGCTTAAATTCTATGAACAGTTTCTTCATTTAAAGTGAAGTGGTTGAATGGGATATGGATAGGATCTCAGAGTTCATTTACGACATAGGATTTTAACAGACATGATCAGTTTTTATCCAATCTCTACTTAAAAGAGCAATAGGATACTCTAATAGTGAGGAACTTTTTTCATTACAACCTGTTGATTTTTCCATAACTTTTACCTTCCATTTCTATTGCAACCCATAGGAGAATTTAAAATATGGCTATTTCCTATTTTATAGACCAACCAGAAACAGTTATTGTGTGTCTCTCCTTCCCCCACCCTCCAAGTGTTTTCTTCCTCTGGCTAAATATCTCTCTTTCTTTCAGCAAGTTTTTGTCTGACATGACCTTTGGGCCCACTACCCTCACCCTCTTCTGAGCATGCTTCAGTTTGTCATTGAGATCTTTGCTAAAATGTGGCACCCACAACTGATTAAATATTTGGAGTCCCTTTCAGCCCCAAGTTTCTATGATATAGTCTGTTCTTCTTTGCCTTTTTTTAAGGTGGGAAAAGAGGAAGGAAATAAGCATTTATATATTACTTACGATGTGCAAGACACTGTGCTAAATGTTTTTACAAATATTTCATTCTTACAGCATCCCAGGAAGATAGGTGCTATTATTTTTCCCATTTTGCCATTTAGAAAACTGAGGCAAATAGAGGTTGAGTTATTTGCCCAGGATCAAACAGGTTCTAGGTGCCTGAGGCTTGATTCCAACTCAGATCTTCTGCACTTCCAGCCTGTGTTCTATTCACTTTTCCATCACAGGCTGAATGTAGGTGCATATTTCTTGTTAGATAAGAAAATATCCAGTGTGTAGGATTTTTATCATCTTTCCTTGTGTATCTTATCATCATGACATTATGTATGTTTTCAGTAATATTGTTCCCCATGTATGCTCATTAAGTATTGTCAGCTAATTCCTTTCCACTATTCATGTCCTGCTTATTCTTTCTCAAACTGCCGTGATGTTTTGTGCCTTTGATTCCAGATCTATGCTTCTACTATACACATGGCAATAACTTTCCATCCCGTGTAACTTTGCCTTCCATTGCTGATGATTTATTTTTGAGATGCTCAGTATTCATTGATTTTCAGCCATGAAGAATACTCTGAACACCATTGACTTCTATAATAGAAAATCCCATTTTACCACAGTTTTTATTACATAGTATGCTAACTCATTCCAAAACTTCAGCTGTATTAGAACTGTGTGGATTCACCAGAGGATTCATCCTTTGGCCTGTTTAAATGTCCACTTGCAGAGCCCTATCTGACTTAGGAGAACAGTACCTGTTTTCCCTACTTTATTTGCCCATATTAAGAAAGTGCTTAAAAGCAGGGCAGTGAACAGAGTGCAGGAGCATCCATGGTTTGGGGTCATGAATCTTTCCTTGATGCTTCAGCTGGTCCTTGCTCAGCAGGACCACATCCTGGTTTTCTACTTCCTCTCTTACGGTCATCTTGAACCCTATCCACATTTTCTGATTATTCTACTACTTGGTTTGGATATTTGGACATTAGCCCTCACTCCTTTATTGAGCTTCTTTGTCTATTCTTTATGATTTGATTCAATACTCCACATTTACACCTCAACTTCATCCTATCGATTAATTGTATCTCCATCTTCTTACTTTCTGTACTATTGTGTTTCCCCTCTGTAACAGCAAGGACCCTGGCATATACAGGAGGGTCTGATATACAGGTTCTTTGATCTGTTTTTCTAAAAGAAAAGGCAATTTTTGAGGAGTCAACAATCTACTTTAATCAAGGAAATATAACAAAAGAGAAAATACAAACAGAGAAATAAAAACCAACAGATAGGGCTTCTGATTATCTGACCATAAGCAATATATACTTCACAGATCGATGAACAGATCCAACTGTCTGATCATTCCATACATACATTGTTTCCAGAGACAGAAGCACCAATATCTGGGTTTTAAAAGCCTAGAGGAGGGGGCTCCTTACTGGCTGCCCAGAGTCTCATCTGGCCCAACCAACATTTCCAATGAATAAGACCCAAAGTAAAACCTCACCTCAGAGTATTTATACACTTTTTAGAGCTAGAAGGCAGGACCCTCCAACTCAGTGCCTCAATAGAAATAAACAAAAGATATTGAGGCCTATTAATGGGTAGAGAAGATCTTTAACTCTTCCCCTTCCCCCCACCATTAACCTTACATTAATATTATATCCTCTCACCCACCCATCTTTAGTATTCACCACACCTTGCTGGCTTTTCCCTCATCCTTCATAGATTTAAAAGAAATCTTAGAGATCACAGAATTGGCAGCATAATAGAGACACTGGTAATTCACATAATATTGGTTGTGTAATGGATACAGGGCTGGATGAGGAGCCAAGAAGAAGACAATGGGAAGCCTACCTCACTTAGTAGCCCTGTGACCCTGAACAAATAATTTAAATACTCTGGTCCTCAGTTTCCTAATTAGAAATAGCACCTACTGCCCAGAGTTATTGTGAGGATCAAATTATAGAGTACTTTGCATACTTTAAAAAACTATATAAATACTAGTGGTGGTGGTAATTATTAATTACTCAACTCTCTCATTTTACAAATGAAGACTTAATGGAGCTAACTGCTCAAAATGGTAAAGGTCAGAAAGATTCAACTTCTGCTTTTCTAACTCAAAAGTCTTCCTTTCCCACATTACCTCCTACTCTGCTCTGGCTCATTGCTCTCAGAGGCCAGACACTGGCACAATCAACCCCCTATTTCACATCTAATTGGAGTGATCATGGTGAGTAAAAGCATCAGAGCGATGTGGGAAACACAAGCATCCATTTCCTGCACCTGGATTTTAAAGGTCTTGTGGGCCAATGGAATGATGGCAGATGAAAAAGAGATGATGGAAGCTTAAGTCAAGGGAAGGTGCCCTGACCCAGATTTGGACTGTGCCAGTACTTAAAGCAGATCATTTCCTCCAGCTCTCACTCTACCCATTCACCTGCATCATAACCTAAGCCAAATTGCCTTTCTTCTTGCTGGGTTTCACCTCTGCCTCCCCTCTTCCCAACCTTCCCAACTCTTTTTCTCTATATAAGTTATAGGCATTAATAGTAGGTGCACAGAGTGAAAGATGCCTCATTAGTGAAAAGGTTTTCCAAGAAGAAATGCACATTGGAAGGAGACCTACTTGTAGTAGGACTGGTATACTTTACTCAGAATTCCCTTCAAATCTTATTTCCCATTCTTGCATCTAGGAAATAGTCATTAGATCTTTGTGTACTTTTGTTTAGTTTGGATATATATAAGTGATTAAATTAGAATTAAGATTAGACAGAACTGAGTTTAGAATTAAATTAGAATGTATGAGCTAGGAAGGGCCTTTAAGATCACATAGCCCAGCCTCATCCATGCTCTATTTTGTACAGAAAGAACCTAAAGCTCAGAAAGGACAAGTGCCTTGTCCAAGTTCACACAACTAATTAGTAGCAGATTGAGGACCGAAACCCAAGTCCCTTGAGTCCCAGGTGAGTGTTCTTTCCTCTATACCCCACTGCTTTCCAAATTATTTTAATTGTGACTATAACTTTCAGAAATCAGAGCCAAACAAGAGTTTGCTTGTGAGAGAGCCAAAAGCTATCTACATGGAATATCTCAAGGGGTCTTTGGGGAAAATGCCACGTTTGGAGCTTTCTAGCTTAGAGCTAAAGTTGGATTTAATTGTGATTTAAGGAGAGGGAGTGAAGGAAGAAGAGGAGAGTAGATAAGGGGGAACCAACAACAGAGATTTTCACAAAGTTTAAGTTTATGGGCATGAGGCAGAAATAAGAGGAGTGTTTCCAGCTGTAAAAGAGTTGACTACCCATCTCAAGCCAAAGAAAATGCAGGTCTAAGTCATTTCTCAGATAACTTTTGGCCAGGATGTGCCATCTTACATTTAATGCAAGCCTATTTATAGTTCTTGTGAAGGGATAGGAACTGGGCCCATGATTTCATTTGTATAGTAGGGATCTCCCAAGTTCCTCTATTCCTTTATCAGTCCCTTTAAATTCCCTTTATCAATGCAGGTGAAAACCCCTCTGAAACATGTAGTCTTAGAGAGTTGCCTTGGCACTGAAAGATTAAGTAACTTGTCTAAAATCACAAAGGCATTATGTATTAGCAGAAGGAATGTCAACCATTAAAGGAGTCTTCCTGGTTTCAAGGCTAATTTTCTGCCCATGAGACCACACTGCTTCTCATCATCATAGTGGAGTGTGATTACAAGGATTATTCTACACACTTAAAGTGTGGTATTTAATTAGGGAGCTTGCTAATATCTTTTCAGAAGTTGCAACAAAAGGGGTATTATCTAGAAAAAGATAGTTCATTTAGATGAGCCACCATGGTGCTGAGGGTGTTCCTATGGGGTTAGCATTTGATTTTATTATATGTAAGGCCCTTTCTCAGTCACTGAAGCCTTATTTCCATGGCGGAGTCATGATATGGAGATGGCCCTGGAGGGTTGAACCCTATGTCAGTGGAACACAAGCTCTAGTAGGCCCAGTCCTAATAACAAGAGAAATCTAGTACTTGGGGCAAATTCAGCTGAGATGTAAGAGAGGATGAAATGAAGCAGGTGAGTGGTATAGTGGATGGAGAGCTGGGTCTGGAGTAAGGAAGACATATCTTCCTGAGCTTAAATCTGGGCTCAGATACTTACTAGCTGTGTGACCTTGGACAAGTGATTTAGTCCTGTCTGCCTTAGTTTCCTCATCTATAAAGTGAACTGGAGAAGGAAATGGCAAACTGTTCTTGGATCTTTTCCAAGAAAGTCCCAAATAGGATCAACAGAATCAGACACAACTGAAAAGACAACTGAATAAAGGTTCTTCTCCTGTTCTAATCCTTACCCTCTTCAAACTTCTTGGCCTCCCTAATTCCCATGACTTTTACCTTTTGTTAAGGAGTGGTCACACTTTAAATCCCTTCCCTCATCATTTCATGACCATAGTAGGAGGATGATCTGAAAATGGCACTAGTGAGGAGTATGCATGCTCTCCCTCCATGCCTTGTATTAGTTGTGTGAGAAACTTAGCAACCTACTCCAATGGTACCAAGAGATGTGGAGTCTTCAGGAAAAACCTAATTTCAGTGAGCACCACAAGATGGAAGGAGTCTTAAACCAAGAAATTTATAGGATCATAGATTTAGAACTGTAAGATAAGAACATTGGATACTTTCTAATCCAATGTCCTTCTTTTTCAGGAAAGGGAATAAGATAAGGCCCAGAGAGGTGAAATGATTTGATCATTGTCATACATGGTAGACTGTGGACTGACACTTAGACCCTTTGAGTAAATTTAGCAATGTTTTAATTGTATTCACAGCAGAGGAAGCCTCTCAGGATACTGTGAATGGGAAGAGCAGAGAATGATAATAAGTAGGCAAAGGCTGGACCTTAATATAATATTTCGGAGGGGCAAGGATGCCAATAACTAGCTTTTGAAGCAGATCCCCTTAGCTGATTTCACATGGATCTGTTGTGATCCAGATGACTGCCAAGGGTAGCTAGGCCAGATGGGTCATTTCGGAGTGTGGAGAAGAAGCCTAGTCTGTTCTACCTAATAGGAAGAACTCTGGGAAAAGGGACCTAGCAGTTGGGGGTTATCTTAGGGAGACCTTAGGGGAGTATCTTAGAGGTACCTTGTGGGGGATTTCTTAGGGCTTTCAAGGGAGTAGGTTACTCAGGTGGCTGAATCCAGGCAGGTGTAGGAGGAGATGAGAAGAAAGCCCCTGTGGGAGAGAGTATAGGGGAAATGCCACCTCCCAAGATATAGGCATGTGGGATGCAGCCCAGATTGACTCATGCTAATTCCACCTGTATAAGCAGATGCTAACTAGCAATCTGGAAATGCATCAAATTAAGACCTGTCAAAATCCTACTTCCCATCATCTGTGGCCCAACCATAACTCAATCCATGCAGATTTTTTTTTATCATAAGATTGTTTGCCAGGAGCAGCAATTCTAGAAAACTCTCTCTTAAGTTATGTAGGGGTCACAATCTTCAACCTATAGAGAATATAGAGAACCTATACCAGTAAATGTGGGTACTTAAAGGAGGTCCCATCCCAATTATGAGTCTATGATCCCACATAATGCTTTGTACCAGAAATTTTTCTAGATTATAGATCTTTTACATAAGAAAGTAAGAAATGGGGGCCTAAACCTTGAAGTTTCCAAGACCAAAGGCCATACTCAAATCACAGTCTGTATGTAGGATGAAACTCTTGGATCTAATTTGTCAGTGAATCAAAGATACTGATCATGGTAATTGTGCTTATCAGCCACCTGAACTCCAGTGCTTAAAGTTGCAGATCATATGATTCTTCCTTCAGTTGTTCTCAGCACCTCCCATGAGGATATACAATTTCTCTTATAGAGAGGGAGAGAGTGAAGGACATTGCTACTGTTTGTGCAGTCCAGGATTACCATATTCATCTTGAATCAACCAATCATCAAATATATGTCTACTATACAAAGATTCTCAGCTTCAGTCTCTATTGAAAGTGAAGAAATTCATGTCTGTTCTATTTTTTTCTTTCCCAATCCATCTGAAAAAAAAACAAGACTTTTATGTGAAAAGTTAAGTAGAAACACATTAAAAATAATAAATCATTTAAATAGTGCTTTTTTCACAACTCTTTTAAGGTTGCTAGTGCTACAAGTATTATTTTTTTCTTCTTATGTTCAAGGGGACTGGGACTCAGAAAGGTTATTTGACAAAGGGATTATATGTTTAGAATTGTAAGATGCTTTTAAGTTACTTAGGTCTAAGAGCATAGGCCCATAGAGTGAGAAATGGAAAGTATCTTAGAAGTCATATATTCCAATATCCTACCTATCATATAGCTAGTTGGTACAGTGGATAGAGCACTGGGTTTGGGGTCAGGAAGACCTGAATTCAAATTCAACTTTTGACACTTATTAGCTGTGTAAACCTGGGAAAGTTTCTTAATCTCAGTTTTCTCAGCTGTAAAATTGAGATAACTATAGCACCTACTTTGCAGAGTTGTTTTAAAGATCACTTAAGGTAATATTTGTAAAGTGTTTAGCATAGTAGATACATTTATGGTATGTACATACTAGGCACTATATAAAGGAAAGCTGTTTAATATTATCATCAGTTATTTTTAGATAAGGAAACTGACTCTAAAAATAGAGGGAGCATAGTAAAAAACCACATTATGGAAATTTGTAAGGTTCAATTGAGACAATGTGAAAAATGATATATGTTCCAGGTGTTATTTATGTTATTATTTATTACCGTCATTATCATTAAGTATAAGACCACATGAGTACTTTGGTCTGAAATACAACTTGGTGTTTTAGTTTGATTTGTTTTATTTTGATTTTGGTTATTTGTTATATACTTCTGCTCCCCCCTCTCTTTTTAAATATTAAAAATCTATTTTTCTCTCATTCTCATTTTCTCCTTATTGAAAAAGAAAAGACAAAGAAAAATAAAACATAACAAATAGACATAGTCAAATAAACAAATTTCCACATTGACCATGTATAAAAAATACGTATGTCTCAATCTGTGTCCTGGGTCCATCACTTTTCTTTCAGGGGATGGGTAGAATGTTATATCATGAATGGTCTGGTGTCATGATTGGTCATTTCTTTGGTCAAGGTTCTTAAGTCTTTCAAAGTTGTTTGTCTTTGCAATGCTATTGCTATTGTATAAACCATTCTCCTGGTTAGTTCACTTTATTCCATACCAATTCACATATTTTCAGGTTTCTCCAAAGATCTTCCTTTCATTAATTTTTGTTGTGTGATGGTATTTTATTCCTTTCATATACTATAATTTTTTCAATCATTCTCTAACAGAAGAGACACTGCTTAGCTTCCAGTTCTTTGCCAACACTAGTAGGGCCACTATAAATGGTTTTGTACATATGGATCCTTTTTCTTTTTCTTTGATCTCTTTGAGGTTTAGACCTAGTGGAGCAAAGGGTATGTAGAGTTTAATAACTTTGGGGGCATAGTTCTAAACTGTTTTCTGTAATAGTTGGACCAGTTCCCAGCTTCACCAATGGCACATTAATGGATCAGTTTTCCCTTTCTAGCATGTGCAATTTTCTTTCTTTTTCAACTTTTTTTTTAATCTGATAGAAATGAAAAAGCAACTTGAGTTTCTTTCTACCTCTTTCTAAGATTTGCCTACAATCACACCACCAAAGCTGTGATTAGACTCCAATGTCCAGATTCTTTCTATTTTATTGAGAAGACTGTTTACTGTCAAGAACTCCTGCCACTATATTGAGCTGCCTTGGACACTGTATCCAATGAATAGTATAGACAATTTCTCTTGGGAGTTCAAAGAGGAAAATGCTATGACTATAACTAACCTAAAGTTTGACAAAGCTTCTAATAAAGTAGTTCATGTTATTCATGTGAAGAAGATGGGATGATGTGAACTAGATGATGAAATAATTCTATGTATTCAGAACTGATTGATAGTTGGACTTAAGCAATCATCCAGTATAAATGTGACATAGGTCTCCAGTGAGTTATCTTAGGGATCTAGGGATGGTTCTTCATTGTTGAACATAGTTATCAGTGGCATTGATAAAGGAACAGATGGTATCTTCATCTCATACACTGATGATACAAATCTTGGAGACATAGCTAACACACTGAAGTTAGGATCCAAAAAATTCCTGATAGACTAAAGCATTGGAATGAATCTAAAAAGATGAAATTCAAAAGGGAAAAAGTTATGGTCACACACATGGTTTATAGGGGACAAAAAGTCTATTTTGTAAGTACAAGATAGGAGTGGCATTGTTGGATAGCACTTGTTCTAAAAGAGATTCAACAGTATTAGTGGTCTGCAAGGTCAATGTAAGTCAGTTGTGTGACACTGCAGCCATCAAAGTTGGGGCAATCTTGGGCTCCATTGAAAGGCATAACTCTCAGGAATATTGGAATAATAGGCCCATTGTAATCTAATAGGCCTGTTCATTGGACCTCATCTATGGCATAGTGTTCAGTTTTGGACACCACAGATTAAGAAGGTCATTGGTAAACCAAAGAGTATTCAGAAAAGGGCAGCTTGAAGCCCTATGTTATATAAGTTGAAAGTTGAAGGCACTGGGCATGATAAGACTAGACAAGAGAAGAATGGGACTGAGGGGAATCTGATAGCTCTTTTCAGGTATTTGAAGAGCTCTCATGTAGTTGGGATATTAGATTTGATCTGTCTGATTTCATGGGGGGAGCACTAAGAACAATGGATAGAAATTGCAAACAGGCAAATTTAGGTTTGATGTAAGATGAATAAAAAATAAAGCCTTATAGTTAACATTATCCAAAAGTACAATGGGCTAACCTTCCCAAAGCTCTGTTTGTGTGTCTGTGTGTATGAGTGTGTGTGTAGGGGGAAGTGGTGGTCTTGTTGGAGAACTTCTTGGTAGTCCTTTTTGGTGCAAATCTTCACTCAGAGCTACTTCTCAAGTATCCTATAGTAGAGATTCCTTTTGGGGTCCCTCCAACTCATTCATTTTGGGGAGGTTGCTTTTAGTTTGGAGAAGTCCAGTAAGACTTCACAGAAAACATGGGAACAGAGTTTGGTCTTTAGCTGCCTCCACAACAAATATAGTAAACATTTACCAATGATTTAATCTGTGCAGAGCACTGCTAGGCTTTGGGATGGATAGAGGTTTAGATAAAACAGGTTCCCTGACCCAAAGGAGGCTCCAAGTCATTTATCCAAACTCTTCCTTCCTCTAGTTTTACAAAACCCCTTAAATAATAAGGGTTTTGATACAGATCTTGAAAACCCACAGGAAAAAAGGAGAGGTATGTATGCATGCTACTTTAAAAGGCCCCTTCCAGCTCTGAGAACTTATGATTCTCTCACTCACTGATTCAGCCTGGTTATATAGCCTATTACAACCACACACAAGACTGCTAATCCTTCTACAATCCTCAGTCATGGCCTTTTATTCTTCACTCTCATTATTTAGGGTGAGTTTCTTAATTCACAAGGAGCTGATCTATTTTTTAAAAGTTTGATTAAGTAGTCATTAAAATGCCTAATCTCATGCATCTTTTTGCCAATCTGAAGCACTGCCATTAGTTTAGACAGCACTTATTAAATTCCCAGCCCTGCCAAGGCACTGTGGTAGCATGAAATATTGAATTTTTGCTACTTTGATTCCAACATAAAACCTTCATCATAAAGCATGCGGCCAGGGTGTGCTTTGCACGTTCGCCTAGAATAGAATGAATAAAACTAGGCATTCCTTTCCTCCTCATTGCCCTCCTTGTCATGCATTTCTGTTGCTTTTGTTTCATGCCAGAGGTTTAATTTCACATTAAGCTCTTGTTAACTTGAAAGGTGAGTTGATATGGCTTTGGAATAATACCAGCATGGCATCTTTGAAGCCACAACTTCTTAATAACAGAAATTAAGATTACAGAATTTTGAAGGAATATTGTTGGCCTCTTGGGTTTTTAAAAGGACATTGTAACTATGACTCATTTCATACCAATACACTTTCAAGTAACCAATGCCTAGAAATCTATCCACAGTAAATTCTGCACAAAGCAATCTCAAATAGCCTTCCAGAGTTCTTCCCAATTCTACACAGAGTTCCATAAAATCCATCAAGGTGAATTGAAAGGCATTAAGGAGTTCTGAGTTTGAGGCCCTGTTTTTCTCCCTACAGCTGTTGATGGCATTTTTGATACCTAACACAGGCCAGACAATTGTATTTCTTATCCTACTTTAGAGTGTCTGTGATTTCCTTAGACATAATAGAAAAGAGACGTAAGCTGAAATTCAACTTTATTTGCTGCAAGTCAGCAAAGTACAGTGGAAAAGGCACTGGAATAGATGTCAAAAGATGTGTTCCAGTTCCATTTCTGCAACTTACTAGAAATATGACTGACCAAATCATTTCCCCTTTTTAAATAACAATTTTCTTTGCAGTAAAGTGGGAGATAATGATCTTTGCCTAACCCCAGAGATTTGCAAGAAGCAAATAAAATGATGACTGGGAAAATGCTTTGTTAACTGTAAAATACTACATTGGTAGAAAGTGGAATGTTATAATTAGTATCATGGTCATTAATATTAAAGACATAATTCGATTTAATATCTATTCCTAGACAGAAACACAGAAAGTTATTTTGAAATTTCTGGCTCAAAATGTACTTTGCCATGTGCCTTGGGTATTATTTTGCTTTATAAATGCATGAGCAACTGCATCAAGATACATAACATATTTCTTCTTGCTGATATAGGTTCTTAAAGAGATTTTATTTTCAAAAACTAAAGTTTTCCATTCACCTTAAAGTTTATTGGCTCAAGTATTTTATCATCTGTATTGTCTTGAGAAAGAGCTTTAATATTTCATTGGTAATAAATTTCACAAGATGAATAAGATTCCAAAAAGAGGGGTTTTTTTGACTGTATATTTATAGTGGCTCCAGCTGAATTTGGCTCCCACTATCACACCTCTCAGAGCTCCAGTGCCATTTGCCAACCTAAACATTGATTGTGTATAGAGCCAAGGCCTCCTAGTGGTGCTCAGAGGTATGTGTTATATGTCTATGGTTTTGATGCCTATGAATATTAGTAGGCTAGAATGCCATATCTTATGTTTGCAGACTGTTGATCTCAAGGCAATATTTTGGCAATATTCCCACAATTTTTGCAAATTCATAGTCGAAGTTTGATAGAAATCCCAAGGGAATCTCTACTGGCAGACTGGACAGGCCTGTTCAATAAGAATTAGTCTTTGTTGGAGCCCTCCGGAGACTAGGAAGTAGAGAATAATGAAGAATAAATCTTTTGAAGTCAATTTGGCCTAGCCATGCTGAAACTTGCCAAGAATAGGGGCAACTTGATTTTTTTTCTTTTAGTTCTCTTTTCTACTTTATCTTCCTATTCCCCTTGCCCGCTATCCTATTGGTAGTTTAGAAAATTAAAAAAAAAAGAATTCTGAGTTTGGCAACTGAGAGATGACTATAGTAAAACTGCTGTGTGTTTAGCTGAAACTGTGCATGGTTTGGCTTTGTAAATTGTATGTCAGATTTTGTTTTTTGTTTTCTTTTTGTAAAGAATGAATTGGCCTACTTAGAAGTCTGTTCACAGCCGCTATGGGGCCACTGGAGGTAAAAGGCCAGTTTAAAAGATGAAGTCATTGTTTCTATCCCTTACAATGCTTAACAGAGCTGAGAACATAGTAAAAGTTCAATTGATTTCAAGCTAACAAGTATATGCACACATACATGTACATATACATATGTATGTATGTATATAATCTAGTAAATATATGCTATATATTTATAGTATTTATACATATATATACATATGTACATACATATATAGTATGTATAATATATGTATATTATCTACTATATGCAGACAAAGAAAACAAGGTTAAGAATGGATGTGGAGATCACAGAAACAAAACTAATTTTACATACAGATTTACTCTGAGTGAAAGAACGCTCTTGTCCTTAAAGCACTTCATCAATATGAGTTACTGCCATTATTACAATGATATTACAAGATAAATACATTCGGTTCGAAATGCAGGGTAGTGTGGGGTTCTAGAGAGGAAATAATTATCAGCTGAGAGGAGTGAGGGAAGATTCATCAAAAATAGGAATTCAACAGGCAGGATGGTGTAAAGGAAAAAGGGAAAGTGTTAGCAATGGATATAATCCAGGAAGTGAGGAAAGTTGTCCAGCAGAATCATGAGGTGCATGGAAAAGAGTCACATTAGAAAAACTTGAAAATGTGGGTTAGTGGAAGTCCCTGAATTCTAGGCAAAGAAATCTGAACTTTATTATTTGAATATAATGAATCAGTGAAGATTTATTAGGAGGGCAGTGACATGATTTGATAATTGACAACAGATACTTGCTGATTGACTGAATCTCGTAACCTATATATTAAGTGTCTCTTCAGTCGAAGAGCCAAAGTGAGTGACAATGAATGGAAAGCCAACTTATCACACAGTTATACTCAGGATATCAAGAGAACACAAGGAAGGTCTCTAGAACATTAGTTAAACCCCTTTAGTAAATTTATGGAAGGACTTAGGAAAGAACCTTCTAGGATGTAAAGTCATGAACGTCTGCAATTGCTGGAACAAATTGATGAGATGGAGGTCAGAGATGTTTTGCAGTGGTATATAGCAAGTGCATGGGCATCTAGGTGCATAAAGATAAGGTTGGCCTCAGGCCCAACCACCTTTACCTTATCCCCTGTTAACTTGTGAACTATCTCCCTTCTTTTTCCATGAACCACCAAACTAATGGAGTCAATCTTCTGGGCCATCGTTTGCCCCTTTATTTAAATTTTAATCTTTTGTTGTTACTAGGCAGTTACCTGCCTGTTCCCCCAAGCACTTTTGTCTTCCTAATGAAATGCAGAGCCCTTAATCAAAGATGCAGATGGTGGCAGTTGCATAGACCCAAACTGGGACAAATCGAAGAAATAGGGGAGCAACTGACCCAAATTTAAAGATCCTGTTAATTAGCAAATGCAGAGTTTCAGAAATTTCATCCTATATCGTTTTTTTCTTTTAATTTGAAAACCTGGGCAGAAATATTTAACCTCTCCCCAGGGGGAGTTTTAACTAGAAAAAGTGCCATAATCATCATTGGAGTGGGTAGCCTTACAAGGTTATGCATGACAAGATCCAGACAGGATTGGAAGTCTTGGTGTTTAATCTTTGGTTAGCTTTTTATATTGTTAGTAACTTCACAGGAATTCTTCAGGACAGGTGCTGAGGTGAAAGTGGTCAGCAGAGCAGTTATTGTAGGTGTGGAGCTAAAAACTCATGGAACAAAAGAAGTTGGGGGTGAGATCTGTGTGTTCGTCCTTCCTTGCCAAAGAAGACCAAGTCACATAATGACATGACTTGCACTTGACTTTGTTTTGAGTGAGGGAGCGCTGTGCAGGTCACCAGCCTCACTTCTCCTCTAGAGCCATCTGAATCCAGTGACCAGATATTTATCAGGATGACTGAAGATGACCCAAGATGAGGCAATTGGGTCGTGTCTGAAGTGAGATTTGAGCTCAGGCCCTCCTTACTCCTGCACTGGTGCTAAATCCACCACACCACCTAGCTGCCCTTGGGAGTTGGGATGGATACAGAGGAAAGGGATGTTCTTAGAACTCCAGTGTGAAGTCAGAATAGACCTGGGCAAGCAGTCAGTGCTAACAGGCTGCCTCCTTGGTGAAATTATCTTAGTTCTGATGGTGCTGTGAAATCACAGAAATTAGACACGGGGAAGACCTCTTGGGTATTGTCCATCCTCTCCCTTTCTGGAAATCTGAGGATTGTTCCTTCCAGTTTACTTGTCAATGCTCTCTGTCCAGTCTACTTTTCAGAGATTCTTGTAATAAGATATTGATTTCTCCTCGTGTAGAGTTTCTTTTGATTTGCTCTTTTTGTCATATTGCACAAAAACTCCTCTATCTTATCTCTAAGAACTTCTTAAACCCCTCACCCCCAAAAAGAAAATTCACTTGCTGCCAATCTTAGAAGCAGATTGTAGTTTTAAGAAGAGTCATGCCTTTAATTTTAATATTTTTCCTCTCCTGTCCACAATACTACTAAACTAGAAGTAAATTCCTAGTTCAGACTTATGAGCATAGATGTAATAGAAAAGTAGAATTGGACATATTACTGAATTATTTTATACCTTCCCAAATTTTGCTTTCTGGGGCCAACTCCATTGAAATATTTTCTATCTTGATTTAACAAAATTGCTTCAGCTTCCAAAAGACCCCTGACCCCATGCCTTGAATATTCTCTGTCCTTACTTTCACCTTTTTGAATTCCAGGATACTTTCAAAGCCCTGCTCATATTCTATGTAGATCCTTTCTAGATCCTTCCCACTGCCATAAAATTACCTTGCATTTTTATATTTTTTAAAATTTTACTTTGACATTTATATTCCATCTCCCCTGAAAGAGCATAAAATCTTTGAGGACAATAACTCTTTAATTTATATTTCATCTTCAGCAGTCCCTAGCATAGGGCTTGGCAAACATTGGTATTTAATAAATGGTTATTGATTCATAAATTCAAAATATATGAATTCTTCCTGGATAACTTTTTCTTCACGTGTTGGCCTAGTGTATCCTGGCCAAGGACTTAATACTTAAATAGGGAGAAGGCAGGAATCTGGAGAAAGGGACAGAAAGGAGGAAATTAAGTTGAATCAGAGGAAAGTCTAAAAAGTGGCAAGAGTATGACAGAACACACTTGGTTGCTCAAACATTGCTAAAAACTCCCTGACCTTCAAGACTTTCTCACCTTCAGAGGATTGATGGGCTTCAGCTGGTCCTAGCACCTGCACTGATTGAATAACTATTAGTCAGAATTATAAAGGAAATTGACATTTTAAATTTCAGTTCCTGTGATTTTTTTTTTACCATGCCCCATTACTTCCTGTGAAACATGTACTCTGTGTTACAACGATCTGGCTTCCTTGTTATTGCTCAGTAAGCTATTCCTCCTTCCTCTGGACATTTTCACTGTCTATCCCCTATGCCTGGAATGTTCTCCTCATCATTCCATCCTGACTGCCTTGGCTTCCTTGAAGCCACAGCTAACATCACACATTTTATAGTATTTCTTACAATCTCTCTTAATCCTAATTATTTCTCTCTGTCGATTATTTCCATTTTATTTCGTATATAGTTTATTTGTAGAGTTGTTTGTATGTTGGTACCCCATTGGCCGTGAGACCAGGGAATATCTCTTGCCTTTCTTTTTATCCTTAGTAATTTGAAGACTCTTCAGTGTATATGAGAGGTGTAATAAATATGTACTGATGGGAAGGCAGCATCAAATCCATATGTGATCAGAAAAGGAGGTAAGCTGGTCATGTAGTGAGAATGAGGGATGGGCAACAATATATACATATATACACACATATGTACATATATACATACATATATGCACACACATATATATATGTATATAAAATTTTGAGTAGCTTATGTGTGAAGACCCAATAGAAGAATGTGAACAGGAGTGAAATTAAATAAGAATGCATGGATGAGTTGTGATCTATACATTCCAGTGGGATCACAGAGCCATTGAGATATTGACATATTTAGTCTACATCTGAAGTGGTAAACACATCACACCCAAAGCTAAGAAAATAAAAACAAAATAACACGTTGCTACATACTGTTAAGAAGAAATACATATTCTTCAATTTTAGAATCATCACAACGAATACTAGCTCTTGAGTCAAGAGGGCTAAGGTTCTCGAAAATCTTTCTCCAGCACATCAGACCTTAGGCAAGTCAATTAAACTTCATGAGCCTCAGTTTCCACATATGCAAAATGAAAGTGTGTGGGACAACCTCCTTAATAAAATTAGAGTCTTGACCAAAGGAGTAAAATGGAAAGATATTGATTCAGCCTTCTCGAGAAAGGGTACTCCCGCCTGGGCTCAAGATGGTGATGGCTGTGGAGGGGGAAGGTATGCCTTGCACAGCAGTTTTTATAGACTCTGACCACAATACCCCAACCCTAACCCTCTTCCTCTTCACCTATTGGTTGAGTCTTGAGGGTACAATCTATCCACAGAAAATCTACCCCAGCAAGAAGGCACATGTGTACTAGAATAATTTTTAGAAAAAGGGAGGTAAGAGAGTGAGCAACTTCTGTTCAAGGACTTTCATGTAACATGGAGTAATGTCTAGGAAAGGAGATAAGGGAGTGAGTAAAGGCAATCTCTGTCAAGGACTATCTCTTAGCACAAAATGAATTTTAAGAAAGAAAAACAAACAGAATCTTTATTGCTCAGTTTCTTAGGGCCTGGTGAAACAAATAGGGCTACATACAGGGGCACCTGAGGGGTTTTCACTCACTATATCTATTCTACTTCTGGAGGGGTCTTCATTAAATATACCTGTTCCATTCAAAAGGATTAGAACGCACGGGAAGTCTTCAGGCAGAGGCTAAATGAATGCTCTACTCATTGGACAGGTTAGAAAGGAAATTACTTTCCAAGTCTGGGTTGGACTAGAAGGCCTCCTCAGTCCCTACTAGTTCTAAATCAATGATCCTCTGGTTCCATGATTTGTTAAAAATTCTAGGTGTGAATATCCATCTAGAAATGTATTGCTTTCTGTTCTGGAGAGAAACAAACTCACATATACATATAGGACATAAACAAGAAAATTTTTCAGCCCAATAAAGTTTAAAATCAATTGTTTGTATTCTAATCAAAGTGCCTTTTTTGTTTTGTTTTTTAACTCTAAGATTGACTGGTTTTGTCTGTTAATTATTTCTGCAAAAGGAAGTTCCACCCTGTGAAAAGGAAATCAATGAGAAACCCAAGGAGGAAAAAAAAAACTTACATATTGAATATATGATTGAAATTTTAGACAAGATATCATTGTACTGTTAACCAAACCCAGCTGTAGCAGGTGCTCCAGATCTCCGACCTATGAAAAATTGTTTGGATTCCGCTCATTTATCTTGTTTGAACAGAAAAGAAAATTTAATTGCGGAGATGGCATTGAAGATTATCTTGGCTTACTCTTCATGAAGGTGGCAAATGGTGGGTTCTTCCACCTTAAATATATAAATCACAAATGGTATTAAATTTGTGAGATTGGAAAGGGACAAAATGACTTTACTTTCTCATTGAAATTATTGGTAGAGGTAGGGAGAATCTTCTTCCCCCTCAGTCTAATTTTAGATCCTGGAGGAGGGAAATTACATCAGGAAACCATTTCCTTGATTGTGCAAAATAGGAGAATTGGAAAATTATATGTGGTGAAATAAAAAGTTTGTTCCATGAGGATGGCATGTAGGTGGAGTAGGTGGTCACATATATGGTATCTGTGGGGAGAGTCTTTCTATCCCCCAAAATATATGCTTGAGCTATTCAAAAAAAAGACTACTTCCATCTGCTTGCTGATTCCCAAGATTTATTTAACAGAAGACAAAGACTTTTCTTTCAGAATAAGGTTTGAGTTTTTTTGCTTAAAATGCAAAAATCTCCAATAGAGTAAAAATAATCCAGTAAGAAGTAAGTAATCAGTTTCAATTCCTTACTTGGATAATTCTAAGAACTAATAATATCATCAACATGGATACACATTTTTTTTGACAATGATATCCTATAAATGTACCACAAGGAATTTCTCAACATGCTGAAGGCTTCCTAGATCTTCTAACAGTTTTGTGGGTAATAATGTAGCACGTGGGTTGTCCATCCCTTGCTCTTACTAATTGACTAGCCCATATCCTTTCTCCTTATTGTTGCTGTTGTTTTCATCACCATCATCAGCCTTTTTGATCATCTCATATAAATTGAATTGCTATTTATGTATTATATATCCCTAACATCCTTTGTTCCATGCAGGATTTTGATTTTTTGGTAATATTGATGTTCCTCTATTTACAGACACATAGTATCACCAGATTAATATTGACATTATGTTTTTGGCAGCAGTTACCAGATTGGTATCACTGAAGCATTGTAAATTTTTCCAAGTAGTGTACAACCTGCCTTCTTTTTCATTTGTATTCTAAACCTACCACGTTTTTCAACTGTGTTCACTCATTCAACAAGCATTAATCTGTGCTGAATACTGGGCCGACAATGTCAAAAATCAAACAGGCTAAGTATTTCAGGAGCTCATATTCTGTTAAAAACAGAAAATAAACTTAATTAAGTAAAAACAAAGTGTATTTCAAATAATATCTGAAGTAGGGAAGATAATAAGCAATTGGATATCAGGATTGGTTTCCTATGAAATATATTTAAATTGAACCTTGATGGATACTAGGGATCCTAAGAGATGGAGATAAAGATGGAGGTGATGCCGCAGAGAGACAGACCTTTTAACTCAAATGATAACTAGACGCCACACTTGGTTTGAAATTCTGCCTTAGTCCCTTACTAGCTATATGACCTTGGAAAAGTCACTTAACCACTTCTAGACTCAATTTCCTCATCTATAAAATAGGGAAAATAATTATATTGACATCACAAATTTGTTGTAAGGATAAAATATGATCATGCATGTAAAGTTCTTTGTACACATTACAATGTTATGTAAATACTAGACATACTAGTTATATAGAGCTCATGAGTAATATAGAAGAAGCCTGGAAAGGTAGCTCAGAGCCAGATTAGGAAGAGTTTTAAATGACAAACTAGAGTTTCATTATTACCTACTGTTCTGCACCAAGAATTGTTATTGGCACTCTAATACCCTGGTCTGTTAATAGCCACTGTTCTATGTATCCAGGAATATTTCCAATAGTGGACAAAAAAAAAATCACTTGGAATCCAAGAACTTTGTGAAACATAATTTTGCTCAAGATAAGGGAAAAACATCATTTAATTAGAACTATTTAAGCTTATAGATCATGAGAAAAGTTTCTAACTCAATTACAATCATAAAATCCATTGATCAATCAATTAACATTTATTATGAAAACAACATATAAATTGAAAATGATACTATTCTTAATTGCAAATTAGAAGTATGTGACATCCAGGGAGTTTTGAAAGAAAACTAGAAATCAGATTATCAGTTGGTAGCTGATTTTAAGACCTGATAAGGCTTCCTTTGTAAACACCCATGAAGAATCAGTGTTCTGCTCATCGGAAGAAGAGGAAAGGGAGACTGTCCCAGCCTTGGTGATATTGTAATAGAGGATGCTGCAAAAGTTTTGCACTCAGACTTTTAGAAAACCCTACATAATAGAATTTAGTTCAGTAGAGAGATCAGAGAGAGATTGTAGCATGTTTCTGGGGAAAAGAGTGAGAAAGGTTAATTGTATCTCTCAGGATTCTGTACTCACTACAGTAGTTACCATTTGTGTATAACCACCTTCTAGAATTCATAGCCAGCATGAAGACTTCTATTCAGGAAAGAACAAAGAGACTGATGGGGTGAAGTTAAAACATTTTCTTACCCAAGTGTCACTTAATCTCTTTTCTATTTGTGGAAGTAGTGGCCTATGGAGACTTTGAGCAAGGGATAAGCTATTGTAAATCCTAAAATGGATTCTGAAACAAGTTAGGTGACAGTAGAACTAAGAGACCCAATGGAGTATAACACAGTTTGGTTCAAGGAAAGACAAGACAGAGAAAGCCTTGTAGAGAAAAGTCAAGCACAGCTGAGAAGATTTCAGAAGAAGAGGAGCATTTAATTGAAGAATATAAGAAGTAGTTAAAAGGCAAACCTTGCTTCAACATAGGCTACTGGAGGAGAGCAAGAGATCTCCATAACTGCTGGTTGACATAATCTTCAATGAGGAGAAAGTTTCATAGATATTGTCTGATAAGCCTGACTGAAACAACTGAGAATTGTATTTGAGATAACTATAGTCTTACCTGCATTCTGAAAGTGGCTTAAAAAATAGCTAGTAAAAAATGTTTAATCAAAAACTGAAATTGATCAGTTGGAGTCAAAAGCAATGCCTGCTTTAGCGGGCTGTACTGTATATCAGTACAGAGCAGGCAGCAGAGAAAGGCAATGCCTGGTGGACAGAAGTGATGAGTAAAACCTGTCAGGGAGTAGGCTCACCTGAGAGCCACACAGATGCTACAAGGAGAGGCAATCATCATCAATGGAGCATAGTCTGCCTCTTCCTGTGTTTGTCCTGGCTGTTGTATCAGTAAGCACCCCAACATACACAGGGGGTCCCACTATCAGGTTCTCAGGTCAGAGAAGGAAGCACCAAATCTGGGTTTTCCAAGCTGGGGGCTTCTTGGTGGCTTCCCAGAGTCCTTGTCTGGACAAACAAACACTTGCAGTCAGTAAGCCTCAAAGAAAAACTTCACCCTCAGAGAATTAATACATTTTACAGAGCCAGAGGGCATGACCCTCTGACCCAGTGCCTCCATAGAAAAAACAGAAGGTACCTGGGACCCTCCTACAAACCAACTCCCCTAATCAAGCTTCCCTCTATTGGCAGGCCCAATAATGCTTGGGAAAGATTCTTCTTAATCACATTATTCAGAGGCGTTATACTTCTTGGTATAAACAAAAACAGTAAAAGGGATTCTGCTTTGCTTGCCCTCACAGCTATTCATGTTCCCTGTGTGCACATCTTTTCTCAGGAATGCCCTGGGTACAATTTTCCCATGTATAAAAGTTCCATGCATGATCTGTATGAATACTCATTCTTCCCACTGAGTGTATATGCATTTTTGGAATAATCAATTTGAACTTTATGGGAAAATATTCTACTCTTACCATTTTTTAAATTCCTTTGCTATGTGAACTAAGTAGGCAGCTAGGTGGTACAGTGGATAAAATGCCAGGCCTGGAGTCAGGAAGACTCATTTTTCCTGAGTTAAAATCTTGCCTCAGACACAACCTGTGTGACCCTGGGCAAGTCACTTAACTCCATTTGCATCAGTTTCCATATCTGTAAAAAGAACTGGAGAAGGTAATGGCAAACTACTCCAGCATCTTTGCTTATCAAGAAAACTCCAAATGGGGTCACACAGAATTGGACCTGACTAAAATAACTGAAAGATAACAACTGAACTAAATATGTCATCTGGTTGACCGACTAAAAAGTAAAATGCATGATTTGCCCCTTGAGAACTATACTTCAAAGACAATTTTTGTTTGTAAAATATGTATAACCATGGTAGTTTTATGGTCATCCAAGAATGAGGGGCACCAACAAGTCACATGAATAAATATTTATTAAGAATCTAGTATCTCCTCACTTTTACCTCCTAAAATTCCCATTTTTTTCAAAGCAAACTATAGTCAAGCAACACCTTCTAACTAAGGACTTTTCTGGTTTCCCAAGTGGCTCATGACTCCATCCCCCAAAATGCTTTGTATTTATCTTGTATATATCTTCAGTCTACGTGCATGTAGATTTATATCATCTCATACACGTATGTGTGTATGTATGCATAGAGATGATAAAAGTATAGATAATGCCTGATGATTCCCCTAGTACAATATTAACTCCTTGAAGTCAGGGAGTAATTAATTATTTCTTTATAGCCATAGTACCTAGCACAGTTCCCTGCACTTGATAAATGCTTGACATATCATAGGACACTGCCCTATGCATTAGAGATATGGGACCACAAACACCCAAACCTTATCCAGAAGGATTTCTACTCAATTGATTTGTTCTAGAGAAAGATTTTAGTAACCCTGAAAACTGTGTGTCCTTGGGAATTATGTAAGGTGATACTCTTAATCCATTTCTCAATTTACCAATCCCTGCACCAAAATGATGTCTAAGACTGTGGATGTTATAAGACACTCCTTCCTACCCCAAAAGCACCAACATATTCTGGGAGTAGTACCTTTGCCAGTCTACTCTGGTCTATTTCATTGATTGTAGCAGTCATTTGTTAAGCATGTGTTGCCTTGATCTCCTCCAAAGTCAGTTATAACGATTTAAGGATGAGAAGAGAGGTTCACTTCAGCACCAATTCCAACAGACAAGAAAATCTCTAGAAAATGCTGAATGGCTATGCTGATTCCTGAAATTCCTAAGAGATTTCAGCTCATTGTTGTCTTTAACATCATAGGTTCTTGATCAATATTCATTGAATGATTAAATGAATGAATTCACTTTTTCCCTATAAGGAAAGAGTTGATTAGTCCTTTTATTAGAAAATGGATACCGAGTACCAGTCCTGGTTTCGACGTTAATTTTCTGTGTGCTTTGGTGCAAGTCATTTTTGCAGCGTAGGTTGGAAGGACCTCATTGGTAAAATGAAGGGGTTTACTGTACCTCTAATACCCCTTTCAGTACAAAACTTCTAAGATTCTTTTATTCTGTACATCCTATTCTTGTTCCTAACTGAAATCTAAGACTCTCGTTGAACAGGGAAAGCACCATCTCTATCTGAGAAAAAGGAGGGTTCGCAGTCTAGCATGAAGTGGAATATTTATTTAGGATTTTCAACTCTATTTTCGCCTAAATATGAAATCTATAGTATGCAATGACATTTTTCTCTCATGAAATTCATAGTTGATACTGAAACTACAATAGGTTTGGGAAATAGCTGAGGTCCTTTTCTGTTTTTCTTTCCTGAAGTAGGTAGAACCAGGATCCTTTGAGTCTCAATGCATTATACTAAATCCCTGTTTCTTAAGGGTCTTTTCAGGCAGAAGAAAAATAGGGCATCATTTCCACTTTGGCCCACTGTATTATAGCATGATTATAAATGAGTAAGCATCTCTGGTACCCACTATTTAACCTGTAGAAAAGGTCATGGTTTTTCTTCTCTCTTTTTATAATCAATGGAGAAAAGTATTTCCTGCTAAGAATAGGCATTTTCTTTTTTTTCTTTACACACTGAAAAAATAGCGCTATAATAGTGGCTGAGAACTGTAATGCACCGTATCAAGAATGTTGCAACCGTATTTAAATTCCTTAATAGAATTTTGGAAGTCATTGTCTCAGTTTGATAAGAAGCTCAGTTTTGTGAGATACTATCTAAGTTGGATAATCAGAAGCTGAATCAATAAATTATTGTATGAATACATATGTGTATCTGGAAGGGTTTGTGTATATTTACATGCTTCATGTTATATATGACACATACATATTTGTGTGTGTGAATCCATATGAACACATTTCTGTACTTGAAGGAAAACCTGGATTTAAATTCTGCTTCATATACTTACTAGCTGTGAAACCTCAGGCAAATTACTCAAACTTTCTCAATCTTAGTTGCTCCATCTGTAAACTGGGGATAACAATATATCTGTAACTAGATCCTAATGAGGATCAAGTGAGATACTGTATGCAAATATGCTTTGTTAACTTAAAGAACTATATAAATGTCAATTGTTATCACAGAGTTAAGGAAAGGTCCTATGCCAGTTCAAGAAACCATTTTATGTTCAATTCTGCCTAATGCTTTTGACCTCTCCTATCAAGAGGGCTCTCCACTATTCTGAAAGGTATTATAGTGGGTATTCAGGTGACTTGAGGTGTCTCAGTTTCCATAGTATTAATGATACTATGGGTTGCTAGGTGGCATAGTGGATAAATCACCAGACCTGGAATCAGGAAGATTTATCTTCTTGAATTCAAATCTGGCTTCAGACACTTACAGGCTATGTGACCCTGGGCAAGTCATTTAAGATAGTTTGTCTCAGTTTCCTCATCTGTAAAATGAGCTGGAGAAGGCAGTGGCAAACTGGTCCAGCATCTGTGCCAAGAAAACCCCAAACGGGATCATGAAGAATTGGTCACAATTGAAACAAATGAACAACAATGATATTTCAACAAAACAAATTCAATTTGGGCAGCATTATATGAGAAGAGCTTGAGATATCTTCTGCTAAGATCCACTTCTGATACATTACCATGGTGTGGAAATGACTCTGGGTTTTTCCAAAACATGCCAGCAAAGCATGTTTTGTCTAATAACTTGAGCCCCAGAATAGACTAGGACTCTCTTGCTGAGGTCTAGCCAGATGAGATGAAAGTAGTGATCAGATGACTGACCAACAGATGATTTTCTTTTCAGCAAATTATGGAGACTAGAGGCATTGAGAAATTGTGATATATGTTGGTGGGAGGAGTCCACATACCTAGGTATTACTGTAGGGAGTAACTATATGTATGCATTAATGGATCCTTGAAATCTTGAAGTATTCTAAGGATACACTGTAATGGGGGAGAGCGGAGAGTGAGAAAGTATTTAAATATATAAATGCAAATAGTAAGGCTCTTTCACATTAAAACTTTTGTTTTAGGAGTGAGTGAAAATGATTTCATTGGTAGAGGGAACTCCTGGTGTCCTTGTGTGGAAACTCCTACTCTTTCCACTTTTGGAAACAACCAACAAATCTCCAGTTTGTAGTCTTATAGAATTTCCTAGAGAACTGATAAAGTATTTTATCTACTCTCACACAATATTATGTTTCTAAAGCTACACCTGACTCCAATGCCAACCTTCTACTATGCTGTCTCTCTTGACCTCTTTATGGGACTAAATTCTGATTACTGGAGAAAGAAAAACATCCTCAGTAAAGAAACCTTAAAAGAAAAGAGAAGCGAAAGTATCTAAGTTAAATTTAAAAAAAAAAAGAACTCCAAAAAAGTGAAATTGTTTCTTTTGGTCAGTACACAAACACGAAGAAAAGAGTTTTCTAGTGCGTTGACAACATTCTTGCAGTTCATTAATCCCAGCAAAATCTCTCCTAATTTACTGATGTGTGGATTCCATTTTCAAATATCTCATTAGTTCCCCTTTATGGATTAAATGCTGATGTTCTCTAGTGAAAGCTCACTGCTTCAGCTGATGGATGTAATTGGTCTGTGATGAATTTTAGCTCTTCTTCATCGTCATGTAATTTGGATCAAATACCTCATCAAACTGTTCTTCCTACTCTTCTGGGTGGGTAGGAGGGCAGGTAAGGATTCTGCCAAGGTTGAGGTGTTATATCCAAACGGAATAGCCTCTTTAAACCTCTAGGTGTTGTTTAGAGATAGAACGTGTGTATAGAAAAATTACAGCATTTTCCTTTCATATTTGATCTTTTAAAATTCCACATGCACAAGGAGTATATACTAAGATGAAATATAGGAGAGAGAGAGAGAAGAGAGAGAGAGAGAGAGAGAGACAGAGAGAGAGAGAGGAGAGAGGGAGGGAAGGAGTGTGTGGTCTTAAAGAAAAGATCAAATAATTCATTGGTAAATCTCCCATAGTTTTTCAGAAAATCTGTAATTTTATTCCTGTGGATGGATATCCCCTCCTCCAATATCTACTGTAACCCTCTATGTACCTTATAATAAAAGTTTCTGTGGGCAATGGATGTCATTGCCTGGTACCCAGGTGACTCCCTCTGCACTTAGCCAGGCTGGCTGATGGATAATGAATCTGTCACTAGATCTGTACCTGAAGCTTTTCAGGTTTGAAAAGACCTGCCAAATGTTGCACAGTGAGAATCCAGTGTCACCTCCATACTGTGGATCTCAGTGGAGGACTGATCAACATCTTGTTGTCAGTGTAGCTGCTTTATTTGGGAAATGCGGTTATGCTTTTGATACATCATTCCCTGTGTCCATGACAGACATTTTTCATTCCCCCTCAAAGACATAATAGAATTTTGGGGGAGGAAAAGTTAAAATCTCTTCTATTCTTCCTAGATATATTTATAAGAATTCTCTCTTCCTCACCAGCAAGGTCCTGATGGTTTCAATTTAACAAGCTGACTTGCATTTTCACATACTTATAAAATGCTAGTGATGGGGGTGCACCTTACAAAACCATCTGGCCCAGCTCTCCAATATTATTGATAAAGACTAAGGAATTATAACGACTTGCTCAAAGTTTCACGGTTAGCTAGTGACAACTCTGTGACCAAGTCCTTGACACCTAGTCTTACTGCTCTTTCAGATACTGCACAAAAGAAAGTAAAAATAAACAAAAACACAGTGGATTGACTTGTGAAGAGACATACTATGAATCCTGGTCATGTTATTTACTTACCAGGGTGATTATGCAAATCATATAACCCTCTGTGCCTTAATTTCCTCATAAAATAAAGTGTTTAAGCCTTTGTTACAGAGGATAATATACACTTCCTTCCCTTAATAGAGAGTGGTTAATTACATTTGTAGATTGTTGTCTAAAATGACAAATGTGGTCATTGTGGCGATTGCCTTAACTGATTTTCTTTATTTCAGAGAAACTTTCGTGCTGGAGTAGGTGGATATTAATAGACTATAGCATATAAATGCACAGAATCAATCAGTGTTTTTCTCAAACATAAATCTACTAGTATAAATCCAGTTTTCACTGCCTCTTGGCAAGCTTCTTGGTCTGGAAGAGAAAGAAGGTCATCTATAGTGAATAGACAATGAATATTTATTAAGCACCTACTTTGTGACAGGCACTGTGCTAAGTGCTAGTGTTACAAAGAAAGACAAAAGACAGTCCCTGCCCTCAAGGAGCTCAGAACCTAATGGAGGAAGACAACATATAAAAAGAAACTATAAAAAGGAGCAGGGTACTCAGCGTGAGGTCAAGATGAAGTCCAAAGGCATAGAGCAAGGTGAAAAATGATGAGACAGCTGCCCTCTTTAAACAGAGTTCTGGGAGGAACTCTGATGTTCAACCTCCAGTTGCTCTAATCAGAGGGAGGGAGGAGCCCTGGGGGAAGGTGGTACTTTGGAGGTGAGAGTTTAGGAGTTGATATGATTTCATCAGATGATGAGTTTCTGGAGATTATGATGAAATCTAGAATTGCATTCTGGTGGGAAATGATGGTAGAGTGTTTTCCACTGCAACTCTTTTCTCCTAAAGTCATTCTCTGGATTTCTTTTACTTTTTTTGCCTGTATGCCTTGGAAGGCATAAATTGAGAGATGGAATGTCATGCCCAATGATTATAGAGTCAATGTTTGAGTACATGATTATCATTAATGATATACTAATTGATTATTACGTGGTGACTGTATGCCAGGGACTGTGCTTATCATTGGGGATATAAATACAAGAAATCAAGATAAATTCTGCCTTCATGAAGTAGCTTGAGGATGACAAGGGTGTGATATGAATGTCTGGCTCAAGACAAGAGAAGGTGAAAGTTCATCTACCAGAGTCCAGGGTCCAGGGCAGAGTCGGAGATTCTGATGGAAGGGGAATGGGGAGGATGACACTAATAATAAAATTAGGAATGAATAAATGTAGAGATTGGACTACACATACCCATGTTCCCTTCTAGTCAGTTTCTATGAATTAATAGCCTTTCTATTCCAAATCTTTGAAAAGATATTGCTATCATCCCATAGAATACTTGCTTGAATATCTTTATGAATAATTTTCTAGGTAGGTTATAATAGGGAAATCACATACATGTAGTCCCTGACCCCTAAAGAACCTACTTCTAGTAATACCAATATTGCATTCTCTCTGATGGTAGAACTCACATTGGCTTAGAATGTCTTTGATAAACCCTATTCATGTTCCCTGGGTCTGATCTAATCTCAGTTGTGCTGAGTCAGGTAACCTTGTTGACTGAGAAGGGAAGAAGAATGTACCAGCCATGGGAAACACCTGATCTTCCTGTAGCATCTGATTTCCAGTGACCTTGAGCTGTCTATAACTCCTTTGACAATAACCAGATTACGTTTTTTTATGTGTGTGTGGAAAAGAAGAAATATTATGCTGGCAACTCATGGAGAATGGATAGATGAGTCTCAAGTGACATAATTAACATACTATTTTTCTTTTAAAAGTTTGAGCAATAGTAGTTTTTTTATGAAAGATATAAACATGTATGTATATTTGCATATTTGCATGCACATATGTGCAAATATGTGTTATTTTGTTTGTTGATACACTTTTTGGTTGTCAAAGTGCTATTTGACTTATTGTGTTGCTAGTTGGGCCCCAGAGAACAACACAACCTACTTTTCATGATTATGCAAATACAACTAAATATCCGAATACCTGTTCCTACTTTTTATCCTCTGTAATCGAATGTCTCCCTTGACACGATACTGTTTCAAATTATCTTCAGTGAGTAATGACTTGCATTTAGCTTTTTATATCAAACTGTCATATAGATCATTTTCAGTAATGCTTTACATAAATTGGAAGTCCTCCCCCATTGCAAGCTCACCGCCTCCAGTGGGTCTCGCCAAATTAAAAGCGCAAACAGCATGATCTGGATGTAATTTGGAAAGAACCAGTGACATATATGGAGCTGTAGTCTCCTCATTAGTTGAAAGGAATTAAAAGCATCAGTGGTCATAGTTATTCAATGAGGGCATCTTCTCATTCTTTTCCTTTTTCTTGTTCTCTAATTTCTTCATCAATGGAATGTTTTTTTTCCTCCAGTAGATGTTCCAATAGACAAATGCCCAGTCATTTTGCTATTACTATATCAAACGAAAAAGCCCTTTCTTTGACAGCTTTCACAGACAAGCTTGAATTGGAGTGCTGAAATAAAGGAAAATAGCAAAGCCTGCCTTCTTTAAGTGATCATTTGGATGGGAACTGAGCTAAAAACCCAACTAAGGGCTTGAGTGGCATGGGAATAAATTGCGTATACTGGTATTCTAAACCCCACAAGGGGCCATCTCCTATATTTTGAATAATTCTCTTTGCTTGACTCCTTCCCTGGTGAAAGCATGCAAATAATACCACTTGCTACAACATTATAACAAGTCTAGTAATAATAGCTATTAATAACAACAGCAAATGGCGGTAATGCTTAGGTTTTTCAAGGGTCAGAGAGTGTGAACAAGGGATTTTCCTTTACTGACAAAGACTGAAATGAACTCTGTGCTTGGTCTTGAGGATACATGGAGATTTTGGAGCAGGACTGTATTGGATACTCATTCCTTAATAATCTATTTGCTTGGCCTTGGGGAAGTCACTGTACCTCTTGGAGCCTAAGTTTCCCCATTTGTGGAATGAAATTGTGCCGAGTAGTATAAGGTTCCTGAAGCTCAAACATTAATTTCATAGTCTAAAAAAGATGTTTGTCTTTTGCACAACTTCATGTTTTGGGCAAGCTGTTGATATGGAGTGCATATAGACAAAGGACTCATCTTAGTGAGGGAAACCATGTCACAAAAGGATTCTCCCAAGGGACTGAAGTTTGTAGCCTACAGAAGAGAAGACAAAGAAGGATAAGATAGCTATCTTCCTAGTGTTTTAAGGGAAAAGCATGTCTTTTTTTCCCTTGAAATCTTAGGACAGAACTAGGTACAGTGGGTGGAAGTTTGGACTAATTGTAAGGAAACTTGGCAATAATCACAAAGTCAAAACAAAACAGGATTCCTTGGGAGGTGCTCAGTCCATTGCTCCAAGGTCATCAAAGGGAATTGGACATAGCAGGTGCTTCAGACATGTGTCTTAAAATGAAATTGAGAGGTTTTTCTCTGAGATGTAGCAAAGGAAGTTACAATTAAGGAATGGATGAGAATAGCTGTAGTAAAAAGAAGAAAGGAGAAAAGGTTCTGTAGAATTCAAAAGAAGTATTATTATTATATTTCATCTTAAAATTCCTTAATAGTGAGGAATGGAGGCTTTTTAAAATTTATTTAGTAATTTATCTTCCCCCAGTTACATGTAAAAACAGTTTTTAACTTTTGATTTTTAAAACTTTGAGTTCCAAATTCTTTCCCTTTGTCCCCTTCCTACAGTCCCTCATTGAGAAATCAAGTAATTGCTTATAGGTTATATACAGGTTATATATATGTAGTCATGCAAAACATTTCCATAATAGTCATATTGTGAAAGAAAATATAACAAGAAAAATAAAGTAAAAAAAAAGTTTGCTTCAGTCTGTATTGAGAGACCATCAGTTCTTTCTTTGGCGATGGATAGCATCTTTCATCCTAAGTATTTCAGAGTTGTCTTGGATCATTGTATTGATCAGAATAGCTAAGCCATTCATAGCTGATCATCTTACAATATTGCTGTTACTTTGTACCTAGTGCATTTCACTTTACATCAGTCCTTGAAGTCTCTCCAGGTTTTTCTGAGAGCATCCTGTTCTTCATTTCATAATCACATACCACAATTTGTTGAGCCATTCCCCAACTGATGGATATTCCCTCAATTTCCTATTTTTTTTTATTTTGCCCCAGAAGAGAGCTGTTATAAATAACCTTGTACAGGTAGGTCATTTCCCCTTCTTTTATTTCTTTTGGTATACAGACCCAATAGAAATATTGGTAGGTTAAAGGGAATGCATGGTTTTATAGATCTTTGGGTATAGTTCCAAATTATCTACAGAATGGTTGGATCAATTCACAACTCCATCAACAATGCATTAAAGTCTCATTTTTTCCCACATCCCCTTCACCATTTGTCATTTTTCTTTTCTGTCCAGTTAGTCAATTAGGTGTGAAGTAGTGCTTCAAGATTATTTTAATTTGCATTTCTCCAATAAAATCTCCAAAGGTGTTAGAACATTTTTTTTTCCATATGGCTGTAGATAGCTTTCATTGCTTCAACAGAAAACTGTTCATATTCTTTGATCATTTATCAATTGGGGAATGGCTTTTATTTTTATAAATTTGACTCAGTTCTCTATATGTTTGAAAAATGAGGCCTTTATCAGAGAAATTTGTTTCAATTTTTTTTTCACCGTTACAATTGCTAACTATATCTCCTGTGTTATTTTCCCTCCTGTTTATTCTATTGTGTCTCTCCTTTCGCTCTATCCCTCCTCAAAAGTGTCTTGCTTCTGACTACCCCTTTCCCCAGTCTGCTTTCTCTTCTATAACTGCCCCTCCCTCTTCTTATATCCCCTTACTCTCCTATTTTCCTGGTGGTAAGATGGATTTCTACACCCAATTGAATGTGTATGTTATTCCCTTTTTGAACCTATTCTGAAGAGAGTAAGGTTCACTCACTCCCCCTTATGTTCCCCTTCTTCCCCTGTAAAAGCCTTTCCTTGCCTTTTTTATGTGAGATAATGTATCCCATTCTATTTCTGCTTTCCCTTTCTCCCAGTACATTCCTCTTTTGGCCCTAGATATTATTTTAAGGTATCCCTTCATATTCAACTCACTTCTGAACTTTCTGTTTATATAAACTTCCTCTAACTGCCTTAATAATGAGAAAGTTATTATAAGTTACAAGTATCATCTTCCCATGCAGGAATACAAACAGTTTAACCTTATAAAATCCTTTATGATTTCTTTCCTATTTACCTTTTTATATTTCTCTTGAGTCTTGTATTTGAAAGTCATATTTTCTATTCAGTTCTAGTCTTTTCATCAAGAACACTTGCAAGTCCTCTATTTCCTTGAATATCTATTCTTCCCCTGAAGGAGTATATTCAGTTTTACTGGGCAGGTGATTCTTGATTTTAATCCTAGTTCCTTTGCCCTCTGTAATATCTTATTCCAAATCCTCCAATCTTTTGATGTAGAAGCTGCTAAATCTTATATTATCCTCACTGTGGATCTATGGTACTTGAAATGTTTCTGACTGCTTGCAATATTTTCTTCTACCTGAGAGCCTTTTACCTGAGAGCTCTGAAATTTAGCTATAATATTCTTAAGAATTTTCATTTTGGAATCTCCTTCAAGAGGTGACAGATGGATTCTTTCAATTTCTATTTTACCCTAGAATATCAAGACAGTTTTCCTTGATAATTTCTTGAAAAAAGATGTCCAGACTTTTTTTTATCATGGCTTTCAGGTAAGCCAACAATTTTCAAATTACTTCTTCTGGAACTATTTTCCAGGTTATTTGTTTTTCCAGTGAGATATTTCACACTGTCCTCTACTTTCTCATTCTTTTTGTTCTGTTTTATTGTTTCTTTATTCTTTGTGAAATCATTAGCTTCCATTTTCTCCATTCTAATTTTTCAGAAATTATTTTCTTAAGTGAACCTTTGAACCTCCTTTTCCATTTGGCCAAGTAGTTTTTTTTTTCTTTAGTGAATTTTTGCACCTCTTTTTCTATTTGACCTGTTCTGTTTACTAAGGCATTTTGCTTATTGGCTTTTTGCACCTCTTTTACCATTTGGCCTAGTTTTTTTTAAGTGTTGTTTTCTTCAGTATTTCTTCAGTATGTGTGTGTGTGTGTGTGTTCACATGCACATATATATGCACAGGTCTTTTACCAAGATTTTGACTGGTTTTTTTCATGATTTTCTTGCATCATTCTCATTTCTCTTCCCATTTTTTCCTCCAACTCTCTTGCTTGATTTTTAAAATCCTTTTTGAGCTTTTCCATGGCCTGAGACCAATTTGTATTTTTCTTGAAGTCTTTGGATATAGGAAGTTTGATTCTGTTATCTTCTTCTGAGTTTTGATTTTCCTTATCATCATAGTAACTTTCTATGATCAAAATTTCTTTTTTTATGTTTATTCATTTTTCCCAGCCTATTACTTGACTTTTATTTCTATGTTAAAGTTGTGGTCTGTTTCCAGAGTGGAGGGTGCACTTTCCTAAGCTTCAGGGGTTTGTGCAACTATTTTCAGAGATGTTTTAGGGGCCTGTAAGTTTTCAATTCTTCCAAGGTGGTATGATCTAAGGAGGTGTGTTTACTCCTCTTCTGACCTTTGTTCTGGTCTATGAGTGACCACAAGCACTCTTTTCTTCCCTGGAACTACGAGGAGAGTCCTTGCTCCAAT
The DNA here is from genome assembly GCA_028658325.1 of Potorous gilbertii. Taxonomy (NCBI): domain Eukaryota; kingdom Metazoa; phylum Chordata; class Mammalia; order Diprotodontia; family Potoroidae; genus Potorous; species Potorous gilbertii. The sequence goes on from CM053769.1 coordinate 192,300,368, forward strand.
CTGCTGTGCTAGTGCTCCTCCTTGCCTTGTGATTACCTCCTGAGACTATGACTCTGATCTGAGTATAGTCAAAGCAAGAGTCCTGCCCCCACTGCTAGCAAAGGGACCCCTGTAATCTCCTTCTGACCATTTGTTTGACCCTGTTGAGGTCTGTGTCTGAGAGCTGTGGAAGAAGACATTGCTACTAATTCAATAACTCCCAAGGCCTCTTCCTGGTTTCCTTGGCCAGGTCTGTGCTGGCACAGCCTAGGCTGGACTGTGTTCGTCTCTCACTCTGCTCCAGCAGACCTTTCCTGCATTGGGCTGGAAAATTGTTTTACTCCACCTTTTCTGTGTGTCCTGCAGCTCTGGATTGTAGTCATTATGTAAAGGTATTTGGAAGAGTTTGGGGGAGAGCTCAGGTGAGTCTCTGCTTTCACTCCACTATCTGGCTCCATCTCACCCTAGGATTGTCGTAGAAATGACATAATATTTTAAAGCATTTTGCAAACCTCAAAATGATGTTTAAGTGCTAACTATTATGTTTATTATTCCTCTTTTGAATTAATTGATTTTCTCTGGCTCATATAATAGGAATAGATGATTGGACCTTCTTTATTTCCCCTTCATAGGACTGATAAGGGAACATAAGGACATCTACGTAGGGTCCTTTTCAGTGCTTATTCCCTTTATTCCTGGGAAGAGATGGTAGCTTCTTTTGAATACTGAAATTCTGAAACTTAAGGCAGTGTTGTGTAGTGGTTGGAAAGCCTGTCTCAGGAAAACAGATTCAAGGCCTGCTTCTGACATAGGCTATCTCTTTGATCACAGGCAAGTTGTTTCATGTTGTAGTATGCTTGGCAACTCTCTAAGACTAGGTGTTGTAGAAATGATGCCAGTCTTTATTAGTGGTGGAGAGAGTTTGCCTAAAACATTCCTAGAAGGCATAGGTTTGCTCCTCTAAGAGCTGCCTCAAACAGTAGCTGAGCCCAGGAATGTGCAGGTTTGAACACAGTAAATACTATTTGATGACAGTGATGAAGAAGTGATGTTAATATTGTCTTTCTTGAAGATGTGGTTTCCAGCAGTCTCTAGGGTTATTTTTAAAAAGCATTTGCAAATCCAACAGACTAAATGGGGAAAAAATCCATTTGTTTCATTTAAAGAGAGAAAGGGAAAACTGGTGTGTGACTTAGCATAATTATATTAGTCTCTGAATTTGGTTGGATTCTCTTTTGTTGTTGTTTTGCATTTGAAATTGGCTTTCCCAGCAGAATGCTTTTTTTTAGATTGAGTGCCAGAGAATACACCCTTTCTCTGAGCAATAGCAATAATGAAGGAGGCAGAGTCTCCATAATCAACGTGGCCTGCCCAGTCTACTCTTATCGATGCCAGCTACCATCCTGGAGTCAGCTCCACATAGAATCCATAAACAGCTAACATCCTGTTGTTAACCGTAATTGAGACAAGAAAGCAATTCCCACTCAACAAAATATCCAGAAGCCCTTCTTCAGCATCTGACATTTTTTTTGTCTTACATCTTGGACAACCTCATTCCTCCACCGCCGCTGAATACTACACTCGTCTTCTATCACAAACTTCAAGGAATGCTTTGTGTGTAACCACAGCTGGAGCCTGTAAACTGGATTCCTCAGTCAAGTTCAGAGTCAGAGTCAGAGGCCTGAAATGATGGGGGCATTTCTAGAAAGAAGAAAAGGAGTTTCTATTTAGTAGATGTGTCTTTTTCAAGAATGGAATCATCTTACCAAGGGAAGAACTAGTCAGCCCTGACAGCTAAGTGGTCAGTATTTGGGGGATCTGTAAGCAGCTAGAGAATGACAGAAGTCATAATTCTGATCTGATTTTGTTTCTGTGGGAATGCATTTGGTCCTCAATGTTAGTTTCATCCCTATCTTATTTTCTATCAGATTTGTCTTTATTTTCCTTTAGTATGTATTTTACCATGTGATCCTAAACTGTTCTGTATGCTTTCCAACATCTGTCCCATCACTACCCCGCTCAATAAAAGCCTTATCAAGCACAGGGCATTTTTGTATTTAAAGAGGTATCCTGGTTTAGTGTGAGCAGGGGGAGGGTTTGGTGTCAGGAACACCTGAACCCTAATCCTACCTATGACACTCATTGTATAACTATGGTTAAGATACATGACCTCGGTCAACCTCCATATAATGGAAATAGTCAGCCCTCCCTCACAACAAAGTCAAGTGCAAGTCATGTCATTATTTCTCTGATGGCATGGTCTTCTTCAGCAATAAAGGACAGACACACAATGGAGATAGTCATACCTCAATTACCAACCTGGACTATCCAGTAAGTAACACAGTGGATGGAACAGAGTAGGTACTTAATAAATGCTTATTGATTTGCTTGAACCACACATGATCACTGTAGACTCAATGTATGTATGATAGAACACATAAAAAAACTATTTCAATCACAACTGACTCTTCGTCATTTGGGGTTTTCTTGGTTACCATTTTCTTCTCCAGTTTATTTTACAGATGAAGAAACTGAGACAAACAGCATTAGGTGATTTGCCCTAGGTGACACAGCTAGGCAAGTATCTGAGGCTGGATTTGAAAAGGAAAAAGTAGTCTTCCTGACTCTAGGTCCAGCATTCTATCTACTTTGACATGTAGCTGACCTATAAAAGAACTATGCACAATGTCAGCTATTAGCTATTCTTTCAACAGACCATTCCCCATCTCCCAAAGCTCAATATAGCAAGCACAGTGCTATGTACTTCATAGGAGCTCATATCTATGGATTCAGTTGAATTGCTCAGCTCATATTGATCATTTTCTGGGTAATATCTGCTGGATTATTTTCCCAATACACCAGCCTTTTTTAAAATTTATTTTTCATCTCTACTTGTAATTGAGAAACTCTTAAATAAATTATAGGGTTTCTTTTACAGGTAGTGGTTTGTCTTAGCAGCACTGAATAAATAAAGTATTAATTTGGTGATATGTTAAGGACCTAGTGATGACATTTTGCACCTCTGAGTATAAAAAAGGGAAAATGGTGGGCATATGGTTTTGAAAGTGATTTATAAATCTGCAAGTAATTTCTTTAAGGACTCAGCACATAAATGAATAGCAAGGCAGAGGGTTCAATGTGTAATTTCCATGCCTGAGTAATCTTGCTTATTTTTCATCTACAGCACTAGCTAATAAATAAAGTGGCTATGTATTCTTGTAAATAGGTGTCAAGGACTGGTACCTATAAAGTACATGTGGCCTTGGGGGAAGGGAAATGCCCTGAGTGGGAAGCTTCAGGCAGGCAGCCAGGGGGATTCATCTCATCGTACACTCAGACAAATCTGCCTTAGCCTTGGCAGTTTGGGATACTGGAGTTGATTGCTTCTATTGCTGCAAACATATAAGGAGTCTTTGGATGCCTCCTATAGTCAAAGACACCATAACCAGACACAAAAGGGGTGGGGGAGGAAGGCTATAGAAGAATAACTTATGACAGCCATAGCAATCTTCTTGGACTATACCAATTCTGTGGAAAGTCACAGGTTCTCTATACCTCAGTTTCTTTATTTGTAAGATGAGGGTCCTTTCAACTTTAGAATAATGGCAGATATGGATCATATTGATATGTTGAAATATTGATATGTCAAAATACCTATATCCATATCTTTCTGTCTCTGCATACCTACTCATACATGGTAGATAGAAGGAAATCTTCAGAAAGGAAGGAAGACACTAGCATTCAAAGCTAGAAAACGGTCTCTGTAGAAGGTGGGATTTGAGCTGAGTCTTAAGGAAACCAGGGAAACTAATAAATAGGGCTGAGGTGGCAGAACATTCCATGCATAGGGGACAGCCAGAGAAAAGACAGCAAGACAGGAGATCAAGCATATCATAGAGTTCATAAAGGGGAATTGGATCGGGAGGAAGGGGAAAAGTAGTGAAGAGATTTAAATGCCAAACAGAGGCCTTTCTATTTAATCCTTGAGGTAATAGGCAACCACTGGAGTTTGAGAGGAGGCAAGGTCAGCTTTACACAAATCCTTCCTTTGGCAGCTGAGAAGAGTAAAAATTGGAGAGGGAGATTCTTGAGGCAAGGAGATCGATTAGAAAGTTGTTGTAATAGTCTAGGTAAAAAGTATGAACTAGGGTGGTGTAAGTGGAGAGAAAGGGACACTAGGAGCAATGTTGTGAATTTGGATATAAGATCAATGTAAGAAGCAAAAAATCCTTGGCTTTCTCTGATACCTCCATTACAACATTTTTTTTCATATACACAAGTACAGTGATCCCTTCCACATCACAGCAACTAGGCTGCAGTGCCCCTGAAATCTGGAAAAAATTTCTAGCCTTCCTTCATATCAGACAAGAAATCTGAATTATTATGGCATTGAAAGAGAAAATATTTTGACATTATATAATACTAAACTTATGTTTTATGCATTTGAATTTCTAAACATTTTCTATGTCTGCTGGCCTTCACATGTCACCTGTGGCTTCTTCAAAACTCCCCCCAAAATTCCCATTTATTTCATTCATTCATTCATCTATTTTCATTCATTCATTCATTTATTTTTGCAGGGCAGTTGGGATTAAGTGATTTGCCCAGGGTCAAGGGTCAAGTGTCTAAGGCTGGATTTGAACTCAGGTCCTCCTGACTCCAGGCCAGTGTTCTCTCTACACTGCACGACAAAGCTGTCCCCATTTATTTCTTATGCCAATCTGCGATATATCCTAACAGTGTTAGGAAAAGTCTCAGTGTGGAAGGGATAACTATATGCTGTTCAATAATAGGACCATAGATCCAGAGCTGGTTTCAGAGAGACCTCAGAAGTCATCTAGTCTATCTCCTTTTTCTTTTCGTTTTCCTTCTTTCTTTTTTTTCCCATTAGAAGCCACTGAGGCCATGAAGGTTAAGGGACTTACAAAGGTCATTCAGAATTGTTGTTCTGTCATTTTACTCATTTCTGATTCTTTGTGGTGCCACTTTGTGATTTTCTTAGCAAAGATACTGAAGTGGTTTGCCATTTCCTTCTCCTTTTACAGATATGGAAACTGAGACAAACAGGGTTAAGTGACTTGCCCAGGATCACACAGCTAGTAAGTGCCTGAGGCCACATTTGAATTCAGGAAGATGAGTCTTCCTCACTCCAGGCCCAAAACTCTCTCTGCTGTGTCACCTAGCTGCCCTATGTTATGCAGATAACAAGTATTAAAAAACATATTTGAATCCAGGTCCTCAGACTCCAGAATTAGCGCATCCTCTATGTCAGTGGTGAAAAACTGAAATTGCAAAGGGGATCATTGACTTTATTTAAGGATCACTGCAGTCAACATGGTGATTTAGAAAAAATAATTTTATTTGTGTGTGTGTGTGTGATGTCACCATTATTTATATTCTTATGTATTCTTACATATTTTGGTAATTTTTTTAAATTAAATTTTCATCTGGTTCTCTTCACACTTAAGAGTGGTGCATGTAGATATCTCTGCTCCCTACCACATTCAACATACAAGTCATTTTTCTGCACTGAGGACAGATGAATGTGACCTACTCTTAAGTTTTCATTGCATACTGTACAGGGCAAAGTACCTGGAGGATCTCAGAACACAGTTGAGTTGGAATACCTTCTTGTTCTTTCTCTAGACCTCATTTTTCCCATCATCTGATGAATTGTGGGACCAGTGCCAGATTGAGAAGCTTGCCACCATATACCTTAAACATGGTAAATGATGAATCGTAGAGGGAGGATTCCTAAGGTTGCTCTGACACTTGGTAGCCAAGTGACCTTGAGTGATTTTTAAAGCAATTATTAAGCATCTCCTAGGCCCACTCTCCTAAATTCCAGGGATGCAAAAACAGACAAAATCTTTCCCTGCTCCGAAGATTTTCACCTAGAGTCAACATCATCATCACCACTACCCCTATCATCATCATCAACAACAACCCTCCCTTTCCCCAATTTCCTTGTTACTGTAAAGGGCAGCACTATCTTCTCCATACTTCAGGCTTGAAACCTAGATATCCTCCCTGATTCCTCACCACAACCCTCCCTCAAATCCAGTCTCTTTCCAAGACATGTTGGCTTCACCTTTACAACATCTGTCCATCTCTGACACCACCACCACTCTGTTGCCAGCCTATAACTCGTCTATTATTGACTAAGTGGCTGATACATAAGATGAAAATATCTGTGAACAAAATATGTATGTATGTGTATATATATATATATATATATATATATATATATATATATATATATATATACACACACACACACACAATATTCTGGAAAAGTTAGACATAATCTCAGAGAGAAAGCACTAAGATTAAAAGGCCTGGGATTTTAGCTGAGATCTGAAGGAAGCCAGAAAGAAGAGATGGGGTAGGGTCAGAGTGGAGAAGGAGGCGTAGAGTTCTGGGAGTGGAAGACAGCTTATGAAAAATTCCAGTCATGAGACAGAGTTTCATGTATGAGGAACAGCAAGGAAACTGAGTCATTTAAGTTCTCTGGGACCTAACTTACCTCATATGGAAAAGGGAGTTAATAATATTTCGAGAAACTACTTTTCAGACCTATTGTAAGGAACTTATTTTGTAAATGTTAAAAACACTGCAGAAATGTGAAACATTACCCTTACTTCCCCATTCCCTGTACACACATATACACACCCAGAGCTACAAAAGCATGTGTGTATGTGTATATATGTGTGTGTACATATATGCATGTATGCACATGGGTATATATACATAATACATATACACACTTAATATATAAATTACATATATGTACTTAATGTGTGTATACTTTATATATAGAGAGAATAAGCATATATTTACTATGCATATGCTATAAATATTTACAATATGTATATATTTACCATATAAACACTAAATACTTTATATGTATACATATACATACCACATATATATTATGTGTATATTTTATATATGTAGTGAGCATATATACTTACTATATATATGTATGTGTGTATATATATCTCTATATTTCTATCTATCTATAGTGGAACTTCTTGAACTGTGTTGTACTGCTCATTCTCCTATTTGCTCATCACTCTACTGCTGAAAATAAAAGAAAAAATTTCTTCACATTTTGGAGAAACATTTTCACCAGGAGAACATCACATATTTTACATATCAATTAATGAAACCTCACAGCACTGCAGTTATGAATTCTCTGTGATCTTATGACTTATAAGTGGTCAGACTCAGGATAGTATCCCAGAAGCGCAGCCATATACTCAAAATGCTAAGCAGGATGGCACGTTTTCAAGCCATTTGGTGTGAAGATGGAGACAATATCCACCCTGACTTCAAAGGCACGCAAAGATAAAATGCTTTTGTAAGCTGTGATCAGAATTAGAATTTTGTTGAACATCATTTCTCTGGTATAGCTCTTCTCTAGAGAGTGAGAGCTCTTGTTCTGTTCATAACGAATCAGCCAAAAATGAAGAGGTAAGTATGCATAGTCTCAAATCACATTTCTATAGCAAGCTTTGAATGCTGAGATATGGACGTTTCCACACACACACACACTCACACACACACACACACACACACACACACACACACACACCCTTTCAAAGTAAATTCGTTGAATATATGTTATCTCCTATGAAAAGCAGCAATGTTGACCCATATGCAGACATTCACCCAGATTATCATAAAGGATATTTACAAGTTATAAGGAAGAAATGTAATATAGAGTGAAATATTAGAAAGAACATTGCTCTTGAATTTTAACTCTGTTGTTTGTTCCCTGCAATAAAGCTCACTTTGCCAATCGTGCCTCAGTTTTCACGTGGTAAAATGTGAGAGTATTAGTAGATAATCCTAAAGGTCTAACATCCTGTTAGATCAGGTATATAAGGTGTTTTCCAAAATGTAGAATTCTATACAAATCCCTATTGCTATGCCTATTTTTATTGATCCGGTGCTTTTAAAAGGAAATTAAGAAAAAAAATGCTGTCTTCTTGATGAAAGTTTAAAAAAAAAACCTTAAAAATAATTAGTTAGGAGGTTCAAACAGAGAGATCGCAAGTAATAAAAACAAACTTTGCCCAGTTGGCAGCTTTGACCAAGGCCTGGCACCAGCTGGCACAGATTGCCGATGTCTGAATTAGGATATCAGAATGAATTGTAAAGCAAAACAAAACAAAACAAAACAAAACTCTCAGCAATCTCCAGTTTCCAAACTGCACCTACTTCCTGACATTCCCTAGTTCATGCTCTCATTTTGAAATAAGGTGATCAGAGTTCAAATTCTGACATTTTCTTACCATCTTTGTTTTACCATCAAGTCAATTCTTTTCCGTGGGTCTAAAGTTCTGTAAAAATCTGTTTTTTAAAAAAAATGAACGAGAAATAAAGGATATGAATTGGATGCTTGCTAAGGTCTCTTGCAGTTCTATATCTAGTGATCTTAATTACGCCCTCTCTTATAGTACAGAAATTTACATTACCTCCACTCCCCATTCTACATTCTAAGCTTCTTGAAGGTAGGAGCAATGTTGTATTAATCTTTTGTCTCCCATAGGAGAATATAAATACTTTAAGTATTATGGGCTCAGGAACTATTCTGATTAACAGCAACTATAATTTTATAATACATTGCACTTAATCTCTCATCTGTAAAAAGGGGATGATGATGGCCACAGGACCTATATCACAGGGTAGTTGTGAGGATATGAGAGCGAGTATATGTCATATACTTACCAAACTATAAGATGTAATCAAAAATGACAATCCCTACTGCTTACTCTTATCCCATTAGTTAATTCATATGGCTCTTATTACAACTGTCATATCCATTTTATTCATGATGATATTGATGGCTTGCCCAGGGTTACAAGTATATCTGGTGAGATTCAAACAGACATTTTCCTGACTCCATGTTTAAATCCCTTGCCATTCTGTCCCTATGGAATTGCATTGCCCTGGTTGAAGATCACCTGTCTAGAGTCATACACTATAGATGTTCAAAGAAGAGAGAAACCATTGTCTACTCAAATAATCAACAGGGGAACAAACCATATGTGGTGTGCTTTGTTTTTAAGCAAATGTAATGGAGAGACAGTTTTTTTTATTCATATAACCTATCCCTAACAAAACCTCAAGTAACCAACTGACATCAGAATCAAGTGTTTGCCCCCTCTTCAGATCATATTGTACTTAATTCTCCTTGCGCATGAAGTAAAATATAAACTTGAAAGCAGGGAATGTTTCATTTCAATCTCTACATCTATAACACCTAATATGATGCCTCTCAAATAGAAGGTAGGTTATAAATGTTTATTGAATTGACTTGATTCATTGCTGACATTTGAACTACAAGTGGTAAGAAAATAACATTTCTATACTATTTTAAGATACTTAACAGAGTTCTTTACCCACAATAACCCTGTGCAGTTCCTTGGAAAACTATTTTAGTTTCATTTGACAGATAAGAAACTGGAGTCAGGAAGTGATTGAATGACTTGCCCAAGGTCACACAGCTAGTGAGTAACAATGCTGGATCTTGAATCTAACACCTCCAACTTCAAATTGAGTCATTCACACTTCAACACTGAACCTGAAATCAGATTCTGTAGGCTCTTCAGTAAAAATATACCCTTTACAGATAGGGAATATACCCCTTTGCTACCTTAGTAAATGGTTTCATGAATTTCTATAGCAAAAAAAAATAACAGTAATTACTATGGTCATTATTGGGACCATCTTTGTGGGTAATGAACATCTAGGTACCTAATCTATTTCTCAGGCAACAGGCACAGAATTTATTGTCAAGCCTACATGCAAAACCTTTCTCGTTTAATAGAACCTGCTGGTGTTTGCCTCTGGTGGACATAGCCTTGCAGAATGCAAGATAACATGTCCATCACAATGAGATACCAATATTGGACATTCATAAAAGCACATATGCTCTAGAAGGGTGATTTCTCTCTTACTTCCATCCATGTGAGCTTAACAAAGCAAAGCCTGCATCTTTCTTTCCTATATCACCAAGTATTTACTTAAAAAAAAGGCAGCTTTTACTCCAACCTCTTGAAAAGTTTCTTAATTTAGTCCAATTTGAATTTTATCATGGAGGTGTGAAGTAAATTAATCAAGAAACATGGACAACAGAGATCGTTTTAAGACAAAAAGGATGCCTGACTCCATCTCTGCATAGAATCAGACTAGACTAGCATTCTTTCCCCACAATCAGATGAAGAAAAAATATGTCTAGTACCAAGTACCTCCCAGAATGTTACAGAGACAAAAATGTGTGATCATGTCACACATAATGTCCTAACATGAAGGAACCTTTAGTGTCTACATTGTCTTGGACAAACACTATCCTTCTTAGCTCTTGCTTCCATCAGTTTCAATGTGAATCTTAATTTTGTCTTATAAATAATGGATTTAAGCAGAGTTTACGCAGCATTTCTCTCCCTGTTTCTTTGTGTCTTTCTCTGTCTCTCTCTCATCAGCCTCTTCTAGGATTGCTTTTCGCTCCATTATCCTTTCTCCATTGGTCACTGAAAGCCCTAAGATTCCCCCCACCAAAAAAAAAAAGAAAAGAAAACAACTAACTTACACTCTTCCCTTTATATTGTTTGGAATGACTTCAGGAGAAATATGACTCCTCATTTGATTTCCTTTTCTTCGCAATTTCACCTTCCATCCTAAAATCAGGATCTGAAATTAATGCAAAAAGAATATCCATAGAGTATGCAAAGGAGCTCTGGGGATACCCTACTGGAGCCATCTGGACCAGGAATCAGATGAAGTGTGATTGATGATCCATGATTAGACAGATCATGGAAAACACCATGATCTAAATGTAGGGAAGAGCTAAGAGTCACCACTACATGGGCAAAGAGACTTCAATGACACCATTCAGGCCATAAGGCCCTCTAAGCATAGAGTATCTGTTTAACTCCAAAGAGACAAGGAAGCAAATATTTGAGTTTAGTAATCCAAGAATGCTATTAAAGTACAGGTCTAAGATGGATATCAGATTTCATACTAAGCTTCATGTCCACACCAAGGGAAGAGATGGTTCCATTGTACTCAGTCTGTCTTGTTCAGACTCCCTCTAAAATATTATCTTCCATTCTGGAAGTCACATTTTAAGAAGCATATTATCAAGAAAGATTTTATCCAGAGGATGGTGACTGAGAGGATTGTAAACTTTGCCATAGGAGGATCATGGAAATGTTTAAACTGAGAAAAGTAGACATGGAAAGTCATCAAATAATTTTATTCACAATTTGAAGGATTTTTATTTACAGAAGAAAAATGAGTCTTGTTTTACTTAGACCCAGAAAGGAAACAAAGGAAAATTTGCAAAAGAGGAGCATTTGGGCTTGTAATAAAGAAAAATTTTCTCACAGTGGAATGAGTTTCCCACTAGGTATTGGACTGCCCTGCACCAATGAGGTTGATATGTGATTGGGAATTGCTAATTCAATTACAGGTTGGACTTAAATGACCTTGGAGGCCCTTTCCATCTCTGAGGTTCAGTGTTTCTTGACTTTCTCTGAAATTAAAACCAGGTCTTCTGACCCCAAGGCTGCTGCTTATGTCTTCTGCATTGGGCTTCCAGTGACTAATATGGATATCATCTGGCTTTTTTAATTTCTGGTTTCATACAAAGTACCAAAATGTGTATTGATATTAAGAGGGCCAGTCTTCTGAACACATACACACACACACACACACACACACACACACACACACACATACACACATACACGCACACACCATTACCACCACTACCACCACCACCACCACCACTAAGACAACAACAAACTGTGAAGTACTTAAATGTTACTTCAGTGTATCACTTTCCCAAAACCTCTCATCTTCTCTCGCCCTGACTCTGCATTTGATTCTGCCATCCTGGCTTCTACCTTCCTCTTGTAGCTCCCCACGCACCCTAGCTTCTGTTCTTTTTCTGCTCTTCATCCCTGACGTAAAGAAATATCTTTAATGGCAGAAATTCTTGCCCTATAAAAGGCCATTTGAGGAAGAAACTTTTGTGAATCCTTCAAGTTTACACCATCCCGGTGACTGTTTTGTATAGGCTTGTCCCATAGAGCAGACTTAGAATTGATGGTGTTAGAATATACTTTGAATTCTATTAACCCAGCTCTCTCCCTTAGTATTATATTTCCTTAGAAAATTGTGCCTAGTTGCAATATAACTTTGCCTCATCGGCTAAGACATTTCACCCACATCCACTCTACTCAGCCCACACACCTTTATGTTCAGTAGATAACAGTATGCCCGTTGCACACTCGTCATTATCAATTTCTAGTAGTCAATGTGTGCATGGCTATTTCCTGAGTTAACATTGCCCCCGTGTTGCTACTTCTGCTCCCTGTCACCTGTATTTATTAATCAGACTAGGCCATCACATTACACAGTGTAAATCAATGAGGGGAAAGTATGCCATTTATAATACTCTTGTCTCTGAGCCAAGGCAGATTGGCCTACAGACAGTGTCACAATGTCACATTTATGAAACCTGTATTCAGGGCAGGTACCTCCTCAGAGAAAAAGAGCAGAATAAAAAACATTTAAATTCCTAACCTGCCTGAGCCCTTCCTTCTCTTTCTTTCTTTCTTTCTTTCTTTATTTTTCTTTCTTTCTTTCTTTCTGTCTTTCTTTCTTTCTCCCTTTCTTTTTTTTTCTTTCTTTCTTTTCCTTCCTTCCTCTCTTTCTGTCTCTATCTGTCTCTGTCTGTCTCTGTCTCTCTGTCTCTCTGTCTCTCTCTCTCTCTCTCTGTCTCTCTCTCTCTCTTCCCCCTTCCAGGAATACTAGTCACTCCAGAGTGAGGAGGATATAGTTAGAGGAATAATACACATGGTACACTGGTAGTGGAAAGAGCTGAAAAGCCCAAGTCTCCTCACTCCAGGTGTGGTGGTATGAGGAAGCCAATAATGACAGCAAGGGTAAACTGCAGTTCTTTCAGTTACAAGAAACATTTGGTATTCATTATCTCAGTTGATACGCATTACAATCCTGGGAAGTGCATCCCTTGAAGTTATCATTCCTGGTTTACATGTAAAGAGAGTGAATCTCGAAAAGATTAACTTGCCCAAGGTCTCACAGCTCTCTAGTAAGTGTCAGTGAGAGGCCAAGGTCAAATTACATCTGCCTATAGAATACAAGAACTTATAATTACAATTCCATATAGATAAGAGCAGATTAACTGACATCAGACAAGAACTAGAACAAGAACCCCTGCTTGGCAAGAATGTATTATTAAAGTTGCCTGAGCTACTTAACTGGCTTCTCTGCCTTCAATCTTTCCCCATTCTTATACATCTTTCAGAGCCATCAAAATTATCTTCCTCCTGCACAGGATCTCCTATGTCACTCTATTGATCAAATGAGTCAAATGGTTCCCCATTGCTTATGGAATAAAATTTAAGCTCCTTAGATGGGCATTCAAGGCCCTCTAAAATATTTTTTCAAGTTACATTTCCAAATTTATTTTATACTTACCCTCATGTATTCTGTTGGGTATCTACTAATTTCCGAATCTCAATTTGCTCTCACCGAATTCTCTTTATCATTTGTTGTAGCTGTAATAGGTATACCCTTCATACCTAGTTGATCAAAATTCCACTTCTACCTTAGAGATCATCTAGTTCAAGCCCCTCATTTTACACATAAGAAAACTGGAGCATAGATTTTAGAGATGTGATGTCTTTCTATTCCACCCTATTAGTGGAAAAACTGGCAGTTGTATATGACTTTATTTTAATTTCTTTATTTTAAGTTTTCAAAATTCACTTCCACAAAATATTGAATTTCAGATTTTCTCCCCATCTCACCCTTTCCCCACCCTAGGACAGAATGTATTCTGATTACCCTTTCCTCCAATCTCCCCTCCCTTCTATCACCACCCCCTCCATCCACTTCTTATCTACGTCCCTTCTGTTGTCCTGTAGGGCAAAATAGATTTCTATACTCCATTGCCTATATGTCCTATTTCCTAGTTACATGTAAAAACAATTATTTTTCTTTTATTTGAACTGGCCTTAAGTCAGAATATAGGTAAAGTTCCTCCCCCACCCCCAAGTACTAGCACCAATCTCATAAAATTCACAGGGAAATTGTAAAGTTTTCATTTACATCTATTTTGGAGGCAGGGAGAGAATTTAGGGGGCCATTCAATATGGCTAACAAAAAAAGGAATAAGTATTAAGGCAGATGTTACAAAAAGTTTTTTTTAATAATTGCATAATTTACATGTAAAGTAATACTAGCACCTTCCCCCTCCCCATTTGGATTTGTTACTTAGCTCCTTTGCTCTAGCAGAAGACAGCCTACCTGGAAGCTGGTAACTCTAACAATGCATTATACAACATTTGGAATGACTACTAAAAACAATACAGGGTCCAGAAGACACACTGTAGAATTTAGCGGATGTTTGCCTCCAACATACTTAGATTGCTCATCACCTTCACCGTTCCAGTTTTTAAAACCTGAATCAAGCACAAACAAAGAAAGCCATACCAAACTCATCTTTGGCGGGGGAGAGGGGCAATTATCATGTCACACCCTTTAGACAAAAAAAAAAATCAAAAAACCACAAACAATCCATTTAGAAGCATTTGTGGGAGTCAATGGAGGACCTATATTCATCATACTCCTGCTTGCTGATTCATATCTGCTGGAAGGTGGAAAGAGATGCCAGGAGGGAGCCTCTAATCCAGACAGTATTTGCACTCAGGTGAGACAATGGCCTTGATTTGCATTGTGCTGGGAGCTAAGGCTATCATCTCCTTTTGCATCCTGTAGGCACTGCCTGGGTACATGGTGGTACCACCTGACAATATAGCATTGGCATACAGGTCCTTATAGATGTCAGCATCACATATCATGATTGAGTTGAAGGTAGTTTCATGGATTCCACAAGACTCCCTACCTAAGAAAGATGATTGGGAGAGAGCTTCTGGGCATTGGAACTTCCTGTTGCCAGTGGTGAAAACCTGACCACCATGGAACTCATACCTCTTTTCCAGAGAGGAGCTAGATGCAGCAATGACCATCTCCAGCTCAAAGTGTAGAGGGACACAACACAGCTTCTCTTTGATGTCACACACAATTTCCTTCTCAGCTGTGGAAGTGAAACTATACCCTCTCTTGGTCAGGGTCTTCATAATCATGGCCAGTCAGATCCAGATGGAGGAAGGGCATAACCTTCATAGGTGGGCACAATGTGGGTCATACTATCACCTGAGTCCATCACAATGCCAGTAGTATAACCAAAGGCATAGAGGGACAGCACAGTCTGGATGGCAATGTACATGGTTGGGGTGTTGAAGGTCTCAAACATAATCTGAGTCATCTTTTCTCTATTGACTTTGAGGTTCAGAGGGGCTTCTGGAGCAGCACAGTGTGCTCTTCAAGAATCACACAAAGTTCATTATAGAAAGTATGATGTCAGATCTCCATGTCATCCCAGTTGGTGACAGTACCACATTCAATGCGGTTCTTCAAGGTCAGAATAACCAAGGTTAGGATCTCTTGCTCTGGGCCTCATCCCCCACGTAGCTGTCTTTCTGGCCCATACCCACTATCACACCCTGATGTCTGGGGCACCCAACAATGGAAGAGAAGATGGCTAGAGGGGCATCGTCTCCTGCAAAGTCAGCTTTGACTTTCCAGAGCCATTGTCAACAACGAGAGCGGCAATATCATCATCCATGGTGAACTTTGAAGTGGTAAGTTTAAACCATTGAGAGAGAGAGAGGAGGTGGTGCTGTCCCAGGAGGCAGGGGGAAGACAAGTATGCGCTGGGTGGAAGAGCTCACAGCTCAGACAAACAACTTTAAACTTTAATTTTTAAAACTTTGAATTCCACATTCTCTTCTTTCCCCCCTCCACATCCACCCTCATTGAGAAGACAAACAATTGAATTTAGGTTATACATATGTATTCATGCAAACACTTCCATAACAGTCATGTTGTGAAAGACTAACCATATTTCCTTCTCTTCTGTCTCACCCTCCATTTATTCTAGAATCTCCTTTGATCTGTCCCTCTACCAAAGTGATTACTTCTGATCACCCCTTCCCCCAATCTGCCATCTGTTCTATTATCACCTCTCTTGTCCCCTTCCCCCTTGCTTTCCTGAAGGGAAAGATAAACTTCCATACTCAAGTAAGTGTGTGTGTGTGTGTGTGTGTGTGTGTGTGTGTGTGTTATTAATAGCCTCCTGAAGTCAAATCCAATGAATATAAAGCTAACTTATTCTCTCTCATTTTCCCCTCCATTGTAAAAGCTCTTTCTTTCCCCTTTTATGTAAGATGATTTACTACATTCTACCTCTCTCTTTCTCTTTCTTCTGGTATATTCCTATCAACACTTAAATTTCTTTCTTCTTTTTTAAATTCAAATTAATTTATTCATTTTCAGTTTTCAATAATCACTTCCATAAATTTTAAATTTTCTCCCTCTCCCTCCCCAAGGTGGCGTGCAATCTTATGTGGGTTCTGCACATACATTCTTATCAAACACATTTTCACATTAGTCATGTTGCATAGAATAATTAAAATGAATGGAAGGAAGCATGAGAAAAAAAACAAAATATAACAAAAGAGAAAATAGTCTGCTTCATTCTGAATTCCAACTGTATAGTTCTTTCTCCACATGTGGATGGCATTTTGCATCGAGTCCTTTGGAAATGTTTTAGGTCCTATATGTAAGTTTTTGTAAAAGAAAATTGAAGACCCATTTCTTGCATGTTTGAATTTTGTGATTAGCTGAAAAAGATCTTAAAAATGTGTATATTTTTCTTCTTTTTTATTTTTATATACTGCATATTTCTCTATAGCAAAAACCTTAAAGATACAGAAAAGAAAAGAAATAAAAACTATGGTGGGGAAACATATTTCTGTTTTCTCCTGCAGGCAAAGTTATGGTATTAGAAATTAACATTAAGAAAGAAATAGTAGCAGTCAGAAACAAGGGAATACCAACACAGCAAGTGATGACTTTGTGAGTTGAAGCAAAGAAGACATGACAATGAATAAGAGTCCCATGGCACCACAAGTAACCATACAAAATTTCCAAGCATCCTTGAAGGCAAAAGTACAGTCCACCAACTAAGTTATATTTGCCATAGTCTCTCTTAGTTCAGAAATAGAATGGCATCATTCTGACAAGTGGTTACCCTACTAAGAAAGACAAGGCTAGGGACATGAGTAGTTTTGTTCTGTTATATAGAGTTAAGAATTCCTAGAAAAATAGGAATGTGAACTGTTTTGGAATAAGTAAGAAAAATTAACAGAAGAGCTGGAGTGCTATATACCTGAGTTATATATCCAAAACAACCTCGGAATTAACTATGACCACTGCTGCAAGAGTAGTCACAATGAAACAGAAATTAACTTTTAATGAAACATGGAGAGGTCCACCCTTTTTAGGCTGCTATAGCCTCATAGAGTGGCCTTCTCTAATTAGTGAACTGACCCTCTTTTCCTTAGAACAAGCTGCTGTTTCCATTCTGAGGAGTCCTGAAGGACTATGGGTGTGCTTCTGAATTACCAATACCCTTTGCTTTATAAAATGGGTCTATTTTAGCAAAATTGGTGGTGAGGCAAATTATGTAATTTGAATCCAGTTTTGCCACTATTTTCTATTGTAAACTTGGAGATGCGGTACCATTCTGCTAAAACAAAAATCTCAGTAGATTGAGTCAATTCTAAAGGAGGACAAGAGAAATGAAAAGAGATTTTCAGACTAGTTTCTTTTTCACGTGAAGTTATCACTAATGAGGTAGTTTGAAAAAGCAAAGGAACAGAAGAATACTCAAGGAAGAGCAACCAGCCCACCCACCTATCATTTGAGAGGGAGTCAGGGAGTTCCTACAAGGAAGGGCCACTTCAACCTCAAGAGTAACTTCAGACTGAGCTGTGATAATAAAGCTTTTTTTCTTCCAACTGGGACATTTAAATTGCTGAAATAAAGGGTGGGAGTGAGGATAGAATAGCTATCCTCAGACATTAGAAGAGCTCTCATGTGGAAGAAAGATTAGATTTGTTTTAAGTATCCTCAAGGGGAAGAATTAGGAAAAGAAAAAAAATAGGTGGATTTGACAGAACTACACATTGTGCTCGATACAAAGGGAAATATACTAACAATTAGAATTGTCCCTAAGTAGAATAAGTTATTGCAGTGAATTGTAAACATCTTGTCACTGATGGTCATCCATTGGAAAATTGATTTTTGAGGGGATTCTGGCTTCAGGTAGGAGTTGTACTTAATGAACTCTGAGGTCTTTTCCAATTCTGGAATTTGAAAGTCTGTGACTAGGCAGCCAGTTAACCAAATCTTTCTTTTCCTTTGGTCAGCAGAATTTTATCATGGAATTTTTATCTTCCCTGAACTTTGCCTTGTATGTTGGTGTCCTTGGATACTATGAGTTCTGGGGGCCACCAAGAATGAAGCAGCATGGTCTCAACTTACATTTCTGTGACTTTGGGTTGATCCCTCAGGGCAGGCTGAATTTACATTTTAATAAGTCATTCCTATCATTTTAAATTTCTCTAGGATAGATTGTCATATATATGTATATATACATGACATATATATGTCATGTATATATACATATAAGAATATATAATTTATGATACTGCTTAGAAATATGACCAAGATAAAAAGAGATAAGAATAGTCAATATTATTGGAGTTGTGTGGTGATGAGAATGCTGAAATATTGTTGGTGGAGCTGTGGATTTGTTCAACCAATCTAGAAAATAATTTGAGATTTCGTGAAAAAAAAATTGAGTAAATGTTTTCAGCTTTTATCACAATAATTCCCCTAGTGGGTCCATGTTCATAGGAGATCAGTGACAAGTAAGAAGGCCCCATACATACACACACACACACACACACACACACACACACACACACACACATATATATAAATGTTTGTAGAATCAGATTTTATAGTAACAAAGAATTGGAAACAAAATAGATGTCTTTTGTTTGGAGAATGGCTAAACAAGTTATTGTACATGACTAGTGTAATATTATTGTGCTTTAAGAAACAACAAATATGATGAATACAGAGAAATAGGGGAAGTCTTATATGGTGTGAGGCAAGAATTCACAATTCTTGGGGAACTTAGCAATCATCTAAGCTAATTACCTGAAAAGGGAACTGAATCTCAGACATAAAATTATTTGCTCCAAGTCTTCCAATTGGTAATGAGATGCACAGATCCTCTAATTGCAAATCCAATGCCTTTTTCTCTATTGCACACTGCATTTCATACATGAGTCATAATTAGTTGCATGAGAACAATGTGCTCATACCCATCATGTATCATTTCATTGTTCTGTGGATCACTGACAATTTTGATTCTTCCAGGATTATCTTGTGCTATAATTGTGAGTCACCTAGTATCACTGGAAAAATGTTAATGTGAAGAGATGGTCTTTTTCAACATTAAATGCCTCTAAGAACCTTGAAGTATTACATGATTCTCCAACTCACTCTTATCTCTCAGAAACTGAACAATGAAATCTTATCAAATAAAGGGTAGGGGATGGAGCGATTAACAGAAAGATCCAGTTGATTAGGAAATATCTTATTATTTACCCTTGAGACTTTAAGTATTTACTAGCCACATATTTTCTTAGAATTTGATCAATAGTTTATTCTCCATAGAACAATTGTGGTGGCAAATAAGTAAAAATGAATTTTTAAAATAACTTCCCAAGTTTGTTGGGTGGTTGTATTTGATTCTACAAGTAATTTCTGCTTCCTAGGACATTTTTAGAATCAGGTCACTGCCCAAAAGCTTTGTGATAATTCAACCATTCTCACATCTGATTCATTTCATGATGTGGAAAGGAGTCACTAATAAAGGGGTGGTGGGAGGGTAGCCTTCCAGATTCATTTGAAAGCAGCCCATGAAATGAATGGTTTGGTGGTAACATCAGTCCCCCACACTATGTCCTTTCTTGTTCAGACCCAATTTAAAACTTTAAAGATCTCTTTTCCATGCAGTGATTTTCCTGATTTTTTTCCCCGTTCCAATCATGACAAGATAAAGATGAGTGAGGAATGAATCCACTCATTTTAATAATGGGAAAGTCTGAACTGATATCAAGTGAAGGTTGGGCAAAGATACATTTTCAAAGGCTAAAAGTCCATTAGGGAAGGTTGCTTTGTGTATGGCTCTTATTTTCTTTCATTGAAGTAAACTACAATTACAAAAGGAAGCCAAGTGACAGAGAAGCAAATAATTTGCCCAAATGACATTCGCTTATACTAAGGGTATTTGCTGCTCATTCACAGTTTTTATCAGCATGGTTAAAAAGTGTTATTGAAGGAGAAAATAGCATGGAAATATTTCACCTTTTATGCTGAAGTGCATGAGTAACTCCTAAAAGCTCCAAAGACACCATCATTTTGCATTTTCTGTCTCTGTCTCTCTTGTCTCTCTCTGGTTTGTTCTTCCATATACACAGAGCTTCATGGAGAAATAAAGCCTATTTCAAGCTAGCAAGAATTTATTAAAAACTGTGCTAGGCACTGGAAATACAAAGTCAAAATGAAGAATAATCCTTGTGCTCAAGGGGTTAACATTCTCCTTGGGGACATAATGGATAATCTATAATTTAAGAAGGCAGAGAACAAGCACTATCCCTAGGGGTCTAAGGAAAGGTTTCATGCAGACAAAGCAGATGAACTAAAGCTTGATTATGTATAGAGTGATGAGAGAGTCCATCCTAAGTGTGTGTGTTGGTGAGGGGAGGGGCAGTGTGTACAAGGCCCCTCATAGAAATCAATACACACTAGCATCCTGACTTCAAGTAGAGACAAGGAGCTTAGTTCATTGGGTCTAGTTCAGGTGCCCTAAATTTTAAAATTTTCCAATAGCCTCCCTTCACTCTTTCCTTCTCACCCTAACTCTGTGCATCTCCTTTACCTTTATTCAGGTGGGTAACATTGTACTTGGAGTTAGGAAGACCCAAATTCAAATCTAGCCTCAAACATTGGGAGACGAAACATCTCAGTGTACTTGTGAGAATAAAATGAGATAATGTTTGTAAAGTACTTAATGTGGTTTTTCCTTCCATTCTTCACTTTCCTGCTGAAGGGATGATGAGACAGAGATGCTAGATGAGAATGAAAAGAAGAGGAGAAAAAAATGAATAAAATGGCTCCTAGCTGGAGCAGTCACAAAGCTTAATCTTGAATATTGCCTGATAAAAAATCTGTATGTTGTATTAGACAAATGTTCTTGATGTATTTGCATATTTATAAACCCTGCTCAGCTTTGGTTTTGAAAATACTTAACGTCCTTCAAAGCTCAGCTCACATATGGTCTCCTGCATGAAGCCATCTCTGTTTCCTCTATTGATGCTGATGAATACATACACACACACATGCACACACAGATACATATATACAAGTATGTATATGTATTTATATATGAATGAATACAACTATACACAAACACACACATATATACGTATATAGTGTGAATATACATACATATTGTATGTACACACATATATTTACATATTATCCCCCACCCCTAGTTGAAGGTAGACTCTTTAAGAGCATGGGCTCTTTAAAAAAAAGTTTTCTTTTTCTTTTGTATTGTATTTGTACAATGTCTTATCTTTGTTTTCCCAGAGTCTAGTTCAGCATCCTTCACAGAATATGTGCTTAATAAAGCTATTTGGATTGGACCCAATACAGCAAATTGACAAGCTACAAACAGAGGGCACTATCTTATCCAGACTCTGGAAAGTAAGGAATCTGGTAAAACAGACAAAAAACAAAGAAACAAATAACAAAAAAAGACTACCACCACCAGACAAAAAACAAAGAAACAAATAACAAAAAAAGACTACCACCACCAGACAAAAAACAAAGAAACAAATAACAAAAAAAGACTACCACCACCACAACAACACACCCCCACACAACAATCAAAACAAAATAAAACAAATCATCCTATGCATCAACAGTCAGGAAAGGAATGTGTGTACTGGGAAGAAAGAGTGGAAAAAAGGCAGTTTCATTTCAAGGAGAGGAAGGAGTAGCCCAAGGGAGTCTTTGGTGATGGACATTTGCCAATATGTTGCTCCTTTAGCATGGAGAGAAAGAAAGGAAGGAAGGAAGGAAGGAAGGAAGGAAGGAAGGAAGGAAGGAAGGAAGGAAGGAAGGAAAAGAAGGAAAGAAGGAAAAATGGGAAGATTGAAGGGACAAGGGAAGAAAGGCAGATTTACTAAGTGTTTAGTATCTTCCAGGCACAACGCTAATCACCGTACAAATATGATCTCATTTTATCTTCATAACAACCCTGGGATAGAGGTGCTACCATTATTCCCATTTTATATTTGAGGAAACTGAGACAGAGTTTAAATGAAATCTGAGAACACATTTCCATTTTGTTCTTCTTGATTGCAGGTCCAGAGTTGTATCCATTGAACCATTCACCACAACGTCAGGAATAGAAAAGAGGAGCAGAATAAGTGATTGTTTCCTTGAAGAGAATGTATTAATTTCCCAATAACAGGAGCCACTGAGGACCCCCTTTCCATGTTGTTCCTTCCCATTCTATTAGACTAATCTAATTTTGTCTGAGTGGGAAATCAAGAGGAAGAAGCACTCAAAATAAATCAATGCGTATTTCAACTTTCACAAGGATTCATTCTTCAATGATCTGTGCCTTAGTGGGTGTGACTAGAGGAAAAAAAAAAGAGGAATTTAATGATCTTATAGCCAAGTTTGTGATGATGTCTCTTCCCGTTGGCCAAGATCAAACAAGAGGCCTTTTCCTCTTGATATCCCCTGTGGGAGCTTCCACCTGAGTGACATAGTTTTGGGGAACTCAGGATTATAGAACCCTTTTAGGGATGGTTCATATCATATTAGCCTGCATTTTAAAAATAAATTCCAAGAATTTAGAGATGCAAGGAACCTTGATATTTATCTTTTACATGTAAAGAAATAAATTAAAACCTAAAGAAGTCACTTGACCAAGGTCATACAACTAGCCAATATTAAAAAAATAAAGTTGAAACCCAACTCTTCTTGCTCAAATGCAATGATCCTTCCACGATGAGTGATTTTAAAAATGTTCTGAGTAGGATACCATATGTATTACATGTTTAGCTGGAGTTATTAGAAAGAGTGAGGTTCTTGAATGGCATAAGGATGGAATAGGAAAGGGGTCTGGTTTTGTCCATTCTCCAATTTTACATGACTGTGGCAGGATTCTGGTGGGGTTGATGGAAGCCTGAGTTACAACAGAGAAATCACATTCTTCACAAAACCCCATCCCAAGGTACAGACTCTAAGGAGAAGTCCTGAAAACCTCAGGGAAGAAGAAAATTTCTGCATTAGGTCTGTAGCATACAAAATTTAAAAAAAATCCAAAAAACAAAAATAAACTTTGAGCTGTAGTTTTTCACCCCTGCTGATTCTGCAGAGGTAGAGTAGAATGGTTTTTGTGAGGTTTTTGTCTGGGACGCTGTTAGAGGCCTTTTCTGGAAAAGCCAGACCTGATATTTTTTGTGCTCTGTAGTTACCAAAAGTGTTAGTGTCATACTGGTGGGAATGAGGGATGCTGGGAATTTCCTGGTATACCCATATATCTCCTTCACAGATACAAGATATTCTACCTTCAAGGACTTTAATCACCACCCTCTGTTCCTCCTATTTTTGAAATGTCATCTTCCCCTTCCCCACGTGTAACACATTGTCTTTGACTTGAGAATGAATAAGTTTTTTTCTTAGATTTCTGACTTTTTGACAGAAAAGATAATGCAACATAGCAAACACCAGTTTTGTGGGGAGAAGGCATTGAAGGCACCAATTAAAAAAAACAATGAGGATTGGCAGGTGTAGGGGTGGCTTCTTTTAGCCCCCTAAACTGCATGCTGATTCATCCCATAGATAAAAGATACCCCAGTATAATATAGTAGGGAACGAAAGGCTTAAGCAAATATTAATATTTTATTGTGTTTCTGCAGGCTGTTCTGATATTTAGAGATTTGCTTGGGATGGTTATGAATTGTCTTACATTTAAGTCACAAAAGAATTAATGGATCTTTGTTTTTATTCTTTGCTCTCTTCTTTCACCTCGTCAGAATTAACATTTTAAAATGCATACTATATATAGGATGACCAAGGAAACCAATTATATTGAAATATACCTATCAAAATATAAAACTAGTTAAAAAATGCCAGGTTAAGAACCCCAGTCTTAAGTAGAGAAAACTTTTGGCAATGCCATAGCCCATGTGGAGGACAATGGGTTCTTCTCTAAGAGACTACAGAGAGCTTCAGCCTTTGGTCTACTCATACTTTCTTCTTAGATCTGAATCCCAGCTCCTGGTACTTATTCTACAAGTTTAGTCAGACACTCCCCCTCAGCTACCCCAATGGAAATGACTTGGAGGTCCAGTCAGCATGTGCCTGTGTACAACAGCCAACAGATTGCATTCCAAAATGTTGTTTCAGAAAATATGGCTTCACATATAGGGTCTGATAAAATTTTCTAGTGTGGCTACTGGCAACACAAAACCACTTATTTAGACAGCATTTCATAAAATGGACAGTAGGACTTGATAGTATTTTCTGATTCCAATAAACCCCCAATCCTCAAATTCAATTGAGATAATGAAGGCCTTGAATAAAGTTAAATATAGTTTTACCTAGATCTTGAGAAAGATGACTTTCTTTTTCTTTGTATCTTGATTGACTGAGAAAATGTCTAGCACATAGTAAATGCTAATCAAACTACTTATTAAATGATTGATTGATTGATTAGCCCTACTCATGAAGAGAAAGTACTTGGTCTTCCCAGAATGGATATTTAATAAATATGTGTTGAATTGAGTTGTCACCTTTTAGCAGTAAATGAATGCAGTGTAGTGAGAAGGGTACTGGACTATGGAGTGTTAGATATGAGTACTAATTCTTTCTATACAACTTCATTTCCTATGTGTTGTAATGAGAGCTAAAAATCTTCCTGCCCATTAATAGGCCTCAGACAGTGCTGTTAAGGGAAGCTTGATTAGGGGAGGCTTGAAGGTCCACACTTTTTGTTAATTGCTAATGAGGCAGCCAGTCAGGAGGGTCTTGCCCTCCTGCTCTGAAAAGTGTATATATACTCAGAGGTGAGGTTTTGTTTAGGGGCTCAAATCATTGGAAGGATGTGTGATTAGGCCAGACAAGACTTTGGGTAGCCATTAAGGAGCTCCCTGGCTTTGAAAACCCAGATGTTGGTGCTTCTCTCTCTGGTAACAATGTACGTATTGCTTATGGTCAGATGGCTGGAAGCCCAGTCTCCTGGTCTTTCTGTTTGTAATTTCTGCTTGTCATTTCTGTTTGTATTTTCTCTGAAGTTCAGGGTGCTGATAGTTTCCCTTGAGCTAAGTGTGCTTGATTAAAGTAAGATTGTTTACCCCTCATAAGGCTGCTTTCCTTAGAAAAGCAGATCTAAGAATCTGTGCAGCCGGCCCTCCTGTGTATGCAGGAGTGTTTGCTGTTATATGTATCCTTAGTATTTCGGCATAAATGAAAAGAATTCTGAATTTGGATTCTTCTTTCTTATTCTTGTTCTTGTTCTCCTTTCTTCTTCTTTTCTTTAATTTTTATAAAACACTGCATAGAGTGCGAGGCTAGAGTCAGGAAGACCTAAGTTCAAATCCAGCCTCAGACACTTACTAGCTAAGTGACTGTGGAAATCACTTAACCTCTCACTGCCTCAGTTTCCTTAAGTGTAAACCAGGAATAATAATGGCACCCACTCTTCAGGGTCATTGTAATGGTCAAATTACTTTGCAAATATTAAGAGCTCCATAAATGCTTCCTTTATCTGTACAAGGATTACTCTCTACCACTGCAGGTTCACATTTGTTATCAGCTTAATTATCTTGGAGAGTTGCCTGGAGAAATTACAGCTAAAATACTAGCCCAGGATCTCACAGCTCTGGCATGAGGCAGGATGGGAACCCAGTTCTTCCTTACATACAGATCAACTCTATTTGTACTATACCATACTGATCCTCCTTAATTCTTAGGACCTCCTATTGTACAGAGCCAGTACTTAATTTCATGAGGTTTCCTGACTCATAGTCTAAAGTCATTCACCTACACCTTAGCCCCTGGGACTGCAAGGGACAGATTTCTGCCCAGCCAACAATCTTACGCATGCTAACTGTATGGGCATTTTACTCTCTGGCTGGAGGGCTGAAGCTTCAGGGCCAGGCCTCTGAATTTATATATCTTACCCTTTGAGGCTTTTCAACGACTCAGCTTAAAGGATTTCAGAGTTGGTAGAGGGTCTGGAAGAGAGAGTGACCAAGATGACACAATAATTATAAAGAAGGACTTACAAGAAAAGTTTAAGGAGTTATTTATTCCAGAGAGAAAGGCACTCAAGTACCTGAGGACAGGGAACAGCTGCTCTCCATTTTCAGTGAAGACAAAATAAAAGGAAATGGCTTTAAGCTGCAACAAGGAGGATATTAAGTGATATAAGGGAACATGTCCTGGAAGTGAGGGTTGTTAAACACTGGACTGGTTACAGAGGGAGTTTATGGAACCTCCTTCCCTGGGAGGGCTTTAAAAACAGGATGACTTCCATCTGCTTGGGGCAGTTTCTGTGTGGTCCAACTAAAAGACAAGGGATTTGGAAACAGGATATTTCAAGGCCTCTTCTAATGCTGTCATTTCATAATTATATTGATGGAAAAATAAAGAAGCACTCTCCGCACCCATAATAGGTAAATTTCTTTGTCATAAAATGAATCAGCCTAATGCTTGTCAAATCGAACTGCCCCATTTCCTGTGTCATCTTTAGTGTGTTTTCTCTCTGCTATACTAACCCTGAGACTGGCAGTTTCCATGGTCCTGGTCTTCTAGCCTTCACTCTCTCTAGTGCCAAGGCATCAGGATGCAAAAGAAGATATTAGCCTCCCAAGGTGTGTATCTTTGGTACTATTCTGAGAATATGCTAAAGTACAACGTTTAGAATGTACTTAACTTGTCCACACTGACACTAATGGGAATAAAATGTTCTGTTTGTAGCTATACTACTGGCTATCCTCCTGGAAGGATAAGAATTATTGCTTTGAGGAAAACACAAAGAGTATGACAGAGGGAGTAGAGATTCACCCTAGGGCTACTGAAGTTATCCACTTTATATTGGCCAAGCCATGGACTTTGTCAGCTCCTTCAGGGAATTAGTGGGAATTCCTAGAAGGAACCCTATCCAGAGTTAAGAAGATACAATTTGTCTACCTCCAGGATAATGTAAGCTTTCTAAGGTTTTATTTTTGTATTTTAGCCCTAGCATAGTACTTGGTGATTTCAGTTGTTTCAGTCATGTCCAACCTTCTGTGACCATATTTGGGGTTTTCTTGGCAAACTTTCTGTAGTGATTTGCCGTTTCTTTCTCCATCTCCTTTTGCAGATGTAGAAATTGAGGCAAACAGGGTTAAGTGATCAGGGTCACATTGCTCCTAAGTGTCAAGGTCACATTTAAGCTCATGTCTTCCTAACTCTATGCCAAGAATTCTATCCATTATACCCCCCAGCTGCCCATCACCATATGACTTAATAAATGTTTATTTAATTGAAATTGTAAAAAATAAATCCTGGTGAACAAAAAAAGTTCTATTAGCCTTGTTTATTCCATCTTTAGTTTGGGAAAGAAGGTTTTAGTCCTCTATGAATATAGAGGTCTTTCTATGCTCCATTAAGATTTACTCCACTGGACTGGGAGAAAAGTTGAGAATGTAAGGTAGGTAGTCCAAATACTGTGATCTTCATTCCAGTGGATGGAGAGCAGGACTCAGTCCAAGGACAGCTGAGTTCAGGTCCTATCTCTGGCACCTATTGACTGTGACTCTGGGCCATCTCTGGAGTTCTGTGCTCTAGGCAACTCTCTAAGACTAAACACTGAAGACAAGGTGTCACAAACACTGTTAGAAGATTTTTCTGAAAAGAGTGTCTTAAACCAATGAAATCATAGTTCTAGTCTTTGTTCTATAGTTTTAAAAAAATGGAGATTCTGAATGATAGTATGGTACAACATAAACAGAACTGGCTGTGATTCAAAGGACCTGGTTTCAGATTCTACCTCCAGATCCTAGGTGAGTCACTTAACTTCCTCAGGTGTCACTTCAATCAATCAATCAATAAACATTTATTAATGGCCCTAACATGTGCCAGGCATTCTTCTCAACACTGGGGATACAAAAGAAGGCAAACCCTGAAGAAGCTTACTATCTAATAAAGGAGAAAACTTACAAACAAATATATACAAAGCAAGCTATATGTAGTATATAAAGGAAATAATTAGCAGAGGGAAAGACCTGGAATTAAGATGAGTTAAGGAAGGCTTCCTTCTTTATCTCTATTAAATGAAGGACTTGGAATAGATTACTTCTGAGATCCCTTTTTGTTCTAATCCTGTGATCTTGTGATCCTAGGATCTGCTCAGGGTCACACTGATAATAGGCATTGATGTGGGCATGGATGGGATTCAATACTACAAATGTTTGGTGCATGCCTGCTTTTGTAGGCTATGAGGATGCAAAGACAGAAATGATACCTGGGAAAACCATGTACATAGTTAATTAAGTACAAGATATATACATAATCAGATACTTTTTAAAAAATTTCATCCCCTAACAATTAATATTATGAGAAAAGCCTTATGTAGAGAAGGTATATGGTATATTCAACAGAGAAATAATTTATCAGGGAGGGACAGCTGGACTCAGGTCTTCCATCTAACACATAATAATAGTGTGACCCTGGAAAAGTCACTCAAACTTTCAGTGACCCTAGAAACTCTCTAAGAAAAATTGATTGGCACAAGGTACCTATCTGTACTGGTAGAAGGAGTTTTATTTAGAAATTTCTTAACCACTTAACTTCTGGTTAAGTAAAGTGAATTGACATATCTGGTCCAAAACACACAAAGGAGCAAACACAAGCAGTGACAGTCAGCAAAGGAAAACAGGACCTCCTTTAGGAGGTAAGGAAGAAAGCTAGGACATTGGAAAAGTTGGCGATGAAAAGGGAAAACATTCCAGGTATGGGAGATAGACAATGCAGCGGCATAAAGACAATATAGGTGAACTGTTCTGTATAAAGGAATGACAAGTCAGACATTTTGACAAGAATTCAGAGCATGTAGCTGCAGAGGGTACAAGAGAAATTCAGTGTCTAATGAAGATCATGAAAATGAAAGCTTTGACACTATAAGAAGAGAAGCATTATAAAGAAACATTATGTCGAATGATTCCTATGTATCTTCAATGACTCCCCATTGCCTCCTAAACAAAAGAGAAATCTTTGACTCTGGATTCAAACACCTACACAGTTTTCCTCCAACTCACCTTTCTAGCCATGTCCCATAATCACCTTCACATCCTTTATGTTTCAGACCAGTTGAACTACTGTCTGTCCTGTGCTCTGACATGACCTCTTCAGTCTTTATACCCTTGTTCACGCTTTCCTTTCCTGAAATGAGCCCTCTCCCTCCCTCCCCCTGCATGGCCCCTATCTTTTGAAGTTTCCCCCTTCCTTAAAGGTTCAGAGTTAGGCTTGCTTGTCCATGAATTCTATCTTCTCTAAATTCTTTCAGGAAAAATAATATTTTCTCTTCTTAATTTTCTAATGATGTATTTTCTGGGTCTCTCCTTTGCAATTCTCTTATTCTCTCATTTATTCTAATTTTCTGTGTTCATGTTTTTCCCCCTACTAGACTCTAAAGTTCTTGAAAATTAGTTTTGTAGGATAACTTTCTTTGTTTCTGGGTCTGCTCACAGTAGGTACTTAATATATGCCTGCTGAAATGAATTAAACTGAACTATCCACTTTTTTGGACTACCTCCCCTGAATAGGTGACATCCTCAGGAACAGCAGGAAACTATTTAAAGATCTACTCTTTATCATGCACAACTGGTTGTGTATGTTATACCTGGTAGGACTTGTAATCTGGGACCTGCACCTAACTCTTGCTTCACTGAGGGCCATGGAAACTGTTTTGCAAGGAAAGGTAGGCATGAGGTCTATAGAGAGAGCTTCAAAGAATGTACAGAAGCCTCACTGGATTCATCTTTGGCATATAAAATGTTCCAGTACAATTGAGTTTCTCTGTCAAGGCAGTCACTGGTTTACATTGGGTGGCTGCAAATGCACCATGTCCAAGATTTGGGTTTGGAGCTGCATACAGAGTGGTTCAGCAATGTTACTGACATCCAGATGTAATTGTAAGAACCACCAGAAAGTAATGTCAAAATATCCACGTTCCTTAGGTACATTTTACAAAGCCATCCCCTATTTCTGAAGGTGACCTCATTTAGTTTTGTTTTTGATTGTTTTTCATTTGTTTGTCCTTGCATCCCTTTTGCAATGTCTTGGGGCTAACTGGAAATGGGTATTTGGAGACTATGGTTTTAACAAACCTTTGGGGGAGAAGCATAAAACCTAATCTCTCTCCCCTTCTCCTTCTTACAAAAAGCCTGATGCTACCAGGAACCTTTAAATCTATTCTGAATATAAAAGCAGCAGCTAACATTCTGTGTTGAACATTAAAGTCCTTAATAAATGCGGTGAGGAGGTAGGAAAAGGAGGATGTCATTTGACATTTTGCAGTCATCTGAATCTTAGGAGAAAATGAGTCTCACTGCCCAGAGAGTTGGAAATGATGATCTCTGCCTGAAATACTTATTCACAGCACCCTGGCTCACCTGTTCAGCTTAAAGATGGTTATGATCATGGCACTAACCATATGAGAGGAGACAGAGAGGGGCCAGCCTTGAGAAGGATGAAAAATTGGGCCATAAAACTTCAATTCTAAGATTTACAATAGGGACACAAATTTTCTTCCTTCTTTTTTCCACTCTGCATCCCACTTCATCTCCAATCTTAGCCTTTCTATCTATTGAAATGTTACCTGACTTTCAAAGATAAATGCAAATGCTATCTCCACCAGGAAGCCTTCCCTGATCCTCTACCACAAGCAGTGATTTTTACCTCTCTTTTTCTAAGATCTTAGCACTTCTTATTGCTCAAAATCAAATTTTTGTTTCATTTTACATCCATACTTACATATATATGTATATCTCTAGATATACATACATGTATAGATGTACATACATAAAGGTACATGTATACATACACACATGTACATTGCATATCACTGCCTCTGTTGGACCATTAGCTTCTCAAAGGAAACATTTCTTGTCTTTATCTTTTGTACTCACTGCCTGACACAATGTTTAACATAGGTGAGCAATCCCTCCTCCATTTTTGGTTTTGTTTTGCCTGAGTCTCTCGTTTGCTCTTCTCTCGCTGTCGCTTGTTACATGTGTAAATGACTTTTTCCCTATTAAATTATAAGTGCCTTACTTATCCTTTTACCCTCCCCATTTACACATCACCTTATATAGACTAGGTTCTTAATATGTGTTTGCTGAATTAAAATGATTGCCTGATGTTTTTATTTTTTATTGCCTTGAATGGGGGAGCTAAGTGGATAGTGTATTAGGTTTAGAATCAGGAGGACTCATCCTTATTAATTCAAGTTCAGCCTCAGACACTTACTAGCTGTGTGACCCTGTGCAACTCACTTAACCCTCTTTGCCTCAGTTTCCTCCTCTGCAAAATTAATTGGAGAAGGAAATGGCAAACTTCTCTTTACCATCAAAAAACAAACAAAAAAGCTCTGTATACATGAAGAATTGGACAGACTGAAAAAAACTGAACGGACATAAGCTAATAAATGATTACTAAATGAATTAAGTGTTTTATTATTATTAAGATGAATGTATGTTCATGATTTCTGAAGAGGAGATCTGGAAGGAAACTTGAATGACATCAAATTCAAAACTTCTTAAATTTTGTTTTATTGTTTTAGGGCTTATTGATGTCCTTCCCTTCTTCATCATTGTCACATTTCCTGAGTTTTTAACCACCTTTCCCATCCACAATTACTATCTCTTTAAAAATATAGCAAAACAAAATAAATGAACACATTGACTGTGTCTTAAAAATTGTGTTTCATTCTGTAACTTTAATCTGACAACTTTGTCCTAAAAAACAGGATGCACACATCCCCATGAGTCTTCTGAAGTCATGACTAGTTACTGTAGTCAATATTTACTGTGGCAAAGTGGAAAGAGCGATGGACTTTGAATTAGAAAGACCTGAATTCAAATCCTGTCACAGTCACTTATTTTGTGTGACCTTGGGAAAGTCACTTAACTTTTCTCAACTTCGATTTCTTCATCTTTAAAAAGAGGATATAAATAGCACCCCCTTGACAGAATTATTGTGAAAATCAAATGAAATAAGAGATGTAAAGCCCTTTGTAAACCTTAAAGTTCTCTAAGGCCAAACAGCTAGTGTCTTTGGCAGAATATGATATACTATGGAGATCTGAAAACTGAGTTTGTGTCAGCTTTTATATATTTCAATGAACCTGTATGAACTTTAGGTAGACCTATCTTTGCACAACAAAATAAAGAGTATCTCTTCAGGTTTATATTTCAAATGCTTCTGACTTGGTAGGATCTGTTGGAACTTGGGCTCTACTGATATAACTTTCAAGGATAAAGGATCAGGGAAATGTCTGATTGACCTGTACTTAAGAAATTCTTCTATTCACCTTAGAAGAAATCCTCTTAGTAATTCCTACTACTTCTATCCATGTTATTTTTTATCTCAGTACTTGTGGATTGGCATCAAAGTCAGTAAATGATTTTCCAAATCACTCTAGTGAATGGTTTTAAGTAAAGTTGCACCTAATATTGTATATCCTGGGGAGAGTCTCAATTTTTTTCCATCCACTGAAAATTTTACTGTCAATTAATTATGGCTCTCTGAATTCTGCCTAGAAAGCACAACCAGCTCCGTCTGACTATTTTTTGGCAAGGCACAGACACGGTACCTTTTGCTCACCAATTTCTGGCATTAACTGGCATAACTCTCCAATGACCTTGTTCTCTGACTCAACTCTGCAGAGATTACACATTTGCTGGATTCATTCATATCTTAATGACTAGACTGAGTTTTTAATGATTGGCTATTTTTATTGTTTCCCTAATTATAATTTCCAAATAAATATATCTGCAGCTAAATATTTCCAGGGATTTGTAGAACTTCTGAAAAGTATAGACTTCTTCCTGATTGCCTTTCCCAGTTCCATTCTACCCCAGTATACCTTTCTTCCAGTGCTGAAAAGTAATGTTTTTTTAATGAGTTCACAGTTTCCTAAACAAGCATCATTCTGGTTTAATCTGTTAAGAAATATTTACTACTACCAGCACCACCACCACCACCACCACTGCTACTATCTAAAATTTATCTAGTGTTTACTATGTGCCAGGAACTGTGCTAAGTGCGGTAAAATTATTATATCATCCAATCCTCACAACAAACCTGGGAAGTAGGTACTATTATTTTCTCCATTTTACAGATCAAATATAAACTGAGGAAATATAATATAAATAAATATAATAAATATAAATGGAGGCAAAAGATTGCCCAATGCCATACACTTATTAAGTGTCTGAAGTCAGATTTGATCTTCCTGAATCCAGCCCCAGCACTCTAACCACTGAGCCATTTTCACTAGTAGTAATATATCAGGCCCTGTGCTAAGCACTTGGGATCCAAAGAAAGGCAAAAATAGCCCCTGCTCTCAAAGAGCTTAGTTTTTAAAGAGACATATGACATGTCAGTAACTAGACACACATAAATTATAGACAGAGTAAGGTGGAAGCAATCTTAGAGGGGAAGTCATGGGGAACCATCAGAGGGAGATAACCAGGAAAGACCCCTTGCATAAGGTCATATTTGAACTGTCTTTCAGAAAACCAGGGAAAGTGAGAGACAGAGGTAAGGGTCAAAGCATGAAAAGACTATAGAAAGCTTTAGAAGAGTCCAACTTATACAAAGCTTTCAGCGCCAAACAGAGTTCTTTTACATTTGATTCTGCAGGTAACAAAAAGTCATTGGAGTTCATGGAAGGAACAGGGTAATGGTCAAAACTGGGCTTTAGAGAAATCACCTTAGCTACTGAGTGGAAGATGGATTTGAATTCAGAGACTTGAGACAAGAAGGCCAGTTAGAAGGCTTTACCATGATCACAGGTACGAATGGGGTATGGTGAACTAGAGTGATATCTTCATGAATGGAGAGACAGGAAATATAGAGGAGAGTTACTGTGAAAGTAGAACTATCAAGATTCTTGCTCTTCATAGATTGAAATGTTTATCAGTCACAAGTATTAAGCACATTATATGTGCCCTTTATAATGTTAGATACTGAGGATACAAATGCAGTGAATACAATGATCCCTAATTCTAAAGAGGAAATCTAATGGGAGAAAACAATTCACACATATACCCATTATGTATGTATGTAGATGTGTATATGTGTGTACATATACATATATATGTGTTTATATATGTTTGTATACATACATATACATATGTGTGTAAGTGTGTGTATATTATATATATATATATATATTTTACTTGGGTATGGCTGCTGTACATACTATAGCTTCTTAGAGCCACAGTGTGGGTTGGGTGAAAGTAAACACCACAGCTGGATGAGCAGCCCTGAAAACAGCTCAACAGCCCTCACCTTGGAGGTACCAGCTCTCTTCAAACACCCCAAGCACCCCACTTGCATAATAAATATAAAGAAAAATTAAGTAGAAGGCAACAAGAGGGAGAGTCACTAACAGCTGGGAGTAAACAAGGAAAGGCTTCCTGTAGAAAGTGGCACTTGATCTGTGTCTTCTTGAAAGAAAAGAGGGATCCTATGAAGCAAACAATAGAATATGGTGCATTCTTCCAAGCATGGAGATGACCAGTGCAAAAACATGCCTAGAGAACAGGAAATGGACTCTCATGTCAGAGGAACAGAGAAGGTCAGTTTGGGTCACAAGGTGCTAGAAACGAAGTAATATAAATTGAGGCTGGAAATATATAGTGGGACCAGACTTTAAATACAAGTAGCTAAATAGAAGGGTTTCTGCTTGAAACAAGAGAGAACTAGTGGCATATATTGAGGAGGAGAATGAAAAGGTAAGATATGTGCACAGTATTAAGCCCACAATAGAAAAATAAAATTGAATTAAAAAATATATAGATGGTATGGTGATGTGATTTATTTGGACTTTTGCAATTCTAAAATTTTACTGCTAAGGGATCACTTATCCATTACTCAAGATGTTTAGAATGTCCACTGTTGAACAGAGTATGTATTGACTGAATTGTATATAACTTTTAGTACTATTTGAGGTGTCCTTAAAGAGGACAATTCTGGACCCTAGTCTCCCAGTGACTCAATGTGGTTATAGCCTGAGTGCATCTATAAGGAATTATAGATTAAGAGAGAAGAGAGATGGAAATTCAACCCTCTCTCATTTTACAAATGAAGAATCTGAAGTACAGGATGTGTACGACTTGTCTAAGGTTACACATCAGATTATTGACAGAGTTTCTATAGATGGTGCTGGTAATTTAATAATTTATCACAGAAAGGATAGGGGCATGTGAAACTGAGCAAATTCCAAATTATTTAAAGAATTACAGATAGAATGACATTGTCACACCCATAGGAAAAAAGGAAGTTGTAAATTCAAGTGTACCAATCTGAATTTAAAAAATTGAAAATGACCATTTGAAGAAGTATGGTTTGTTCAGTTGTTTCAGTCATGTCCAACTCTTCATGATCCCATTTGGGGTTTTCTTGGCAAAGATACTGGAGTGGTTTTCTTCTCCAGTTCATTTTACAGATGAGGAAACTGAGGCAAACAGGGTAAAGTGACTTGCCCAGGGTAAGTGTCTGAGGCCAGATTTGAACTCAGGAAGATGAGTCTTCCTGGCCCCATGCCTGGCACTCTATCCATTATGCCACCTATCTGCCCCAAGGGAGTATCTGCTCTTGGTTGGCATTTGGTTTCAGCTGTAACTCATAAACAGTTTCATTTGCCAAAGAACCAACAATTCTGCATATCAGACACGATAAGTTAGTCCCAGTGTACAGGTGAATTGATGATAACCTTGCAAATAGCTAATTGAAATAATGTGTAAAGAAAACACAAGTGATTTGACACTCTTTTCCTTCTCTGATATATAACAAATAATTGTATTCCTGGCATTTTCTTTCTCCTAAGAAAAAGGGATTAAAATTAAATGTTGAGGTTTTATTGTAAAAACAATGACAACTGGAAAGGGAAAAATATAAATGACCTTGATTTATTGACAATAACAATGCCACATTCAGTTTTGCCTCCAAGTCATAGGCAAATTTAGGTCAAGTGGCAATAGGATAAATATAAGACTGTGATTTGATTATCTAAATCTATGTTTCAAGAACCATATCTGTCATTCATTTAGTCTTGGTAGTGTTGGGGAGAGGGCCTGTTCCTTGGAAGTCTCTTGAAATTAACCATTTGGGGTGTAGGTCTTCAGACATCCAGGAGCTCATCCCAAGAGATTTCTTGTTGAGGACAGATGGTTTACAGGAATTCTCACATGAGATTCAGTGGGGCACAATGAGATTGGCTGCTTGTTTTGGGTTTGGATATATATTTTAAGTAGGATTGATGTGTCCAAGAATCAAAGTCGTATGAACAATTTATTTTCTCCAACAGACCTATTTGAAAAAAAAAAGTTAGTGTGCAGAAAAGCAATATAACATGGAATGAAACAGCTACTATAGCACTCCATTCTGATTTTCTTTTAAGTAAGAGGTCAAAAGTATGGATTTTTGAAATTTTGAATATATGGGTATGCTTTTAAAAATGGCCCTAATTTATAATAGCTAAATATATTTTCCTTTAACTGTAAATGTCTTTATTTTCTTATTTATTATGATATTTATTTACCTTTCAGCTGTTGAATTATTTTCTCAAAATGGAAATTGTATCTTTATTTTTTCCACAATTATTGAAGAGACAGACTCAGCAGATTAATTTTTGGTTTTCATATTTCCAAATAAATTGATAAAAAGAATCTTTCTTGCAGATTCAAAAATATGAGATGGAGAGACAGGAGGAGTGAAGAGAGAGAAATGATGGTCCTCAAATCACTAGACTTTTGACTCATTTCTGTATTTAAGCATGTTCATTTTCTATTCCAGTGAACAGTGCACAGGTGACTAAAACAGAATCAAGTTAATTTTTCACAAAATATTGAAAACTCTCACCATTCTAGACCAGTTACTAGGTGGCTAGTGATTGGATCAGCTGGAGCTGGGAGAAAACTTCTCTTCCCACTCCCCTCCTAGTGAAGGGATGAATTATCTTAGCAGGAGGACATTCCACTCCAGTGTCTGTATTGTTTTGTACAGGATGCTCCTTCTTGCCCCGTTATCAGATCTCTAAGCCTGTTCATACCCATGGTGTTCTTGAAATAATCTCAGTAGTTTATTATAGTAACCCCTGCCCTTATTCGTTTACTAACAGCAATCTCGCTTCCCTAAGGGAGCAGTTGCTATCAGAGACTCAACCTGTTCCCTTACAGGTCTGAGAGAGCTGTTGCCAGCATTTCATTTCAGTCTCAGCTGCCAGTTCCAGTTTCACATGACATAGGATGGTGTTTGAGGTTGTTTTTGCTATTAACTCAAAGGTATATCAATAATCATTTTAAAACCCTTTTCACAGTCCCCATTTCTACATGTTACTCCCCAATTTGAAGAGAGAGATTTAATAAGAAAAAAGATGTCTCCTCTTTGTCATACTGGGGGTTTTAAGGGCTGCTTTCTCTTCCTCAAACAATTTCTTGGACACCTATATGTACTACAGAAACAGAGGGGAAAAATGTTAAAGGTACTTGCAAAGGGGGAATGTGAAGGGTGAGTGTGGAGAATTTCCCCTTTCTCTGGGTCATAAGGTCTCTCCCCTCTTCTTCATCTTCTACCTGCCTATTTAGTGCATTACATATCATGACCCTGGCTTTCTTCCCTGCCCCTCTCCCTGTCAACAGTAACACAGCTAGAAGGCCCAGTGTGTAGAGTGCTTGGCCTGGAGTCAAAAAGACCCGAGTTCAAATCTCTCCTTAGATATTTAATGACTGTGTGACTTTAAACAAGTTATTTAACCCCTGTTTGCCTAAGAGACAAAGCTTAGATGGCTCAGCTGATAGAGAAACAAGCCTGGAGTCAGAAAGACCTGTGTTCAAATCCAGCCTCAGCCGTTTTTAATTTTGTGACCTTGGACAAGTCACTTAGTTTCTGTTTGCCTTAATCTACTGGAGAAGGAAATGGCAAACCACTCCAGTATCCTTGTCAAGAATACCACATGGACAGTATGGTCACTGGGTCATGAATAGTTTGACATGCCTGAACAAATGAATGACAACAACAGTAGTACAGTGAATGAGTTTATCCTCATCCACGGACTTACACAGCAATTTTTACAACCTCAGTGCTATGAGAACTTTTGTAATAAGTGTTTACATATGGACTCAGCTTCTATGCATTCATTTGCATTGCTCAATAGGTGACAGGCACATTGCGTAGGTTAGAAGCAGTGACTAGAATTGAGGGGAGTTAGGGAGTATTAGGAAGATCTTCACAAGAAATAGATTACCAGTCAATAAACTGGTCATCAACACGTACCAAACAGAGGACTCTCCTCATACTTGAGTTACTGGTGTTATGGAAAACAAATTGGAATTATGCAAATAAAAGCACCTATATCTGTATCCTTTGACCAAGATATTCTGCTTCCAGGCATATAACCCAAAGTGACAAAAAGAAAGATTTTACATCCATCAAAGTACTTATATTAACTTTATTTTCATAGCAAAGTACTAGAAGTAAAATCAAGACTTATTTGTGAATGGTTAAATTATGGTACATGAATATGATGTAGGACTACTGGACTATAAGAAACCACATGTATGTCAAATAGAAACATGGAAAGAATTCCATGAACTGATGTTATATTAATCAAACAGAACCAAGAAAAAATGTACAACTGTCAAAGGAAAGAACTACTACAACAAGACGGTCAAAACTGAATGTTGTAAAATTATAAAGTCCTTGCTAGGGCCCAATTCCTGTGCTTTCTCGAACAGTGAGATCCTTGAGTGTTATATTACATATTACTGATTCTCTTCTTATTTCTCTGTTATCTTTTAAAAATTCTTTTAGAATAGAAATATTTATATCTTACATTTACAGCTCTTTATTGATATAAATCCCTATATCCATCATGATTTCTGTATCTAGATAGATTTATCATCTGGATAAATGGAGATTGAGATATGGGATAATTCTCTGGGAGGGAGTAGGGAAAGGTTATTGGCAAAAATCTAGATGATGTGAAAACAAAATATCCAACCTATTTTTAAAAAGAAAATTAGGAAAAAAAAGAATGGAGCTTTTAAAATCACATCGGGGCAAAGAGTTATTCGCTATTAAGCAGAGATCTGTACGTTTGTTCCCCCAGGGTAAAAATTAGTGCCATGGAAAAGATCATGATATACAGATTATTGTTTCAATGGATAAAGTCACTCACTTCTCTTATTTACCTCATGGATGAATTCATACTTGCTTTCTCCTTTTGACCAAATCTTCTGATTTGTACTCCCATAGTTGACTCCTGCTCCATGCACATTGTCCAGGTGGGGCACTATGTGAACAGGCTGTTAAGAAGTCCCAGCAGTGGCTTGGGAATCTTCAAGGAACACTTATTAGAAAAATTCCACCACTTCACATGACTTCCAAAATACAGCTGTGGGGATCACAACAAACTTACTCATTAGCACCTTCTTTCTAACCAGTGCACTTCATAAATAGCATCATTGGCTTGCAGTAAGCCTTGCATAAATTGCATGTGGATTTCAAGGAAGCAGGGATGCTCTGGCATCACTAGTCATGCCAATTAAATGGCTGGCTAGACTTCCCATGGGGAGGAATATTTCACATCTTTGCAACCCAAGTAATGAAGAGTCATTTGGCCAACTTTTTCTTTTCATCTGACTTTGCTTTTTACTTAATTTTTTTAAAAAAGAAAAGTGGTTAAAATGAAAGAACTCCCTAGAAAAGCTGTAGAGTTTGCATTATTATATATTTTAATAGCATTCACAATCCTGGAGAATGGTTCATACAGGCTCTCTTGATTAGGAATTTAAGGACAAGCTCCAACCCCCTTAGAAACACCTCATTATAGCTCACTAAAACAACTCTCTTTACTTTTTATTTCTCCCCTATCAATGTCTCTCTCCTTGTATACAGGAGCTCTTACTGTTGTGGGGATGGCACAAGCTGCTCTGCAAAGCACTGAGGAAAGAGTATGAAAATGAATCTCAGGCTGAAGTGTTTGTAATCCCCATTAATTTGGATACAATTAGTTTTGAGTCTGGGGAAGCAGTATCTCAAGAATAGAGTAGCAGATGCATTTGTGAACACACCACTTTTCCCTTAGGGAACCAGATGCTCCTCCTTTCCCTCCTCAACCCTCTCCCCTACTGTAATAACCTATAATTTAGGATGTAAATGAGTGGAAAATCATACTGATGCCATCTTAATTGAATGACTGGCATTAATAGTATGAGTTTTTGAAGGAGATTGGTGTTCCATTTCCTTGGAAGGGAGTCTGTGTATTTCTTTCATGCTTTAGTATATAATGTGTAGACCCAAGAGGTCTATAAAAATCACCACTCTATAAAGTACCTGACAAGTCAAGTAGGATTCAGGTCAGAAGTGATGGGTGATTATTTTTTCTGGCATTACTTGTGACTGCAACTTAAGTTATAGATTTACTGCTATTATCTCACTGATGAGGGACAGCCCTGGGCAAATTTGGGAAGAAGGAGAAACCAAACCTTGTGCTATCCTCTGGGGAAATTTGCTCATTAACTTCATCCTACTCAAACCTACATATGTGCATTGATCCTATGCTTTCCCTATTCTCCCTATCAAATCCTCCTCTCATGAAAAGATACAATTTTAAGTCATGAGCTTCATAGCGGGAATTTAAATGAATATGTCACCACTCCCTGGGCTATTATGTTTTAAGACTGACCTCTATAGGGAAATGCAAATTAAAATAATCTTGAGATGCCATTTTATACCTATCAGATTGACTAAAATTATTGGAGAGTTGTAGGGATGGGTAAAAATTGGGAAACTAATTCAGCATTGGTAGGACTAGGAACTGATCCAACCCATTTGAAGGGCAATCTGAAATTATGCCCAAAGAATTAAACTTTGACCCAACAATACTACTATTAGATCTGTTTCCAAAGATGATTAGGGAAAAAGAAAAAGAACCTATAGCAGCTCTCTTTGTGGTGGCAAAGAAGTGGAAATTGTAGGGATGGCTGTCCATTGAAGAACTGCAGAATAACTTGTGGTATATGACTCTGATGGAATACTAGTGTTTTATGAATTGATGAGCTTGATGGTCTTAGAAAAACATGGATAGCTTTGCATGAAATAGAGAAAAATGAAATGAAAAAAGCCAAGAGAATTTTGTGTAGAGTAACAGCAATAGTGTTTTAAGAACAGCTTTGAGTGATGGAATCATTTTGATTGTCATGAATACCCACATCAACTACAAAGGACCTATGAGGGAAAATGCTATCATTATCCAGACAAATAGCTGATAAATTGAAGTTATGCACCGAATGATGCATACACACATACACATATATACATACATGCATGCATATTTACATATTTGTGTCTAATGGTAGCCATCTCTAAGGCCAAGGGACAGGGGAGGGGAGAAAGAAGGAAAAAAAGAAAATTGCATGACAATTTTATTATACATGTAAGAACAGCAAATTATATATAGTAGATTTTCATGTGCTACAATTTTTCTATTCTACTATGTTATAGAAATGTTTGTTTTATTTATTAAGTTCAGAATAAAATAAATTAGTATAAAGTGACCTCTAGTATGACTAGACTGATGACCTGTAGTCAAGAAACACATTGAAATACATGGAAAGAGATTTTTTTTGCTTATTTTTAATTTTTGGAAGGTCTAGGAAAATGGTCAAGGAAACCTTCCCATTGGCTCCAAAATTGCCCCTCAAGTCCATCATCAAGGTAAAGGAGATTTGAAAGAAATATCATAATCGTGCAGGAAGCATTGGAATAAGGATAACATTTTGGTTATACATTGAATCAAGAAACTTCTGATGGGAGCAAATGTTCTTGCTTTGAAATTGGGAATGGGAGTGTACTGCTCTAGAATATAAACTCTTTAAGCATAGAGAATGTTTTTACTATAGTCTTTGTTCCTTTTCTTCTTCCTGGATCTTAGTATTGGTATGTAATGAGTACTTATTAAATGCTTGTTGAATTGAATTGACCCCTCTAGCTATTTGTGAGGGTGTGTAAGAATGAAAATGAACACAACAAACAAAAAAAAAATAGAAAGGATCTGCAAATAGTTTTATACCAACTTATTCTTTTCCTCGAAGGCAGTAGAGGGACCATACATGAATTTAGTATCCCAGTTCCAATTTACTCATAGAAGAGATAGAAAAGCAGTAAAGAAAACTAGGATGAGAGAAACGCCCATTTTGGACAATGTATATGTAAAAAAGATGCATGCTGGAGGTAAAAATTTGGGGATAATGTTGAGAAATTGATTCAAAGTTATCCAATGGAAAGGAATGATATTAAAGACATGGGGAAGGAGGTAAAATTCTACCATAAAGCCCGATATTACAACAAGATTTATCTTAACTGTACATCATAATTATATATAATAGAAATAATTTTGTTCATTAACCCTAATCACAAACAGCAAGTGAGACATAAAACAAGGAGAGGTATGCTTTCCAAAGGAACACACCACTTTGATAGAAGAGATCTAGGACAGAGTCCAAAATAACAATGGATTCCTGGTAGATGGTAAGGTCCTCTATGTTCTCTTGTTTGGGGATGACATTATATTAATTCCTTCAATCATAAAGATATTGTAAAAATCTCTTGGAAGTGACCATCCACTCAGGAAAGATGACATGTAAAGAGATTAAGAATGTATATTATCTAGTTTGGATAGTTGTATAGAAATGTATATTATCTAGATTGGTAGTTGTATAGAAAATATCTAAAAGTTTGTCTATAAACATGTATATCTGGGACATACAGTACAGTACAGATGGTCCACAAATTTAGCCTAACAGTGAACAGAAGAAGAGGGAGCAGGGCTATCTTAAGCAAATTTCAAATGAACAAACCTTATTCATTTAATGACTCTAAATTTCTCTCAAAGGGCCATTTTTAG
The DNA here is from genome assembly GCA_028658325.1 of Potorous gilbertii. Lineage (NCBI taxonomy): Eukaryota > Metazoa > Chordata > Mammalia > Diprotodontia > Potoroidae > Potorous > Potorous gilbertii. The sequence goes on from CM053769.1 coordinate 192,343,638, forward strand.
GACCAGTATTCTGCTGGTACTTTTGAATGACTGTTAGTAGTAGAATGCCAGAGTCTTCAAAGAAGTGAAAATGAATATTACATAATGGACAGGTGCAAAATGAGTATGAGCAGTCTACAGCATAAAATCAATGAGGAACTTTGAAGAAGAAAAGGAGTAAAAGATGTAATTAGAAAAATATTTGGTAAGAATGAACAATGGACTAGTCACATGACAATATTGAGGAATGAAAGGAAGAAAGTTTAAGTCTTCTAATATTAGGAGAAAGGAAGGAAAGTCTAATAACATTGACTGGAGACTGTGTGGGAAACTTGAGAGGGATTACTATAGCGCAATCATGAAAAGTCTGTGCTATAATTTTTTTTCTTCTTCTTTTTCTCCAAATCTATTAATTTATTTATTTTCAGTTTTCAACAATCACTTCCATAAGGTCCAAATTTTCTCCCTCTTCCTGACCCCTCCCTCTCAAACAGGGCATCCAGTCTTATGTGGGTTCTAAACATACATTTCTACCAAACATGTTTTCATATTAGTCAATTAAAATGAATGGGAGAAACCATGAGAAAAACAAAAGATTGGGTTATGAATTCTTGATAGAAATATGCAAATCTATAAGATGACAGATCTATTTCATTAATTGAATAATTAGCTGATATATCTAATCTAATGGAAACAGCCAAAGACCTGAGTCCAAGAGACTTGGGAATAGCATTATGCTCCAAATCACTAGATCTGCTTCCAGCTCAGTTCCTGAATCTATCACTGAGGGGAGAAATTATTGTGAACAAGGCACCTACCTTCTGTTTTGCCACCAGTAACAACTACTCACCAAATGCCACCAACATCAGAGGAGTTTAAGAAAACTGAAAGTGGTAACATCTCTCCCACAACCAATAGTTCTACTTTCAACCCAGCCAACTTTGTAGAAGCAATTCATGTAGAGAAGTATCAAACCATCCTCACCAAATACCAGTCAACTGCCATTCAGCCAGTCACGTCAGAGTAGAGAGATACCCTGAAAAAGAGACATAAGGCAGTATATACAAGGAAGTCAAACCACCACTCTGACATTAACTATTGCCCCTCAAAAACAGATGAAAACATATCAGGAATCTTGTCCCAAAAGGCTGAGGAACGTCAATGCTTCTAGCTGATGTTCATAGACATCATCTTGGGGAGCAACTTCTTTGAATATGAAGCCTATCAACCTGCATGTACAATATCCATATTATTGAAGACCAAGAAAAGAAAATTCTTGTCATCAATATCCTTGTCACAGTCAACGGTCTCAACTTAAGAAACTGATATGATTTAATCAGTGGAAATACTTTAAGAAGATTTTTTACTATCTCCTTTGCTGCTGCACCCTAAGGACCATGGAACTTTTCCATCTGCCTTGTTATCTGAAACTTTCTTTATATGAGAGCTCTTTGAGAGTAGAGATTATCTTTTCTGTATTACCAGGGCTAAACAACATGCTCTGTACATAATATGCTCTTAAGAAGTACTTCCTTCATTTATTCATCTAGCTATTATATCTCTTGGGAGGTGTTCTGCTTTATCTCTCCTGAAAGGGTTCTTTTTTTCCCCTACTCTAATCTCTCCACACTTCCCTGTTCTTCCATTCTGTTTCTCATGTTCTGGCTTGCCTTCCATCCTTTAACAGTTTAGATACTATGTTGAATGTACACAGCAAATTATCCTTTCATTTCTTGCCTATGTGTTGAGTAACCAGTAAACCCTTGCCAGACCTTAATTTTGTTTTCCTCTAGCCACCACCTACCTTCTCTGTTCCTCCTCACATGCTAGTAAACACTGATTAGAAAATCACTCAGTCATGACAACTAGTCTCATTACAAAGCCATGCTATCTAAGCTTAACTAGGCCCTCACTGCTGCATGATAGTGCTTTTATATTTCCCTGACTGACTTACATTGACTCACTATAGTTAAATTCCAAACCTCCTCCATTAAATACCTTCCCTTCTATCCCTCTCTTAACAGAGAAACTTGCTTCTAACTTTATGAGAATAATGCACCTTTTAACAAAACTATTAATTTATTTTTAGTTTTCAACATTTACTTCCAGAAGATTGCGAATTTCAAATTATTTTCCTCCTCCCTACATTTTCATATTAGTCATGATGTAAAGAAATATTAGAACTAATTGGAGGAATCATGAGAAAGAATAAACAAAAGAACAAAAGAAAAGAAGAGAAAATGTATGCTTCCGTCCTCATTCAAACTCCATAGTTCTTTTTCTGGATGTAGATAGTATTTTCCATTATGAATCTTTTGAAGTTGTCTTAGATCCTTGCATTATTGAGAAGAGCTAGGTTTATCTAAGTCAGTCATTGTACAATGTGGTTGTCACTATGTATAGTGTTCTCCTGTCTCTGCTCATTTCATTCAGTATCAGTTCATATAAGTCTTTTCAGGTTTTTCTGAAATCTATCTTTTAATCATTTCCTATAGCACAACAATATGCCATTACATTCATGTATAACTTGTTCAGCTATCCCCCAATGATGGACATCCCTTCAATTTCTGATTCTTTGCCACCACAAAAAAACCTGCTATAAATATTTTTGTAAATGTGGTTCCTTTTTCTGGTTTTATGATCTCTTTGGGATATAGACTTAGAAATGGTATTGTTGGGTCAGAGTGTGTGCAGTTTTATAGCCCTTTGGACATAATTGCAAAGTGCTCTTCAGAATGGTTGGACCAGTTCACCACTCCACTACCAATGCATTACTGTTCCAATTTTCCCACATCTTCTCCAGCATTTAGCTTCCTGTTTTGTCATGTTAGCCAATCTGATACCTGAGTTGTTTTGATTTGCATTTTTCTAATCAAGTTATTTAGAGAATTTTTTTCATATGACTACAGATAATTTTAATTTCTTCATCTGAAAACTACCTGTTCCTATCCTTTGAACATGTATCAGTTGGGGAATGGCTTGTATTCTTACAAATTTGATTCAGTTCTCTCTATATTTTAGACATGAGGTCATTATCAGAGATACTGGTTGTAAAAATGCTTTCCCAGTTTTCTGCTTCCCTCCTAATCTTGGTTGCATTGGTTTTGTTTGTGCTAAAACTTTTCAATTTAATATAATCAAAATTATCCATTTTACATTTCATGTTTTTTCTCTTGTTTGCTCATAAATTCTTCCATTCTTCATAAATCTGACAGGTAAACTTATGCCTTGCTCTCCCAGTTTGCTTATAGTATCAGCCTTTATATCTAAATAGTGTATCCGTTTTGACTTTATCTTGGTCTAAGGTGTAAGATGTTGGTCTATGTCTGTTTTCTGCCAAAGTACTTCAAACAATGAGTTCTTATCTCAGAGTCTTTGGATTTATCAAATAGTATATTACAGTGTTCATTGACTACTTTTTCTTGTGTACCTAACCCATTCCACTTATCCTCCACTCCATTTCTTAACCAGTACCCGGTAGTTTTGGTGATTACTGCTTTATAATACAGTTTGAGGTCTGATATTGCTAGGTTACCTCTTATCGGATTTCTTTTCATTAATTCCCTGATATTCTGGTCTTTTTGTTCTTCCAGATCAATTTTGTTATCATTTTTCTAGCTCTATGAAGTAATTTTTGTAGTTTGCATTAAATAGGCAAATTAATTTAGATAGTATTGTCATTTTTATTATATTAGCTTGGTCAACCCATGAGCAACTGATGTTTTTCCAATTATTTAGATCTGACTTAGTGTGAAAGGTGTTTTGTAATTGTGTTCATATAGTTTCTGGATTTGCTTTGATAGGTAGAATCCCAAATATTTTATATTGTCCACAGTAACTTAAATGGAATTTCTCTTTCTTTATCTTGCTGTTAGAGGTTGTTAGTAATATATGGAAACACCAATGATTTATGTGCATTTATTTTATAGCCTACAACTTTACTAAAGTTGTTTACCATTTTAAGCACTTTTTTACTTGATTCCTTAGGATTCTATATGTATATCATCATATCATCTGTAAAGAATGATGGCTTTGTTTCTTCTTTGCCTATTCTAATTCCATCAATTTATTTCTCTTCTCTAATTGCTAAAGCTTACATTTCTAGTACCATATTGAATAACAGTGGTGATAATGGTCATCCTTGTTTCACCCCCAGTCTTATTAGAGATGCTTCTAGCTTATCCCCACTACATATAATGATGGTTTCTGTTGGTTTGAGAATATTTCTTGAGACCCTGTTTTTACCTAGCTCCTCAAACCCCACCCTTATTATCCCTAATCTCTCTTACCTTGCTCTAGTCTCAGAATACAATTTTGGCCTTTTCCTTGACTTATACTTCCTTCCTCTTAAATTCATTACTTTTAATCTTCTCTACGAAATAGCCTTCTTTAAAAATTCCTTTCTTTCATTTTTAGTCTATCTATAAGCACTGATTCTTTTACTTTCATCTGCAAACATGCCCAGTTCTTTCTTATAGGTAAAATTCCTCTTATTTTACTCTGTCATTTTCTCAAGTTATTTATTTTCCCTTTCACTGACAAACTCCTAAAAATATCCTTCTATTGTTTCCTCTACTTTCTAAACTTCCAGACAATTTTCAATGCCTTGCCACCTGATCCTTCCCCAACATTATCAGTAATCTCTTAACTGCTAAATGTAAAGATCGTTTCTCAGTTCCCTCTTTACCCTCCATAGCTTTTAACATTGTCATTTTGACTCTCCTGGATAATCTCCCATCTTAGCTTTCCATGACACTGTATTCTGTTTCTCTTGGTTCTACTTTCAACTGTATGTTTCCATTCCGTCTCCTTTGATGGGCCATCATATTCTTTCTTTCCCCTTAGTCTGAGGTTGTCACAAGGATTTTTTCCCTACACTCTTTACTTTCTCCATGCATTCTCTCCCTTGAAGGTCTTGTCAATATCTATAAATTATATGATATCTATGCACAAGTCATCCGCATAGCGTTATCAAAGCACATATCCAGCTTTAACCTACGTCCTTGATTCCAGTGCCTTGCTGAACATAACTATTTGCCCAATAGTAATCTAAAATTCAATATATTATATTAAATCCTATTCTTCCTGCAAACTTCTCTGTTTATGTTGGTGGTAAAAGTAACTATCTAGTCATCCAGATTCAAAAATTTTGGAGACATCCTTGAATTGTTTTTTTCTCTAATTCCTGCATTCCAGTTACCAACCTTTGTTGTCCCTACCTCCAGAGTGTAAATGAGTCTGCCCTCATCTATGTACTCTTACATTCTTAATTAGTTTAGGGTATCATCCTCTCTTCCTTGGACTACTTCAGTAGCCACTTAATTAGTATTCTCCTATTTTTCTCCTCTCCAATATACCCTCTGCAAATAATATTTCTAAAACATAGATTTAGACTGTAATCCCTCTACTCAAAACTCTTCAGTGATTTCCTAATGCCTTTAGGGAAAAACCATTTAAATCTCTTCACTGTTTGTCTCCCAACTACCTTTTCATTTTTATTTTACATTAATTTTCTTCACATACTCTCTGTTCCAGTGAAACTGGTCTTTAATTTCTCACCACCATGTTTTTGCACAAATAATCTTCTCTATGTGACCTCTTTTCTGTCAGATCACAAGGAGCCAATAAACAAATGGAATTTGAGGTAATGGAAACAACTAATGTAGAATTACTTCCCTCAACCCAGAAATTTGTCCAAGAAAAAGATGAGAGATATAAGATGAGAGCTTTAGGGGATGCAATAGCAACCTTTGAGAACATATGTTCCACTTCTCACAAATACTTCATTAGTTAGGTTTGAATTAATGAACTTAGTTGTGAAAAGTGCTTTTAAAAAAGCAATTGAAAATCCTTTTGCCTTTGTTAGCTTCAATTGTAAAGATTCTGATAATGATTAACATTCTCCTGGTTTAACTTTACATAATTGCTTTCTATACTGCTATGCTTTTATTTAAAGCATAAAGTAAACTGGCAAAGACATATCTGAATATGCAGGGAAAGCTGAAATATTTCTTTGAAAGGAAAACAAAAACATGAATGTTCTTTTCTTACTGATCTTCCCACAACATGTCATAATCACTAACATGTATTGATATACAATAACAGACTAAATTCAGTTTTTAAAGAAAGTATGTTGGGGAAAGAAGTGTGAACATTATTTTGACCAATACAGTATATTTTGAAAATTGAATAAGTTGTAGAATGGGGAGGAACTATAAGGCTATGGTTAGGTAAATGTTCAAATTTTAGAAAGAAAAAATTAAGGGTAAGAGTTGGGGGGATTATTCTACCTACATGTGGGTGAGTTTCACTTAGAGTAAATGTTGTGCACATTATCCTTGGAGTGATGATAAATAGTTGGAAATTAAAATTCTTTTAAACCAGTATGGCTGACCCTGGCATCTTGATGACACAGTAGAGAGTAAGTACTATGGCTAGAATAAGGAGAACCTTAATTCAAACCTGCCTCAAACACATACTACCTGTGTGACACTGGGCAAGTCACTTACCATCTGTATTCTTCAGTTTCCTCAACTATAAAATGGTGAATATTTAGCACCTACCTGCCAGGCTTGTTATATCATAGGAGATCATATTTCTAAAGTACTTTACAAACCCATGGGGATCTCATAACTATGATCATATGAAGATTAATAGATAAAATTAGGGATATTGTCCTTCTCCTTCTCCACTTCTCCTCTTCCATCTGCTTCTCCTTTCTCTTTGTCCTCTTTTTCCTTTTATTTCTCTTCTTCTGCCTCCTCCTTATGTTAACTAAGTGTAATGCATAGTGAATTCTCTTTGATACACACACTTGCTAACACTAACATTTTTATAACACTGAATGAATATACATATATATATATATATACAAACATAAACATATATATATATATATATTAAAATAGCACTATGAACATAGAGAATTGTTTCCTCATTTTAAAGATGAGGAAAGTGAGGCTCAAAGATTTCCCCCACCTTGGGGCATACAAGTAACAAGTATTCGATCCAAGACTTGAACCCAGGTCTCATGACTCTAAGACTGGTAGTCATACTAATTCTTTCTGGATACTTCAAGATTCAACAATAACCAAATTCAAACAAATAACATTCTCCCTACACCTTAGCAAACAAACTTCATGAATTTCTGTGATAAAACATGTAACCTGGTGACCAATTGCCTGTTGCTAAGTCACTCTGAATGGCTGTTCAATTGACAAACACACAATTTGCTATTGAACTTACTCTTGAAACCTTTGTAACCTCATAGGACCTAGGACATAGTCCAATGACTATTAGCTTTTGGACTATATCAATATGAAATTAGAGCTTAGAAAGTCAGTACTTGATTGGATTTTTGTATGTGTGTGTGCTTCTAACCATACATCAGTGTAGGAAGAAGGGTATGTGTAATATAAACAAACACATCAAGAGTTCATTGCATGAAAAAATAGTGTCTACTGTTGTGTTACTTTAGTACTTTTGGAAATTGTGATTTCATCTGCATAATTTTTCTCCTACCCCCACAAACACCCAAGTCCTTCTCTGACACAAAATGTGGTTTTACAGAGTTGCAATAGTTTGAAAAAACACCATCACTAAATGATCAACCAGTTGCTGTTGCTGCAGCTGTACCTCTCCACACATATCTATGTGAGACTGAGGCCAACAATGGTGTATATGTAAAGAACAGGATGTAGTTCGTACCCTGCACACAAATCTTGTTGCAGAAATAAGGCTTACAGTTATTGATTATTGGCCATTTATTGTTATGACAAGAGTTCCTAGATTAAAAAAATAATTTTTGGATCAAATCTTAATTAGTGCAAATAATTTGGAAGTGGTCACATTATTTGAATTTTACCATGTACTCCTACTGAGCTAGAGCCAGCTGACATATTTTACATAATTGTGACTTTGAATAGTGTAGATTCAAGTATATACAATCAATTTGCTGGGATTCATTATTTGCCCTAATCAGGCTTATTGCATCGTTTAAGGTTATTTATATTTTTCCTCTTCGTTAGGATCTTAGTTCTGAGAGTTACTGGCTATGTGACATTGAGCAAGTGATTTTATTTCACTTGGCCTCAATTTTTTTGTTTGTCTTTCAACTTTCAAAATCGATAATGTTTTTACTACTTACTTCACAGAGCTGCTATAGTGATCCAATCATATAAGTTATATGAAATGACTTTGTAGATGTAAATCTACATAAATATATTATATATAGATATATAACATATATTTATGTGTACGTATATAATATAGATATTATCTATATGAATTCTATAAATTTATGCCAATGTTATCATCATCATAAATACCATTCTTAATTTCCTTTTTTTAAATTCTTACTGATGAAGAGCTCTGAAAGTCCACAGATTGGTAGTGTTGAGGTGAAATCTCTTTGTGCCCAAGAGTGAGGGTTTTGTGTAGGTGTGTGTCCATGCATATATATGTTGAAGGGGATGCTCAGGAGAAGAAAGTGAGATTGGTGACCTTGCACAGCCCTCCCTCATTCAAATCAAAGTCAACTGCAGGTCATGTCATCATCCTGATGCCATAGTCCTCTTAGAGAACGAAGGGCAAACACAACAATAGGTGTCTTGTTTCCTCATAATGCCAACATTCTGTGGATTTCTTTTTTTTAATATTCTTCCAGTAGTTTCATAGAAATAAGGATCCCAATTTACACCAGACTGATTGTTTACTTGCATTTATGCAGATTTCAGGATGAACTATCTCCCAGAATTATTGACAGATTACCCTCAGTGTGAAGTACATTCTGGTGAAAACTAAAGTGTCAGCAGGGGAGGGAAAGTTATAAACCTTTTCTTTCCTCTATACCCAGAGAGATGGATAGTAAGGACTAGAAAGTCTCTTTAAAGAAGAGAAATTGGGGAGGAAATTAGTGTCCTTGGAGTTTAAGTTCTTACATGTGTCCTACATAAGGAGAAAGAAAATTTCAAAATATCCCTGATTTTATTTAGTATGTAAATTCCATTTATTTAGTGTGTATAAACCCCATGTGTTGTTGGTGTTGTTTTGGCAATGATTCTGGAGTGCTTTTCCATGTACTTTGCCAGCTCACTTTACAGATGAGGAAACTAAGGCAAAGAGTTCAAGTGACTTGCCCAGGGTCACACAGCTAATATGTGTGTTAGGCAGGATTTGAATTCAGGGCTTCCTGATGCCAGACCCCGAACTTTATCCACCACATCACCTAACTGTCCCCTTTTAATCCCTAGAACTACCTAATTCTGTTAATTTAGGACTGAGAACATTTTGGTACTCCCCAAGTTAGTGTAGAGTAATACATTCTTGACCAGGAATTAGAAGAATTGAGTTTAAATCTCAACTTCACATCTTACTAGTTGCATAGCCATGGGCAAAACATTTAATGTCTCCGAGGCTCAGTTGATGTACCTATAAAAATAAAACAATAACACTTGCATTCACTACTTAACATTTATTATGAAAAAAGTGCATTGTTAAAAAAATGCACTAAGCAGTATGCCTTGTGATATTTTGGAACAGGATGTATTCTTAATCTGTGAGTTTTCTTAGGCCACTTTTCTTTCACATTGTTTGTGTTGGCTGTATACTTCTTATAGATCCAGAGTGTTTGGGTGCTACTCACTTGGGATTAAGGAATTAAAAAAGGCATGTGATGTAAGACTTTCCTTTCCAAATGAATAGTCATCTGCCAGTCAGACTGCTGTGATACAAGGATGCAATGTAAAATTAACTGTTTAATGAGTCAGCATCTCTGAGACTCAATTTGCTCATTAATTATGGGGCTAATAATACCTTTTATAAGTGTCCCATTGGATTGTGGGGTTGTGATGAAGCTCAATTACGACAATATGTGTAGAGTATTGTAGAAGCCTTAAAGTACTAAATTAATGTCAATAACTGCTATTATGGTTACTTCTTCATCCATGGAAAAAGATTAGAGCTACCGATTTTGAAATTTATAGAGCCTTTAAACTGTTAAAAATAATTCAGTGTTGTGGAGGTAATTAACATAATTATTGGGATGAAAAATAGATGCTTAAAATAAGTCTATAATGGGACTGTAGCTAAGGTTGTTACAAAATGGGGAAAACATACTGTTCTTTCTGACTTGCTCACTTGAATTTCATTCAAATACCCATAGCATGACAAACTTACCTGGATGCTCAAAGAGCCAGTTGGAGGCTAAAACTTCTCAGGTTTGGTTCCAATCTAGCTTCTATTAGCTAGAATGTGAGAATAACTAACTGAGATCTTCTGTGCTAATCTCTTTCCTTCATGGTGTTTTTGCTTATCCAGCCACAAAATGGAGTAAATGCTGATTAGCACACCGTATGAAATCCCAAGGTTAAAACTCTCCTTTGCTCAACATACCATGCAACCCCTAACTTAGGAAACCTCTACAACAAGCCATAGGTTCAGCTATATCAAGTGCTTTAATAATTTGGAACAAGAACTTTGCAAGGTCCAAATAATTTGTCCAAGGACATCTGGTTAGATGGTGATAGGGTCAAATCATGAAAGTCTCCAAATTTTTGGAAAGTTCCAACTTCTTTTCTTTTAGGGAGACACAAAGGCATGTAGGTCCTCTTCTTCAGCCCCTCTTCCTGAACTGAGCCTTAGAAAACAATTAAGTAACAGTTTATAAGCCTGTAGCTTTCTGTGTTTCTTTATAATTAATATATCAAAAATATTTTACATCTGATTTTAGTAATTAAAGGAGCTAAGGAAGAGAGAAAGCAGGCACACAATGGGTAAGTGTGATGGACTCTTTTTATAATCAGATCTCTTAAAAAGAAATATAATTATATACCTATATACATACAGATAAAGTTATATAGATCCATATATATATATAATGGTCTTAATTTTAGGAATGTAAATCTAGATGAACACTAAATTTGAAACTGACACTAGTTATATCACTCTGGACAAGTCATTTAACCTTTGTGAGCCTCACTTTCCTTATCTATAGGAACAGAATAACCAAACCTGAGCTTCTTACGTCCCAGGGTGGTATGGTGATGGTGAAATCACTTCCTAAGGCACAGAGAGTTAGAGAAACATAATATATGACTATTACCATCATCTTTATTTATTAATATCATCATTATTTAACCCTTTCAACCAATTTGTTCTATTTCCTCCTAAGAGCTAGGTGGAATAAAGTTGTTCCCTCCACATCCAGTCAAAAATTCCTTTTTTGTTAAACCATTACGGGAGTTATTTTGGACTTAGCCTGATTTAATTAGCAAAATACTTTGTGAGAATCTCATGAAGATATCATTAGGCTTGTGTTGTTTAGCCTGAAGATTCACATTTCTTATTTGTACAGTTAACAGATTTAAAACTATAAAAGGGCTATATTTTTAACTTCACAGTTTTGTTACCCCCACATGCCCCCTTTTAAGTTTGAAATTAAACAGCAGGGAGATTTAGGCTGAATGTTCCAGGGCCATTAGAGTTAGCTAGACCTCTGAGATGCATTCAGCTCAGCAAAGCTAACAGAGCACTTAATCCACGTCATTGCATGGACCCTAGGGTGCATGCCCAGTGGAAGGCATTTATTTACCAAATTAAAAGCACAGCACATAAGAGCTAGGGTATTATTTAAACACATTTATCGACTGCTATTCTGATGCTATTTACTAAATTTCTCACTGATGGAAGATGATGAACGAGTTGGTTCTCACGATCACCTTGCTCGACTAAAGTTGAAATACATCTTCCTTGAGTTATCCCTCTTTCACTGACAAAACAGATTTTGTTGAATGGGAGGATATACAACTTTGGCTGGACATCTTAGATAGGATTCAGGACTGGTGTGTTTGTGTGTGGGTGTGTGTAGGTGTGGGGAAGGGTGGTAACCTTTTGAATTACTCTGTCAAATTGGGTGAATGAAATTGCATTATAGTAAAAGTACATGCTTGGGATGTGATGATAATCTTCTATAAAAGATTCACCTGTTCTTTCATCACTTCTCTTGGACATACCTTTTCTTCTTCAAGAGAAGACATGCAGGTGAAGAGATACACATTTTACTACCACGTCGACACTCACCTTGGAATCAGGAACACTCATCTTTGTGAGTTCAAAACTGGCCTTAGACACTTCCTAGCTGTGTGACCTTTGGCAAGTCTTTTAATCCTATTTGCCTCAGTTTCCTTATCTGTACAATGAAATGAAGAAGGAAATGTCAAACCGCTCCAGTGTCTTTGCCAAGAAAATCCCAAATAGGGTCACAAAGAATTGGACATGACTAAAATGACTGAACAACAACTTACAGACAGAAAAATAAAGTAGGAATAATAGGTAATATTAAAATATAGGTTTATACTATTTCTACTGAATAAATGACTTTTGCCCTCAAAAAAGCCTTTGAAGATACTTCAGAAAATTAAAGAAAAGCAGATCTTAAAGAGATTGTGGTACAGTGGAGAAAATGTTGGCTATATAGCTAGAGGATTTGGGTCCAGATCCTACCTCTGTGGCTTAAAGCTATGGCAGTAAGCTTGCCTGAAAGATTATGTTATGGAGAACGCATTATGTTATGGAGAACTCATACAGGGCAAGTGTTCACATGGTGATTAGAAGAAGTGATACAAGGACACTGTTAAGGTCTCTCTTAAAAACTTTGGAATTGATTATGTGACTCAGGGGACACTAGCATAGGATTGTCCGGCATGGTATATCCTCATCAGAGAAGGTCTGTGCTCTGTGAGAAAAGAACTGAAGTTACTCCAAAGAAATGAAAGATGCACAGATTTAGAGAATTCACCCCAAATGTTCATGTGGATCATTTGTGCCCAACCTGTGGTAGAGCATTCTGAGCTTATATTGGTATGATCAGCCACAATCGGATCAATTGTGGCTTGACTATGGCATAGTGATGTCATTTTGGTCCTCTTTGAGAAAGAAGGAAAAGAACCAATCAGCTGCTACGGATGACCTTGGTTAATCACTTAAATTCTCTGGACCTTTGCTGCGTAGCTTCTAGTTCTTGTCCAGCTTTAAATCTATGATCCTAAAGGGATATCACATGTAATACAGTCTCTATTACCTGCAGCTGAAATGCCTTTACAACAACCATGGGACGTGGGAGTTCAACCTTTCTTCCTCAATTGACAGGTTTTCTGGATCTCCTTTGAGGCAATCTAGTTCTTTTGAAGAGTTCTGATGCCAGAAAAAGATGTTCTGTTTGTTTTTATTTTTCCTTTCCCTTATATTGAGGTAACCTACCTTCCTTCCTTTAACTGCCAGCCCTGGTCTTAGCTCTTAAATCAGGAGAAAAAAACAAGCAAAACAAACAAAGGACACCAAAAGTCTTACCATATTTAAAGCAGTGATCATCTCCCTTTTATGTATTTTCTACTTGAGGATCCAAGCCCTAGTTACTTTATCCAGTCCTTGTATATTATAGTTTCCAAAACCTTCACCATTCTGATTGCTGTACTGAGCATGAATTCCTTCCTGAAAACTTTGACCTAGAAATAAAGGCGTTGTAACTAAGGAAAAAGAAGGGGGGAAGGAGGAAGGTGCTGATGTTAAGGCATCTGGGCAGTGTAGTGGGTAGAGCACTGGATTTGGAGTCAGCAATATTTGACTTTGAATTCTGCCTTAGATACCTAAAAACTTGTGACTCTGAGCAAGTCACTTAACCAAGGTAAGCATCAGCTTCTTCATCTGTAATAAAAATATTTATATCACAAGGTTGTTTTGAGGATCACAAGAAATTATAGATATATATATATATATATATATATATATATATATATACATACAAATTATTTTGCAAATCTTAAATTGATATATAAAGGCTATCCTTAATACTAATTTTGATTTTCCTTATCACTATGATTATATAAATATAGCCTGTTGCTTTTTTTTTTTATAGCAGCATACTGATGACTCAATGATAAATTTTGTTTTAAACAGGGCAAACATAGACAAAAAGAAAAAGAGGCATAATACCGAAATAATTTGACAGTTAAGAAAAACAACACGAAATTGATTGTAACTCAATTATCCATGCAATGAGGCAATTTTGTAGTTATACTAGTTTATTAAAAGAAAGCAAAACAGTGCTGTAAAAAAAGTGGATCACATGACAGGTTGTATTTAAATGTAAGCTTTTAGCCATTTCATGTTGCCTTCATTTTCATAGTTGTAGTCAATAGATGATTTGGCATTTTATTTCTGCTTTCTTCTCTCTTTCTGTATTCGATTTCTTCATATTTGTTTCCTTATATCACAATATTTCACTAGATTCATAACCATAATATACTCAGCCATTCTCTCATCATTAAACATATATTTTATTTCCCAATAATTGCTATTAGAAAGAGTTTTTCTATTGACCTAATACTATTATTTTATTATACTTTTTCAATGTTACTCATTATGCTATTTTTTTCCCTAATGTAATAATATCCTTCCTTGTATAAGTCAAAATTGGTCATTTGTTGACTGTAGTCTATAGATCTTTCTTTAAGCTATTAATCCCTAGTTTGAGTATCCAGGCATTATTTATGTCAAAGATGACATGTGGTTGAATTCTATATCTCTCTATTTTTGAAAATGATATAACATGGAATTTAATATTTTTTCTTTAAATAAGTGATAAAATTAACCTGAGAAACTATGAGTTACTGGACTTGTTTGTTACATCCTTGCTCCATGGAAAGTCATTTATCACATTTAATTTTCTTTCTAAAATCAAGTCATTTAGATTAATTATTTCTGCTTCAAAAATGTGAATATTATATGAGTTTCACTATTAGATATTTACCTAATTCCTCTATCACTTCGTTGTTATTAAAACATACAGTATAATATTTTGGGATAGTTTCATTCATTTCCCCTATATTTGTTTTGTTTTCCTCTTATTTGAGATTTAATTAATTTTATTTTCCTCTCTTTGTTTTTTTAATTAAATGAGATGTGCCTTTTGTTGGTTTTTATTAATTAGTTGAATAAAAGATACTTCAGTTTATTTCACTTACAATTTTCAAAATTTCATCTACTTCACTTGTTTTGGAATTTATTTTGATGATTTTATAACTTGCTAAAATGAATGCTCATTTCATTTAGGTTTCTCTCTTTTTTCTTTTTGATTATGTAAGTCTGGAGGGAGATAAATTTGCCTCTAAACACTGATTTAGTTATATCCTATAAATGTTGGCATATTCTACCTGTCTAGTCATTAGCTTTAATATAAATTTTATTGTTTCTATGATTTGGTCTTTGATTCACTCATTATACAAGAGATTACACTCTAGTTTCCATTTAGGTCTGCATTTTCTTGTCATATTTCCTTTATGTATATTACAACTTTACTGTTTGTGGTCTATAAGAAATTTTTTAAGATTTTTGTCTTTTCACATTTATCTTATATTTCTTTTTGGTCAAGAACATAATCAATTTTTCTAAAAGCATCATGCATGAATCCCTATTAATATACTTTCTAAGTCTTTTTTTCAGTTCACTCCATATTTCCATAAAATACAGATTTTTAACTACCCAGCTGAAGTCTAGAAATTCTTGTTTATCTTTCTGTTAGTTTCATGAATTTCTTGAGGAAGCTAAATCCATTACTGCTAGTTTTTTTTTTAATTTCGTTGAACTTTTTCTTCTAAGTGCTTGGTTATTGCCATTCCTGACACTGATACTTTCATTATTTAGGTGTCATTTATGCATTAAATAGCCTCCCTGTTTGTCTATATCTTATCTGTTGTGATTTATAATTAATTCAAAATCTTAAAAGGAACTTCTACTTTTTAAAAGATATAACTGAAGGATGACATTTTATTCCAACATTTCATCTTAAAACTGTATTTTACAGTTATGTGGATTACCTATAGTTAAATATGACTTGGTTGTGTTCTAATCTGTTCTTCCCCTGTTCCTTTAAAGTGAATTCAATTCCCTTCTAATCACTGCCATGATTGATGTTTACCCTGTTGTTGTTAATAGTGTCTGACCCTTCATAGGCCACTTGGAGTTTTCTTAACACAGAACTAGAGTGGTTTGCCATTTCCTTCTACAGCTCATTTTATAGATGGTGAAACTAAGGCAAACAGGAGCAAGTGACTTGTCCAGGGTCACAGAACTAATAAATGTCTGTGGCTAGATTTGAACTGAGATCTTCCTAACTCTAGGTCTGGTTCTCTATCCACTGTACCACCTAGTTGCCCTCTACCCTACACTTTGCTATATAATTTGTTTTTCATGTATAACTTCTAGTAAACTATGTCATCTTTAATAATTTTAATGCATTTTCAGGCATGGTAGACATATAGAGACATAAATCTCTACCTCATAACGCCCACAGAAAACACATGTACCTGAAGTCTATTTATACACACATATGTACATACACATGTGTGTATATATGTATGTGTATATATGCATATGTGTGTGTGTTTTCTAAACATAGTCAGCTTTACCCTAGTTTTAGAATGGGATAAGATAGTTTAGAAATCACTGTTTCTCTACCAACCCTTCATTAACCTCTTTGTATTTGGAACACAAAATAAAGGTATAATAATTATCTTTGCATCCCTGTGCTCTTCCTGCTGAAGGTTATCGTATTCCATATGTTTTCTTTCCATGGGTTTTGCCCCTAAATTTGTAGTCATTATTTTCTCAGTGTCATTCATTTTTAGAAGGTAATAGTTCAAGTAAACATTAGTTTGTCAATTTCTGGTTGCATGGAAACATTATTAGCAATCTCTTGTTCATTTCTTCCTTTAAAATTTTCTTATCTTGTTAATATTTACATGTCAAAATACATGCCAAGAAATGGTTTCTTTTGGATAAAGGTCAAGAAAATGTTGATTATCCAAAAATATATATTTTATTAGAGAATGTTCAAATTTAATAAAATGCAATCTGGGGTGAAGTCTAAATCATTTTGTTTCTTATTATAAACATGAAGCATTATCTTTCATTTCCATTATCTTGAAATTTTGTATTGCTCTTTTACCATATGAGATCTGTTTCTTCCTGAATATTAGTAGGATTTTCTCTTTATCATTTAAATTCCAGGGTCAGACAAATTTTTTTTTAAGTAAAATCAAGACTTCCTTCCTGACAGCATCTTATGGCTTCTAATAACCTATAATTTCTTCACTTAAAATACTTATTGGCAGTTTGCATGATTTTTAAAAAAATCATCATATTGAAAATGCTTATTTCTTAATATTTTTTCTGAAAGATAGATAATTATTAGATTGTCTCACTGAAGTCTGTTGCATAGCTCTGTTTTATTAATTTTGCAATTTTTTCCCAAATATTTTTTATGTTTCATTGTTTTTATAATGAAATTTTATTATTTATTTTTCAGCCTCCCTGTTTTTTACTTGTACTTGGTTTCTATTCATAAAATAATTCCTTGATTTTCAATTATTTCATGCTACTGAATCTTATATTCATCTTTCATTACTTTTATGTTGATTTTGTTACCCTCTTTTTCTTTCTTTTTCTCCTCACATATGCATATATATATGCACACACATGTGTGTATATATGTATTCTTTCTTTTTGTTTTGAATTCAGTTTCTTAACTATTCTGAAAGTCCTTATGTTAGTTTTTTCCCCCTTTTTTAGAGTCCCCCCCTCACTGCTCTTAAGTTCTGGAGACACCATCCTTTCACTTAAAAATATTTATTATTACTATTAGGTGGTGTTGTTTCTTTTAAATTTTCTACCTTACACATTGCTGATTTATTCTTTTTGGTTTTGTGCTAAGTGATTTTCCCTACAAGTGATTTTTCTTTCTTTCTTTGCTTTTTGCACTGTTTCACATATTTTTGGAGATGAAGAGGAGTTGACCCCAGTTATAACTGCTCACTCAACCATCTAGTTGAATCTCCTGTAACTTTGAATTTTTTCCATTGTGTCCTACTAATATTTTCAGGTAGTTTTCACATTCACAATTGATTTGCCATCTCTTTCTCCTCCTGGATTTGCAACTTCCATAGGTAAATGGTATTTCTGAACATTACCTTTGGGATGCTATTCCTTAGTAAGATGGGTTCCCTTCAGATGACATTGATCTTTGGGGGTTCATGTTTGTTTTAGCCTTATGTGGAAGGAGTTGAAGTGTAATGGAGTTGAGGTGGTCAAAGGGATGAGAATTAGAGATAAACTTCAGATATTCCTTCCATATCCAATAGAAAAATGTGATAGGGGCTGGTATTTCATATTTAGTATACCTACATTTCATGAAAGTATTCATCATGGTGTAAATATGACCAAATGTGGCCCAGACAAAGAAAAGACATAGGACATAAAGTAGCAAAGTATAGTGGATAGAGGACTAACCTTAGAGTCAAACGCTCCTACCCCTAAAATGTACTAGTTATGTAATCATGGAAAGATCTCTTAAAGTCCAAGTACCCCCAGGCAAATCCCAAATACAGCCATTCTGAAACTTTAGTCTCATGACCCCTTTGCTCTTTCGAAATTAATTGAGGACCCCAAAAACCTTTGTTTATATGAATTTTATCTGTTGATATTTAGTGTATTAGAAATGAAAACTGGTCATTTAAAAAGGTTTATTAAAATAACAATAAAAATGTCATTTGATGTTGGCATAATTAACAGTTTATTAAAAATAACTATATTTTCCAAAAAAATTATTGAGAAGAATAAAATTGTTTTACCTAATTTACATATCTCTTTAATGTCTGTCTTAACAGAAGTCATGTGGGTTCTCATATCTGCTTCTGCATTCAACCTGTTTTGTTATTTTATGTAAGAAAAACTTATTTCTCACTGATAAGAAGTTGAAAAATAAAGGAGGATTTTAATGTGCAAATTGAAAGAAACTTCCATACATTTTATACTTTATGCCTGGGAAACTACACCTGTTACCAAGAAAATCTATGTAATCCCCCCAGCCTGACCGAGGGCATGGCATATTGTGCATATTTAACAACCCTTCAATAGACAAGTAAGCAAACAAAAATTTCTGTGGGTAAGGAGGTCTAGAAATCTGTTTCCCCAAAGCACTTGACTTTGACCAGTATTTATCAGTTAAAACAGTTTCAGAGAAGAAATGATAGCATTTATTGGTATTTACTTGGTATTTCAGGCTTCATTTTAATTGTGAAAATAAGCATATTGGTTTATTTCAAGGATGGAAAAGTAAAATTCCTCCAATGTAATATCCTTTCCTTCTTATTTCTTATGCCTGGTCTATATTAGTTCTGTGATACAGAACTGGTCCCAAGGAGAAAAGGGGTAGTTAACTCATGGCAAAAAAGAAGCAAATATGGAGAAAATAGTTTTTTTAGAGATATGAAGCCTTAAAGAACATAGATTTATATTTAGAATGAAAATTGTTATTCATTCAGTTGCAACTTTTCATTTTATAAGTGAGAAAACAGATCTAGAGAATTCAGTGGCTTGCCCAAGTTGATATAGGCAGTAAATGGCAGAACCAGTATTCAAAACCATGTCCTCTAAGTACATCTCCAGCGCTCTTCCTATTGTACCAGAATGAATCTATGAGAGAATATATCTCTCCTAAATTGTCCAGATATCCCTGTCTTCTCGTTTCCCTCTGTGACCATTTCTTCTCATAAAGATGCAGGAAATTTCACAGTCATTTGGAGTTCAGTCTGTGACAATGGCACTGATGGACAAAAACAAAAGGCCATACTTTTCCTTGAGTAATACTTAACGACATACTACAAATATCTACAGATTTCCTTGAAAGCTCCTTATGATTTTATCATCCATTAATTTATCTAAACTCCTTTAAAATCTATTTTTATTTTCAACCTCTTATGGTTGCAAATACCTCTTGAGTAATGGTTTACCAAAGCTCACGACACATTGCATTAAAGTAATCCGACTTCTATTTGTCCTAAAACTACTTTTTTTCAAGCTTCAAAGGCTAGCCCCTAATCCTAGTGTTTCGGAATTTGTGGAAGGAATGCATTTTCCCTGGTCATAACCTCCATGCTTAGGTAGGCTTTTATAATTTCCCTTCTCTGCCTTAACCTTTCTAGAGTTTTAAGATAAGCTGTTTCCCTCAACAGATGCACAACTTCCCAAGAATGATAACAGTACCTTAAAGATAAATGTGGACCTTTATTTGTATTCTCTTTTTGTGTTGGGCTGCTATGGGTGCTTTAGATCTCTTAGAAGAAGCTTTTGGTGAGGTAAAAAATTTCAAGAAATAATTCTGCAGAGATAAACTGCATTTTAGTGCCTAAAGACATGATATTTTCCATGGTGCTGCTCTTTCACCATTAACAGATTTTTAGAAATTTATTTAATTTTAAATATACTGCTTTATGCATTCTGCAAGACAAATAATTGTGTGTCAGATGGCAGCAATGAATATATAAATAATTACTGGAATCCTTCAATTACATGGAGGAAAAAGCTTCCTAGGGATAGTATATAATGCTACTTGATTAATTTTTCACATATGATATGCATGTGTTGGGGTAAGGTAAAATATGGGAAAATGGGTCAATTGTCAGTAAAATAACTACAATAAATATGAGACTGTTGTTTTGGTAATGTGCGATCTATATTTTTAAAAATAATTTTATAATCATATTCAACTAGGTGACCAAGGATGAGGCTGATGCTAACAGCATTAGAAGTAATAAATTTTCAGTTTTCAACATTTAAGATCATGGGTCCTAAAATCATGTAAGATTCTAAAATCTATCTCTTGTAAGTTACTCACCTTCTCTGAGACTCGGTTTCCTAAGGGCTAAAAATAATGCCTGCCTGTTGGGGTTGAAGGGAAAATCAAATATGATAATATAAGCAAGGTGCTTTCCAAAACTTTAAGTACTATAGAAATATCAGCTACTGCCAATGTAATATTCCTTAAGCATCAATCTGACTATGTAATTCTTTGATTCAATAAATTCAAGTGGCTTCCTATTGCCTTCAGTGTAAAATAGAAACTGGTCAGTTTAATTTTTGAAACCCTTCAGAACTCCAGCCACAACCTACTCTTGTAGTCTCAATGGGTATGACTCCCTATCATATTCTCTGAAATCCGGAGAAGCTTGCCTTCCCTTTTTTCCTCGCACATGACACTCTATATCCTTTCTCTGCTCCTTGCCACTTGTCATCTCTCATGCCAGCAATGTATTCCCTTTTCATCTCTGCTTCATATAGTCCCTCTCTTTTTTGTAACTCAAGCATCACCTTCTGCCTGAAGCCTTTCCAGCCATCTCCAAATCTAGTTTTCTCTACCCACCTTATGTTCAACTACTTTGTATGTATTCTTATTTATTAATTGTATATCGATATAGATATTGTTGGAACTAAAAAGTTTTCTCATTATTTGTACTTGTAACCCCATCTCTTAATGCAGTCTGACAAATAATAAGCATTTAATAAATTCTAGATGGTCAATTAATTGATCCTTAGAACTCTGAGGATCTATACTGATAAAACATGAATTCTTGAAGTATTAAAACATGAATGGAAATCATTTTTTGTTTGTTTGCAGTTTTTTGTTTTTGTAGTTATTGTTCAGTTGTGTTAGACTCTTCATGACACCATTTAAATTTTATATAGCTTTATCTAATTTATTCCCTATAGAAATCCTGTTAGGTTAGATAGTGCAAGTCTTATAGGAAGAATGTAGAGGCTCAGAGAGAATATATCCTAGCTATATTGGTATAACTAGTGAGTGGAAGGTCAGAATAGAAGTCTTATGACTTCAGGTATTCCTTACCATTAAATATAATAAGTCTGTTGGCTCAGATAACATAAATGAACAGTTGCACTCAGATTAAAATATGTATTTTTTTAAAATCAGCTTTTATTCACTGAAAAATAAGTAGAGCAAGCTGCCTGTCAGACTTTGCTAAAAGTTCTTCTCTAGATCAAGTTGCATTTGGAAAAAAAAAGAAAAAATAGAGCTCTCTGTTTTGTTACTTGAAAAAGGATAAAATATTTTTACTTAGGTACACCAGGAATCAAGTATAAAATCTATGTCAATTATTAATGAAAAGAAAGAAATCAGCACCTTAATGATAGGACATTTTTGTCATGTTCCTTTCCAATCTTGAGACATATTTCTTAGCTTAACAATGGCAAGCACAATACTCAAAAAATTGATAACATCATTTAAAGCCTGCTTTTTCATGGATACCCTGTGGTGATTAGCACACTAGCTTCATCTAAACAATTAACATCTATTAGCTTTAACAAAGTGCCATTTATTAAAAATGATGTTTCCTTAATCCCTTTGTGGTTATGTGTCTCTTCTTGGGTATTCTTTTGAAAATATATTTTATTGAACTCTTTTTTTTCTTTTTATATTACTTAGTTTTGTTTGTGTACCCTTTTCCCTTTCCTTCCCAGAAAATGATTCCTTATAACAAAGATTTTAAAAAAATGAGGAAGAATAGAAAAATGTAAAAAATACATTAATATGTTGAAAAAATAATATTATATACAAATATCCACCTTGGTGGACTCACATCTCTTATTTTGGGTCGAGCATGTACTTTATAATTTTGCATCATTCATCTATGATTATTTTGTAATCGTTCTTTCTATTTGCATTATTTTTTTTATTTTCTTAATTTTCTTTGTATCAGTTCATTTAAGTCTTTCCATGCTTTTCTATGTTCAGCATATTTGTTATTTCTTACAGCATAGTAATATTGCCTTATATTCACGGACCACAATTTGTTTAATTATTTCCCAGTCAATGGGGAATACCTCCACTTCTTTGTGCGTGTGAGCATATGCGTACACACACACATAACACATTGCTATAAATATATTGGTGTATTTGGAGATTTTCTTTTTGTGAATTGCTTCCTTGAGGTATAGTCCCAACTGGAAAACTACTGAATCACTGAGTGGTCTGAAGATTCTACTTGGGAAAGCCTGATGTTATAAGAATGGTTTAGGGTTTATTAACATCCGTAGCATTTTTTTTTAATCGTGAATGTCAGATTATCTGGAAGGGATTTTAATATTGCTTTGAGGGAATTTAAAGGCTTTTATTTCTCAGAAATTATTTCCCTTCTTTGAATACATTTGCCACTCTAAAGAACTACTGGCAAGGAAAGGAAATAGAAGTAAATAACCCTGCATTAATCACTTTCTAGTTTTATTTTGACATGTCATGGCATTTCTGCTGTGATTCCTCAAACCAAGTGCAGTAACTGTTTGAATTTTCAAGTGATTTATCTTTAACATTTATAAGGAACAATTAATTGATTCCCTCTACCTCTCTTCAAATATTTTACCACTCTAAGTATATGTGTTTATTTGGGAATTGTCTTCATAGACAGGATGATATAATAGTAAAAGCACTGTCCATGGTGTTAAGAGACCCAGGTTCAATTTCTGTCTGATATTTTATAAGTAACATTTATGTCAAAGTTTTACACTTTTCCTGTTACTTCTAAAATAAAATTCAAACTCCTTAATTTGGCTTCAAAGTTCTCTACCATCTGGCTTCATCCTGTTTTTGCATACCTACTCAGTATTTTCCTCCTTTACCTGTTCTGCTGTCTAGGCAAACTGTTGTATCAGTTTACTATGCATGCCAGATATGCCACACACCTCCTCACTTTTACCTTATAGGATTCTTAGCTTCCTTCAACATTCATCTCAAGTGTCTCAATGGGGAGGAACTCTTCCCTCTTCCCCTATTTTTACAGGAAATTTCTTAAATGATTTTTTATTTTCTTACCTGCATAAAATCATAAAAAATATATATCCTCCTCCTAGTAGAATAGCAACTCCTTGAAAGAAAGGTGAATTTTCATCTTGTCTTTCTATGGAACTCTCCCACTACAAGCACAGGACTTTATATTTTTTAAGATTAAAGTTAATATATATGAATTATCTCCTTTAAACCTGACAACAATCTGGGGATTTAAATGGCACAGTTGTTATTCTCACAGTTGAGGAAACTGAGGCTCAAACAGTTAATTACCCTTGGCCACATATTAAGAGTTATAGGCAATATTAAACCCAAGGACTCCATCCCCCAACGATGGGCATCCCATCAATTTCTGATTCTTTGCCAACACAGAAAGAGCTGCTGTAAATATTTTTTGTACAAATAGATTTTCCAACTTTTTTTTGATCTCTTTAGGATACAGACCTAGTAGTGGTATTGCTGGGTGAGAGAGTATACATAGTTTTATAGCACTTTGGGCATAGTCCCAAATTGTTTTCCAGAATGGTTGGATCAGTTCACAACTCCCCCAACAGTCTATCAGTGTCCCAATTTTTCTGTATCCCTTCCAGCATCTGTCTCTTTTTTTTTTTGTCATGTTAGTAAATCTAATAGGTGTGATTTTAACTCAAGCAGATCGTCAGTTATATCATGTAGCTTTGCAATAACCAGAGACTCAATTTACTCATCTGTAAAATTAGAATAATGGCAATGCTTTCCTGCCATAGTTATGGGAATCTAAGTAAATCATTTAATTCAGAAACTGTAAAGTTTACTCTATAAGTAGAGCATTGTGCTAGATATTGAGGGAGATGTACCATTTGAAGGATGACAATGTGTACCATCATGGAATTTAATATAATATATTATATATACATATATTTTTTATATACATATGTGCATATGTATGTAGAGCACATACATATATATGCATATATTTCAATATAAAACAAGTACACAACAGAACTTTTGAGGCTAAGTAAAGTTCAAGGAGCAAAACCATTGCTAAATGGGAAAATTATGGAAGGGTTATTAAGGAAGAAGTGACATGCTTGGGAATAGTATTTCAATAGCTATTATGGCAGCGGGAAACAATGTGAAAATCATGTCAAGATAATTTTTAAATATCAGGTCTTCAAACTCAATAAAAATATCAAAAGAGGATCCTGATCTTTTTCACCTTAAAATTCTCCTGAATTCACTCTTCTCTTAGTGGTAGTAACATTAATACAGTCTTGCATAAGACTAGATATTTTTGCAGTCTATAAGCTTGAAATTTGTCTTTATTCCTCCCTTTCTCACATCTGTCATATCCAGTCTAGATGCCCTCTCCTGAAGCAGCCTGAATAGACACTCTCCTAATATAAATCTTCCGCATCCGCCCATTTTGGTCTATTGCACTGGTCTTCAAGCATGTCTTCCTATGCCTGCCATATTATCTTTCCAAGTCATTTTTTCTCATTTTCAGGAAAAAAATATTCTGTTGCACAGATTAGATCAGGTGACTACCTCCTCAAAAATGCTTTGTAAATCCCTATTGTCTCCCAAACAAAATTCAAAGATGATTGTCTGGAATTCAAACCCCGCTATAACCTGATGTCATCCTCACTTTCGCAGTTTTATGTCAGCCTACTACTTTCAAAATCACTGAATTAGAGAATCTTGTAGTTGTAAAGGACCTCAGTAGCCACCTACTTCAAACCTGAAAAGGTCTTCTCTTTAATATATCCAACTACCAGGCAGTCAGCTTTTTTCTTGAAGACCTCCAGTGATGAGAACCTCACTTGAGAACCTCTGCTCAGAAAACCTACTAGATGTAATTAGAGATCTAACTTTTAGGCAGTTTTATTTCTTTTAAGTCTAAATTTGTTTCTTTATAACTTCTATCACTGCTTGTTCTGTTATCAGAGTTCAGATATGACAAACTCACTTCCTGTTCTGGATCACAACCTTCAGTCAATGGCAGCCCTTCAAACGCTTAAAGACCACTATTGTGTTCTCCCCAAAATCTTCTCATCCCCAAGTTAAATATCCTTAGTTCATTCAGCGGATCTTGGTATGCTTTTTCTACACTGTATGTTTCTTATCCTTGATGAAATATTACTTTGCCTATACCAGTTGTATCAAAGGGGATCTATTTACCTATGGTTCTATTATAGCAGTATATAGCATTTATTGTCCAAGTCAGATAAAGGTTGTAAAGTACCTTGAATTTTTTAAATGATATAAATTTGTCAGAATGAGAAGAAATAGATTATCTGTATATTATACCAATACAGTATAATACTTTACTAATAAGAAAGTGTACATTTTATATACATTGTGAACACTCAGTCATTAGTAAACTTGAGTTCATACCCCTTCTCTTATGCTCACTATCTAGATGTCCTTTGATAAGTCACTTACCCTACCTGTCTGCTTTAGTTTCCTTCTCTGTCAAAAAAAGGGGTTTGGACTAGAAGTCTACAAATCTATGATTCTGTGGGTAAGGATATAAATTAGATATGTGAGTTTCATAGTGTAAGGAACTACTGGGTGATGAAATTATTTCTATCAATGTAGCATTACTTGTTCGCTGCAATTTACAGTCTTAGATAGAACACTGTAAATTTAAATGATTTGCTTCATAGGCAAGAAATGTCCAAGATGGCATTTGACCAGGTCTGTCTAGCTTTCAGTTCACTTCTCTCTTCTGCCAAACTGCCTCTTGGGAGTCTAGGATCTAGAATATTTTGTCAAATAGCTAAAAGTTAAATTAAAGCTACTTTAAAATCAATTAAAATGTATGTGCATATGTGCAAAAATTCATTCAATAAACCAAGCTTTTTTTGTTTTCAGTGACCAAATATGTAAGTGTCAGGTCATCAAGGTCACTCAGTTCGTCAGGATAAAAACTGTGCCATAGGAGAGTTGATGGAAGGAAATGGTCATGTTTATGATGAGAAAGAGAGATGAGTGGGTATGTGAGAGCTGCTTTCAAGTGTTTGAAGGATTGCCATATGGAAGTGGGATTATATTTATTCTGCCTCATCCTAGACTACAAAACTAGAACAATTGGGTAGAAGTTATGGAGTCTCAGATTTTAGCTCAACAAGAGTGTCCTAACAACCAGGGCTGGAGGGGTGGACCATTTTATGGGGCAATGAGTAATCTTTTACTGAAGGCCTCCACAAAAAGGCTACAGAGACACTTGGTGCTTGTGTTGTAGAAAAAAAGGAATGCTTTTTGTCAGAGGTTGCACTGAATGACTTCTGTGGTGCCTTCTAAATCTACTTTTATGAAGCAAATATCTTCCTGTTTCTCTGACTCAGGCTTCTCATTGGTGAAAGAGCTATAATAAAATTTCCATTGATTATCTCACAGGTTTTTTTAAGTATGGTAGAAATGGAAGTTATGAATGCTATATCAAAACAAGGACCATAAGTCTGTATAACAGCTTCTAAATATGGAAAAAAAATTCTGAGATAACTAGTGCATAGAACAGTGAACCCGACATCAAGAAGATCCGGGTTGAAATCTGCCCTCTGACAGTTTGAGAGCTAGGTTACCCTAGGTCATCTGGGTAAATCACTTAACTTCTTTTTGCCTCAATTTCCTCATCTATAAACTAGGGATAATAATGGCACTTC
>CM053769.1:192371452-192505007 GCA_028658325.1 Potorous gilbertii
TATATATATATATATATATATATATAAGAAGATATACTTCTTACAGTTGTTGTAAGGATATATATAGATATATATAGATATAGATACACACACATATATATATAAGATATACTTCTTATAGTTGTAAGGATATAGATATATATAGATAGATATATATAGATATAGATACACACACACACACACACACATATATATATATAAGAAGATATACTTCTTATAGTTGTTGTAAGGATAAAATGAGTTATTACTCGTAAAGTGTTTGGCAAACGTTAAAATAAGACATTACTCATATCACTGTTGCTGATAAATTATCTTGGAATCTCTACTTAATATAGCTATTTTCTCAATTTTGGATTCCTGTCTAGAGAAAATGCACTTGATGATTGTCAGACAATAGGAATATATGTAAATGGATTAAGAGTGCTAAGAAGTTTTTGAGAAATGAAATCAGAGAAAACTGATATCATCATCAGAAAGACCTGGATTCAAATCCTACCTCTGACACATACTAACTCTTGACATTATTTAATGTTTCAATGTCCTAGCCACATAATACTATATATTGAAGATCAGAGACTTATTTTCCTTAGTAGATGGCATCTCCTTGAGAATTTCCTATGCTAGCATCATGTCAAACCTACACCCAAAGAATGATGATAGAAAATGAGTTTGTGCTGCAAAAAGGTCAAAAAACAGAGCCTAGGATCTTGAAATGTCCCAACATAGGATAGTAATGAGAACACAATTTTCATAGCAATCACCTACTAGAAGGATAGGTTAGGGAAATAAAGTAAACATTTTCTTCAATAACAATAATTTTATTTGAGAACTTTTGGGAAAGAGTCATGGGATTTAGAACTGGAAGAAACCTTAAAGGTCATCTAGTACAACCCTTCATTTCATAGATAAAGAAACTGAAATGCCTTTTATCAGAAATAACTTACCCAAGGTCAAAAAAGTTGTAAGTGGTAGTGCCCAGACTGACCCCAAGTCTTCTAGTGCAGATCCAAAGTTTTTTCCATTAATCTTTCTTGTCTCATTGTAGCAATTCATTCTGAAAGTAAATGTCTTTATATCTCAATGTGAAGTTTGCCGTGGCTTCCTCAGACTGAATTCGTAAGATTTCTACTTTAGAGACATTTATTTCTTCCTAAAATTCTTGGAATTTTAATGGTATCATCAGGTGAATTGTGGTAGCTGAGATTTAAAATAGCTTGGCATAAAATTACAGTATTGAGAATTGAAAGGGTCCTTAGAAATCAACTTGATAAGCATGCTCACTTTACATATAGAGCAACTAAGTCTGGCCTACCATTCCTTCCTTTTAGCTATAAATTATCTAAAAATAAGTCATTAAGTGTTTTCTTAGAACTGCCAATGAACTTTGTGAGGGTTCCATCTGACTTGTATTTCCCCTGACTCTGCAAATGTAATTAGAAGATGGGGTACATCCTTGTGTCTGAATGAATTTCCCCACTCCACTTCCTTTTCCCCTCTCATTCTCCTTTTCTAGTGAAGAGAGAGTTTCAAAGCCATCTTACTAACTCATGTAAGCTTTGCCTTTCCTCCTGGCATCAATTTGTTTAGCATCCCTATGCAATTTGTTAAATATCCTTCTTCACTACTTCCCTTAGCAAATGAGCTTTCTAGCCTGGGTTTTTCAATGGATAATGATCTTTTAAGGAGATAATTCCATTTTTCAATTCAGTAAATTATTTTTATGCACCTCCAATGTTTTTCTGTAGAATCAAGTTATAGTCAGGACATGCAAAACTGAGAGAAGAAACACTTCCTTCTCTTCTGGAGCTTATTTATTGCAGAGATATGTCATATATAAACAAAGAACTACAGGAATATTATGTAAAATGTAGGTCCATTACTACGTGAGATTTGATGGATGAAAGGCCATTCCAACTGGGAGATTTAGGGAACACTTCTTGGAAGAGATGGCAGAATTTGAGTTGGATTTTAAAGAATGGGTAGGAATTGAATTGACTGGGCCCAGGGGAGGGTCCTCATTTCTTTTTCCTGTGTGGGGAAAACATATGTTCTACAGACGCCTATTGTTTTAAAGTCACTTTATGAATTTATTCCTCCTATCCCATCCCAAAGTCAATTTTATACTTATTAAAAAAAGATTAGAAAAGAGAAAAGAAATTCAGCAAAATAAGTCATTATGTATAGTATAAAGATTTTATCAATCTCTCTATCAGTCTATCTATCTAGTGGTAATATAATACATGCTCTGGCATATACCACATTACACACCTGTCTAATAGTCACTATCTTCTATGAGGAAGGAAGCAAGGTGCATTTTCTCAACTTTTTTCCAAGTCCATGATTGCTCAATATAATTATACATTATTGAGTTTCATTTTGTTTCCATTTGTAATATTGTAGTCATTAGGTAAATTTTGCTTCCTGAATCTCATTATTTCTCACAGTATCAGTTCATATGAATCTTCTCATGCTTCAGTGAATCCCTTTATATTCATTGGTTTTTTATGGTACAGTAATATTCCATTACAACCATGTGATATACTTTGTTTAGTCACACTTATATTGTTGAAAAAATGCTATGTTTCTGTTATTTTCTAGGACATTTCTTTTGAGGTTACCTACGATAAGTGAAGGCTTATTGAATAAACATTCACTGAGTTCCTGGTATGTACAAGGAGTAAGTCTAGATGCCATGCACGTAAGGGTTTCAGAGGAGGACAACTGAGACTGAATGAGAGTCAGAGAGAGAATGATTAGGGAAGTAGGAGAAAGACTAGTAAAGTATAGAAGTCAAGTAGAAAAAATGTCACGAATGGTGTCAAATGCTACAGAGACCAATGAAGATGAATGAAAATAATTATATTTCATGATTAGGAGGCCATTGGGTGGTCTTTTAAAGGCAGTCTGAGAAGCATTAATTCGAATAGAAGTTATTTTACAAAAGGTTGAAGAGAAAGTGGATGATAAAATATGTTGGAAAAGTTTTTCACAAAGTTTGGAGTGAGAAATAGTATGAATAAGTGAATCACAGAAATTCTGTTGTTATTGTTGTTGGAGGTGGATTAAAGAAACCTCTTTGTTTTGGAGGCATGTAATAAGAATGAGTAGAAAGTCAGAGATTGAAGATGAGATTAATACAAGAACAAGTCCTTGAAGAATGAGGGTGGAATTGGCGTATAGGACAAAAATTAACCTTAGTTAAAGTATGTGTGTGTGTGTGTGTGTGTGTGTGTGTGTGTGTGTGTGTGTGTAGCAGCTATTACATTTTAAAAGACATTTAACCAGAACATTATAGGCTTTTTAAAGAGATATTTAGTGATTTCTTTACTTCCAGGGTCAAGTTTGTGTTTTCCAGGAAATGAATTGACTGAGTCGTTGGAGGAAGTGTTTTACAACTCAACAGAAATTCATGAGCTTTAGTTATTAGGTGGTTTTAAAGCAGTGTTGACCAAGTAATTCCTCCAACTGAGCACAATCCAAATAGGGCTCCAATTATATCAAAAGTGATTGAGTTAAGACCTAAGGAAGAACTTCTCTATGGTTGTGGTGACTGTATAGGTAGCATTTTTCACTTCTTTGAAATTAATTGATCCTCTCATCTGGTTCTAAAAACCACTTCCACTTCATTTCCCCATGTTGATAAATCTGTTAATTCATTGGTCCTTTAACTCAGTGCACTCCCTCTGCAAATATGGTCAGCATATTGCCTTACTGATCTAGGAGTGCCATCGTAAGATGAAAAATGATAACTGAAGGTTTATACTAAACCATACCTACACAGAGGCTTAAATAAACAGTTTCAGCATCAGGTAGATGACTTATTCTCCACATATATGCTGTGCAATATGCTGAACTTAGAGTCATGATATCTGGATTCATATCCTAGCTCCAACACTTACTAGGAAAGGCACTGTACTGTCTGGTCTTCATTTTTTTGTGCAGCATCATACAAAAAGCAGTAAGAAGACTTGGGTTCCTATCTTGTCTATGACACTGAGACCATGTAACTTAATTACCTTAGGTCTTTGGCCTCAGTTTCTTCAAGTTTAAAATGAGGATTTGGACTGAATGCCCTCTGAGATCCTATCCAACTCTGCATCTTCAGTCCCATGATGATCCATGACTTTGTGACTTGTGAAGAACGGAGATGCTTTTACTGGCTATCTCACAGGTAACTTGTAATAAGAGAGTTCTGCAAAAGATAAATGGCTGCATCAATGTGAGATGTTGTAATGATTATGACAAGAGCAATGGTGATGATGATTGGTATTGTGGAAACCCAATCAAGAGCCCCATTCATTGGGGAAGAGGATATTGCCTCATACCGTAGAAGCAGGGTTCCCAAGGGAAATCATTCCCATGTGCCAAGTTTTGTGCGCATACCTACAGAAAGGTTTCTCAAGTTTATTGGGAACATAGTTTGAGGACTGTTCTCTAATTAATAAGGTTTTTAAGTGCTCTATATTATTATACATATAAGGTTGTCAAAAGGGGAGTTCCTTTTATTTTATAGGTTGGACTAGCTGGCCTCTGAGATCTCTTTGTGATTCTGTAGTTCTGTTGTCATTATCACTCCCTTGTCCTGATCATCAAACAGAACTATTTTACCTCCCAGGTCCAGAAATCTGAAATTTCTGTCTCCAACAATTTCATATCCTTCAATTTCTCCCTGTGCTTCATCCCTTCAAATTCTATTATTTGTCCTTACCAATCTCTACCCCTTCCTTCACCCCTCCCTATTCTCCTGTTTCAACAGCGCATTTCCATCCTCTTATTTCTTTTGAAATGTTGAACCAGTTCAAAAGTGCACTCCCCTTTACCTTGAATGCCTTACCCCATTTTACTATGACTCATCGCTTTTCAATCCTTGACCCTGTGCAAGCTCTACCATCTATCTTAATAATTCCCATTATTCTACTTCTGATCTGTTTTAGAGGAAGTCACATAATCCTGCTGAATGGGGCCACTACAAATTTATGCTGATTTTGGTTCAATCTTCACTGCTATACGGCACTCCTTTTACTTCTCCCTGATTGACTTTCTACAGCAGTTTCTCCAAATGTCTTTTCTTCCTAATGTTTTATATAAATATATATGTATATGTATATGTATGAATATATATGTATATATGTATATTATATATAGTGCTCTTCTTCTTGCTCACTCTTAGCAAAGGACCTGAGTCCAAATATAATACAAAAAAATTACTGCATAAATTTGGGCCACCTACCATGAGAGCTCCCTTTGTCCCCAGATCTCAAATCTCTTAAATATCATCTCTTATTTTCTTTACCATTGCTACAAGCTCTGATCAAAGTATAGCCCTTCCCCTTGCCAAAGTCAAACCTTCCATCTGTATAGTTTATGCAATTTCTTCCTATCTCCTTTGGGATTCAGAACTGTAGCTTGGAGGACACAGGAGGATGGATATGTAGGTCTGAGAGTCATCTACCTGGAGTTGATAGTTAAATATTGATACTGATGAGTTTACCAAGAGAAAGCCTGAAGAGAAAGAAGATCAAGAATGGAACTTTTAATATATCTGTAATTAAGGGAATGAGGCTATGATGGACCAGCAGAGGAGATGAAGAAGGATTGGTTATATGGTTAACAAGAGAATTAGGAGTCAGTGGTGTCACAAACAACTCAGAGAAGAAAAATAGTTTCAAACTGAGCAAATAGTTCAATAATAATGAAGACTGAAAATCTAACCACAATCTTTTGCTCAATTAAATGATCATTGGCAATTGTGAAGAGAGGAGTTTCAGTAGACTGTTGAAGCTGTGTTCCAGAATGCAAAGTGTGAGGGAGAAGAGAGCAAATGAAATAATAAGTTTAGAATATCAGTTCTAGGAGTTTGTGAAAGGGAGGAGACAGCAATTAAGCCAATATAGCTAGACTGTATGTAGACTGTGCAGAGGAGAGTCACACTTAAGATAACTGAAAAGATTGCAAATATTTTATCTCATTAATTACTATGTATTGGTCTGATTTTAATGTCCTGGCTTTCTTCTTGGTGTATTTTTTAGTTGCCAGTAAAACACCTACTGACTTTGAATGACTTGGTCATTTAGACCAAGTCAGTAGACAGTTATCAATGTATTACCTAGAAACTGTAGGCAACTGAACTTGTCGACCAGTAGTCTTTCTTGAATTTATTTAATTCTATTTCTTAGTGAGGGAGACTATTCTTTCCTGGAACACGTTGCCAACTGGAAGAAGGAAGTCCAGATGCCTTTTCTGGTTGAAAACAAAGCAGTGACCTCTCAGTTTGACACACTGAAAAAATCTTTAAGGTAAACAACATGTTTTAGGAAAAGGCTCCCAAGTTGTAGGGTTCATTACGTTATTTTCAGGGTTTTCTCAATTGCATTGATTTCTTTTTATCCTGGTCTGACCTTAAACTAATTCTTTTTGTTTTCCTACCAGAACAGACCAGGTAGACAGCTCGCTATGTCTGGTGACCTATACTTCAACTCAGTAGCAATAGTTCCCAGATGGATAGGACTAACTTTGGTTTTGTTTTTGTTTCCATTTTGGAGACAATTTTTCTTCTAGGTAAGAAAAAGGACCGAGATCTCCATTTGGACTGCTCTGGCAGTCAAAGTCTTCTGAATATGTATTCATAATCTTAATTTGAAATCATTTGGTCCCTATTCTAACATATCACAGGAGCACAAATCACTGTTAAGAGATATATTCTTTCTGTTACAGTGAAGCCAAGTGATTTTGAAACTACATTTATTTTCAGACAGCTTTTGCTAGACTAGTTTCAATTAAATCCAAGACAAACATGCATTTATCAAGTGCCTACTATGTGCCAGACTTTGTGTTAATCACTGAGAACATAAAGGAAGGCAAGAAAATACCAGCTCTTACCTTCAAGAAGATAATGAGGAAGGCATTGTGAAAATAACTATGTACAGACAAGATAAGTACAGAACCAATCAGAGATAATTGCAGGGGGAAGTTGCTAGCATTAAGGAGGATTGGAAAAAGCATGATAGGAGCTTGAAGTTTGGCTGGAACTTGAAAGAACCTAGAAAAGCTAAGAGGCAGAGATGAGGAGGAAGAAAATTCCAGGCATGGAGTGAAAATGCATAGAGTCAAATTTGTTCTAAAGAAAATAGCAGTTTGATAGTTCTAGATAGGTCCTTTTAGGAAATAGCTATCACAAGTCTGAATCTTGTTCTACCTAGCCATATAGTCCAATGAGTGACATAATTCTGTTGCTGAATCTTCTTGATATTTGGCATTGTGTTATGAGTGGGATGGGACCTTAGGTACTATCTAGTTCAGCTAAGCTGCTAATTGGGACAGTGGCTGATAGCATATTCAATTTGTAATTTAAAAAAAAAGGATCTGAGTTGTAATCCTCTCATACATTTACTGGCTGGTAAGCTTAGGTTAGTCACCCTCTCTCAGCCATACTTTCCTCATTTGTACAATTGATTTGATAAATATCAGCATCAATCTTACAGGGTTTTGTGAATGTCTAAAGCATTATTATATAAAAAGTTCTTTGTGTATACTCTTCTTATCCCCCCAGTGGATATAAGGTACTTATGAGGGATTGAGGGTGAGAGCTGTATCTTTATTTAAGATGATAGATTTTAGAGTTGGAGAGGAACTGAGCGGTTGTTCAGTCTAACATCTTTATTATACAGTTGAGGGAACTGAAGCTGAGAAAGACTTATTTTCTTGTCCAGATTTACAAAAGTGCTGAATGATTGAGGTGGAACTTAAACCCATATCTTTTGACTTTAAATTCCTCACTCTTATCATGGTACTATTCCTAGCGTCTCTGTCACTGAATAAGTTGTTTTGAATAGAGATTGTCAGGCCTCCACTGATTAAGTTAAGAAGGGAATATTCAGACATGCTGGTGAGCAGTTTGGAACCCACCCAAAATCACTAGACTTAACAGAAAGATTGTATTTGTCCTTTGTTCTTGAAGAGGACCATGACATCAAGATGATGACATGACCTGCAGTTGACTTTGACTTGAGTGAGGGAGGGCTGTGCAAGGTCACCAACCTCACTTTTTTTCCCCTGTGCCATCTGGGTCCAGTGGCCTGATGTTCATCAGGACAACTGGAGATGGCCTAGGATAAAATGTGAGGCCCTGGCTCTTTCAGGCTAAGGTCTTACCACATTCTCACTTTGAGTAAGATACACCCAATGAATGAATAGGCTTCTTTCAACCACTAGGTTTGTGTTTAAAAGAATTTTTTTTAAAAGAGAAAAAGACCATGAATATGCAAAAACAAAAATGGCAGCTCTTTTGTAGTGGGGGAAGGGCATTCAAAAGAGAAAATAGACACAAATTGAAAAAAAATAAGAAAAAAGGGAGGAACCAACTTTTAAGCTGACTTTTCCGTTCTCTAAGAGAGGTTCAATTTTCTTGTTCCCTCCTTAAAGTCTTTAAAAGTTTAACCTATTCAAACCTAAGCTTGAGCCTTGGGTTATATTCAAATGTTCATTCCTTTCACCACTGTAAATGGGATGGGGAAAATCCCTTTTCACCATCTGAGGCTTTCTCCTTAGTTATACAGTCTAAATATATCACGAATTCTCTTTCACAGATGGGAGAAAGGAGATGCTGGTTTTCATCTTAGTTTTATCACTTAGTTGCTGTTTTACTTTAGGCAAATCACTTCATCTGTTTGAATCTCATTTTCTTCTTCCTCAAATGGTAACAATAATTCTGACTGGGGTGTCTCACAGGAGTATTATGAGAATTAACTAAGATAGTGGATCTGAAAGTGCATTGCCCCCTCTAAAACATTATATAACGAGGTTTGATTGTCAATCTCCATCTTCACTGGATTAAACTATATAGAAATGTAGAGAAGGGTATGAAGACCACTTTCTGAACTGGTTGGGTAGTAGATACAGTCATCTAAGTCCCCTGAATATGAATTATAAATATTGCTTCTCTTCTTTATGAGCTGGGCCAGTTAAATAAGCATAAGTGGTTAGCTGAATCACTAATTAAGGGTATAAAAGTCAATAGACTAAATGGCTAAATGATTGACTTCTCACTTTTCTATTAAACTTTTTCTTCCTAGTGCAACTATGTAGGAAAGGGTAAGGACCTTGCCCTTTATAAGGGGTAAGTGAAGAATGATATATTAGATTTTTAACTCTGAGATTCCTGGGAGAG
Source organism: Potorous gilbertii (assembly GCA_028658325.1). NCBI lineage: Eukaryota > Metazoa > Chordata > Mammalia > Diprotodontia > Potoroidae > Potorous > Potorous gilbertii. The sequence goes on from CM053769.1 coordinate 192,380,619, forward strand.
AGAGAGAGAGAGAGAGAGGGAGGGAGAGGGAGAGGGAGAAGGAGAGAGAGAGAGAGAGAGGGAGGGAGAGGGAGAGGGAGAAGGAGAGGGAGAGGGAGAGGGAGGGAGATGGAGAGACAGAGACAGAGACAGAAAGTCTGGCTATTTTTATTTTCTTCGTACATGTTTTGTACTAATTTATACATATATGCTATATCCCTTCATTAAAATGCATGCTACTTTAGGTGAATTAATATTTATTTTACCATTATATTGTAAGTCCCAAGAATCATACCCAGCATACAGTAGTCTCAATAAGTGCTTGTGTAATTGGATATATGAATCTACCTATATAAAATGATTATATCATAGATTAATAGATTTTACAGTGGATGGTGGATGGATTAGGTTGGAGGGAAACTACTGGGATAAGCTTTGTGAGAAGTGAAAAAGGCCAGAATTAATGTGGGTGTCATGTGACAAGAGAAGGGAGATGTTGTGGACATAGAACTAATGGAATTTAGCAATGAATTAAACATGGTGGAGGAGGGAGAATCAGGAGATCATGAACCTGAAGGATTAGAAGTTTGCTGGTTCTCTCAGTAGAAACAGGGATGTTTGGGAGAGGGATATGTTTTGTAGAAAAGGGGATGAGTTCCATTTTGGACATGATGAGAGATTGGTAACACCCCTACTGTGTCAATAGAAGTAGCCTGAAAGTAGAGGTAGCCATGAGGCAGGTTGATCAAATGAAATAATACATGAAAAGTATTTATGTTATTACAGCTGTTGTCATAATTACGATCTAATTCTTTTCACCTTTTCCGGGGTTCAGATAGAGAAAGTCCTGGAGCAAGTGACTATTCTGCTATCATTCTTTTCCACTTCATGCTTTATAGACTACTGCACTGGCAGAAAAAATAACTTTTTTATAGGTGGATATAAAAATTAGGACAGAAATATCTTCTCTAGGATCACTGAAAGATTTCTCAGTACAAGTCCAATAGAATACAAGACAATTGTAATTGTATGTACCTATTTCTATTCCAACAGAATTTTGATCTTTTCTCCTAGGTTTCTATATCACTTTCCCCTATGTAACTTAGAAATTGGGAGTATTTAGTCAAGGGATATTTATTTAAAATTATCCTTACTTTTTCATCATTCAAGTGATTGTCAGTGACACTTTACTCAGTGATAATGGCTCAGTTCCAATGTGGTTTATTGGTTGAGTTTGCTAGAATAGTTGAGATGTGTATTTGTTGTATGAGAATATGTCAACTATTAATCAGTGATATAGAATTCTAATTCTTGATACCACTTCATGTCTCACTATGTATTTGGTAAGTGCTAACTGTTTTTTACTATCTACAGTATTGCTGTTTGCATACCTTATAACTTTTCTCCAGTTTCTTTTCATAATCTACACTTATCACTAAATCCTTAAGGGTTGTCCTGTAATTCCTTTATAATAACTACCACCACCATCCCTGTTTCCACAAACAAATCTTTGTGACATAGCCATTTGTTTCAAAGTTTCTTTGTTAACATATTGTTGGATGAATTCATATTATTCCCCTCAGGATGTCTTTTGATGCTCATCTTTGATCTTAGCTATTTCATAAATTCCATCTAGGGGTTAAAGACTTTCAGTTATGTTCATTATATGCAATGGATGTACTTGTTACCAGCTTTTACTGCCGCTTACTGAAGTAGTGTCTGTTTGTTCCTAATATTTTTATAGGTTTTGATGTGTTCATGATAAGCCCTTAAAAAAGTCTATGAATTTTCTTCCTCCTTTTTGGTGAAGAAATGTTAATATTTATATAGCTGCCTTAGAGAAAGGGGCCATTTATTTCATTCATATTATAGGGGTTTTGAAAAGGATGCTTTCTAAATACATTACTTATATTAGTCTCTTTTATAATTCTAAATTTTACATTAAGACTATTATTACATAGATTTCAGTAGTTTTAAATATGTGCTTCCTCTTCAGCTTTGCTTCCAAGATACCAATGTGTTTCTTAACTTATTGAGTCAATCTTCTCAATACCTTTATACTCAATGAGTCTTGCCTGGAGGAGGCTAAGGTGATTGTCTGTATTGTCTTTATCTGTTGGTTCAAATTGACCTTAGGATTAAAGACAGAAGCATTCAATCAATACCTTCCCTTGAAATATATTAAGAATTTTAAACTTAACAAGCCTAAGCAACAATTCAATATCAGTGGAGAATGATTCCATGAAATGAAAGAGCTATTTAATGTATTTTTTCCTTTCAGTGATAATTAATACCATCCATCATTATATTCTGGTTTGACTCCTTTTTGAACTTAGAAACCATTCTTAGTTATTTTTAAGAGAGATAATCTCTGTGAACTGAGAGAAAAACATGTTGGGTTTAAACTCTCCCTGAAAAATTCCACACTTTATATCAATTATTTTTGTTGCTGACATGTTTTAGAGACCACTTATGCTTATATATGTATAGACATATACTTACATGTATTTTGCTCTTTATGTGTGTCTATGTGTGTGTGTACATCTATCTATCTATTTATATATATATATAGATGTACATACACACACAAATACAATGAGAATGCTAGTATATCACATGTCCACATGGGCATATACTTATGTAAGCGTATATTAGTGTGTTTGTGCAGCACGTGAATAATCCATGAGTATAGAACTAAGCCCAAGGTTTTGTGATAATCGACAAAGGGCAGTACGTATGTCATAGCAGTTTTGGACACCTAGTTCAACAAATGTTGAATCGATGATTTGCCATTTATATATCCTGAGACTTTGGAGCTCATCTGCTTTTATTTTACTGGAATAATTTTTGTATGTTTTTATTGATTCTGTAAAGTAATGGTGGCTATGAATGCTTCATATAAAGTACAAGAACACAACACATATAAAGTACAAGTACAACTGGCCCAACTTTGGAGGGCTTAATAGCCTACTCATCCTTTGATAGTATATATGAGATACTTTCTGTTAATAAAGAAGGTAACATAAAAGACCTTGATTTTAATTTAAATCTACTATGAAGCATTTAAGCCAACAATTATACATCTTATCTGTCCCCTCTTAACTCCCTTACGTGCTTTCTAATTTTGCAGCGAAACTGGAATTGATGTTAGTTACTCTGGAATTCGTTATATTAATGGTGTTTCAGCTTCTTGTTTATTGTCTGATCCATGATGCATTTTTATGGTGGACTCCTTGCAACCATAGAAAAGACTGTTTTTAGGAGTTCTTCTTGTCTCTGGTTTTATCATTTCCCTCAATCTTCTATAGTTTTGATTTTAATTAATGTTGACTTTTTTCTGAATGTGCTACCATGAAACTTTTGTTATCCATGATGATAAAGTGAACCCAGAATCCCTTACATGCTTCTGTTTTTTGGATTTCCTTTCCACCTGTTCCTTGTTACCCACTCAGCTATCTTCTGGGGCAAATGATCAGCACAAATGATTTTCAGTAGGACCCAATGTAGCACCATGCCATCTCTTCTATTTCTTTCACAGAACACAGAGTCCCCATTGTGAATCACCTCGGCTGGCATTCTCTTACTTTACCACTTCCCAAACCCTCACAACATTGGAGATGTTTTGGGTTTTGAAGTCATTCTTACTGTTTGTTGCTAATGAAAAAATATCATCTTGTTATTTGGAGTTCAAACAGCAACGTAACTAGGACAAGTTGCTACCCTGCTATTATACTTTTTTGTGCGTATTTGATGTTATTTTTACTACCATACAAGTGGATATAATACCTTTTTTGTAACTGAGAAAAAGTATTAGGATATAATCTCATCTTCCGTGGGTTTGCTGAAAGCACCCTCCTTACACCTTCATTAATTCATGTTCTTTATACTACTGTTATTATGCATTGATTTTTAATTATTTTAATCTCACATTTTAGTAGTGTTATTAATAATAATATCTAGTTATAAGGGTGAAACTTGAAGAGAAACATCTGTAAATCAGGGGTCTGCTCTGCTCCTCCAAATTTCTACCCCCTTTTCTTTGAGGACAAGTTGAATAGTTATTTACAATGGGGGAGGTAGGGAAGCAGGACAAGACATGAAATGCATTATCTGATTTCTGAGTAGAGATGAACAGATGCTGATAACAGATCAAATTCCAATTCCCAAGGGGGCCTTTGACAGTCCTTTGTTATCCCCTATACACGTTTCATTTTTAAACCTTGTTCCAAATGTCCATAGGAAGGGGACATTATGGTTGAAACTGGCCCACATAATCTGCTCTTCAGCTTTGGTATGCACGCTAGAGATTCTATTTTGTATAGACTGGTAACACCTGCAGGAAAAAAAAAACAAATAAAACTTTATTTTCTGTGATTTTCTTAAAAGGCCTTAATTCTGCTTTAGAAATCAGTACTATTTCTTTTAATGTGGAGGCATCTTCAGGTAAGAATACGAAAATATTTTGACCATAGCTGTCTCCAATTCTGAATATCAGCAGGTCATGATATCGTGGGTGAGAATGTGTAGATGATTCAGGAGCCATGATCCCAATAAGCAGGCCACACTATCTGAAAGAAGTCAGATGCAAGAGCTGACATAGTAATATTGGAGTACTTGAGGAACCAAAGTATGGGCACACAGATACAGGGAATAAAAAGAACTAGTTTGTTGTTTTTGTTTTTTTGTTTTTTTTGCATGACTCATCTGAGGTTTGGGTGAAAGTTCTTGAGTTTGGAAATAATCCATTATTTTGAATGTAGGTCACTGTTAAATTGTTCATCTTATTCTGTTCTGAAATTGAATTAAAAATCATATCCAGCATTTCACAACCCAACTCCCTCTATTACCAAATGCAGACTGTGACTTTCCACTGACCCTGAACATCACTTGTCCCCATTGATCTGGCATAATAGTAATAGTTCAGAGGAAGAGCTTGCTTAAGGACTAAAAAGTCAAATGAAACTGACTGGGCTTTGGCAGCAGTAATTTATCCAGGAGTCCGTAGCCACATACATAGAAAGTATTACCGTGTTTGACATGTGACTTCCATATGTGGTGGCTGTTGTTCTTCCATAGGCAATCAATAGAAGACAATACTTGAGATATATCAGAAAGCAGTAGAGCAAGGGGGAGATTTACTAGGGCTAAGTCTTATGTAGTTAAAAGTTTCATGGAAACATGAAATTGATACTAAATATTTTGTGTTCATCAGATACATGTGAAAAACTTGTAAATAACCATTGACATCCCAAAAGGACAGTATTTGGGTTGGGTAACTATGTCGTGTTTGTCTCTGTTTGGTGATTAGAATAGAAGACTGAGATGAATGCTTTTGCTAACAAATGGTGGTACATTTATGCAATGGGCCTATACTTGTAGATTAGTTTGAGTCGTTCCCTAAAGCCATGATTATTCTCATAAGTGAATTCTAGGAAAGGAGAATAGAATTAAACTTGCCCATCATCACCTTCTGTAAAATATAATAGGAGTTAGGTACCAACTGCCCCCTCTTTTAAATTATACACAATAATCCTTAACAAAAATAATCAAATAAACATACGAAATTGAGGAATGAAATCTTACATAAAACCATTAATATTAACAAAGTAGAAACAAATTAGAAAACACTCAACAATCAATCAATAAATACTTATTAAGAGCCTACTATGTGCCAGGCACTGTGATAACTGTTGGGGACACACAAAGTACCAAAACACAGTTCCTGTCCTCAAGGAATTTACAAGTTAATAGAGGAGATAACATGCAAACAAATGTACATAAAGCAACATATGTAGTCTGTACTCCTTTCCATGTCTATCTTTCCGTTTATTCTTTTCCACCTCTCTCTTCTTTTTTTCTCCCTCTTTAACTTTCTTCCTTCTTTCAAATCATCTTATTCTTCACCTCTCCCTAGCTCTCTCATTGTCTTTCCTTTCCTTTCTCCCTTTCTTTTTTCTATAAATTTGTTCTTCTACTCCTCTTTTCCAATCATTTTCTCCTTCTTCATTTTCTCTTTCTTTATTTTTCTTCAGTATTTTTCTCTTTACTCTTTTGTGCATACTGTTGGATTTCTTCTGATCTTTCTTTGTATCACAGATTCTGAACTAGAAGGGACCTTAGTGGTCATCTAATTTAACCTCTTAGAGACAATGAAACAATTTCACTCAGAAAAGTTAAGTGGTTTCCTCATGATCACTCATTAAATGAATGAGCCAGAACCAGGAACCTGGGAGCCCCATATCTAAATTCAGTGTTTTTGATATTATATTCTGCCATATTGACATGTCATATTTTGAATGCTTGGTATTTATTTTTAATAACAAGATCCTAATATGTAAACAAATAATTTATTTGGTCCTTATGCAAGTATAACATGAGTCTGCAAACATTTATATGTCTCATATAATCATTAACTTCCTTCAAATTATGTCCAGATGACACTTCCTAAAGCCTCTCATTTCCTCCCTTTACTTCCTTCTTGAAATTGCTGTGTAAGCACTTAGCATTTACTTTTTTATAGATCTAGGTGCCCCTAAAGAAAGTAGGCTCCTTGAAGACAAGAATGATGATCCCAGGGCTTAGCATAAGGCTTTACCTATAATTGCTTGCTGAACTAAGCTAAATTGGATTTTTCCAATCTGTGTCAACATAAATAAACCAGCTTTGAATTTTGTAGTACTGATAGGTCATTTTTCCCTTTATATTTTTCATAGAAAAGTACAAGCAATGAAATAGCAGGGGTTAGAGATGTGATCAGTTTTGTGACTTGTTGCAATAGTGTTATCTTATTTTCTAAGGTGTTTCCAGCGCTCTGCAATACCACCAATAATGCGTTTGTCTATCTCCCTGTAGACCCATTGAATTTTAGTTTTAGGATTTTTTTGATTTGTTTACTTTTGTTTTCCCTTCTATTCTTGCTATTCTAGTAAGTACAAGGTAAAACTGTAATATTGTTTTGATTCAGGTTAATATGATGAATAGAGTATTTGGTCATTTTGCATGTGGTTTTAAAAAATTTATATATGTTCTTTATAAATTGTCTATCCATATCTTTTGACCATTACTTCATTGAGGAGTGTTAATATTAGTCTAACAATTCTATGTTGGTCTGTTATAGTTTCTCAGCATCAATCCTTTATCTGAGATATATACTATACAATATTTCACTGGTATGTTTCTTATATTTAAATTTTAGAAAAACTGTTTTTTATCCATCTTAATTTTAAATTAATTTTTAAGAAAAAAGGCATATATCAAATGGAAGTTTTCTTTTTATTAAGGAAATTATTTTTTAAAAGTATTCATTTTATTTTCTCTTAAGTTGTATAGCTGCCCTACTATGCACGCACACACACACACACACACACACACACACACACACACACACATTTTTTTCTGAAAAGACAGGAATCAGCCACTTTGTCTTAATCAAAAGGCTAAGAGACAATGTAGTCAATCCTCAATCTTCTGATGTTGCAATTTTTATCAGTGACTTTTAAATATAGATGTTATATGTGGAGAGTCCATTTATCTCATTTGAAGATGAAGTAACAATGGAAAGAAGAACTAACATATAGGATGAGAGTCAGGATGCAGAAAAGATTTTGAAGATAAGAATGCTGGGCTCAAACTAATAAAAGTTGAATTAAATAAGTATCAATGTAGAATTCTATAATTGAATTTTTTAGATGAGGAGTACAAAAAGAGGATAGAATAAGGATGGTTTGATAATAGTTTGTGCCAAAAAAAAAAATCTTGTCACTTTAGTGGACTGCCAACTCAATGTGAGTCAACTGTGTGATAGGCAGTTAAAAAAATAAAAGCTAACAGTATTCATTTGATATTTCAAAAGTCATGGTTCTATAGTTCTTCTTCCCCCAAGCCAACTGTAATCTTTCTATAACTTAGTAGATGGCCTTCAAGAGTTGTGTTGGCCAATAGCAAGTAGCTAAACTTCCCTGTAGTTAACAGACATAAAATACTTCACCACCTCCACACTTGAAACTTTCCATATTGACAACCAGAGTTACATTTTGGCATAGCCATTAAGGACCTACTCTCATTTTTATATAAGAATTAAAGATTAAAGTAGGACTTTGACAGCCACTTTTGATAGAAGCATTCAGGTCTAGAGTGAGAAAAATGGTACCACCACTGTCTGCTAGTTAGTTCACATCTCCAGAATTATATTCAGTTCCATGTTCTGGAAAGCATACTAATATACTGCACTTGGTCCCTGGGAAGTCAAATAAGATGGGGAAAGAACTGGAGATCCTGCTGTAATGTGAATGTGTTGAAGCAACTTGAAATCTTTATCTTGAAGAAGAAAAGACTAAGAGAGAACATAATTCAATTTTTTGAAAGACCATCATGAATAAATAGGACTTGAATTTTTTGATCTTCTCTAAGCATCCCAAACTAGGCATCACGGTAGAAGCTGTAGAGAGGAAACATCCTTCAAGTATCGTCTCAAAGTAGAATAAACTCTCCAAGTTGAATGGACTGTCCATCACTGATAGTCTTCTAGAGGAATAGATAGCTCCTTATCAAGAATGCCATGGGAATATTCAAGTTCCAATATGGTTAACCTAGATGACCTTTGAATTCCTTTCATATTCTGAGGGCTTTTTGTTTTGTTTTGACAAAGTACACTAGCATCAGTGATACAATATGAGCCAATTAGAACATTTAATTTCTACTAAATCTGCCCTTTCTACATAAAATGAAAGGAAACAGATGGCCTTTTGTTTTTTCTATTCCCTATCATTTGTTTTCAGTGTTTTTTTTTCTTTCTTCCTCAGAGAGCATCAAATATATTGTTAGCACTAGGAGGTAATAGAATCCCATCCTCATCCCCAGGACTGCCCCTCTGGTGTGAGGGACCCCTTTTGAGGAGGAGGAGCTATTTACATAAGCAATGTGATTTAAAATTACATTACAAGATTCATGATCTACATGAGATATACTGATTTTTCTATGAAGGTTTAGAATAATTGTAAAATTCACATTTTCATAAGAAGTATTGTCATTTCAAGCACTGAACTCTAGAGGTGAAATCACTATCTAGATTAGGAGTTCTACTGTATTCCAAACAGTAAGCATTTTCAAGCTCTTCTATATGTCCAGCACTGTGCTAAGAGTTTATGTTATAAAGAAACACAAAAGAAATTCTCTATCCTCCAGTATCATAGTCTTAGACACTTCTATGGGAGACACAAGGTGTAAATAATTATGTATTAAACTAGATAAATTGGAGATAATAGTGATGTTTAGATAGTTTTCTTTGCTCCTTCAGGTTGATTATATATGCTCTTTCCTCATGCATCAATTGTGTTAGCCATACTTGCTATCCCCCGCCATCCCCATCTCTGTCTTTACTCATCTGTGAACACATTACCACTCCCTAGTAAAGTATACGATCCTTGAGGAGAGGGACTCCCTCACTTCTGTATTAGTATCACTTGCACTTTCCAGAGTACCTGGTACACAGCAGTATTTTCATATATGCTTATTTATTAAGCACTGACCCTAGGAAGAAAAGGTAGAATCTCTCCCCACATATAGATTACTAGTGATGGTATATACACAAATAATTATAATGCAGGGAAGGTAATAACATGTGTAAGGTTGAGATAGAAAGAGCTCAAGAAAAATTCTGTGGGAGACAATTTCTCACTGTGAAGACCAGTGGAAAGATGGCACCTAAACTGGTGGAATATGACTGAGCTAGTGGGGAAAGCTATCATATGGGGGTGGAGGCAGCTGGTGGCCAGCTCTGTATCTATGATAAACTTGGCTCTACAGCAGGGGTCTTTATTCCCAGATCTGTCAAGAGGAGTGATTGGGGTTTGTTTTGATTATGTCCCTCAAGGCACTTGTTCTGCTTACTTGGGTCTGAAGGTAGTCTATTACATGTCTATTCCAACTGAACAGAATACAATTTTACAATATGAAAAATATAATTTTATAACATGGTTCTACTTTCATGTGTTGTTGAAATAATCCAATTATAATATTTTAAAAGATTTATAGCCTATATAATGCACATACAAACAGCTAGTATTTTTAATTAAAATAGTCTATGAAGTGATAATTTGCCATTGAAGCATAGACTTTCAGAGCTGGGAGGGTATCTTGAAGGTCATCCAGTCTAATTTTTCCTTGAACAGGAATTCTCTTATAACATCCCTCAAAAAGGAACCTTCAGATTCATCCTGGGGATCTCTAGTGATATAAAACTCACTCTAGAATGTAACTATTTCACTTGGGGACAGATAGAATTAGGAGAAAAATTTCCTTTTATTGATTCCATATCCAGCCTTCTAAAATACTGCCTATTGGTCCTATTTCTATAACTCTTCAAATATCTGAAGTCATTTCTCATGCCCTAAGTATTATCTTCTCTATGTTCTTACGGTATGTTCTCTCTTCCACTCACCATACTGTTCATCACCTTCTGGATGCTTTCCAGTTTATCAGCTTCTTTCATGAAATGTGGATACCAAGGCTAAACACAAGATAGAAAACGCTCTCATAAAAGGAAGGGACTGTAAGACTATATCTTCCTCTTTTATGGACATTGGGGATTTCCTCATTCTAGACACAGTCTTAGCTAACTGTAATGAGCACTTCAAAGAACTTGTTGATTTCAATTTTTCAGCACATTTAGTGTAAGTGTGCTCTGAATGTGGCAAGGAGTGGCTTTTCCATGTAAGTTTATTCATTCGTTTGAATTCATTTTCATTCCTATTTTTTTTTTTTTTTGGCAGCATCCAGATACTTTTTGCCCTTGTTGGTAAAAAGGAGGATGAATACACAGGTAAATACGTATACTCAGGCAAACACACACACACACACACACACACACAATCACAAATTCTCCTAGCTTATTCATCCTCTGTGTAGAAAAATAGTTTGTCCTAAACTGTTGCTGACCTTCAGAACATCAGATGAACAAAAAACTTTCTGACAGTTTGTAAAACTGTAGAGTAGAATTATCAGGTCAACCCCATGAGAATCACTGTCATCGCATAAACTTCCTTGGAATAGCTTGTTTAAAAAAAATAAAAAGGCAAGGGAATGGGAACTTCAAATAGTTTGTTCCTTCAATTTCCTGTGGTGTTAGATAAGGGAGCCCAGCCCCTTCCTAGGCTATAGCCTAAGGGAAACAGAGTGTGGCATTCTGCTAGACAAAACCAACCTTTTTAGTCTCAAAATTTTCCCCAGGATTTCTTTATTTCAATATTTCTGTTAATGGCAGAATCAGAATTTGTTTGGGGAAAGGAGGCATAATTCTTGATGTAACTTTAAATTCTTATGCAGAGGTTAATGATGATCCAGCAAAGAGGGCACAGAGGGTGGGGGGCTAGGCATCAGAGAAGTTGCTTTATAAATAATATCACATTTTATAATGTTAAAGGATAGCGTTTAGCTAGGGAATTTTATGGACATCACTGATCATGCCCACCCAGTGCTCCTTGTTTTTGTACTATTTTAGATTAGTGATGAGAAGAAAAGTTTTCCAAATGTGTCTCTGAGCTCTACAAAAGTATCTATGTAACTATCTTCTCTTAGGTGTGCTACTTGGTTTTCATTGAGACACCAATCCACAAGAAACTTAGCAACAAGGATTGCAGCTTTTCTACCTGCCCATGGTGCATTGTGTCTGTTTTGTACCTTTCTTGCATTTGGGGTCAACTCACCAGAAAGGAGGATCTGTGATGCATATTAATTTAGATTCAGCCTCTGTTGCATATATGACAAGATAAGATTAGATTGTTTTACCCCCAGAGGGTCAATTTGATTGATCTCCAGACAGAGGAGTGGTTACCCTAGGTTACTGAGATATAATAAAATAGAGAAAAAAGCTCAAATTAAGCTTTGATCAAGTATTTTATTTTCTCTCTGGTTAAAGGGATTTATTTTTTAACCCAGGATTTTTCCTCTTTTACTTTCAACTGAGTCAGTGCTACAATTATATTCTTTCTTTTCCATTGATTATTTTGAATATGATTTAACAGTGGAAGAAATGCCAAAGGTAAAGAACTTCAAATGCTATCTTATTATGAACGTTTATAGGCAGTTGTGGTATAATAGAAGCACAAATTTTGAGGATAAAATCCCTGAATTACGCTCCCTCTCTTTGCCACTTACTAACTATGTAACCTCAGGTCAGATTCTTAACCCTTCAACTTCAATTTCCTTGTCTGCAAAATATCTATAAAAATATGCGTTACCTACTTCATATAGTTTTTCTCAGAAAAGATAATGTATGCAAGCCTCTTTGTAAACTGCAAAGCGTTAAATAAATGTCAGCTATAATTATTTGTCTGAACTTTCCCCAGAAAATGTGAGTTCTTTTCCAGCCCTTTCTTAACTGTATCTAAATTTCCTTTAAATGGCTAAGAGGACAAGATTATTTCTCATCTTTTCCTTCCACTCATCTCCATTCTGTTCCAATTTAAAACTGTTACTTACAGTAGCTTTGACCTACAGACTATCTTGTAGGAGAATTTCCATTTCCTAAAAGTTTTTTGACTCTTGTTCTTACCTAGATCTGGAACCTGCAAAGTTTGGTGGCTCCCTAATTCAGCAGAAATATGGAGGGGATTTTTTTGAAAAAATACAAGAAAGATGTAATGCATGTAATGGAAGAAAACTCAAGTTTATTTCAAGTTGGAGAGATAGTTAATTGTTCAACTTCATGACCCCTGACCCCTCAACTATTCACAAAATGGTATAGTTACATGATAGGCTGATACTCACAATATGCCTTTTACGGTCTAGTCTTTATATTTTTGATGTTATTCATATTTTTCCTTGAACCTAGATTCCCTCCATCTCCCTAATGTCTCTCCAAGTCTTTGTCATTGTGGAGGCAATAGAGAGATGAATAAGTCTCTCCAAATCCTCTACATCCTCCAAAACCAATATTGATTTCCTTCTCTTCTGTGAAGTCTTCTGTGACATCCCTTGTAGTCCACTATGATTTCTTTCTTCTCTGAGGTACTCTATCACCTGCTATCCACACCATTCATTGTCTTGGCCCCATGACATCTCTTTAGTATAGCACTGAAATATAGTTTATTATTTTGCTATTAAGCTTTTGTAATGTCTGTCCCATAATTAGGAGATTATATGATCCTTAATTGTAGAAACTGTAACTTAGTCATCTGTCTATTGCCTCCACAGGCCCAGCTTACTATCTAGGACAGGGATGGAGATCCTGCAGTGTCAAGGCTACATATGGCCCTCTAGGTCCTCAAGTGAAGGCTTTGACTAAATCATTCTGTGAAGTTTAGATGCAGTCAAAGGGCCACAACTGAAGGCTTAGAGGGCCACATGTGGCCTTAAGGCTGCAGGTTCCTTGCCCCTGACTGCACATTGTAAGTATTCAATTAATATATTGATTGATTAATTGATTGAGCATCACACCACAAGAGGTTTTATGTTTAGGCCTAGCTAAAATCCATAACTCTCGGTTTGGATTCTCCTTTCTTTTATGCCTTTTGTCTTACACAATATAGGAACTTGAATGTATGAATCATTTTCATTTGAGTGTGCTTAACTCCCCTTTGCATTATGGTGTGGTGGAAAGCCGCATGGATTTGAAATCAGGATCAGAGTTAAGTTCTAGCTGTGAAATTTACTGGTTTGTATGACTTGAGGAAACAGTTTACTCATCTGAAATTAGAGAAAGAAAGAAATTTACTCATGGTTAACAAATCCCATATTTGGCAACCATGTATTAAGCAGCAACTACAGACCAGGTACTGTGTTAGATGCTGGAGAAAGACCAGAAGAAAATAATCTCTGTCTTCAAGAAGTTCACATTCTATCAGGGAAGACAATATGCACTTGAATAAGTATACATGAAACCTATATATATGTGTACACATATATGTGTACACATATATGTATGTATATGTACATATATATATGATGGCATGGTCTTCTTCAGCAACAAAGGACGAACACAATCCTGTGAGTAGATGCAGCTGGTTGAATGGGAACCCAGCTAGCCAGGTAATTCACCTCCTCTTCTCCTGTCTGCCTTCCCCTAGCCTTCCTTCTCCTCTCTAAAGGAAGATAAATTTGGATGACCAAAAGATGCTCAGTTGATTTGTGTTTTACAGGCCCTTTCCCTCCCCTCTACTCCCCTCCCCTTCCCTGTCCAGTCCTGTCCTCTCCCAAAACATTAAATCTACTGCACTCTGAAGCTGGGACCCCAATGAGCCCCTATGTAAGGGCTCTTCTGGACCCTCCTGGCTTCAGAGTGATTATCAATAGTAACTGTTGCTGTTTCCCTCCCAGCCTCCATTAAAGGAGCCATTCCCTGGCTGCTTTTTAAACAGGCCTATTCAATGAATGGGAGTTACCTCACCCTAAGGAAGTACCTGCAATGACTTTGGTGTAAAAGGACTCAAGATCTCCCAGTGCATCCTGGGTCATCTTCAGTCATCCTAGTGGATATCTGGTCACTGGATTCAAATGGCTCCAGAGGAGAAGTGAGGCTGGTGACCTGCACAGTCCTCCCTCACTCAAAACAAAGTCAAGAGCAAGTCAGGTCATCATTTTTCTGATGGCATGGTCTTCTTTGGCAACGAAGGACAAACACAATGTATATGTGTATGTGTGTGTATATATATATCTATATAGATATATATATACGTATATATATATCTATATAGATATATATATATTACTATATATTCCATGTAAGATAAAAATCAGAACCACGGAATCTCCGAGTAAGAAGAGACTTCTGAAGGCTTCTACTTTAATTTGTACTGACTTCAAACCTTCTCTAAGACCAACTATTCATCACACCTCCTTCATTAAAAGACCTCTAGTTATGGGGGAGGCCCTCAACCTCCCCAGTAGCCAAATTGCTTTTGGATGTCTTCAATTGTTAAGGATCCTAAATTTGCCTCTTCAAAGCTTCTTCCTTTTACTACTAATTCTGCCCCAGGGGCCAAGATAAACAATGTTCTTCAGGCAGAGGACTAGCATTTATTATTTACTTTATGCCAGGCACTGGATACACACACACACACACACACACACACACACACACACACACACAGCAAAGCACAGTCTCTGCCATCAAGAGTTCCACAATCTAATGTGGGGGACAACATGAAAACAATAATGTACGAGCAAGATTTTTACAATCATTGAAGATAGCTCCCATGTGTCTCTTCCTAATCTTTTCTCAATGCTAAACAGCGTGGTACAGGGAAGGAATTATGGCCCCATGGAAGGAGGGCTGAAGTTAGACACATAGGATCTAAAACTGAATCTCCCTTCAGAGACTTACCTCTATGACCTTGAGCAAGGGACTTTACCTGCTTTGTGTCTTAGCTCATATTGAGCTTGTGGAATTTGGTTTCCATACTGATGCCCAACTTAGCTTTTAATGTGATAGGAATAACAGAATTATAAGGAGGCAAGGACTTTGTAAACCTTCAAGGAAATGTGAGTTAATTTTGTTATTTCAGGAAGTCAGGAATGGGAGAGTTGATCCTCCTCACCATCATTAAAAAGAAAAAACCCACCTAGTTACACATGAAAACTGTGTGGGGTACCATACAAAATTCATTTAATGACCTAGTCCCTGCTGTTTTGTACTGATGAACATATGTTGGGCATACACACAAAGAAAGAGCATTGAGAATGAGAATGTTATCAGGACTAACTATTTAGCTTCCCATGAGTTATAGGCATTTCTTATCTACAGGGAAAGAGGTCAAATTTTTTGTTTTTTAAGCTTTGAAAACATTCATCTCTTTTTTTTAACCCCTGATACCTTATGCATTGGAATGTGTTAATGTCAGAAATCTTCACCCCCAAGCTGTTCAGAGAAAGAAAGAATGAAAGTTAGGAAGGAAGGAAGGAAGGAAGAAAAGAAAAATAAATAATGCATTTGTCCTATAGGCTTTGGGCTCCAATGCTTATCCAAAAAAAATCTCTAAAATTCCCACTGTCTCATTTGGGAGACTATATATCTTCATTTTAAAGTCCATCATCTGCTTAATTCTGAGCTTTTAAGATTTAAAGAAGAGTGTGCATTTCTATATTCCAAGTTTTTGTTCAGGTTAACAGCTGTTTGCTTGCCAAAATAACAGGAAAGTAGAGGTTAAGGAAGTGCAAGGTATTTTTTCAGTCTCTGACAAGGCCATACTTGGGGCTTAATGCTGCATTTCTCTTTACTTCATCACATTATGAAGGAAAGTCTTATAAAGTGAGAATAGTTTGCTCTGGGATGTGAAGTGAATTTGACAGACGCTGATTAAATACATACTGTGTGGTGGCACTAGGGAGACAAAGAGATAAAGGAAATGGTCTTAGCCCTTCAAGCCCTTATAATCTACTGACAGATACAGTCAAATCTGTCATCTATCTGTCTATCTATCTGTCTATCTATCCACACACATAAGTATATACATGTGTGTACTTATTATATTAGTATATAGTAATATTTGTATATATATATATGTTGATATGTGCACAAATATACATGTGTATTTATATGTTTGCATGCAAATATGAAATTTATCTAAAGTAATTTTAGAGAGGGAAATACAGACAACTGGTATGATAAGAAAAGGAATTACACAAAAGAAATTAATAGAACTCTGTTAATAAAGCTCCTCCTCCTGTGCTACTGAATATAAAGCATTACCTATCAGCAATGTTGGCATCACTTTTTCCAAGTGCTCTTTTGAAGTGGAAACTCTAGTAAATGGTGAGTACATCATCCGGTGTCACCTAAACTCATGAACAGTTGGCAATTAAGAGAAGAGCATAGCAAGGAACTGAGCAGTTCTATTTCTTTAACATTTAATTTAAGAATTGTGTCGGGGGAACAGAAAGGAGAGTAAAGCCCTCTGGCATTTTCTCAGTTAATTTCTTCTCTTAATTGCTGTTTGGCCTAATTCCTTTTTTGTCTACAGTCATTCTTCACAGTCTTCTTGCGTGCCATCTCTCTCAAGGATAGAACACGTTTGGGTCCCTACTTGGGAACTTGGGTTTCTAAAAGGCAGAGTAAGACATCTGCCACCCACCCACTCTCCCACCCACGAGGACATTCCTCATCTTCCTTTAGTTTAAGTGTAAAATTAACCTCCAGCCCACACACAGCAGACTAGTCTGACTTTGTCTCTCCCAAGTGTTTTGGTAACATTAGAAAAATGTAACATTGAAGGAAAATAGAGATTTATGGGAGACTTTTGTTAAAACTGATTTCCTTTTTACATGGTCTGCCTTAGCACTGAACTAGGAAGGAGCTGCAGACATTGAGCGTATTGGATTAGACAAGATTTTCCTCTTTATATCAGTTTTATGTTATGTCAGCTTTATGTTATATTGGCTGGAGGTATAATACTTGTTCCCCCTTAGCTACTTCTAGACCACAACTCTAGAACCTTCCCATTCTCTAGAACTGCTCCACTAAGAATAATTTAAAACCTAGTGTTTTAGTTTTACTAAATATTTCTCCCAAACAGGATTGTGAGCTAGTTTGTATAATTTTAACTGTCCTTATTTCATAACTAAAAAGATTGAACTTCAACAAAGGGAAGTCCCTTGCCCATGGTCACATGTTGGTACTTGGATTTAAACTCAAATATTTTTAAACTCTGAGTCCTACACTCTATCCAGAACATCTCATTGTTCTTAAAAAAAAAAATAAAGAAAAAGCATGGATATCACCAACAGTTATTTGGAGTACAATGGGTTTGCAGTCAACAACAAATAGTCTAAAAGGGAGAAATGCTTGTTGTCATGGATGAGATTGAAAGAGGACATCTACAGAGACAGACAACTCTATTCATATCACATCAAATTCTCCTCACCCGCTCATCTCCTGACTCTTTCAAAATTGCTTTAAAGATCTCAACCTCTAGATTGAAGAATGCTTTTGCAGGGATTCTATGAAGATGAATTAAGAGGTCTCAGTATCTGCCTTGTAATTCTATCCTAAGGACCATGGGATATTTTCATCTGACTTCAGCTGAAACCTTCTTGATATGGTGTCTCCTCCATTAGAATGTCTTTTCTGTTTTTGTCCCCAGTACATGGCACACTGTCTTGAATATAGTAAGCAATTAATAAATTCTTTATTTGTTCATTCATTCATTTTTCCTGATTCATTCAAAAATTGGATACATTCTAGTATATGTAGCATTTTAAATCTTCTACAGTAATTGGTGTTTATTTAATGCTTCATGGATATCTTATATCATTTCATCTTTCCAATAGCCTTGTGAGGAATTTAGTAGACAATATTTATTATCTCCATTTGATAGATGAGACCAGTGAGGTTAAGAGAGTTTTAAGTAACTTATTCCAGATTTAGTAAGTACAAAAAGTCAAGGAAATGCACATGGTTCAACTTAAAGCACCTGATTTTGAGTCACAAAGGCCTGGTTAGAATCCTGCCTCGGACACTATTAGCTGTCTGACCTTAGACACTCATGCAATAAAATGGGGTAATCTTAGTACCTACAATCAGGATTGTTGTGAGACTCAAAGGAGATACCATGGTGTGTATAACACTTTGCAAATGTTAAAGCACTTTGTATATGCTGCTATTGCCATATCCCATGGAAGAAATGCATTCTGAAAAACCAAAGTAAGACATCATGACTCAAGACAACATTAACTCATGTGGTTCTTCATCTCTCATTCTTAACTTTTATTGATCAGGACGATTACTCTCTGCAGGTCAGCAAAGAAGGACTAAGAGTAGGTGCTTGAAAATGAGCTACTTTGTCTTGCTTTTCTATGATGTCTAGTTTCAGGCAATGATTGCCTAATGTCCTGGTCTGCTTCTATAAGACAGCGAAGAAATGATAGGATGGGAGACCCTCAAAAATCTTTGATTTTTCTGTCACATTCTGGAGCAACTCTTGATCCACTAATGAAAAGTGAACTAAGTGAGGCAGGACCAACCACCATACTCCAGAGAGCAGGAACAAAGGCTATCTATACAACTGACCTTATCTGTCAGAGCACCGGGTTGGCATTTGTTACACCTAATAAAGCCTCTTCACTTCTCTTCAGAGGAGGGACTGAATCAGGGAGATGGGTTTTAATGCCATACTCCTTGGTAATTTGCTCTGATTTGTCAAATAAAAGATGATGGTAAACGTGGTTTATGGTGTGGATCTTGACCTAGTAGGGTCCTAAATCCAATTTCATATACCTTGGTATTTTACAAAGAATATGTATTTTTCTTTTGGTTTTCTCTAAAGCCACCAAATCCACTAGAGAAAATGAAATAGCATAGCATGCACTAATACTTTACTTCATATTTCTGCCTAGCCCATCTATATCTATTTGTCTTTCACAACATTCATAAAGTGAAAAAGAATCTACTGCGACCTTCCCATTACAGAGGTGGATAGAGCTGCTCTTGGTTTTCAAGAAATTGCAAATTTTTTCTTAAGGCATGATTCTGAATAGTGTTCTAAGCCTGGTATGAGGTTCTTCTGCAGAATAGTCTGAAGATTATTGAATATAAAGGAACAATACCAGCCCAGCAACTTCTTTGGCATTTTCTATCCAAACGATATCAGATAAGGTAAGAAGAGATTAATGAAAATAGTAATAAAATAAAGTATTATAGGAACAGTGTTTTAATAGATCAGACCATTGCAAATGCTTATCTGTTCTATGTGGAATTGAAAGTCTAGGGAAGGCAACAGCTTGTCCCGAGATGATTTCTCTCCGAACTGCATTGAATATATATTTTTTAAAGAAGTTAATGATGATGAGGATGATGATATAGTAATAAGAGTTGCCATTCATATGGTGCTTTAAGAACTTTACATAAATCAACCTTTTGATCTTTAGGACAAATCTTTGGTGTAAGTTCTAGTACTATTATTATTTTACAGATAAAGAAACTGAACTAGAGAAAGTAAAACCATCTTCTTTCCTACAGTCATACTATGAGTGTCTATCAGATTTTAAATTATGTCTTCCTGACACCAATTCTCTAGGGCTCTATCCACATATTCACCCTACATTTAATAATAAGTATTACTATAGTAATGGACAGATAGGTGTTAGAGTGCCCAGCCTGAAGATGTGAGTTCAAATCTGGTCTCAGATATATACTAGCTGTGTGACCCTAGGTAAGTCACTTCTACCCTGTTTACTCAGTTTCCCCATGTGTTAAATGAGATGGAGAAGAAAATGGCAAACTTCTCCAGTATCTTTGACTCAAAAATCCCAAATGTGGTCAAGAAGAGTTAGATACAACTGAAAATGATTAAACAACATAATACTGACAATACCTAGAATTTTTAGATACCTCATATCATTTGAGCCAAACTATAAACCAACATACTATGCACTCAGAATATTGCTATCTTTATTTTATAGCTGAGAAAAGTGAGTCTTAGGAAAGGCAATCAACAAACATTTATTTTGTACCTACTGTATGTCAGGCACTGTGCTAAGTACTGAGGATACAAAGGAAAGCAAAAGAGACAATCTCTGTTCTGAAGGAACTCACAAACTGATAGAGTTACTTGGCTATATTGCTAGTAAATGTCAGAGGCAAGATTGCTCAAGAATCAGCTCTTCCTGAGTCCAAGGGCACTATCCCACCCTGAAAATGAATTTAACTTTCGTTGTGTATGTCATCATGTCTTTGCTTTCTTTATTTTAATCTTTAGAACACTGAGTCATTTTCCCCCCAGGAGGTCATGCAGCTGTTACCATTCTCCATAATTGTAATAGAGTTATTTCTTGGCCTCTTTTAAAAGCCTGTCAGTTTTAAACATGGACATAGTTGTCTATAGATGACAAGATTTGGTTCCTTAATGATGAGGACAAGAGATAGATGAGTGCACCCATCTGAGTAGCTGGAGTCTGGTAAAAAAAAAAAAATTAAATAAGACACAGGAATTTCAACTGTAATGCAAAGCCCTCAGTCAGAAATGAACCTGAGGTCAATAAGGAAGTAAAGGAGGATGAGAACATGTCAACTCCATAATTCTTGGACCTGTTTTTCTTTCATGCCAAAATATTATTGATGTATAACTGCTTGTTGAGCATACATTAATTCTAGGATTCATAGTGACTCCAATCATACATATGATTGAATTTGCAGGGCTAACAGCAAAAGCCTTTTTGCATTTGAGACCAGATGTTCTGATCACAAAGTTGAAGGTTGTGCCATGTGTTGGACAGGGCAGCATTAAGGAGACAAGGAGCCCCCATGGTCTCAGATACACAGATCATACTAAGCTTGCCACCATGCCCAATGCATTATTATGTAAAGGAAATGTTTTAACTTTGGGTGTGTAGGAGTGTATGTATATATGTATGTATTCATGCATGTATATATGTATATATGTGTATATGTTTTAGGGAACAGCCTGTCAAATGGAGAAGCATCCCCCCGCCAAATCCAGACTTTTCATGTTGCACTAATGAGCCTCCTGTTTTGATTTCTAACATGTTTCATATATTTTTAGCTCAATTTAGTGCCATTGGACCATCCTTCTGTAACTGACAAACATTTGCATTAATGTTGCTCATTAGATATTTTTAGATTTGCCATGTCCTTTAGACACAATTAGCTAGCTAGAGCTTTCCCAGTCTGCAGGACTCAGGTACCTTTTTGGAAAACATTGGAAATGACAGAAGCCAGTGCATGTCATCATCTAGGTGGGTGAGTCCTTTCCTAAATGATTTAAAAGTCTAGGAGGAGGATGGAAAAAGAAATTGTTTGGTTTTTACAGCCCCCAAGTTTGATTGTTGAGCTTGGCTTATCAGATTGTATCTATTCAGGGGAAGGCAAGGAGAATCTTAATTGGGCAGCAGGGTCTTGCCAATTTCTGAGAAATAGAGTAAAAATATTCTTTTTAAAGAATGTTCCTGAGCCTTGTATGAGGCTCCCCTGGAAGAGGTTATAATCTCCCCAGGGAGTCTGGCTTGACAGCTTGAGAGACACCAGAGTTGATGGATTCAGGATTCACCAGTGAAATATAGGTTAAAACAGATTCATATCAAGCAGTACTCCAGATGTGGTAAATTGAAATGCAAACCCAGTTATTGTTAACTTCACCACGCTTTGAAATTACACAAGACCACAACACCCAGAAATACGCAAAACTTCATCAATTTACTCCAAATCTCTAGGGGAGATAAAGTTTCAACCACGGAAATGCAACGAATGGCTACAATACTAAACCACAACTCGTTACTATTTATTCATTGATTTGAGGAATATGTTTTATTTATCACCCACACCTCTTTTAGCCCTCTTGTTTTTTTACGCAAGATTCTGTTATTTCAATAAGTCTCCAAGACAACTAGAGCTTTTATACAAGGAGTTAGGCTATTCTCTCTCTCTCTCTCTCTCTCTCTCTCTCTCTCTCTCTCTCTCTCTCTCTGTCTCCCTCCCTCTCTGTCTCCCTCTCTCTCTCTCCCCTGTTTTTCCTGTCTCTCTCTAATTCTTCCTGTATCTCTTTCCGCATCTGTCAGCCTGTCTGTGTACCTGTCTCTTTCTCTCTGTCTCTGTTTGTGTGTCTCTATGTGTGTCACTATCTGTCTCTCCCCCCTCTTTTCCTTTTTCCTCGCTCCCTTTGTGTCTCTCTGTTTCTTTCACTGTCTTTATCTCTCTCT
The DNA here is from genome assembly GCA_028658325.1 of Potorous gilbertii. Taxonomy (NCBI): domain Eukaryota; kingdom Metazoa; phylum Chordata; class Mammalia; order Diprotodontia; family Potoroidae; genus Potorous; species Potorous gilbertii. Next base: position 192,403,242 of record CM053769.1, read on the forward strand.
GATACCTCTTTGCCTCTCTCTTGTGCATATTTACGCACTCACACATACACACACACACATCTACAATTTATTCTACTCCCGTAATATACATGTAAAGTATTTTTGTACAATTGTTTTAGAGATCTTACCATTTTGAATTCTATCAGCTACTCTTTCTATGAAAACCATCTCTAGGAATATTAAGCTGAGTTCATAGGACACAAAGGGGTTTTGATTATTATTTCTAATACCTCTACTACTACCATAAATAGGACAGGTTTATGTAACCATATAACTTGGAAAAACTCTTTCGTACATTATTTCATCTGATCCTCTCATGAATCCTATGTGACTGGGGCTTTCATTATCTCAGTTTTGTAGATGAACAAACTCGGGGGTATCAACGACTTCCCCAAATACACAAGAAATAGCGTTCCAAGTAGTGGGCTTCCTGTGTCCATGCTCAGTAGCCTGTCCCCTACACCTGCCTGTCACTATCTTGTCTACATTTTAGAAGTGTAAGTGGAGCAGATTAGAATTCTCTGTATCAACATAATGCCTAGTGTTATGTTATTAAGCTGTTTTGTGTGTGTCCTGTGGCTCACTCAACATTATTTTGCTGTCAAGATGCTGAGCATGCTCTAGAAGTGACTTTGGGAAGCTCAAAGTTCACTCTCTACATGGAACACAGACTTAGAATATATATGTTTATTGCTTTCATTCCATGTGTTGAAGACAAGTGGTATAATGCCCCAGCTCTGTGCCAAAGTCCCATTCTTCTGCATGTTCAAAAGTCAGACACTTAACCCCACTCCTCTGCCGGGGATATAGGGAAATGTTCAATGCTGTGCCTGGAAACACTCCAAGAGAAGGAGTGGGGGAGAGCAGTGTGCAGTGTTAGGAAGCCCATTCATCACCTGGAGGAGGCTGATAAAATCCAATATACAGAACCATTAATGGCTCGTAACAAATAATAATAGCAATCCCATTCCTGTTGGATCCATCCCACCTTTAAACATTGTTCAACACGTACCTTTTAGCATTGTAGAAACAAGCAAAAGAACACGAGGATGTTAAGAGCTCATCTCTTAGAGCCTGCAGTTTATAAACACTGCTTCATTAATCCTCAAGGCACCACTGTGAGCCAGGTGGTGGCAAGATGTCTTCTCTGGGGAGAGAGAGAATGGTGTTACAAGGGAAATAACATGCCTAAGGTCACAGAGCCAGGTCTGTGACAAGAATTAAAATCAGATCCAGTTGCCTCCTCCAGGAAACTATGTTGACTACTACCACTGACACCAAGGGCTAGAAATCTAACAGACTGTGCGTCTTCTATATCGGCCTAAGCTCGTTAGATGGTAGAATTTAGGAGTTCAGAGTGTTTGTAGCTTGATGGGATCCTTAAGCCTAATATTTCATTTAATAGATCAACTCTGAGGCCAAGGGAAATTAAGTAACTTGCCTGAAGTCACAAAGGAATGATATAGTAGAACCAGGATTCCAAACATTTCTAAATCTAGTACTCATTCTAATATATCATTTCTTTATAAAGCTGTCCCTCTTGGAAAATGTTTTTAAAGAAAAAAATGAGGCAGAAAAAAGAAATTAATACATATTTATCTCCAGCTGAGAAGCTAAAGGGAATATGAAAACTTAAGAACATCAAAGCAAAACCAGTTATTATCATAGCAATAGGGGACTGGAGGGCTATTAGGTTTTAGGAGCAGTTCACAAGGCAGCTCAAAAGGGCATATTCCTTGAAGATTTTGAACCTAACAATAATTCATTGTAAAATGATTGACTAATAAGCCTCACACTGTTAATTTACTTATTTTAATACTTCAAGGATCTTTAATTTCATTGGTGCATGTCTTTCCTCCATCAACTCATGTCCTAAGCCCTCCCATTTCATAATATATTGTTTTCATGAGTTGCAGCGGCAAATAAATAATTAAAAAAACCCATTGCTTCAATCCTGTTTTTTTTGGTGATAAGCAGATCCATAATTAGCTTGGTTAGTCTTTAAAGGACAGACAGATAGCGTGTCATCAAGCTGATACCCAAAACCTTTCTAGCTTGGGAGATCCCACTAACACAGCCTTCAAGAATATAGTTCAGTTCTACGTCAAAGCATAAGGGCAGTATAACAGCCAAGACTGAATTTTAATGTATGCCAAATTAGTATGATGAAGATCAAGGGATTTAGATATGAGCAAATAAAATTCTATGCTTGGTTTTTAAAACCCTTCATAACTTGACCCTTTCTAACCTTTCTTATCTTCTTACCCATTACTCCCTTCCATATAGTTCACAGTCCAGTGACACTGGTTTCCTTGCTGCTACTATCAAAAGGCCCATCTATCTTCCAACTCTGCATATTCATTGACTGCCCCTTATGCCTGGAAGCTTCTCCTTACTTTAACCTCAGCGTCTGCAACAATCCTTTGCTGATACCCCTTAATACTAGTGTCTTCCTTTGGATATTGCTTCCAATTTATATTATATGTTTTGTTTGTACCTAGTTATTTACATGTTATCTCCAGAATTAGTCTGTGAGCTATCTAAAGAACAAGAATTATTTTTTCCCTTCTTTTGTATCCCCCATGCTTAGTACAATAATGTATTCTGTAGTAAGATGGTGACAGCCTGGGACCTTAGAGATCATCTATTTCAATCATATAATTTTACAGAAGAGAAAACTGAGGACCACTGAGGTCAAATGACATTGAAAATATAAACCTAGTGCACACTCTCATCACTACTTGTCTGCTTTATGGCAATAACCTCCTAAACAGGGTCCATCCCCATCCTCAAGTCTGAAATGTAGGTCATTATGTCACCTCATTAATCAATAAACTCCAATGGTTCATTGTTATCTCATTTAAAGCCTTTCCCAACCTGGTCCCCTGTGCTTTTCCAGTCTTCTTTTGCTTTACTCCCCTCCATAGTCTCTATAGGAAGGATTCTTAACCTTTTTTCCTATGTCATAGACCCTTCCCACAATCTGCTGAAGCCTATGAACCCTTCTAAGAATCATGCTTTCAAATGCATGAAACAGAATGCCTAAGATAGAAAGGAAATAAATTATATTGAAGTATTTTATAATTATAACGTATAAATTATATTGAAATATTTCTAACAGTATTAAAAAATTCCTAGAACAAAGTTAGAAGACATTACTCTACAAGCTAGTCATACAAGTCTATTTGTTGGCTCTCCCACAGGACAGTACATATCCTATGTCCAGACTTTGACAGTAATTGTTCTTATTGCCTAAATACACACACACATGCACACACATGCATTCAAGACTGAATTATGTTCCATTTTCATATATATGCATTTATACATACTAAATTTTCTCTATATATACTATATTCTCTCTTCATATATATACATTTTAATTTATAGCAAATTAATATGAAAAGTAGTAAGAACAAAGTATTTAGATATGATAAAAAAGAAAATTTTATGCTTGGCTTTTTAAAACCCTTCATGTATGTATGCATTATGTGGGTATGTCTGTGTGTGTATGAAGAGAGAAAGAGAGAGAGAGAGAGAGAGAGAGATAGTGTGAATTGACAGGTTCAAGTATTTCCATGTGAATCAAGCTTGACCACAATGCTCAAGTAATGGGGCCCTTATTTAATCGAAATAGATAGTTGCCGAAGGCTGTGAATGTCTATAGTTGTGAAAATGCAACACAGTCAATATGGTCTTGAATGGTAGTGCCATAAATGTCCACAAGGTGGGAATGTTTCTTTGGAAAAGTAAATAAGTCCGTGCTGCAAAATGCTTATATCTCTGCTTTCCTAGAACAGGAAAGTTTTTGTTGTTACTATTTGTGATTATTATTCTACTTTTTCTCTGTTTAAATCTGAAGACAAGACAATATTTCCCTAACTCAGCACCAAAAATTTCAGAAGATACAATCTTGGCTTTTCCTATAATAAATAATGATATTTTACCAGTTTACTTTACCAGTTTACTGAGGGTTGTGTTCTTTTAAACAGACTTAAAAATATATTGCATCTTTTTTTGAAGCTGAGATTAAGATGTTACATTTATTCTTTTTTGGTAAATGGTTGAGTTTTTTTGGATACTGATTCTGTCATCCTATATAATCCTCACAGTTTCATGTCCTATATAGATAGATTTACAAAAAACAAACCTTTCTATTAAGTTCTTGCTAGGTGTACCAGGCACAGTGCTAACTGCTCCAGTTGCAATATAAGACATTCCTGGGCCTTATGGAACTTAGTTTCTCATGGGGAAGACCGCACATAAAAAAGAACTAGAAGTGTGGAGAGAGGGAGCATGATGCATGATATTGAGATGGCATTGAAGTGGTATCGATGTCTGGTATTAATTATGTTAATTCCCAAACCTCACTTATTAAAACCAGAGGACCCAGGGGTGAACTCAAGATTAGGGGATGGGTGTGACAAGGATTACAGGAGTACAGACAAAAAACAAGCAAATGAGGAAACAGCAGGCAAGTCATGCACAAAATTGATGCGTACCTTATGCCTACATTCAAGTCACCATTAACAGTTTTGAATTAAGTCCATAATAGAGTGCATTTTCATATGGATAAAATCAATCTATGAATCATCATTTGCTGGATCTGATTTTTCCATCACTGAATATACTTACCAGTCTTATTATCCAATTTGTAGATCTCTATCTTGTCCACAAAGACAATAGCAGAGACTATATCAAAAGCCTTGCTAAAATTCATGTATATTGTGTCTGCAGCACTGACCTGACCTAACAGACTACTAACAAAGTCAGCCATGGGAGTCCACAATGTTAATATATTATTTCTTTGTGAACCCTTGATGGTTTCTAGGTATCATATTTTATCATCCATCTCATTACTCAATTTTATTGTGGAATTCTTTATATTATGAAAGTAAGAAGAATCTCAGTGAATAAACAGTGCTAGCTGGGCCATAAGTGAATCCATCACAACTTGGAAAGCATAAACTAAATTGTGTAACCAAAGTTGAAAAAATCTAAATTATGTAAAAAGAACTTTAAAATGCAGGACCAATCTTTTTAGATAATTAGCATTGTAGAAAAAAAGATTATATAGGAACATAATGTTTAAAAGAATTATTTTCCCATTAGTTGATATTCAGTTCATTAATTGTTATATTCCATTATTTCACAAAATCACAGATAACGAGTTTGAAGAGTCTTTGGAAGCCAAATAGTTCAACTTATAAGCAGATAGATATTTCCTCTGCAAAATATCTGATCAGTGGCCATCAAGCCTCTGTTGTCACAACACCACAGAAGAGGAACCTAACCACCAACCAAAGAAGAACCTCCCTACTTTTGGGGAAGATCTTTCAGATGTCTTCCTGTCCCCAACATTTCGTCTAAATATGCTTTTGTAAATTCTGCCACCTGTTTGTAGTTTTAACTTTGTGGGCCCAGTATCACTAGCATAATCTCTCTTCTATGTGACAACCCTTCAAATACTTGGAGATGACTAATGCATCCTCCACTAAGGCCTCTCTATGGCGACTGAACATCCCCAGCCCCTTTCCCACTTCCTCACACGGCCTTGTTGCCAGTTGTTTCACAAAAATATTTACATTTTCTTGGCATATTATAGTTACTCTCTGTCCTCAATTTAAAAAAAAATGCTTTACAGAACACGAATACTACAGCTGTGATTTGACTAGAGTGCAGTACAGAAGGACTCTTACTTCCTTTATCATGAATATCATGCCTGTCTTAATTCTACTATGTCACACTGCTGACTGATGATGATACCCAGATTTTTCCCACTGGACCCATTTTCTACTTATGCTTCTCTCTTCTGTTTTTGTCATTAACTTAAGAATATTGGTTATTAGATTTAGCATATTTCTCTAGGATGCTGAAGTTATTTTCTTTCTTAACTCAGTCCACTCACTGAGAAAGTTTTCTTTCCTACCTTCATGTCATCTGTAAAATTGATCAGAATACTTTGTCATTTCGATTTACTCCAATTCATCAAGAATTCATAAAGTACCTAGTATGTGCCAAATATTATGACTAGGTATTGGGAATATAGACTTTAATCTTCAAGGACTTTGTATTGTACTATAGGATAAAATACGTTTACAAATAAATGAAAAGTATTTAATCTTAGGAAAGAGTGAGCCCTAGCAACTAAGGATACCAGGAGAGGCTTCACATGAAGATGAAAACTGAAGGCCACTTGAGATTCTAAGACATGGCAATAAAATACCCATTGCTGACTTACTCCAATGGTCCTTTCATTAAACAAGTTCAAAATCAACCTAAAATATACTGTCACATAGTCAATATCTTCTAAATTGTGCAGACAGTATGCAAGATTTTGTCATATACCATCCTGAAATCTGGGGATAATTTGTTGTGAACATTTCTGCTAATCTACCCATCTAATCATCCTGTCAAAGAAAGAAATGAGATTAATCTGCCATGTCCTGTTCTTGATGATGTTGTTAAGAATCTAGATGATCACCTGATCCTTTTTAAAATGCTAATGATAGCTATAATCAAACATGCCAGGATTTTGCCAGATCCTGAGTCAAGTTCATTGCCCAAAGTTTATGGATTTCATTCTTCTTTATCTTCTGGAAATTACAGCAAAATTTACCATTCTCTTATTTTTTTCTTAATTCTTCATCAGCTTGCAAGGATCACTGATATATGGAAATATGTTTTGTGTGATTTCACACATATAACTATTATTACATTTTTTGCCTTCAAAATGGGTGGAGGATATATAAGAATGGGGGAGAGAATTCAGAACTAATTTTTTAAATGAATGTTAAAAATGAATAAATTTTAAATTAAAAAATAATAATTGATAGTGAATCAGAAGTTCTATTTTGCTAGTTCATTCAGAACATTGGGCTCAAACGGGTATGTAGAGCATGCCCTAGATATGCTAGCACATATGACTCATATGTGCTATGAATTCTTTGGCTAGATTTCCACCATACCTGTTAACTTGTACTATTTGAGCACAGTTTTGTGTTCTTACTATCAGTCTCAATTAGCTTGGAATGAATTCTCAATTAAACTATTTTATATTCTGCTATCCTCAGATAAAAAACCATACTCTGTAATGGATATAATGACAGCAAAGTTAAAGTTGGATAGTTTTCCTTTTCCTCCATTTTCTATGATCCTACTCCAATTTGCCCCATATAACAGTCCTACTTATTCTTTGATTTTTATTTTGCTATCAAATATAACTTTAAACTGTTTTTGTTGTGGTTTTTTGCTTTTCTCATCTACTCTCGTCCAAGAATTTGCACATTAATTGATCTAGCAATTAATCAATATTAGTTGATCCTCACTATGTTTTAGGCACTGGGCTAAGGACTACAGATACAAAGGTACATGGTCCCTGCCCTGTAGGAGCTAACCTTTTTTATAGTCAAATTCTTCATTTAATATTTTTTTCCCCAATTACATGTAAAAACAACTTTCAACATTCATTTAAAAAACTTAGTTCCAAATTCTCTCCCCCCCTTCCAAACCTCTTCATTGGGAAGGCAAGCAATTCGATACAGGTTAGCATGTGCAATCATGCAAAACATGTTGTAAAAGAAAACATAGACCAAAATAAAAACCCAAGAAAAATAAAGTTTTAAAAAAAAGTATGCTTTATTCTGTATTCAGACTCTATCAGTTCTTTCTCTGGGAATGTATAGATAGCATTTTTCCTGATAAATACTTCACAGTTGTCTTGGATCATTGCATTTCTGAGAATAGCTAAGTCATTCATAGTTGATCATCTAACAATATTGCTGTTACTGTGTACAAAGTTTCCTGGTTCTCCTCATTTTACTTTGCATCAGTTCATGTAAGTCTCTCCAAGTGGTTGGTTTTTTTGAGGCATCTAGGAACTAACATTGTAAAGTGAGATAAGTTGCAAACAACTGTGTATATACAAGATATATATGGTATAAATGATACATAAGACAAGATGGGTAGACACTCAAGCATTCTCAGGAGGAGAAAGCTAGAATCCCAGAAGGTAGAATTTGAGCTAAATCCTGAAGGAAACTAGAAGATAGAGGTGAGAAAAGAGAACATTCTAGGTATGGGGGATAGGAAGCAAAAAGTCAGTTAGTAGATGAAGTACTGTCTTCAAGAAATAGCAGGCAGTCTAATGCTCCTGGATTATAGACTAGATGAAGGGAAATAAAGTATAAGAAAACTGGAAAACTAGAAAAAGGCCAGATAGTGAAGGATTTTAAAAGCCAAAAAGAAGGTTGGATGTTTGATTATGGAGGTTATAGGGAACTGCTAAATTTTATGAAGTAGGAAGTTGACATGAAAACAGCACTTCAAGAAAATAACTTTGGAAGTTGAATGTAGAATGGATTGGAGTGAAAAGCAAATTGAAGCAGAGTCTAAGCAAGTTATTGAAATAATCTACCCATGAGGTAAGGAGGGCATACGCAAGAGTGGAATTACTCTTCCTAAAAAATCATGCTTTATATTCATCCCCCAAGATCCTGCCTTGCTTTCACCTTGTATACAAAAGCAGTGTTCCATGGCAGAGTGAGTAAAGTGCCAACTCTAAGTCCAGAAAACAGGTTTCAATTGCTGCCTCTGACATTTACTTGTCACTCATTTGACTTGTGTCTTGATTCTTGGGAGCTTGGGTCATCTGCTACAGGACTTTCTGTCATGGAATTAGACTCATTCACTCTCTAAATAATTTAAAATTTTTCTGCCTAAATCACCCTAGATTCATATCATAATACATCTGACTTTCTTCCACTTCCAATCACAAGTTCTAAGATGCAGTGGCTGCTTTCCCCAAGGTTCCCATCATTTCTACTTCAGCAACCAGTTCCCCTTCTTGGTCAGAATTATGTCTTGACTAGTATTTCCCTGAGCTACTTTCTCCATCTGTTGAAGAATGAAAATTTCATTAGGTCCAGTCAAGCAATGGCCCACTGCTTTCATGAAAGAGATATAGATAGACAGAGACAGAGAGACACAGAACTCCACTATTACTTCTATTATCAAGTCTTCTTATAATTTTATTCATAGAATTCAAATAATTGAAATTCAAATAATATTTATTCTCCAGTCTTCTCTTCTGATTACTTTGTTTTCTATCCAGGTGTTCTTTAATAGCCTGCCATGACAATAGCATTTTTTTTCTCCCAGTGTTGATTCTCCTACTCCTCCTCTCCATCATATTTTCCTAGCACTTCCTAAATTGCTTAGCATCGATGGATCTTTTTAAGTTAGGGCTACTCTTCCATTCTTTTTGTGTGTTATTTTTATTTTAAGTATAATGTAACCTTCTATATCTTTATAACCATACTCCTATCATGAGTCTTATCTTAGACTCTCAGTACTACCTTTTGGGTCAAATTTTTTCCTTTAGTTATGATTATATTTCACTGTTTTGTACATTTTATTTTGGACATCTGAGACAGTGAGTTTAATCTCAAAGAGTGTTTAGTTTTTCACCTACCAGTCTATGGTATGGCTTGGAAAAGTATTTGGGTCGTCCTCTTCTCCCTCCTTTCTGTTAAGGGCAGAATTAGAAGGACCATTTTGTAAAGGATGAATTTGATTTGTTCTGCATAACTCTAAAAATTGGTTTACAAAACCCTTTTGAGTCATTAAGCAATACCGCATCCGAGGGGAAGGACTAGAAGATACTTCTAAGATTATCTAGTTTTTTTTTTCATTTTACAGATAAGAAAAACTGAGACAAAGAGGGATAAAATGACTTGTGTAAAGGTTCCATGAATGACAAATGAAGGATCATGTACCCAAGTTTCCTAACCTCAAATGCAATTCTCTTTCCATTATGTCATATTATCTTTATACATTTTTTGCCCAGTACATCTGCCCTGTAATATGACAGGCTACATTATGAGGCAGTTAAGCTCACCAGTATTAGGGGTGCTAGATTATTACCTGTCAAAGTTGTAACAGAACAGAGCAAAGGCAGAAATAATAATTAATAATTGCTAGTGTTTATATGTAACTTTAAGGATTGCAAAGACTTTTACAAATATTATCTCATTTTCTCCTCACAGCAACCCTGGTAGGTAGTGCTATTGTTAATCCCATTTTACAGATAAGGAAACTGAAACAGGCAAAAATGATTTGCCCACAATCACAGAGCCAGTAAGTGGCTGAGACTAAATCACGTCTTCTTGACTCCATGTCTAACTTTCTATTCACTGAACAAACTAACATCTTTACTGCTTGATGATTGTATGATACTGGGCAAGTCTCTTAATCTCTTGGCCTCAATTTCCTCATTTGTAAAATGAGGTTTCTACATTACATTATCTTTCAGTTTCCTTCCTGGTACAAATCGATAATCCTATGACCTCTGTTGCTCCTTCTTTCTCAAAGATGGGAATTGTCTATTGAGAGATATGGCTTTCTCCAATTTCAATTTCACCCTCAGTTAATTTTTGTGAAGTGTTTTGCTTTTTTGACAGTGAGAATACGTACCAACTTAATTCTTAAGGCAGACTCTCAAAGCTACATTTTTTTGGTGGAAGGGAACAAAGTGAGAGCTGTAAGTTTGGATGGGGTACCTAGTAAATATAGACATCACCACTTCCTGCTGGGGCTAGAACTATTAGTCCCATGGAGTAAGTCTATTAGTGATTACATTTAAATAGCTTAGAAATGAGTTATAGGAGAACCAGAAATGGGGCTATAGAATGTCATGTTATAGCTGCTTAATATCTAAGATTTACTCAAGGTTCAGTCTCTGATGCCTCTTTAAAGAGCAAGGCAGCACTGAGTAAATACCATTTGACGATGATTGTCTTAAAGGCACATGCTGGGAATATAAAGCATCTTTTAATTTACTTAATTTTGAATACTTAAATCAGATTGTATATAGTGGCTGAAGCTTTAGCATGCTTGGTTACCACTTAACAATGATATGCCTAAGAGAACATTATATAACACTTTAATTTTTACAAAACATTCTTAAAATAATAGTTTTGTTTTTACAGTTTTTGACATTCTAGTCATCCTCTGATGTATCCCCCAACCCTTTGCCTGAAAATGACCTTGCCAAAAACAATTGGTATAGGGAGAAACAAAAGGACCATAACTGACATTCCAAAGCTTTCCCTCATAACACATTTGTGAGATAAGTGGTACTCTATTCTTATCTCATTTTTCAGAGAAGGAAGTAATATATACTGCTGTAGTTCAGTCATTCAGTCTCATCCAGCTCTTCTTGACCCTATGCACCATAGCACATAGCTAGACTCTTCTATCTTCTACTATCTCTTGAAATCTAGCCAAGTTCATGTTTGTTTTTTCCACGACATTATCCATCCATCTCATCCTTTGCCCTCCCCTTTTCCTTTTACCTTCAATCTTTCTGCCCCTGAAGCAATATTAATAACTCACAAATGATCTCAACATGTTTGACATACTAGGGACCTCCTGGAGTGGGGCTTCTTCACCCATCCACTTATTACTAGGTGACTCAGAAGATACAACATGACCCAGAGTTAGGAAGACCTGAGTTCAAAGGTAGTTCAACATACTAACTATATGAGCCTGTGCAAGTCACTTGCTCTATCTTATTTTCTTCAACTGTAAAATGGGGATTTTGTGAAAATCAAATGAGATCATATTTGCAAAGCACTGAGTGCAGTGTCTGGCACGTCATACAGATTAAAAATTGTGTGTTCTCTTACTCCTTCCATTCCAATTTAATTAACTATCTGTGACAATTCTTGAGACAGGTAGGTGGCACATTGGATAAAGTGCAGGGTCTAGATTCAGGAAGACTTATCTTCCTGTGTTCAAATCTAGCAGTAGATACTTAATGGCTGTGTGACCCTGGACAATTCACTTTAACCAAGTTTGCCTCAGATCTCTTATGTGTAAAATGAGTCAGGAGAGGAAAAGGTTAAATACATAGTATCTTTGCCAAGAAAACCCCAAACAGTATCACAAAGAGTCAGACAGGATGAAAACGACTGAATAACAAAGCAAAACAAACAAAACAAAACAAAACAAAAAAAAACCATGGTAAATTCTAGGGCATCTACCTAGGAAAATAGCAATTCGGTTTCCTGCCCAGGGTCTTTCATGTAAGTTTCAGATAAAAAAATAAAAATAAAACAACTCAGGATTTTGTGACTCCAAACCATGTATGCAGTACATTACACCATACTACCTCCAATAGTAACTATTTAATAATATTTTAAGGTTTATAAAGCACTTTTAGTAGACTGAGAGATATATGATTTGTTCAAGCTAACACAGCTAGAAAAATGTTGAAGGTAGTACTTGAACTCAAGTCTTTTGACCCAAAGAGCAGCACTCTTTCCAATCAATCCCATTGTTAGAAAATGAAGACTTAAATAGGAGTGGTAGGAATGAATAGCTGATCTAGAACCCTCAGTTGCTAGCATTCCTTCCCAAAATCACTTCATACTTATAGTACTGTGTATATATTTTACATCTGCATGCCTGAATACACACACACATCTATATACATATATATGTACAAATATATATTCTCATTAAAATGCAAACTCCTATAAAAATTTTTGTACATATTACTTCCTTTTTCTTTGGTCTCTTTGGGGTATAGACCCATGAGTGGTGTTGATGAGTCAAAGGATATGTACAATTTTATAATCATTTGGGTATAGTTACAAATTGTTCTCCAGAGTGGTTGGGCTAGTTCATAGCTCCACCAAGAGTTTATTTTTAGTCATTTGAGCCATGTTCCATTTGGGATTTTCTTGGCAAAGATACTAAAGTGCTTTGCCATTTCCTTCTCTAACATTTTACAAATGATGAAACTGAGGCAAACAGGGTTAAGTGACTTGGTGAAGCTAGTGAGTGTCTGAGGTCACATTTGAACTCAGGATGATGAATCTTCCTGAATTTAGGCCTAACATTCCATCTGCTTTACCACTTAGCTGCCCCAACTGTGCATTAGTCTCCTTAATATACCCATATCAGAACTGATGGACTCTGGACGTAGTTTGAAGCATATTTTTTCCTCTTTATTTTTCTTGGGGTGTTTTGCCCACAACATGAGCACTGTGGAAATTTTTGCATAACTTCATATGTACAATGGGCATCATATTTCTTACCTTCACAATGAGTGGGGGAAACAGTAAAGGAGGGGAGGAGATTTTTATAGAAGAAAATAAATAAAAAAAGGAAGCAAACTCCTTCAGGCTACTATTTCAGCTTTTTATCTCTATATCTCCAATGCTAAGCATTGTGCCTGGCATATGGTAGATTTATGAGAAAGACTTGTTGAATGAATGAATAGGAATGGAGGCACAGATTGAATAGCAGATTATGATAATTTTTCATCATTTCATTTTCATCATCAAGATGGACTTTAGCCTATAGTTCACCATGCCGATAATGCAAGAAAAGTCATGCTCACACTTTGAAAAAATACAAATTTATCTATGATCATTCATTGGTGACATGGTGTGGGTATGAAAAATATTCTTTAATAATGTGGCGACAAAACTAGGTATCACATTCTAAAGGGGCCACTTAGTTGGGCAAATTTAGTGCCTAAAGAGGCAGGAAAACAGGGTTCATCCTGTACCTGCTGGGCAGAACCTCCCCACAGTTTGTAATGACCACTATCTACATTTCTAGGAGTGAAACACAAACACAACCTTGGTCTATGGCTCCTTCGTTAGCTTTGTTACCTAATTACAAATTAGCTGATTGGACACAGCATGTGCCTCAGTTTGCCAGGCTCAAAGTGAGATTAAAATTATTAGCTTTTCTTCTGTTTTACAGTGATGCTTTTGAGACAAATGAGTTTTTTTCTACATTTTGTTTTCTTGAGTTGAAGGACACGTCAAAGATACCCTAATGTGTTTTCCCAAAACACACTGATTAATCAGCACCAAGATTCAGTTTAGAATCAGATTTCTTTCCTCTTCTTATTGCATTGTTGCCTGACATCTATCAAGTCCTTCAATGTAGTCCTGCCCCCAGATTTTTTCTTGGTTTAGAACTGATCATTCACTCCTGAACGCAATCACAACTCACTGAAAGATCTGTCAGTTCATACCTACCTATTTTTTGGTATAGCATAGTGAAAACACAGCAACAAGAAAAATAACAACAAATGATAGCTAGTATATAGAAAGAGTTTTAAGTCTTTCAAGGAACTGTATATTATATGTATATAGTATATTCTATGTGCATATATATTACATGTAGAGATACTCTATTATATGTGTATAGATATAATATATGTATAGTATATATAAATATATTTATGTATATATATATACATATATATATACATTTACCTATGTGTGTATGTATATGTGTGTTTGTGTGTGTACTATGCTCACAATAATTCTGTGAGGTAGGTATTATTATATCCATTATACAGATGAAGAAATTGAGATTAAAAGAGATCAAGTGACTTTTCCAGGATCACAAGACTAATAAATATCTGAATCTAGATTTGAATTCAGGTCTTTTTGACTCCAGGTCAAAAAACTCTATCCAGCATTTGATTGAGTATCAAATGAAATAATATTTGTGAAGCCCTTAGCCCAGTACCTGACACATAATATGTGCCAAATAAATGTTATTCCCTTCCCCTTCCTTCCCCTATCCACTGTGCCCCGCTAACTGCTTCAATTATTATGTAATAGATGGAAAAAGGATTTTAATCTCTGCCAGGATGGTAAGGATACATTATTTTGTTGAACATTGCTTGTGGAGACCTCTTCATTCTCTAATAAAATCTTCTTTGAGAATACTCTTGAGTCATGCATAGATTACTCTCAAAAAGACTTTCTCTAGATGAGAGATTAGGCATAAGTCATTAAGCACTGATGTTTTCTCAGTCAGTATTTCTGTTTTTTTTTTTTTTTGCACATCTTCGGTGGTTTTCCATGCTTTAGGTACCTTGTACATTGGTCCTACAATGCCCTCACAAGGCTACTGCCTCCAGCATGAATAGCCTGTAAAGCACTTAGTCTATCCTGGCTGCTTTTCATAACTTTATTTTCTTTAGTGCCATTTCTACCTCCTCAATAAACACATCTGAGATTGTTATGTTAGAGTTAAGTGTAGTGATTTTATAATTCTTGATGGAGAAACCAGAATGTTTTTATTTTTTCGGCCAAATCTTTTCCATTTTTCTTTCATTTATAGTCCTTCCATTTTCATCCTTGGATGCCCTGGCATGACTTTGCTTAGTTGAGTATCTTGCCAAGCTTTCCTTAAACTGTTTTTCTCCTTCACTGCTTCTCTCTTGCTTTATGAGACATCACTGATCTTAATTAGCCATCACCTTTATTCCTAAGATTTTGTAAATAATTCATATTTTTCTAGCCCAGCGTTGTCTTCAGCGGCCACAGCTTTCTGATTGGTAAATAAGCTAGATGTCGGCTAAAGGACACATTTGTCTGGGCTCCTTTATTCTCCTTAAGGCTATTTATTTACATGGCTAAACTTTGTAGATGAAATTCTTGTAGTTGGTACCAATGTTATTTCTGTTTTCTGTTCTCTTAATTTCCTTCCTACATTTTTCAAATCAATAGTTTCATAGGTAAATACTGTAATATAATAAAAAATAATATTAAATAATAATAACAAATAATAATAAAAGCTGGTTGAGATTTGCATTATAGATTTGAAACTGACACATACTTAGCTGTTGTCTACACTGTCCCTCATCTTATAGATGAACAAGCCAAGGCCCAGAGAGGGGAAATCATTTTACTGGGTTCACGTAGTTCTTATAAAGCTGAGATTCAAACTCAGACCCTCTAACTACAAATTTACCTTCATTCTGCTTAGTCACACATATATTATCTATGGATCAGCGTAACAACTCCCTGAGGCTGGTGATGTATGAATTCATTTGCATACTTGGAAACTAAGGGTTGGCAAAATTAAGTGACTTGATTAAAATTATACTATAAAAATCAGAGAAAAGAGTCAAACCTAGTTAAGTCTTGATTACAAGTCTAGTGTTCTTTCAAATAAGTAACACTGCTTTCTTCTTTAATTTTATTTTTCTTATGTTATCTTTTCAGAGTATGATATTAAAAGCACAGTTGTAGGCACATAGAACCTTAATAAATTACAACTAGCATTTATATAGCACTTGAAGGTTTGAAAAGTGTTTTAGAAATATTTTTTCTTTTTATCCTCACAGCCACCCATAGTTCAGATGAAGAAAATGAGGCTTAGGTTAAGTGACTTGCCCAGGATCACACAAGGAATAAGTGCCTGGGGCCAGGTTTGCTCTCAGTTTCTTCCTCACTCCAAGTCTAGTGTTCTGTGCAATTGAATATTTAGTAGCTATGAGGCTGAACATAAATCTTTAAGCTTCAATCTCATCTTCCACTGTTTTCAGTGATGGCTTCAGGTTCATGGTATTAGAAAACCACTTTTCAGTTGACTGAGGCCTTAAAATTTCTGCAATCTGTTGTTTCAAATATATTATATCATCTGTAAAGCAAATTCTGGCAATGTCTATTAAGTTGTCTTGCAAAAAAGCTAAGTTTCGTATTCGTGTTACAGATCTAGAGGCAACAGATTGTTTTTTCACCAAGGCAACCTGACCAGGTGCCATTCCCCTTTTAATAGCCCCATCTCTACTCTGTATAGCTAGGTGGCTCTGCGGATTGAGCTCAAGCCTGGAGTCAGGAAGGCCTCAATTCAATGTGGCCTTAGGCACTTACTAACCATGTGATCCCAGGTAAGTCATTGAACCTTCTTTGCCTCAGTTCCCTAGTCTGTAAAATGAGCTGGAGAAGGAAATGGCCAACCACTCCAGTGCCAAGAAAGCCCAAAATGGGTTCATTAAGAGTTGAACATGACTGAAAAGCCTGAACCACAAAATCTCTATTCAAGTAAGTTTAAAACTTGTTCAAGCAAGGGGAAACCCAGGATCAGACTAATGCTATAGCCAGACATACTAAGCAGTTTCGTCAAAGCTACTCATGGCTAAAAATATATTTCTCCTGATTGGTTTCCTGTTTTCCTCTGAAGGTCACTGAAGGGAAAAGGGGAAAGTGGGGAGGGGGCCTTTGTTTGGCATCTTAGTTCACTCAGAGAACATTACAGAACGCTGGTGCTGCTACGGTGATTCTCTTGCTCTTTATTTAAAATGAAATGAGAAAACTGCCACAGGACACTCAAAGAGCTAGACAAAAAAGGAATCCACCAAAGTAAAGGATTGAAAACTAGAGAGTTCAATGTAAATCACATTCCAAAGATTTAGGCAAGAGTTGACTAGGGTTTGGACTGTTATCAGCTGTATAAAATGGAAGCCAAAAGAGCCATTTGAAATTTATCTTGCATTAATAGCAGCAAAGTGTCCCAAATGAGGAAAGTGGTAGGCCCTTTGTATTTCACCAGAGTCATAGAGATGGAAGGGACTTCTTCATCTTGTAGTCAAATTCTTTCAATGCACAGATGAAGGAACTATGGAATAAAGAGGAAAAGTAACATCTCCAAGATCACTAAGTTGAAGATGTGATATTTGAACCCAGGTCTTATGACTCCAAACCCCGAGCTATTTCCTCTACATATCTATACTACATGCTGCTCAGTATTCTCTGCAGTTCCACATGCTCCATTTAGGGAAAAACAAAATGAAACAAACACTTCCTCTAAAAGAAATAGGATTCAGAGGGAAGGGGATTTTTAATCAGGTGAGAGTGACTGAGGATGATTACAAGGATGAGATCCATAGTTGATATCCTCTTCTCCTTACCCCACTTCCCCAACACAACTCCAAGGATGGTAGATTAGAAGAATAAAAATTGTACAGCCACATGCAGAAAGACACATCCTTTATTGCACAATGAGGCCCAATGAAGTTCATTATCAAAAGGAAGTCATGGGGGTATGGGTAAGGCCCTATTTCTCGATCATGAGGTAGAGTGGAGCCACATGGCAAACGTGGATGCAGGCAGAAAACACTAGTCCAGGTGTAGCTAGGGGAAGAGACAGCAAAGAATCTCAGCTAAAAAGTGTTCTAATCCAGTGCATTTTGTTATCATTCTGTCACTGTTAGTGCTGTCTGACTCTTTGTGACCTCCTTTGGGGATTTCTTGACAAAGAACCCGGACTGGTTTGCTATTTCCTCCTCTAGTTCATTTTAAATATGAGGAAACTGAGGCAAATAGGGTTAAGCTACTTGCCCAGGGTCACACAGCTAGTAAGTATCTGAGACCAAATTTGAACTCAGGAAGATGAGTCTTCCTGACTCCTGGCCTGAGCCTTTATTCACTGTACCACCTATCTGCCCTTTAACCTTCAGCTAGCCTTCAATAAAGAGAAACCAAGGCTAGGATTTAAGGCTCGTAATCAGACCTAGCCTCTTATCTCCATATCTCAGGGCTATGACTATTATAATATATGGTAGGTTCTTCTACAAGGATACTGGCATAGACAGCTGTGTCAGTATGTTGAATTAACCTCCCGTTCTCCACTCAATGTTGTTTTCATATAGAAAGCTTGATGGAAGAGTAGATAAAGCACTGGGCTTGGAAAATCGGAGGTAAAATTCAGCCTCAGACACTAATTATTGTGATCCTAGACAAGTCATTTAGCCTCTGCCTGCTTCAATTTTTTCAAATCTAAAAATAGGGATATTAACATCACCTACTCTCCAGGGTTGTTAGGGAGAGGAAGTGAGATCATATTTGTAAAGCTTTGAGCACAGTGCTTGGTATGATAGATGCTTATTGAGCGTTTATTCTCTGTAGAAACAGATCATTCTAAGATCTAAGATCATAGGGTCAATGTCTCACATCCACGTTCTCAAAAAGAGAGATATTTTGCTTGTCTACCATCTTCCCTGATCTGTCCTTCCTTCTGTCTGTTCTCACCCTCACCCTTTACTTAATATCTGCCCCTCCTACTTCCCTATTGGGAAATATAGATTTCTGTACTTATCTGATTGTGTATATTATTCCTTCCTATTGGGAAATATAGATTTCTATATTTATCTGATTGTGTATATTATTCCTTCCTATTGAGAAATATAGATTTCTATATTTATCTGATTGTGTATATTATTCTCTCTTTCTACCAATACTGATAAGAATAAGGTTCAAGCAATGTCCATCACCACCCCACCCCCCCATCTTCCCTTCCACCCTAATAGGTTCTTCTTGCTTCTTCATGTGAGATAATTTACTTCATTCTACCTTAGCCTGCCTTCTGCACCCATTGTAGTGCTCTTTTCTATCCCTTAATTTTTTTCATGTCATCCCCTCAAAAATACCTTATTACAAAATATACCTTACACTATGTGTATTGCACAGTCCTTCCATCTGTGTTATTAATGATGCAATGTTTAAGAATTATAAGCATCATTTTCCCATGTAGGGATGTAAACAGTTTAGCTCTATTAAATCTTTTGTTTTCTTTTCCCTTTTTACCTATTTATGCTTCTTCTAAGTCTCGATATTGGAGGTCAAATTTTTGGTTTAGTTCTGATTTTTTCATGAATACTAGAAATCCTTATATTTCAAGTGACCATTTTCCCCTTGATGTATTATGCCTCATTTTTCCAAGTAAATTATTCTTATTTGTAGTCCTAGCTCCTTTGACCTCCAGAATATCATGTTCCATGACCTCTAATCCTTTAATGTTGCAGCTGCCAAATCCTGCATAATCCTGATTGTGACTCCCTGATATTTGAATTGTTTCTTTCTGGTCATGTGCAGTATTTTTTCTTGATAGTTCTGAAATTTGGCTATGTTCTTTGGGGTTTTGCTTTTCTGAATGATCGATGGTTTCTTTCAATTTTGTCCTATTTTTCCCTCTGATTCCAGGACAATAAGGCAATTTTCCTTGATAATTTCTTGAAAGATGCTGTCCAGATCTTCCATTGTATTATGACTTTCAGGCAGTCTAATGATTCTGATCCTGGATCTATTTTCCGGGTAAATTGTTGTACCCGTGAGGTATTTTACATTTTCTTCCATTTTCCCATTCTTTTGAATTGGTTTGATTGACTCATGATATCTCATAGACTCATTGGCTTTCACTTGCCCAATTCTACCTTTTAAAATGTTTTTTCATCAATTAACCTTTCTACTTATTTTCCATTTGGCCAATTGTACTCTTCAAGGAGTTGTTTTCTCCAGTGTATGTTTATATTTTTCTTTTCCATTTGGCCAATTCACCTTTTTAAGCAGTTTTCTTCACTATTGACCCTTTTTTCTCCATAATTCTCTTGAATCACTGTCATGTATTCTCTGAATTTTTCTCCTACCTCTCTTATACAATTTTAATCCCCTTTTGGAGCTCCTCCATGAGTTCTTTCTGGGCTTGAGATTTTTTTCTTGTTTGAACATTATTGTCCCCTTCTGAGTTTGTGTCTTGTTCTTCCCTGTCACCATAATAACTTTATATAGTCAGATTCTTATTGTTCTTTTTTGTTTGGCTTTTTCCTTTCTTTTAAATTTGTTCCCTGATCCCAGCCAGTAAAGGGGTTCTTTCTCAGGCTTCCTGTGGCAGTGACTTTAGGTCCTACCTGTTTCCCTGGTGCTTCACTGATGTTACCCTGAGGTACATGGGGGAGTCCCATGTCTCCTGCTATGTTAAGTGTGTGTAGTGAGAGTGGATGGCACTGCTGGAGGCTATTGGGTTCTGACAGCTTACCTGGTACTGAGCTGGGTTCCCAGTAGTGGTGTCTGGTGTATGCTGAGGCCTGGCAGGGTTTTTCTGAATTTTCCCTGGGCTACACTGAAGCATCTGGAGATCTGGCCCCTGGAGGATGTCTGTTTGTCATGGAATACACTGAACTAGAAGCAGGAGGAGGTCTGGCTGCTGGAAGATGGCTGTCCACCCTGGACTGTGCTGAAGCATATGGTAGTTCTCAGAATTAGAATCTTCTGTTTCTCCTAGCTATGCTAAGGCAGGAGGGACATCCTGGTGTCGGCATTTGTCTGTTCCACTGCACTGGGGGTCAGGATATCCCACTGGCTTACTGGGATGCTTCCTATACTGGAATGCAGTCTCCTTTTACTCAAGCTAGACAAGTCTTTTCTGCTTATCCTCCAAGTCTCTTGGGCTAAAAGACTGCTCCACCCCATCTTTCTGTTCTTCCAGGATTTATTCTTCTATATTATGGTTGTTTATGGATGAATATGGGAAAGCTGCAGCAATTTGCTGCTTGATCCATCATTTTGGCTCCTGGAAGATAAATGATGAATAATTATTGGTTTGTTTTTTCCTTTCTGAGATGGTGTCTTTTAGAAAACAGGAAATTGTCTTAGTGAGCAGGGAATTGTGATGATGAGGATGCTCTTAAATTAGCCTGGCTTGTCTTTAGTCTCGGGGTTCATCTCTGAGTGGCTGCTACTTTAAGAGAGGAAATAAGTACATTCACAAGTGAAGAGATTTAAAACCATGTCATGTGAGTGGGAGCTAAGCATTTGTCATAGGGATGTTTCATCTTGGAGAAAAGGATATACCTATTGAACCATATGATACTTATCTTGAAGAAAAAGTTGTAGGAAAACAAATTTCAACTCAACACAGGATAAAAAATTTTAATTCTTAGGATTATTTCAAAATGGAATAATCTGCCTCATGAATTAGTAATTGCAACCATCACCAATAATCTCCAGGCAAAGGTTTGAAGATTTCTTGTTGACAGTGATATTAGTGTAGATTCTCCCATTGAGCACAGCAATTTTTTCATGATTAGATTAGATGTTCTGTAAAGATATTTCTTACTCCAGGGTTCTGTATTTCCATGACTATTGTGGACACAGAGAGAAAGGAAAGGAAGAGAAGAGAAAAGAGAAAGTGAAAGAAGAGGAAGGGAATGGAGAAGAAAAGAGGTGAGGAAAGGATAGAAGAGAGAGGAGGGGTGGGGAAAGAGTGAAGGAAGGGGAGAGAAGGAGAAAGGAAAAAGAAAAGAGAGGAGAGGGAAAATGGAGGAGACAAAGAGCAGAAGAGAAGGGAAGGGAAGGGAAAGGAAGGGAAGAAAAGAGAAGGGAAAATAAGAGAGAAGGATATTTCCAAAATATTAAGATGATATAGGCATTGGTTGATACAAAGACTCCCACAGTGTCTTATTTACCTTTTCCAATCTGCAATCCATTAATTGGCCACCTAGGACTGAAAGTTACTATATTTTTAAAAGCTTTTTTTTTTTTATCCTCAGTTGACAGAATTCCCTCTCTTGACTAACAGGCCCCCATCATGATTCCAACAATGAAGGGAGGTAAATGTGATCTTTCACCTCCTTATTAAATTGATATAATCAGTTGAGACTTCAAATTGGTGGAGGGTTAAAAGCACCAGGATGATAATTAGCCTCCTTGTGCTTTCAGGTGCTGACACAGAACCTGCCAGATGTGCAGAGCACTGGCCTTGAAACAGAAATGCTTGCAGCTTTTTTGGGAGAGGGAGGGGTATTTTTGAGAGATTTTTTTAATTGCACACGCATCTTGACAGATACATTCAGAAACATATCAACTTGATGTGTTAATTTGTGACATGTGGGTGATCATGCTCTTTTCCCTCACTCTCTCCTGCTTAAGCTTGATGGCTCCCTTCCATTTGCCTTTCACTCTCTTGCTTAATCCCTGTTTCTCTAGCTTATGAGTTGGGTGTGATTGCTGCACTTTACTTTTGTAAAAAGTAAAAAAAATACTGCTCCCTCTGGGTTTATACACCTTTCTTGAAAGCTTTCTGCAAGAGCACTTCATGTCCAGAAGTTTCAGTCCTGGAGTTTTGGTCAGAAAAACAGGGAGGCTTGGCTTCCTCTCTCCAGCATAGAGATACTCACAGCTAAACAATGGAGATGGTGAAAAACTGATGAGGCCCCCAAGTCTGCTTCTGCTTTGCTTTATTTCCCAACATATCTCTCTTTCTTTCTTGCTCCCCAAATATCCATCTCTGTAACAAGAAAAAAGGAGAAGACAATTCAGCCATATTAAGCAATATGTTAACTCAGTCTGACAACATATGAACTGTACTACACTCAGAAAGGAGGGAGGATGATACCAAATTCTTAAAAAAAATCAACCCAGATACTCCATTTTTCCTGTTTATACTTATGACAAGGAAAAATTGGCTCTGCCCAAAGATTGTGTATCTGTAGCATTATTTCCATGTCTTACTGAACATGTATTGAGAACCACTGTAAAATGCTTTCACATTGTCATTGTCAGCTAGTGAACATGCAATGCCTACTGGGTACATGGTCTAGACTAATTATGGACAGGTCACAGCTATATCCACTCTCACCAATAAGTCCAATTTGTATGACACATTAATGTTTACAAAATTCTTATCTCAAAACTTTGACAGATAGCAATTACAAATGATTTCCCTGTTTTTTCTTTCTTTCCTTGTGGTGTGGGGGTAAGTGGAGGTGATAGGCTGGATTCGAAATTTTCTCTAGGTTGTTAACTTTCAAAATGGAAATTCCGCTCATGGATAAAGATATGCAACGGACATCTAATTCTATTCTAATGAAAGTGGCCTGGGTGTACTGAGATATTATGGGACTGGCCCATGGTCATACAGCTAATAGGTGTCAGAAACAGAATGTGAACCTAGAACTCTGTGACTCCGAAACTATCCCTGTATCTGCTATTTCAATCTACTTCTTATTCTCATTTTACAGATGATGAAACTGAGGCTGTGAGGCACATTGAACCACTTATACTTACAGGACTCCTTCTGTTAAACTCCAAAGTATTTTTGCCATGCATTATCTTATGTGAAATGGGACTATTTATCTCTCCTAATCCCCCTGATTCAGCATAGGATTTTCTCAGAAAAGTATTTTTTGATACTAAATATGGATAGTTAATAGGGAGAAATTGGGCATCTTTTTTGACATAGACAGATTGGCCTTCACTTAGATACTAAGGTACTCTGCCAGATTGCCCACCCTGAACAGCTGCCACTGACAGGTATCTTCTGTTGGTGTATTCCCAAACCCAGTGTTCCACTCTGTTCATTATCTTTTGCCCTATATGGTTTCTATGCATTTCTGATCTTCTGGATTAACTTCTGGTGAGATTCTGACCTCAGGTGAAAATCAAGGCAAGATCTATCTACAAGCAGCATCCTTGGCTTTTAATTTATTTGTTCTTCTTCAAGTTGAAAAAATAAATGAATGCTTCTGCATGCATATCATCTCTTTTTTAAAATTTCACAGCCCTGTGGTTTGGCCATTTGTTGGTATGCTTTGATCAACATTTCTGGCATTGATACGATTTCAATTGTGCTTCATATTCCCTTCAAACTCCCTCCCTATCCTCCTTCCTGGTTTTCTGGAAGTCTGTCAATAACTCCAGTGTTTGTATCTCCTTCGTTTCTCTGATCAATATGCCATGACACTCATTTAGATGGTTAGCCAAGTCTACAGCAGCAGGTCCCTTTCTTCCCCCTTCTCTTGTTTCCAATGTGCTGCACTTGAAAAGATACGCTTTTTTAAAAAATCACCTTATAAAATTTTCTTTGTATGTTATATTTTCCTTCACATGCTCTTTTTTCCCTCTTTTAATGCTTCTCTCCAAATTTTGTAGTTATCTAAGAACCTATTTGTAGTATGCTCATGCATTCTGGACTGGCTACTTTCTTTTTCCTCCCTCCCCTTATTCTTGATTAGCTTTAAGGTTTTCCTTTTCATTCTCCTTCAAAAATGAGTCCTGTGTCCTCATATGATCACGCCATTTATTTCATCTCCCTTTTTTGTAAGTGTATGTGTGTTTACCTGTGTGTTTCCTTTCCCCTTAGATATTTCTCCTCAGTCTATCTTGGTTGAGTTTTCACCTATCTTTTCAAGGTACATTGCTTAAAATTAGTTTGCCTCTCTTCATAAGATGATTTGTGTTGCATTTGATATACAAAGACACTGCTACCACCATTGAGATTTTTGAACTTAGAATTACAAGAAGAAAGTATACTTGATTTAAACATCTCAGAGGTCATCTGGTGCAATTTACAATGTGACTCAATAGAAAGTAATCTCCTTGAGGACAGGGTATAGTTTCTTTGTGTATGAATATTTTTGAAATACATTACATATAGTATATGCTTCAAAAATGTCTCTTGATTTGATTTTAATAAAGACAGTGGGTGAAATCCATAAAAATGCATATTTAGGTTTGATATCAAAAAAATCCTCTAAATAATAGTTATTAGTAGTGATAGATAGTAATTAGAGCTATTCCAAAGAGTGCTTGAGTTGGGAAGTAGTGGGTTCCCTCCCGTGAGAGGTATTCAGTTTGAAGTTACAATGTCCATCAGGTATATTGTAGTGGGCATTCTGTTTCTGGTTTGTTGTTCTCTTTTGTTATTGAGGAAGACCAATTCTGTCAGGAAGGAGATGTCCTGATTTGCGAATGAATTGGATTTAAGTGAGGCAGGGCTCTGCAAAATCATCAACCTCATCTTCTCCTCCAGGGTCATCAGAGTCCAGTGGCAAGACATAGGTCAGGATGACTGGAGATGTCTCCCCCTCCCTTTCTGGTATGGATGGGAATAGATGGTTGCTAAGGTACTTCCACTGTGAAATATGTTGATTTGATGGGTCCAGAAACTTGTGCTTGGGCAGGTTTTCAAGCATACCTAATCCATGAATGTTTTCAGGAGGTTGTTCTATTAAGTTGCCCATTAAAGTTGTTCTATTAAGTTGCCCATTATGCTTGTGAGCAGCTCTAATGATAGAGAAGCTTTTCTGATTTGTTTTTCCCCTCAAATTTATCTGTAATATCTCCCCAACTCAACTAGTTATTCCCTCAAAGCTATGGGAAAAATGGAGCCCCTCTTCTAAATAAACCTTCAAAAGTCAGAAGATAGGAAATGTGATTTCCTTAAGTCTTAAATTCTATAGGCTCAACATACCCAGTGACTGCAAAAGATAGATATGGCATCCAGGTGGCACACAGAAT
This sequence comes from Potorous gilbertii, assembly GCA_028658325.1. NCBI lineage: Eukaryota > Metazoa > Chordata > Mammalia > Diprotodontia > Potoroidae > Potorous > Potorous gilbertii. The sequence continues at coordinate 192,429,140 of CM053769.1, forward strand.
AGAGCCATTACTTTGTAGTTGAGTGACGAGTTCAAACCTGGTTTCAGACATTAACTAGTTCTGTGACCCTGTGCAGGTCATTTCACCTCTTTCTGCCTCAATTTCCTCATCAATAAAATGGGGATTATAAAAGCACCTACCCAACAGGATTGTTGTGAGGATGAAATAAGACAATCATTCTAAAGTGCTTTTCAAGCCTTAAAGCACTGTATGAATGCTAGTTATTATGATAGATAGAAAGAAAGAAAGAGAGGAAGGAAGGAAGGAAGGAAGGAAGGAAGGAAAGGAAGAAACATTCATTAACTGTGTGCTATCTTCCAGGTACCACACTAAAGATGGTAGAAACAAATACAAGCAAAAGGAATTTACGGAATTCACCGAATTTACTCACAGAATTTACATTACAATGGGAAAGACAATACAAAAATGGAAACTCAACAATTGGGGTGAGGAGTGGCTGAAGCAGAAAAGTCAGGAATGGAGCAAAGAAATAAGTGAGCCAAGACTGGCCAATTTGGTTCCAGTTTCCTATCATTTCCTATCATGTATGTTTCCTATACATTCATCATCCTTGTTACAATCTTCTGAGCATAAACTAGCCCCTCAATGCCAGTCAATAAACATTTAGTAAACACCTAATAGGTGCCAGGACACTGTGCTAAGTGTTATGAACACAAAGAAAGAAAAGACACAGTCCGTGCTCTCAAGGAGCTCAAAATCTAATGGGAGAGATATGCCAATGACTCTGTACAAAGGAGATATATGCAGGCACACAAACAAGTCATTGCTCCGTCAGCAATGATCACATATACACACATATTGACATGTTTTCATAGTAACCTTCCTAAGTGTTACAGCTTTCCTACTTCTTATAATGTTACATGGTGGGTGAAAACAGATCAACACAAATGAAACTTGAATTTCCTATAAATATGTCAAATGTTTCATTTCATTTACTAGGTTTATTTTGAATAAGATTTTATGAAGTTCTATTTTTTAACATAGATATGCTTCCAGATATCAAGTGTAAGACAGTGTTTAATGAGTACAATGATTCTTTGAAGATTACATCCTGCCTTCACCAGAAACCAAAGATATTCTTTCTTTTGTGAGAACTAATATTTCTCATTTCTGTAATGCTGTAGGGTTTGTAAGGGATATGCCCACAATAGCCTTGTGGAGTAAGCAGTATAAAGAAGAGCATCCTCATTTTGCAAATGAGGAAATGGAAGTCAGGAGAGATGGAGTGAAATATGTCAACTAATAAGTGTTCAAGTCAGTTTTTGAAATAAGACCTCCTGGTTCTATGTCTAGTTCAACATCAATTCAAACCTGACTGCCTGTGTAGAGATTCTTCATTTCAATTTAATTTATAAATGGTTGTATAGATCACCCCAGGAAGCAAAATCATTGAAATATGTGGAATATGTGTGATAAAACATTAAACACTCTGTGTTTTTTGATACAGTGTGAGGTACATGAAGAAGTTTTAAAAAAAGTAAAGTATAGCATTATTTAGCCCACTTTTAATTAGAGCACTAGGGATTTTAGGCTCTGTTGGCCGAATTTTCACTGGAGCATCTCACTCTCCACTAGTGAGTTTTTTTAAATTTTATTTCCAACTGTGCATTACTGAGAAGAGCTTAAGGAAATTATCTGCATGAAAATAAGGGGCATCTTTTAGGAGAGTTTGATGTCTTTAGCTTGATAGCATTAGAGAATGGATGGTAGTTATACAAGGGTCTTGGTGGCATTTAGAAGGGACATCTTGCATCTGGAATTCTGCTTTTTTGTCTGTCTGTAACATGCCCTTTGCATGTCTATATCTCTAAGCAGATTATCAATGAGTTCCTTTATGGGAGAATACCAAAGAGGACATTTTACCTCAGTCCCCAGAGTCACCAGACACTTGAATATGGTTCATTACATATTGAGGAGCTTTGGTGTTGTCTTTGGACATCATAAAATAAGAAATAGTCCTCCAAGGTCCCATGAGACATGAATTTGCAGCTGGGAGTTATTTTAATGACTTTAATATAACAAATTGGAGGTTAGGTCATTTTTCTCTACATTGGGTGATTGAGTAAATAGTTCAAATGACATGAAAGCTGAGATTATGCCTTATTCATCACCACAATCCTCACAGCACCTACTATAGATATTCATAAATATTAGTTTAATGAAATTAACAAAAAATAACAAAAAATTAACAATATGTTAATAATTACTTTGCCCTACATTCTATCAACAGAGAATATATTAACTCTCATCTGCATCTAGTCTTGGAACCTTGAAGTCAACTTTGATGGTTTATTTTTCTTCATCTCCCATCTCTGAAGAAAAATTGTTGAGCCTCATAAATTCTACTTTCCCAAGATCTCTTAGAAATACTCCCCTTTTTTTCTACTACACAGACCTTAGTTCTATTACTTAAATATTCTTATCTGAACCATCACTGTCACTTAGCTGGTCTTCCTGCCTCTTATCTCCCTCCCCCTACAATCCAACTTTGACACTATTGCCAGATTTTCTTCATTATGCAGAAATTTTCACTACCTTGCTTAGTGATCTTCAGAATTTTCCTGCAGCCCACTGAATAAAATGTACAATGCTTAAGGTAGTATTTGAAATTGTTTGTAATTCAATGTTTCCTTTTATTCATTCTACTAATGAATTATGTACCATTCTCCAGTTGGGTCTTAGATATTCTTGCCACCACACCTTTGCCAGGTTGTGTAACAGACCTGTACTTTTCTACAAGGATTACATCTTAGGCTGCCCTGTATCCGTGAATCCTCATTTGATCTCTCCAGCTAGAAAGGAATTCTCCCTCCTCAAATCTTTCAAACAATTCTGTTTAGAACTCTACATGTATATACTTTTACTACAACATAAAAAACATGAGTATTTGCAGTATCCTTTTTAGTAGAATCAGTTTATTGATTCACATTTCTGCCCCCAGTGTCTAGCCAGATTCATTGCATATAGTAGTAGTCACTTAATAAATAATCATTGAATTGAATAGGGCTGATCACCCATGAGGCACCGTAAAATTCTGAAGAGCGTTCTAAATAAATCATCAAAGATTCAACTATGTTCAGCAGAGCTTTAGCAATAAGTGCATATTCTCAGTTTGATGATAATCCTAGTGAGTTACACATGGTTATTTTCTTAAACACTCTATGTGATTAATTGAAATAACCAAGCCCTCAAATATCCTGGATAACACAAAATTTTTCCTTATTTATGTCATGGACGTGAAGTAGTAATAATTCTCTATCCTTCAGAGGAATGAGAAACATGGTGCTAAAAATGTGTATGCTGATAAAAAGGAGGTAAGAAAGGAGGGAAGAAAGAAAGGAAGGAAGGGAAGGGAAAGGGAGGGAAGGGAAGTGAAAAGAAGGGAAGAGAAGGGATGGGAAGGGAAGGGAAAGGAAGGGAAGGGAAGGGGGGAAAGGATAGAGTTAAGGAGTGAGGGAGGAAGCATCAGAAACAAAAAGAAAAATTCCAATCTTTTAGCAATATTTGTGTAAAATATGTAAGAAGTCATTTTCTGAAGGTCATGCAGATAATTAGTGTTATATTGAGGATTCCAACTCAGATCTTCTTACCCCAAGTTTAGTCTCTTTCCCTTAAATTACATTGCCCCCTTTCCTTGACTCTAGTATCCCTTTGAGGTGCCATCCTGCCCCTCTTTCACTGAAGAAAACCTGTAAATAAGAGTTTATACTCTATCAATCTGTATCATTATCTTACCTTAAAGCCCCCCACCCTGATCTCCTTTGCCCCCTCCATTCTCTCTCCCTCAAAAGTCACAGTGGCGTCTCTTTGCAGCATTTGTCACGGTCTGTCATCCTTTGAACACGCCTGTCTTTTGGATTATGTTACAGTATAGTATTCCGTCATGTTGTTTGTCTGTACAGTGTTTCTCATTTCTCTGGTCACCTTTTTTCTTTAAAACATCAGTGTTTTTATGCCTCAATGCCCAATTTTCAAACCACTGCTTAATCTCTCTCTCTTTCTCTCTCTCCCTGTACATACAGGGCTCCATAAGCTAAATTAAGATTAAATGTGGATATCAGATGTCAACCTACATTCTTCCAATAATAATTCACTTTTATTCAAACTGGGCCATGCTGCCTTCCACTCTCACCTTCCTCTTGAACTGCATACGCACCCATCTAACAGCGTAAAGCATAGCCTTCTAGTTTAAAGGTCTTCATCATTTCAAACTCAACATGTCTCGAAGCAAATTCATCATCTTTTGTCCAAAATTGTCTCCTAGTACCTTCTTTGAGAACTGACAAAAAGAGAAGTTCGAGTAAATAAAACTTGGAAGTATGACCATTACTGGATAACAAGATTTACTTTTTCATATTTTGGGCTTGTAGAAAAGGATTTTTTTTTGAAAGATAGATCCTGAGTCAGGAGGGAAAGCCATTTGGCAAGTTTGTCCTCTCCTCTTAAAAGTAGAAATGGACATATTATATAGGAATATAGAAGACTGGTGGATGGTACAGGTACATGAAGTGGTCCAGTTACCTTCAAGAACGTGATTTTTTTGGGGAGGATCAGTCAACAAGCATGTATTAAATGCCTACTTTGTGCTCTATAGCCAGTGCCTACTATAGGCACTGGGCTGACAATCTATAGAAAGGAATAACATATTCCTATAAGTAGAATAAGGAATTATTCTACATATTCCTATAAAAAATAGACAAAATAACTTATTTTTGCCCAAGGGAATCGGATCTAAGAGTGATTTTTTGAATTGTGGGAAGTCATATGTCAACCTCATATACAGAATAAAGTTCCTAATAATTAGAGGCACCCAAGAATTAGAATGAGTTGTCTCACTACGCAGAGTATTCATACCTTTTCTGGAGGTTCTTAAACAGAGACTGGATGACTTTGTTGGGGATTTTTAGGAGTGAATTCTGATCAGAGTATATGTCCTCTTAGTTCCCTAAAAATACAATGATCTTTGATTCTTCCACAATTCTGCTTGGACTGCAACATTATGGTTGTGTGGACCTCCATTCCTTACCAATGACAAGGTACATGAAAGGGTAAAGTGACTTCTTACTTTCCCCTCAGGCATGGGGATGTAACAGTTCAGAGACTAGACTCATAGGCACAAAGGGGAAATGATTACATTAACTTAAAGGGAGAATCAGGGACAGAAAATAACAGTTTAATTATTTTTCTTTAGGCATTCAGTTAGAATGCCTCTTTCACTTTCAGAGGCCTGGGAAGCAGCTAAAGACACCAGTTTGGCAACCTGAACTGTAGGCAGGAAACAACTGCTGCATATAAATACACTGATGATTGAAAAAGCTCTTTTGGTCTGATTAATCGATCAGCTGCCTCTAGAGACCTAGCTTCAATTTATGATATAATCATATCTGGATAATGGTTCTCAAGTAGGGATTTAGTTTCTTCATCTCTGCATGCAATAAATTAAGCACATTTGTATTCAATCATTCAAGAAGACAAAGAGGGAGGAAGGGGGAGAGAGAGACAGAGGCAAAAAGAGAGAGAAGAGGAGAGGAGAGGAGGGGAGAGGAAAGCAAAGGGAGGGAGAGAAGAGGAGAGGAGAGGAGAGCAGAGGAGAGGAGGGGAAAGAAGAGGCGATGAAAGGAGGGGAGGGGAGGGGAAGGAAGGGGAGAGGAGGGGAGAAGAGAGAAGGGGAGGGGAGAGGAGAGGAGGGGAGAGGAAATAAAAGAGTGATAGGGGAGAGAGAAAATTTTAATTCTTGAACTGAAGCATCCCAAAAACAAACAAGCAAAAATCAACTTCATCTTTGATGCTCTCATATTTCTATGATGGTTCCTTGTGCTGTTCATTTGGAAACACAGCTTCTGGTTTTTTTCCTCCTAGGATATAGAGATTTGGCATTTGAAAAATACATTGTGTCATTGAATGGCTGTGGTAGTAATACTTTGTCATTAACACCAGTGAGTTTATCAAGAGACTTTTCTCTCTGATGGGGGTGGGGAGTTGGGGCACCATGTAAATACTATATTCTTGTGAAGGAGCATCTACTCTCTTCAGAGCACCCATTAAGTCCTCAGGAGGATTAAAAAATTAAATAAGATATAGTCCTTTCCTCATAGAGTTTGCCATCTGGGATTGAAAGGATATAATTCCAAAAAAAGGTAACAGGCAGAAAGATATGGGTTAAGGAAGAATGCTGAAGACCAGTGATTTCTTCATAATTTGGTCCAAGGTCAGCTCTGTCTTTGATGATGTTAATGATGATAGTGGTGGCTGTGGTAATGGTAGGAGAACTTGTTGTTCACTTTTTAATGGTAGTGCAGAAATTATTAGCTTTTACACTCTTTGAGGAAAAATATTGTGGCAAGGAAGAGATACTAACAATTCAATATGGCAGACATTTATTAAGGACCCCATGTGTGCCACACACTATACTTAGCACCAGCAGAGATGCTGGCATAATGTCTGGTCTTCCAAAATTTACAGTCTAACATTGGATTGTCTATGTCATCCTTTGCTACCACATAATGCCACCAAAAGAAATTTCTTCTACATTCAAAGGTTTTTCAGGTCTCTAATATGATATTCATGCTTCAAATGGAATATTAATGTGATTTCATGTTATCTCTGGTTGATTTGTAGTTGTCAAAGTCTACTAATTTCCTTTGGCTCTGGAATTGTACTAGGGAATATCTTGATATTTCCCAATATTTTAAATACTGTATTACTTCTTTTCCAGGAGGCAATTTATGTTTGACAGTGATTGACTGTTATTCTGCTTTGATTCATAGCAAGGCTTCCATATAAGGAGAGCATGGCATATCAATGAGGAGCTCTGGTGTTTTAAATATGGGAAATATTTTCAGTAATTTCCTAATTAGCATGTGTAGGTATAAAAGCCATTTCAGTACTCAGTGAGTGATGTATTCTAACACTCATTATGAGTACATGCAGCTGAAATCTCTCTGCCAGTCAATGTGGATATCAATGCTGCTTTATCTATTAATTGGTACCAAATGGGATAATCTAGTTAGAAGAACCATGAACAGAAATTAGAAATCTGTCAGCAATTCATAATGTACCCTATAGAAAGACATGTAAATTCTTTATGTCTCATTCATGATATTCAATTAGAAAGGGAGTGGAGCATTGATAGTCCTTTCTATTCATTGGAAGGTTATAAAAATATCACTCTTCTGGATTAGAAAGGTATTACCATATAGTGAAAAAAATACATACAACTTAGAATTATGGGTTCATATCTCTATTTGATATATTTAGCATGGTACAGGGATAATTAAACTGCATCTGAAGTCAAGGAACAAAAGTTCAGTTCCAACCTCTGAGGTTTACTTCTTATGTGATTTTCTCTTAAATCAAGATGAGGGCATTGAATTATGTGGCCTTTGTCCTTTCCAGATTAACATTATGTGACCATGTAACCTGGCTCAGAAAGCTGGGGATGAGGGGTTTGAAATATAAATTCTCTGAGGTGCCTTCAAATTCTCAATCCCATAATACTTGATAATATATTTAAAATACCTGAATTTCCTTTAAAAGAAGCTAAATCACATGCACTGCTCTATCTTCTTTAAACCAGTATACCAGATCTCATTCAAAATGTTCTTGATGAGTTAAGCTTTTCCATATGAATATTAATTTTTGCCCTGGACTGAAACATGCAGATGCTTTTAGGGGCTTCTGAGCTCTGTATGACTTTGTGTATGCAGACCACAGGTCCCTCCTTAAAATAGTCTGTTTATTGTCGAAACAATAGGTGAATGTGAACAGATGAATAAACAAATGAGCATTTGCTTTCTCAAATAATATTTCAAGAACTCAAAATGGGCTGAAAATGTTCCTAGGATCTGAGAGGCTATGCTGAGTACAAGTTCTAGTAGGTTTCTATAGAAGCTGATTTGAGCATTCCAGATAGTTTTTGAAGAGCAGCCCAACTTAGACACTGGCTGCTAGGTGAGGACCATCTTTTTTACTTCAGCTTGTAAAACCATCTCTCAGATATTCAAATTGTATCTGAGTTACCAGTTCTGGAGCTCTCCTTTCTAATGCGACAGACTACCGAAGTTATCCATACCTACCCCTCTTGTGTGACTTTCATCCCAAGTCTCTGAAATGTTCGCAACAGGGAATCAATCCTATAGACTGAAGGTCTTGCTCAGTTTCTCCCAACAACTCAAAGATACCAATCGAGCACTCTGGCCATCTCCCTGTCGTCCTCACTCTTTTAACTTGATCAAAACCATCTTCTTTCTCTGTTATACCAGTCATTGATGACCTTCAATAAAATAATCTCTGACATCTAGATAGGTGGGCAGATATAATGCATTGGAAGAGAAGTTATATCTACAATTAGTACCATTATTTTATTTTTGTTCTTATCTCTTACAATTGTATTGTTACCAAAAAATGAGAATAAGAGAAGGCTATATATTCTTTTCCTTTGTACGTCCTCAAACTTTACCGTTTGAAGGACATATATCATAACTTTACTTCACAACTATATGCTATTGCTCACAATAGTACCTGGATGAAAGAATGTAAATAAAGTAGAATATATCACCAACATAACACACTGCTCGGAACACAATAGGTTCTTTTCCTGATTAATAAATTTATTTATTTTTTGTTTTCAACATTAATTTCTACAAGATTTTGAGTTCCAAATTTTCTCACCTTCTCTCCCCTCACCTACCCCCAAACAGCATGCATTCTGATTACCCCTTCCCCCAATCTGCCTTCACTTCTATCACACCCCTCCCTTCCCTTGTCCCATCTTCTCTCTTTTCTTGTAGGGCAAGATAGATTTCTATACCCCATTAACTATATTTCTTATTTTCCAGTTGTATGCAAAAACAATTCACACCATTGGTTCCTAAAACTTTGAGTTCCAACTTCTCTCCCTTCCTCCCTCCCCACCCATCCCTACTGAGAAGGTGAGCAATGCAATATAGGATGTATACATATATACATATATATATGTATATATATGTAATTTTGCTAAAGACTTCCATAATAGTCATGTTGTGAAAGACTAGCTATGTTTCCTGTCATCCTCTTCTGCCTCTATTTATTCTATTCTCTCTTTTCACCTTGTCCCTCCCCAAAAGTGTTTACTTCTAATTACCCCCTCCTCCCATTTGCCCTCCCTTCTATCATCCCTTCTTCCCCACTTCTGCCCTTCTCCCCTGTTATCCTGTAGTGTAAGACAGATTTTCATACCAAATTGAGTGTGCAAGCTATTCCCTCTGTAATCCAAATGTGAAGAGAGTAAGCTTCACTTTTTCCCCTCTCACCTCCCCCTTTACCCTACATTGATAAAGCTTTTTCTTGCCTCTTTTATGAGATAAATTATCCCATTCCATTTCTCCATTTCTCCCAATATATTCCTCTCTCACACCTTAATTTTATTTTTTTAGATATCATTCCTTCCTATTCCTCATCCTGTGCTTTCTGCCTATATGTATATAATCCCTCCAACCACTCAAATAATGAGAAAAGTCTCAAGAGTTACAAATATTATCCTTCCATGTCAGAATGTAAACAGTTCAACTTTAGTAAGTCCCTTATTATTTGTCTTTCCTCTTTATCTTTTCATGCTTCTCTTGATTCTTGTGTTTGAAAGTCAAATTTTATGTTCAGCTCTGGTCTTTTCTTCAAGAATTCTTGAAAGTCCTCTATTTCATTGAATGACCAATTTTTCCTTTGAAGTATTATACTCAGTTTTGCTGGATAGGTGATTCTTGGTTTTAATCCTAGCTCCTTTGACTTCTGGAATATTATATTCCATACCCTTTGATCCCTTAATTTAGAAGATGCCAGATCCTGTGTCATCCTGATTGTTTTTCCACAGTACATGAATTGGTTTTTTTTTCTTTTCTGGCTGCTTGCAATATTTTCTTCTTGACCTGGGAACTCTGGAATCTGGCTACAATATTCCTGGGAGTTTTTTCTTTTCAGATCTCTTTCAGGAGGTGATTGGTGGATTCCTTCAATATTAATTTTGCCCTCTGGCTCCAAAATATCAGGGCAATTTAACTTGATAATTTCATGGAAGATGATGTCTAGGATCTTTTTTTGATAATGGCTTTCAAGTAGTCCCATAATTTTTTAAATTTTCTCTCCTCGATCTCTTTTCTAGGTCAGTTGTTTTTCCAATGAGATATTTCACATTATCTTCTATTTTTAAATCTTTTGGCTTTGTTTTGTAACTTCTTGGTTTCTCACAAAATCATTAGCTTTCTTCTGCTCCATTCTAATTTTTAAAGAACTATTTTCTTCAGTGAACTTTTGAACCTCCTTTTCCATTTGACCAATTTTGCTTTTAATCTCCTTCCACACTTTTTGGGCCTCTTTTGCCATTATGAGTTAGTCAATTTTTAAAGGTGTTAATTTTTTCAGTATTTGTTTGGGTTTCTTTTAGCAAGCTGTTGACTTGCTTTTTATGATTTTCTTCCATTGCTCTCATTTCTCTTCCCAATTTTTCTTCCACCTCTCTTACTTGATTTTCAAAATTCTTTTTGAGCTCTTACATGACCTGAGACCATTGCATATTTTTTTGAAGGTTTTAGATGCAGAAGCCTTGACTTTTGTCTTCCTCTGATGGTATGCATTGTTCTTCCTCATTCCAAAGGATGGAAGGAAATACTTTTTCACCAAGAAAGTAATGTTCTATAGTCTTGTTTTTTCCCCTTTTTGGGGTATTTTTCCAGCCAGTTATTTGACTTTTGAGTCCTTTGTCAAGAGGAGGATATACTCTCATGGCCTATAAGTTTTCATTTCCTCCAAGGTGGCACAATCAAGGGATAGCAATTTACTCCTCTCCTTGCCTGTACCCTTGACTGGGAATAACCATAAGTGCTCTTTTCTGCCTAGGCTCTGCAAGTAGAATTCCCTCTCCTGAGCCTCCACTAGCCAGCACTCCTCTTCACTCCAGGCCACCACTCAGGGTTGAAAACCAGGTCAGTGGCTCAATTCTTTCAGGGTTTTTAGGCTGAGTGCTCCAAAAATGGACAGTGCTGCTGCTGCTGCCTGGGGACAAGGCTAAGGGAGAACCCTGTTCCTTTCTCACCCAGGTGAAACAGCTTTCTCACTGACCTCTGAAGCTGTCTTTGGAATTTGTGGGTTGAGTGATCTGAGAACCACAGTTGCTCCCTGTGATTCTGTCCCCTGAGGCCTGCTCTGTTCTTGTCCCTGCCTCACCATGTGGCCAAGGCTGGGCTGGACTCTGTGGACTGTGCTGCAATACGAGACCAGCATGATAGACCTTTCCTGTTGGCCTTTCAGGCTGAGTTGGGCTGGAAATCTCTTTCACTCTGTCATTTTATGGTTTCAGCTGCTCTAGAATTTGTTTAAAGTCATTTTTCACAGGCATTTTATGGGCTGTGGGGGGAGAGCTTCTACAAGTCATCCTTCTACTCCACTATCTTGGCTCTGCCCCAGCACACAATAAGTTCTTAATTAATGTATACTGAATTGAACCTATTGAACATGAGGGAGAAAATGCTCAAACGATATCCTATATTCCCGCCTATCATATTCGTAGTCGCTGTCAGAATGAAAGATAAAATGTATTACTTGGATTAGCAGTTCAATAATAGTTAGGAAATAATGAACAAGACTAGGAAAATGAGAAAGATGCAATCTAAGCTCAAAGCCCATTTGGAAGGGGATCGATTAGGTCATGAGTAACTCAATTCAAAATTTAAGGCAAATAATAGTACATGAGGTGAGGGGAGCTCAGTGGCACCATGGACAGAGTATGGGCCCAGAGTCAGGAAGACTCATCTTCCTGAGTTTAAATCTGGCTTCAGACATTTACTAGTCATGTGACCCCGGACAATTCACTTAATCCTGTTTACCTAAGCTTCTTCATCTGTAAAATGAACTGGAGAAGACAATAACAAAACACTCAATTATCTTTCCTAAGAAATGCCCAAATGGCATCACTAAGATTTGAACATGACTGAAAAATGACTGAACTTAGAATAGGCCGAAAGATGAGGTATGGATGTGAAGCAATGGGTCCTAAAGCAGCTAAGTTCTGCATAGAACAGGTCTAAGAGAATATGGAAGAGAATAAGGATGATTTGCTTCACCACAAAGAGTAATCCAAGAAAATGTCTTTTTGTGGCTATCATATTAGGGAATATTTCCCTGTGGTGGCTGGAAGGCACATTAATCTGACCTCCTGCTTCATTCCTTCATGTGTCAAGGTGCTGAAATTAAAACCTACTAAATGATTGCTGAGAGGTAGCATGTTGCACAAAGAAGATAGTTGGGGTAGGTGGAGCCAAGATGGCAGAGTAACAGCATGGAATTGCTAGGGCTCTCCCCCCAGACCCAGCTAAATACCTGTCCAAAATGACTCTAAACAAATTCTGGAGCTGTAAAACCCACATAATGATGGAATGAAGTAAATCTCTAGCCCATGACAGCCTGGAAAGTCACCAGGAGGTGTCTATCACATCACACTTGGAAAAGAGTGTGGACTGTGCTGGTATAGACAGGACCTGACTAGGCTTTGGTAGGGGACTGAATCTCAGGCGCCTGTGTCAGTTTTCGGACCTCAAAACCCCAAAATGCTAAGGAAAAATTGGAAGGTCAGTGAAACAAACTGACAGGATCTGTGTGAAAGAATACAGTGGTTGGGCAGGACAGCAGAGGAAGTAGAGGAGCTGGGGGAGGAGCAGCCCTTGACAGTAGCAGCAGGTGCAGGGGCAGCTGCAGCAACAGTTTCTACAGCTCTAGGCTCACAGATTTTGGGGGATCAAGCACTTGACAGTATACCCCTACCCCAACTAAAAGCAGAGAAATACCTTGACAAAGAGCTCAAAAGTCAAGTAAATAGCTGAGGAAATGAGCAAACAATGAAGAAGAATCAGACTTCCTTGATGACAAGGAATAACAAGTTTTCCAAACTAAAGACAACAAGGTCAAAGCTCTTACAGCCAAAAATTATGAATTTGTCTTAGACCATGATGGAAGAGCTCAAAAAGAATTTTGAAAATCAAGTAAGAGAAGTAGAGCAAAAATTGGGAAGAGAAATGAGAGTGATGTAAGAAAAGTATCAAAAATAAGTCAACTGCTTGCTAAAGAAGACCCCTCCCAAAAATGCTGAAGAAAATAACACTTTAAAGATAGACTAACCTAATTAGCAAAAGAGATCCAAAAAGTCAATGAGGAGAAAAATGCCCTAAAAAGCAGAATTGGCCAGATAGAAAAGGAGGTCCAAAAACTCACTGAAGAAAATAATTTCTTAAAGATTAGAATGGAGCAGATGGAAGTTAATGACTTTGTAAAAAATCAAGAAATTATAAAACAAAGCCAAAGGAATGGAAAAATAGACAATGTGAAATATCTCATTTAAAAAAACAATTTACCTGGAAAATGGATCCAAGAGAGAAATTATTGGACTGCCTGAAAGCCATGAAAAAAAGCCTAGACATATTTTTTCAAGAAATTATCAAGGAAAACTGCTCTGATATTCTACAACCAGAGGGTAAAGTAGATATTGAAAGAATCCACCAACTGCTGCCTCCTCAAAGAGATCCCAAAAATAAAACTCCTGGAAATACTGTAGCCAAATTCCAAAGCTCCCAGGTCAAAGAAAAAATATTGCAAAGAGCCAGAAACAAAAATTCGAGTATTGTGGAAATACAATCAGGATAACATAAGACCTAGGCGTTTCTACATTGAGGGATCACAGGGCTTGGAATATGATATTCCAGAGATCAAAGGAGCTAGGATTAAAACCAAGAATCACTTCACAGAAAAACTGAGTATAATACTGCAGGAGAAAAAATGATCATTCAGTGAAATAGAGGAATTTCAAGCAATCTTGATAAAAGACCCAGAGCTGAATAGGAAATATGACTTTCAAACACAGCAATCAAGAGAAGCATGAAAAGGCAGACAGGAAAGAGAAATCATAAGGACTTACTAAAGTTGAACAGTCTACATTTCTACATGGAAAGATAATATTTGTAACTCTTGAGACTTTTCTCAGTATTAGGGTAGTTGGAGGATTATATACATGCAGACAGAGGGCACAGGGTGAATTGAATAGGAAGGGATGATACATAAAAAAAATAAAATTAAAGGGTGAGAGGGGAATATATTGGGAGAAGATAGGGGTACATAGAATGGGGCAAATTATCTCACACAAAGGAGGCAAGATAAAGCTTTTTCAATGAAGGGAAAGAGGGAGAAGGTGAGAGGTAAACAGTGAACCTTACTCTCATCTCATTTGGCCTAAAGAGGGAATAACATTCACACTGAATTTGGTATGAAAATCTATCTTACACTACAAGAAAGTAGGAGGGAAGGGGATAAGTGGAGGTTTTGGGAATGACAGAAGGGAAGGCAAATGGGAGGAAGGGGTAATCTGAAGTAAATACTTTTGGGGAAGGACAAGGTCAAAAGAGGGAATAGAATAAATCAGAGACAGGATAGCATGGAGGGAAATAGAGTTAGTCTTTCACAAGATGAGTGTTATGGAAGTGTTTTGCATAACTCCACATGTATAACCTATGTTGAATTGCTTGCCTTCTCAGTAGGGATGGGTGGGGAAGGAAGAAAGGAGAGGAGTTGGACCTCAAAGTTTTAAAAATGAATATTTAAAGTTATTTTTACCTTCAACTGGGTAATAAGATATTCAGGCAATGGGGTTTGGAATGTATCTTGCCCTACAAGAAAATAGGGAGGATGGGGATAAGAGAAGGGAGGGGTGTGAAAGAAGGGAGGGAACTTTGGATAATCAGAATGCACATTGTCTTTTGGTGGGTAGAGGGGAGAGATGAGAGAAAATTTGGATCTCAAAATCTTTTGGAAGTGAATATTGAAAACTAAAAATAAATAAATTTAAAAAATTTTTTAAAAGCTAATGAAGAAAGATCACTTGTGGTCCAGCCTCTGACACATAGTTATTATGCGATCATGAGCAAGTCACTTAATTTTTCTATCCCCTAAACAATGCTCTAAGATTAGGTTGCAGAACAGTTGGAACTTTCCCATGTCAAAGAAATCACAGATCTAAAGAAAAAAATGAAATAAAACATTTTTTGTGAAAAGATGGTTATTGAGAGGCAGCATGGCATGGTATACTGAAGAGCTCTGAGTTGTAAATTTAAGTTAGGAAGTCCTGCATTCAGGTTCTGCCTCTGACAAACACTATGCCACTACAGGCAAGTCACCTTGTGCAACTCTCTGGGGTCATAAGCTACCAACAAGAAGCTGAATCTTCTGCCTCAGTTTTCTCATCTCTACTTGACGGCAATTGATGGTTCCTACAAGCTCTAAATCTATGATACTATTATTTATATCACACTAGGAATTCCCCACATCAATGAAATCACAGGGCTGGATGAATATTCCTATATCCAGGAGCTCAGCAGTCAAAATACAATTCATTGAATTCTCATTGAATTTTAGATAATCTAACTTGAGTTCAGAGATTTGGGAATCTAGTCATTGGGTATTGGTTCCAAAATGGGAACAAAATATACCTTTTCCATCTAACAGTACATGTGCATCACGATGACAGAAGAGCTCTAATATTTAATGACTATTTTTCATTCAGGTCCTTTCTGTCAGCTTACATAAGCTTCCTGTTTGAGATTGGGTGGCTAAAGTGTAAATGACAGTCCTTGAACAACCCCTTGTCCTCTGGCCTACTTTAGCACCACAATGAGTGACGATATGACCCTAGGCAGTTTTCATAATACATTTACATTCAGTGGCAATTAAATCTAGCATGATTGTTTCAGTAAATGCTTTGTTGAAGATGTAAATGTTTTGTAGCTTCAAGAGTCAGTAAATAGGCTTCAATTTTTTTTAATAGACAAGAGGAAAGAGAGGAGAAAAATGTGCTTTAATGAGCTTTAATAAAGGAGAGAGAACATGTGCTTTGCATGTAAACATTGATTTTTAGCAAACACAAAAATAATTATATAATTTTGAAGTCATTTTGCAATTGAATAAAATCCAATAGGCACTTATGATTTGCCCTCTGCTAATGTTGTGGCTATTATAGACAAAAGGAAAAATTGCCCCTGACCTCAGGTTTACATTCTGCCACAAGGACACATGTAAATAAAAATAAATCTATTCCTGATAATTTGAGGAAGAGAATATAAACAGCTAGCAGGATAACAAAAGCTCACTTAGGAGACAGAATATGACCTCAATAGGAAGGAAGCTAAGGATTTGAAAAGAGAGGGGTGGGAATACTGCACTCCAGGATCAAGATCTTCCTTTGCAAAGGCTTTGAAGCAAGAGAGGCAAGATCCAGTTCAGAGAACCTTACATAGGCAAGTTCAGCTGGAACATAGAGAGTACATGAAGAGGAGATGGAATAAACTTGGAAAGGAAGTTTGGAATTAGTTATTTAGATCTTAAAAAGCAAAGCTAAAGAACTTATATTTTTATCCTCGAGGAACTAACCCTCTAAAGTAGGCCTTCTGTAAGGAAGATAGTTAAAGAGAAGAATTTGTTCTTCGGGCAAGGATTTTGGCAACAGCATATTAGATGGAGTAAGGAAGGGCTGGAATCCAGTTAGGAGGTGGAGGTGACCAGTACTGGCGGCCATGTAAACAGAGTATAGAGCACATGGAGAAGACGTTGCACAAGGAGAAAGACAGATTTTGGAACTTACTGGATATAGGAAGTAAGAGTTCAGAAAAACTTACAGGTTGTGAATCTGAGTGACAAGTTTGGATGTTAATGTCCTTGAATGAAATAGGGGGATTTGGAGTGGGGGTGATCTTATGTAAGTTCTATTACAGACGTGTTGATTTTGACATGTCTATGGGATATAATGAGAGTGTTCTTTTGTATTTATTCTGTATATAATTACACATGCACTTATCTCCTTCATGATATTGTAAGCACCTTGTAAAGTTTGTTTCCCTTTTTGTATTTGAGCCAGTAGAGTGGTATGTTAAATAGGTATTGAATTAAGTATACCTGAGTTCAGATCTGACTGGAAACACTATCTGTGACACTGAGTAAATCACTTAACCCTTGTATGCCTCAGTTTCATCAACTATAAAATGAGGATTACAACTAGCACCTACTTAACATGGTTGTTGCAAAGACTAAATGATATATTTGTAAAGTGCTTAGCACAGGGTCTGGCATATAGCAAGCACTAATTACTTTCCTCCTCTCTCCTTATTTATATGCACACTATCTAACAAAGTATATGGCATGTAGTAGAATGTTCATAAATGATTGTTGATTGATTTAGATGTATAGCAGGAGTTCTGGAGAAAGTCGGAGGCTGGATATATAGCCATTATTTAACCCTTTGGGGGTTGGTGAGATGATCCAGAGAGAAAGAAATGAGGGGAGTGAAGAGTCAAGGGCCTAGAACAGATCCTTTGGAGACACCCAGAGTTCAGGAATGAAACATCGTTGAGGATCCAATAAAGGAGAATGAGATATTATTGTTCAGTTTTCAGTTGTATCTGACTCTTCATGATCCCATGAACCAAAGCACACCAGACCCTTCTATCCTCCACTATTTCTCAAAGTCTGTCCAAGTTCATGCTCACTGTTAATACTATCTATGCATTTCACACTCTGCTGTCCCCTTTTCCTTTTGCCTTCAATCTATCCCAACATCAGGTCTTTCCTAATGAGTCCTGTCTTCTCATCACGTGGCCAAAGTATTTAAACTTCAGTTTCCCTAGAGATGTTCAATGGGTGGAACAAGAAGAGCAGATGTATGTGAAGCAAAAATCATTATCTAGTACCTTCAATAATCCCCCAATCTTTAAATATACCATGAAGTAAAAAGATACCTTACATCAAAATTTTGTGTTATAAATGTAACTGCATACTGAATTTCTAAATTTGTCAAAACTCCCATGGATTGATTTATTGATTCTTTATGACAAATAATTTTGTTTCTGAGCCTATCTTTTTTCTTAGAAACCCTCTGAAACAGAAGTAAACATTTGCTTATTCATCTCACATTCTAAGGGAATAGAAAGTTTCAAAAAAGTGAGTTCTTCAGAGAACTGAAGCATGTTCCTCTATTCAAGAAAAACACAGAATTTACTGATGTAAAGAATCTGAGCAGCCCTTTAATGAGAAAATACCCACTGTAACATGACCAACAAGTGGTTATTCAGCCTCTACTTGAAGGCCTCCAAGGAGGGGAAATCCATCATCCTTTAAGGCAAGCCCATTTCATTTTTCGCTAGCTCCGATTGTTCAGAAGGTTTATTTCCTCCCTAACTTCAAGTCAAGATTTTCCTCTCTCTACCTTTCACCCATTTTTCTTGGTTTGGGCAGTGATTGTGCTTTCTCTGAGTCTGCTTCTCCAGGCTAAATATGCTCATTTCTTTCAATCCATCTTCAACCTGTGGACACATGACACTTTATCATCGTCATTGCTCTCCTCTGGGTATTCTACAAATTATCAATGTCCTTCTTAAATAATGATGCTTAGAGGTCTAGAAATGAACACAGTCATCCTGATGAGGTATGGGAAAATCAAGCTATAATTGAAACTGTGTCCCTTCCCTGTTCTTGGCGGATAAGCCTTTCTAAATGCACTTCGAAATCACATTAGGTTTTTATTTTTGCCTTGTTTGTTTGTTTGTTTTGACTACTCCATTGCATTGCTGAACTCATAATGAGCTAGCATTCCACTGAAATCCTCAGATTGTTTTCAGGACAACTACTATAGCAACATGCCTCATCCACCTTGTACTTGGGAAGTTGATTTTTTGTACACCAAATTTTTCACAAAAGGGATTTAGATGGAGATCTTTCTAAAGTTCATCAGCTATATCTCTACCTTCTTAAAGAAAACATTTTAAATCCAATTTAAAATTGTGTTGATGATTTGAGTTTATCATCATGAATGACATTTATGACATGCTTGGACAAAACTATAACTCAGAGCTGTTTTATAGGACACATACCTGAATTAACACAAGAAGAAAAGACAATAACCATCTCTTGAATTTAACTTCATAGTGTACTTTTCATTGAGCTCTAACTGATAGTTCCTCTGGATTACTGGAATTGTAAAATTACATCTAATTACCTGTATCTACCTCATGAGCTGGGGTAAAAGATGCACCTGTTCTAAGTCATAGCTTCTAACTCGGCATAGTGACTGTCTAAGGCCAGATGGTTTGGGACCATGGATAGACATTCTGGGTATGACACATGACTGGATCAACTCTGTGATTCCTGCTGTTTTTGGTTTTGGATATGAAATCTTTTCTACCCAGTCTTCTCCACTCCTCTTCCTTTTGAAAGAACAGCTGTTATCTCTCTATCTCTTTTTGGTTGGCAAAAGCTATAGTGTTGTGGGGATAAGAGCAAGCTTTCACCACTCTGTCAGTCCCAGATTAGCATCAGAGACCCACTGTCAATAACAATCTGTGGACTGTTTTCTGTTAGAGACAAAATGTTCTCTGAAATTCTGTCATGTCCTTTCATTATATTCAGTATCTTTTCCAAATGCTAAAAATTCTTTTTTTCTTGCCTTGAGCTATGGCATAGATAATTTACATAAATTTCCATGTAATATAAATACATTACATATGTTGAAGTAAAAACAAACAAACAAACTAATCCCAATTGAAGAGTTGGTTGTATCTTCAATCTTACAAGAATGGGCATTTTTATTCAGTATTATGTTGCTTCAGTGGATGTAAGATCTCAGTGACATAGGTATTCATTCCAGCACTGCAGATAAGAATCGTCCATCCATTCTCATACCATATAATAGTTCACTTCCTTCAGTAAATCCTCCAGTGCTCACTCCTCTGGAATGATCTTAGATTCTCTTGAAATTGAATGACTATGAATGGAGTAAGTGAGCTGTCCAACACTTATAACATATTCTTTTTTTTTTTTTTAATTTGGAGTTGTGCTGGGCTTTATATATGACTAGTGGCCCACAGCTTTGGTGCAAATAGGTTTTTTTCATTCGTCTCTTGCTATTAATAATCAAAAGGGCACTAAAAAGTTGTCTCTCTTGTTACAACTTTCAAAGATTCTTTTATGATTTTAATATATTCATAGGAGATAGCTTCTTGATATCTGTAAAAGTTGAAGGGAGCATTTTTTTCTTCAAATCAAATAAGTTTTTTTTATCATCAACAAATTCTAAACCAATGTAATCAGTGCTATACTTTTCAATCTCTCTTGTGACTTTAAAGATGATATTTGCTTTAAAGTATTTGAGATAAGTCTGATGTCTTCTCTGAACTTCAACAGGAATATGTTCAATGTGTATGCGAATTATTTAATAAATATTTTTTCAGACTGTGAAAGTCAGCATATCGGTCAATTCTTTTATATTTTCTTGGTCTTTTGGGAGATGAATAATAATTTCCATGCTTCTTCTAAGTATTTAGTAACTTTTTCTTCCCCACCATGTCTTCAGAATTCTATTGCCTCTAGCACAGATATCATTTGTCCATACTTAGTCTCAATGGCATAAATCCCTTCCCATCATTGATTTCTTTAAACCATATCTATAATACATAGGGACATTAAGTTGACCTTCTAATTTTATTTGGTTGTTATATCTGTTCTGTGATTATTTTAATTATCTTGGATGTAATTGTATATGACTGTTACCTCTATTCTGAAAATTGTTTTCACTGAGGCACCCATAAAAAAAGCTTTGTAATGAATTTAATTCTGCTAATTTAATTTAACAGTGAGAGACAATGAAGAATCTTGAAAAAGCAGTTAAGTTCAAGATTCAGGATGATTTGGGTTCAAATACCATTTCTGGCAAATATTCCTTGCTTGACACTGGTCAAATCTCTTAAGTGTTCAGTAAGCCTATTAATCCTATTAATTAGCTTTGCATCTCTCTTTTCTTTCCTTTATTCCATCCCAACAAAGAGACAAGAGCATGAAGTCTCAGCCATATTGATTGAAGTCTTTTTAAACCATTAGCTCTCAGTCCTTAGAAAGGTATGACAACTGAAAAAAGTTTCACTGATGGTTTTTGGTTTTGTATTACAAAATATTTAAAAATCTTCCCCTCCTCATGAGAAGTCTCATGTAACAAAGCAAACTAACTAAATAAAACTAAAAGTACAGTGACTTTATAGGAAAGAACATGTAAATATACCACATATATACTAACCCAGAATTCTCTATTAAAAAAAAAACAGAAGTTTATTCTCTCTCTCTGTTTCCTCTCTCTGTCTCTCCTTCTGTCTCTCTCTCTCTCTCTGTCTTTGTCTCTCTCTGTCTCTCTCTCTTTGTTTCTCTCTGTCTCTGTCTCTCTCTGTTTCCTCTCTCTCTCTGTCTCTGTTTCTCTCTGTCTCTGTCTCTTTCTCTGTCTCTCTCTCTCTCTCTCTCTCTCTCTCTCTCTCTCTCTCTCTCTCTCATGTCCATGTAAGAAATATGAATAGTCAAGCAAGGTAAAGTGCCTCATTGGCCATATACAAAAATGTATCCCATTTTGCCACCTAAATCTATCACTTCTCAGTCATGAAATAGATGTGTTTTAATATGTCTTCTGAAATCACAAATGAGCATTGTACGGATTACGGTTCTAACAACTTTGACATGTATTTGTCTTGTCAGCAGTGGTGTTATCGTATAAATTCCAGGTAGAACAAATATAAAACAGAGCCCAAACAAGTATGGCTTCTAATCACAGCACAAATATGTATGTCTAAGAGTGGTTGTGAATTTAGGTCATAAAATTATCATGAATGATACACAAGAGGATACTTGGTTATACTGGTAATCATATGTGAGAAAAGGTCATGGAAATTCAAAATACAGGAAAATGTCGGCATTGAATTTCTTCCATATTTCCAGATATGTGTTGTACAATTTTTATACTTTTAAAAAATTTTTATCATTTATTGTACTATTTTTCTCAATGTGCTAATAACAAAAACAGCTTGCCCAAGTTTTAACTGATAAAGAGGATAAACACTGAATAGTCAAATTCATGTGACTGAAGCCCACCTATAAAAATACACAGTTCCGTCACTGTGACTTGAAAAGCACACTTTTTCCTCCCTCAAGCTGGTGGATAAAACAGGAGCATTTTTTAAAAATAAGAACTGCACAGCTATATAAATATATAGGCTAATAGAGATAGATAAATGGCTCAATCATTTGAAATAAATTGATAGGTAAGTACTTGAATAAGTAAGTTGAGATGATAGTAAGATAGACAGTCACTAATTGATGAGCTTTGTAAAAGTGTTCTCTATGTGCTTGGCATTGTGCTAAATTTTGGGGATACAAATATAAGCGAATTTAAGAAGACAGACCCCAAGGAACTTCTGTTTCACTGAGGGAAGATAAGATGCAAAATGACAAAAAGAAAGGGGAAGGGCTACCCAGATGGGAGGATGGTAACCAAGTCCAGAGAATCAGGTATGACCTGCCTGGGGTCCTTCCCCAGAATGGAGGTTCTGGAAAGAACTCATCAGTGGCAGAAAAGACTCACAGGAGCCAACTTGAGGCATGGTGGTTAAGTTCAGAGAATTGGGGCTTGCTCAACAGACAGACAGACAAATGTCATGGAACAAGACAAAATAAAAAGACCTGATTATTTTTAAAAGGAACTTCATCTTCTGTACTGAAAACACAAAGCAGGAAGGGAAAGACAACTTTTAAAAAGAATTTTGCCCCTAACCAAGAGTAAGCTACTATAAGACACTGAGCTTTGAGCATTGAGGACCCCCAGCACCAGCCTGTGTATAATAAAGCTGTGAACATTTGCTTTTATTCGTGCGTTTATTTTGTTAACAATGAAGATTTGCTTGAGTGAAGCCTGTGACAAAGCACAGTTTGCTTTGTAGTTAAGCATCTGTTTCTGGTCTTGAGAATAGGAAACACAATATCATTCTCACTGGTAGGAAGCCTCTGAGTTGTATGTGTTATGAGAAGTGGTGTCAAAGTGGGTCTGGAAAGCAAGAGCTTTAAAGCTGGATAGAATATCTGAATATTTCCAATGCTTTTTGAAAATCTTTTTAACTATTTCTTTTCCGAGGGACAACATGAGATGGCCAAAAGAATAATTAAATTGCAGTCAGAACACCTGGGTTCCAATATGTGTCACCTCAAACAAGTTACTTAATCTCTTTTGACATTAATGACTTCCTGTGCAAAATAGTGAAACTAGACTGAATGACCCCGAAGTTCTTCTAGGTCTAAATTCTGATTTTATTTTTTGATCTCTGAATCATTAGTGATCCTTTTTTAAAAAATTTTGAAATCACATTGGAAATGACTCCAACTTTATCCTTCTGTCTTCCCTACCAGATTTGTTATTCTTTGGCAAAAGGAATAATAAAAGAGAAAAAAAAAGAAACAGCAAAAATAAGAAATACATAAAATGAAGTCTGACAGTGTATGATGCTACACAACTGTAGACCACCACCTCTTCAAAGAAGGAATCAAGATGTATTATCTCATCATTTCTCTTGGGGTCCAAACTTGGGCGTTAAATTTACATGACTTTCATTTTCATCTTTTATTGTTAATTTTATTCTTTCCTTTGCATTGCTTTACTTACTACAGTACTATAGTTACTGTAGATATTATGTTCCTTATGCTTTATACCTTATCTACATCAGTTCATATAAGTCTTCCTATGCTTCTGTAAATTATTTACAATCTTCATTTCTTATGGAATACTAAAAATTCCTTTACATGCATGAACCCACGTTGGTGTAGCAATTCTCCAAATGATGAGAATCTAGTTTGTTTACAATTACAATTTTGAGAACTGTATCCTTTGACCACTTTTCCTTTGGAAAGTGACTCTAGGTATATTTTTCTAAGATATATGGAGTATACACACACACATACCCAAACATATATATACTTATATATGCATATGCATGTGTATATTATAGATAGTATAATATATACATGTATATAAATGTATCTTTAATATTTAAGTTACTCATCAATTTTTAGCTTATTTGGGGGTATTTTATAAGGTATGAGTCTAATGATGTCATATTCTTCAATTCTAACTGCTCTTTCACTAACTTCCTCTCAGCTCTGCTATAGCTCTGCCTCTTTCCCTTTCAGCAAGCTCCTCCCACCACAGGCTCCATGTGACTCAAACTCATCTGACTTAGGTTTCCATGTGACTTAAGCAGGTCAGCTGGACCTATTAATGAATGTGAAAGAATCCCCCATTTAAATTACCATTACACTAGTGTTTTAAGGTTTACAAAGTACTTTACAAATCTGATCTCACATGATCCTCACAGTTACCCTGGGAGGCGAGTACTGTTATGTTTCCCATTTTACAGAGGTTAAATGACTTGCTCATAAGCTATACCACTAGTAAATATCTGAGGGCAGATTTGAACTCAGGTCACCTGATTCTAGTCTCAGAGCTCCAACCGCTTTGCCATCTAGCCATTGGTAGCATGTGATGGAGAGTGGAATGAGTGCTGGATTTTACATCAATGCATCTGATTACCAATATGACCTTGGACAAACTACTTACTTTCACTGGGTCACAGCCCCTTCTTTTTTCAAATAAGAGGCTAGTAATATTTAACTATGGTCCCTACCCTGTTTTATGTACTCTTAATAAAACAGAAATTTCACTAAAGTGCCATGGAACTCAAATTCGTAAAGTTTTTAAACTGTGATTTATTTTTCATAGACTTATGAATATTGGAACTGGAAAGGGTCATAGAGATCATTCAATACAAATGTTTCATATTTCAGATGAGGAAATGGAAGCCTAACAAGGGTAAATGATTATTTTTGTTTGTTTTTTTAAATGTAAGTAATTAGAGGCAGCCATTGGATTGAGCACTGGGCCTGGAGTCAGGAATACCTGAGTTCAAACTCACCCTGAAACACTTAACTGGCTGTGTGACCATGGGCAAGTCACTTAAACTCTGTCTGCCTCAGTTTCCTAAGCTGTAAAATGGAAGTCATAATAGCATTCTCCTTCTAGGGATATTGTGAGGATCAACCAAAATCAGATTGTAAAGTATTTAACACAATGCCTAGCATATAGCAAGCTTTTAAAAATGTGTTATTTCCTTTCTTCCCAATTCTCTGGTTAATTGTTAGAAGAAATGGGACTTATGCACCATTGCCCCAGTCTGTTTGCTCTTGTGTTAGTGATTTGGCCACTACATTTGGCCATGTTTATAGAGACTTCTTTACCAGCAGCCCTTTCCCTCCTTCCTCCTCTCTGGACAAGAAACATATTTGGACTATTTTTCTGTGAGATTGCTGACATGTAGTAGGAAATAAAACAAACAAAATTTAAAAAAAACATGTAAAATGATGCAATTCTTGCTCATAGTCTTTAATTCTTACTAAGCCATCCTGTCAGCATCAGTCTGGCCAAACAATTTCGATTAAAATGTTTAAATAAATCTAAATAACTTATTGATCATCATGAAAACTGACAGAACTGCAAGCTATCAGGCTGCCATTAATAATCCTTGGCATTTCTTGCATTTTTCATCTTTGAGGGCTTACTTGCCACACAATTATTAAACAAATGGGACTCCTAGTATTGACATGAAAATAATGATATCACCTGGATTTCATCACAGTCCTTCTTCCTCACTACTTCAGCCCATTAATCTATCTCATTGGATCCAAAGGAAAGAATATTAAGTTGTCATGAGTTCAGATCCTATCCTTGGCAATTTCTACCTGGGTAACTATAAGCAACTTACTTAGTTTTTCTAAGCCTCAGTTTCTTTGTCTCTAATATGGGGTTGATAATACTAATAGTAGTAGCTCCCTCCAAGGATTGTGGTGGAGAAAGTGCTTTGTACATTTATTTATTTATGTGTTTGCTTATTTTTAGTTTTCAAAATTAATGTCCACAAGATTTTGAGTTCCAAATTTTCTTTCCATCTCTCCTCTCCCCACACCCCAAGACAACGTGCATTCTGATTATCCAATCTGTCTTCCCTTCTATCAAATCTCTCCCTTCCCTTATCTCCATCTCCCCTATTTTCTTGTAGAGCAAGATGGATTTCTCTACCTCATTACCTGTTTATCTTATTTGACAGGTGCATGTAAAAACAATTTTTAATATGTTTTTAAAATTTTGAGTTCCAACTACTCTTCCTTCCTCGCTCCTCACCCATCCCCACTGAGAAGGCAAGCAGTTCAGTATAGGTTATACAGGTGTAGTTATGCAAAAGACTTCCATGAAGGTCATATCATGAAAGACTAACTATATTTCCCTCCTTCCTATCCTACCCTCCATTTATTCTATTCTCTCTTTTGACTTTGTCCCTCCCCAAAAGTATTTACTTCTAATTACCTCCTCTTCCCATTTGCCCTCCCTTCTATCATTCCCCTCACATACCACTCATCCCATTTTCTCCTACTTTCCTGTAGTGTAAGATAGATTTTCATACCAAATTGAGTGTGCATGTTATTCTCTCCTTAGGCCAAATGTGATGACAGTAAGCTTCACTTTTTCCCTCTCACATCCCCCATTTTCCCTTCCATTGAAAAAGGTTTTTCTTGCATCTTTTATGAAAGATAATTTGCCCCATTCCATTTCTCTCTGTCTCCTCCCAATATATTCCTTTCTCAACCCTTAATTTTAGTTTTTAGATACCATCCATTCCTATTCAACTCACCCAGTACCCTCTGTCTAAGTGTATATAATCTCTCCAACTGCCCTAATAATTAGAAAAGTCTCAAGAGTTACAAATATTATCTTTCCATGTAGGAATGTAAATAGTTTAAATTTAGTAAACCCCTTATGATTTTTCTTTAGTGTTTATATTTTCATACTTCTCATGATTCTTGTGTTTGAAAGTCTCATTTCCTATTCAGTTCTGATCTTTTCATTAAGAATGCTTGAAAGTTCTCTGTTTCATTGAATAATTTTTTTCCCCTGAAGTATTATGGTCAGTGTTTCTGGGTAGGTGATTCTCAGTCTTAATCCTAGCTCCTTTGACTTCTGGAATATCATATTACAAGTCCTTTGACCCCTTATTGTAGAAGCTGCTAGATCTTGTGTTATCCTGATTGTATTTTCACAATACTGGAATTGTTTCTTTCTGGTTGCTTGCAATATGTTCTCCCTAACCTGGGAACTCTGGAATTTGGCTACAATATTCCTAGGAGTTTTTCTTTTAAGGCCTCTTTCAAGAGGTGATCAGTGGATTCTTTCAATATTTATTTTACCCTCCAGTTCTAGAAAAAACAGGGCAGTTTTCCTTGATAATTTCATGAAAGATGATGTCTAGGATCTTTTTTTTAATCATGGCTTTCAGGTAGTTTTTTTTAATTGCCTGGATCTATTTTCCATATCAATTGTTTTTCCAATGAAATATTTCACATTGTCTGCTATTTTTTTTCATTTCTTTGGCTTTATTTTATAATTTCTTGTTTTGTCATAAAGTCATTAGCTTCCATGTGCTCCATTCTAATCTTTAAGGAATTATTTTCTTCAGTCCTTTTCCATCTGGCCAATTCTGCTTTTTAGGACATTCTTCTCCTCATTGGCTTTTTGGATCTCTTTTGCCATTTGGGTTAGTCTATGTTTTAAAGTGCTATTTTCTTCAGCATGTTTTTGAGTCTCCTTCAGGAACCAGTTGACACATTTTTCATGATTTTCTTGCATCACTCTCATTTCTCTTCCCAATTTTTCCTCTATTTCTCTGACTTGATTTTCAAAATTCTTTTTGAGCTCTTCCATGGCCTGGGACCAATTAATATTTTTCATGGAGACTTTGAATGTAGGCACTTTGACTTTGTTGTCTTCTATCTGCATACTTTGGTCTTCCTTATCATCAAAGAAAGATTCTATAGTCTGATTCTTTTTCCAGTTTTTGCTCATTTCTCCAGCCATTTACTTTACTTTTGAGGTCTTTGTCAAGGTTGTTCTCTGCTTCCAGTGGAGGTGGGGGGTGTACTGTCAGTTGCTTGATCCCCCAACAATCTGTGGGCCTAGAGCTCCAAAATCAGTGGCTGTAGCTGCCCCTGCTTCTGCTGTGGGCTGTCATAGATTCTGCTGCCCTCTTGCCCCTCTGCTACCCTGGGGCTGGGACCAGACCACTCCACTCTCCTGCACTGGTCCCACAGGCTTACCTTCCAATTTATTCTGAAAGTTTTCAGGTCATGAAGTCTGGAAACCACCATAGATGAGAGAAATTCAGTCCTCACAAGGCCTGCTCAGGTCCCCTCTATGCACTCACAGTCCACACTGGGCTATGCTGTGCTCCCTGTGTGGTGTGATAGACACTTCCCAGAGAATTTCCAGGCTGTCTTGGGTTGAATATTTGCTTCACTTCATCATTCTGTGAGTTTTGCAGCTCCATAATTTCTTTAGAGCCATTTTTATAGGTATTTGGCTAGGCTTGGCAGAAGCATTACAGAAAGTCTGTACTGTTACTCCACCATCTTGGCCTTGTTTTGTAAATTTTAAAGTGCTATCACAATATGACCTATTCTTTGTCTGAACAAATTCTTCTGAGGTTTGGAGGTTTAGATATTAACATCTGTATTTCACAAATGAGAAATCTGTGTCCCAGACAAGACAACTGATTTCTCAAGAGTCCCTTATGGACAGTAGCCAGGACTAAAATCAGGCCTTCTCTAATTTAGTCTGATGATCTAAATTGTCAGTTGCACTGGCCTAATTCTACCTGGAAGAAACTTTTTTTTTATTTGCCTAAATTCAAAAAAAAAGAAAGAAAGAATATTAAAGCTTTATTCACTCATGGAATTAGTTTAAATCTCTGAGTTCTGAGAAGGAAAGAGTCCTTTATGCTTAGAATTGTTTATGTGACTATGAATGTTTTAATCCTGCATAAGTTTTAGAAGTGAAGATGGTAGAGTTCATCTAGTCCAACTCTGTCTTGCTACAGATAAGGAAACTGAGTCCTGGGGAAGTTCCATGATTTTGACTTGTTCAAGGTCATTCACATCATTATGTATGAGAGCTAGAATCATAGATTCAGAACTATAAAGGACCTCAAAGGCTATCTAATCCAAAGCCTTCATTTTCTAGATCAGGAAATCAAGAACCAAGTCCACAATTAGTATCAGAGTCAGAATTCAAACCTTTTGCCTCCCACCCCAGTGCTCTTTCCACTGTGTGATGCTACCCCTGACCCAGTTTTTCTGTCTCAGTTGCTTTGGACTTTGGAATCATTGCTTTGGAACCAGTTCCTGGATGCAGGACCTGTGAGGGAAGATTGCCAAACTTTCTTTTGTTCATTTTAGGCTCTCCCTCTTCAAGTTCTTTGAAGTTTTATTATTTGAGGAGAAAGGGAGAGCTTCCCTTAGATTTTCAAAACAGTATGTTTGATTTACATATTTTGGTACAATAGCCTACTGCAAGAGGATATAAACATTATAGTATTGCTTTCTCTGCCTAATAAGTTGGACCTTAAAGAGTTCCTGGATTTGAGCTAGAGGGATGAGGAAACCTAGGAGGTTTGTCAAACTCTCTCACAATGGTTTTGAAACAAGCTGCCTCAGAGTACAGCCCAAGGCATGGAAAGGAATGACCGAAAATTGGGACTGGAAACTTGACAGCTGAGGTTGTTTCCAGATGATCGCTAGCAGCTTGTTTTTAATCACAAGAGAGAGGAAGTCAGAAGGATCTGGACTTGCCTTAGGTGCTGTCACCCTTGACTCAGAGAAGAAGCATTGGAGAAGTCAAGGGCTGTAGAGATAAGGAGTCAAGGTAAAAAAAGAAAAAATAATAATACTTTCCCCCACTCCTTACTGGAATTTTGAAGGATTATAAACATTTCCCTTTTACTGGTGATAGCTTTTCACCCAAAAGGAAAGAAAATGTGAGCTGATCCATGCATGGGTATTAAATTCTTTCTGCCCTGGCGTGTGGACAGGAAGTACTCAGAGTTGTTTACATCAGTGACTAGTAAGGGAGGTGTCTAATCTGTTCAAGGTCACTTAAGTGCTCTGCCCCCATGGCAAGCTAAAGCTCTCACTTCATTACATGCCATACTTTGCCCACTGTTAAGATAAGTAAAGGAAACAATCTATCTCTCTCATAAAAGTTAAAAGGAAACACAATTTTAGAAACATATGACAAGGAAGTGACCAGGATATTGGGGGATCAAAAGTCAAGCCATTTGAAAAAAAGTTAAAGGAACTGGGCAGGGGAGGTCCAGAAACCTAGGGAGACTTCATTGAACTCATGCCAAATAAAATGAACCAACTCAGTAGAACAACACTACAAGTAACATTGTAAAAATAAACACTTGGGAAATTTAACTCTGACCAACACAGAGACAAACCATGATTCCAGAGTACCAGTGATGTACCTTGCTACACTTTCTGACAGAGCTGCAAAATGAGATACACATTTTGGGACATGCCCAACGTGGGAATCCATTTGACTTGACGATTCATATTTAGTACAAAGGTTTTCTTTTTCTTTTGTTTTCTTTTTCTCCCCTCAGTAGTGGGGAGGGTGGGGAGGTGGGAAAGAGAAAAAAAAAGTTGGTTAATTGAACAAAGTAAAAAAGACAAATAAAGAAAGGTTGTAGTATTTAAGTATTTGGAGGGCTGCTCATTTCAAGAGGGATTAGGTAAATTTTACCAGGTCCTAAAGAGCAGAATTGGGACCAAAAGGTAACAAGTACAGAGGCAGGTAGAGTGATACTAAAGGAAAACTTTCTGAGAATTAGAGCCATCCAGAGGTAGAACAACCTGCCTCAGGAAATAGAGGGCTTCCCATCGTTGGAGATCTTCAAGTGAGGAATGTATAACCCTTTATTGTGGCTATTGCACCAGGGATAGCTTTTCAGGTACAGACTAGACTAAATAACCTGTAGGATCCCTTTCAACTCTTGAGGTTCTGTGACACCATGATTAACATGATGGTAGCAGTAAATTGAGTGCCAGGCATAGAGTTAGGAACTCTTGAGTTCTAATCCAGCCTTACATACTTACTATCTGCGAAGCCCTAGGCAAGTAACTTAACCCTGTTTGCCTCAGTTTCCTCTTTGGATTCAGGATCAGTATTTGTATCATCTAGAGTCTCTGCCAACAAAACACCAAATGGGATCACAAAGAATCAGAGAGAATTGAACTGAATGAACAACAACAAAAGAGACTCTATAAAGATTAAAAACATAAACAAAACACTAAAATTTTGGTATATGGGTCCTGTTCTGTAACTATACTTCCATGGGAGATAGTTCCCTTATAAAAATATTAAGTAAAATAATGATAAATCCACAAGTGTGCCAGAACCAACTCAGACCAAAGAGCTGATTGTAATTTTTCAACATGAGCAGTAATTCCTCCGAAATGGGCAAATACTATAAATCAGGGCTTGATTTACTGTTTTGTCAATTGTATAGACTTAAGGAAGTGATTGAGAAAACATTAATGATGCAGATTAAACTTAAAAGTATGTGGTGTACATTTTTCTTTGTCCTAGAGAGGTGGTTAAATATGTACCAGTGAGCAATTGAATCTATCAGCAAGAGTTCATTAACTGTCTCACATTTTCAGGAATAATAATAGTCTCGTGTAGTCCTTCACCAACTCAGTCTACCTTGTTCCTGAAGGCACAAGGCTAGTCTCAAGCTAGTCTCTTTAACCATGAATCAAAGCAAAGCAAAGTGCCTATTATAGGTCTGGCATGATTCATGCATGCCTTCATGAATACTAGCACTAACCATGAGATATAGCTTAACTCTAGTGACAAGAATATTAGATTAGATGTCTGAAGATTTTGTTTAGGATCATAGTTTTTTAAGTAACTGCTTGGTGACCTCTTTGGACGTTCTAATATAAAATTTTGAAAGCACTACTGGCAGTGCAAAAGCAAAACAAAATATACCAATGACTTGAATGGAGACAGAACAATACAGGTCAGCAATAAGTGAAGGCTTATCATAAGAGATGCTATGGGATGAAACTTGAATGAAGTTAGGAATTCTAAGATGTAGAGTTGAGTAGGGAGTATATTACATCAGAATACAAACTTGTTAAGGGCAGCGGTTGAGTTGTTTTATCTTTATTTGCCCAGTTCTAACAAATATAATATTAATTAAATTGAATTAAACTGGACTTCAAGCATGGGTAGCAACCTTTATAAAGGCCTGGAGCTTGGGGATTCATTACCAAGTCTGAGGAACAGTGACTAATCCACTTTGATTAGAAGATAGAGTCCATGAAAAGGGATTGATATTGAATGAAGTAAGATTTCAAAAGTAGGGTAGTACCAGATTGTGAAGGACTCAAAATACCTAACATTTTGCATATATGTAGAGATAGATATATTATCCTAGAAGCAATAGAGAGTCAAAGGATTCTTGATCAGAAGAGTAACATGATTAGATTTGTATTTTAGGAAGATTTTTTAGGAGGTAAATTGGAGAATGAGAGACTCAGAACCATGGCTTGATAAAGAAGCTAGTTGTTCAAGCAAAAGAAGATGGTGGCTGTATGAGTGGCAAGGAAGGAAAAGCTGGTGTAGAAGGAGAATTGATAAGACTTAGAGACTGGTTGACAATGGAAAATTATAGTCACTTGTCTCTGAAATGAGTAAGTATCAAATAATATCTCTTCCATCTTTATAGGCTCTCCACTTGACTTAACAAGTGCATTGTGAAATTTGGGGGCCATAACTCAACTTTCCCAACTTTGTTTGGGACCTTTTTTGGTCAATTTGCAGCATTATCATTCCCTTTGCTAACACCACAAGCACCATCATCATCATTATCTTCATTGTGATGTACCAGGTACTGTCCTATGTATTTTACAGTTAATCATTGTTCTCTATTTTCCTTCTTTTCACTCTCTTGATTCCTCCTCCTATTCCTCATTTAGACTGTGAACTTATCAAAATAACAGTAAGTCAAATCGCTCTTTAGAGCAAGGCATTTGTAACTCTACTGAGAACACCTCCTCCTACACTTGCCATCAGCATTTGGCCCCAGCCAGTCTCCTATCCTTAATTACGGTAGCTGATTTCCAAATACAGTTGGTAGTTGGTTTGAACTAGTGGTTGATGGTTAGTTAATCAATTGCTTCTTTTAAAGAAAGATAAACACCATACATACTACACCCCAAGTACACTTTTGATAAGGACAGGACTGATCTTATTACCACTGTCCTACCTGAATACAAGTCCCCACATCAGCAAAACAATACAGGTCCAGTGTCTCATAAGTCTAGTGACAAGAATATTAGATCAGATGTCAGAAGAAGTTAATAACTGCACTTGGGACAGAATGTTGTAGTCCTTGTTTAGTGAGGAATTGAGTATTGAACTTGCTGCTGGGTTAATTCTCCCTCATGGAAATGCAACTCCTTGATACACCTTAGTAGTACTACTCTTAGACCGATTATTTACTCCTGCCGATGATTCTGTGACAAAGTGAAGTCCAGATGTTGGGGGTACTTTGCTCTCTACGACAGAAATTTTCAAATAAATACTTCAGTGAAAATGGATTCTGTTCTCAACCTGATTAGCCATGAGAAGCATTTTCTATGGAGATCATTTATTTAAGCCTCTCTTTTAAAGTTTGGTTTTAATGTTGCAAAGCTACTCAGAGCTGTGGTTCCAAGGGAAAGGGGAAGGGGAGGGCAAGAAGGATGGGAGCTGTACAAGATGTTTATAATCAGCATGTAAAATGCCTGTCTTAATTCCCAAGCAGTGCATTAATAATATGTAACAGTTAATACCCTATATTGCTTCTCAGCTATTGCTCATTAGTCGGAGCATTACAGGATGTTCAGAAACATTGGTGAATCACATAGAATCAAACATCTCATTTTCTCATTTCCCCCCCATCTTTTCATTAATGCCTATGCCAGGAATGCAAAACATCTGATAGTCTAATTGGATTTTGTGTGAGAGAAAATATCAAATTGAGAAGAAGTAAACATCATCTTGCATCACTTGGCCCAAGACGGCATTTTAAAAAAAGAACGCCCCACCCCCATCACCTTCCTTTTTAAATAATTATCATATTTGTGAAAGGCACTGAGCAATGTATTGTGTCAGTATCACTTGGTTTAGCAGAGACAGGTCTTTACCTTAGTTACTGAGCAAATTAAGCTCTTGAGTTGTCATGTATAATACTGTAAATTCTGCAGCTTGAGATTCAGAATCAGCCCCTTAAAGCTGCACAATACTAAAATTTGAGGCTTCCTTTCTATTCTATGGGAGTACATTGATGGTAAAGGAGACCATTTCTCACTAATCTGTAAGATCTTCAAGGGCAGAGAAGTGTTCTCGTGTTCATTACCCTACTCTATATCTAACAAAAAAAGGTTTATTATAAGAGTATAGGACTTAGGCCCAAGGCACTACTTACAGAACTGGTCAGTAATGGTAACTCACATTTGAGAAACAATATTGCTTGGGATAGTGGTATCAAACTAAAATAGAAATGGGTGGTGTGGTTGAGAATCCCTGAGGACTGCATATTCACTTAGAAAAATACATGTTGATATAATCTATTTTCCATTGTATTTTTATTCATAAAGTTTGAGGAGACAAGGGAGCCTCTGGTGTCCACCATATGCCAGAATCTCATTACATAAATATGTACAGATATGTAAACACAAAGACTGGACAGGTGCTAGGTAGAGGAATCAAGAAAGGTTTCATGTAGAAAATGGTACTCAAGTTAAATTTTGTAGACATTCTAAAAGGTGGAACAGAGGACAAAGAACGTAGGAGAAGGGGTGTTTCAAGCAAAGGGGAAAATGAGTATAAAGATATATACCAGGAAAGAAGAATGGTAATAGGGGGTAGTTTGATTGGTTGAAGAGTATATGAGGGTGAATTACTAAATTCTTTAAGTCACTTTCTAAAGGTGGGGAAACTGCAGCTCCAAGGCCATGCGTGATCCTCTAGGTCCTCAAGTGTGGTGCTTTGACTGAATCTAAATTTCACAGAACAAATTCCCTTAATAAAAGGATTTTCTCTGTAAGACTCAGTCAAAAGACCACACTCGGGGACCTAGAAGGCCATATGACTAGCCTAGAAGGCCTTCAAGTCTGCATATTCCCCACCCCTGCTTTAGACTGAGTCCCTGGAAAGCAAGGTACTATTTTGGGGGGAGCTATGCTTGTTTTTATTTTGTTTTTTGTATCCCCTGTACCTAGTACAACCCCTGGCTAGTTGACGTAATTATGTGACCCCTGGACAAGTCCTTTAACTTATCAGTTCTCCAGGCAACCCTTAAGACGATTTGTTGAAGAACTTTCCTGATAAATTGATGTAGAGGTAGTTTCTTAACTGGGAATTCCCCTCGACCAAATAAATTACAGGTCCGCAACAATCTCAAAATCACATTTATGTAGCATTTTCATTTTTATGAATCTCTCTCATTGCAGTATCTTTAAACTAGGCTGTGTATGTGTTATCCTCATTTTATAGAGAAGGGAAGTGAAGTGACTTGCCTGTGATCATTCCTACGCAGCTAGGTGACACAGTTAATAGAGCCCAGGATTTGCCTTTAGAGGGACCTGACTTCGAAGCCTGCTTCAAGCTTGGCTATGTGATGCTGAAAATCACCTAGCCACTCCTATGCCTTACTTTCCTTATCAGTAAAATAGGGTCATAATAGCACCTGCCCCACAGGGTTGTTCTGAAGATCAGCCTCGGCAATGTAAGCAAACTGTTTTACAAACTTTAAGATGTTATATAAAGTTTAGCTTTTACAACATATTTTTTCCCAATTACATGTAAAGAAATTTATAACATTCACTTTTATGAAATATTGAGTTCCAAACCTTTTTCTCCCTTCCTCCCTTCTCCTCCATCAAGTAATGTGATATAGGGTATAGGTGTTCAATCATATTAAACATTACATTGTTATATTTACTATTGGTGGTACATATCAGAGTCATGCTTTACATTCATCTATTCTCATTCCCAGTCCAAGGCTCTTTTTATTATACTCTGTCTTTTAGACAAGAGTGACTAGATGGTGCAATGGATAGAGCACTGGGTTTGGAATCAGGAAGACTCATCTTCGTGAGTTCAAATCCAGCCTCAGATACTTAGTAGATGTGTGACCTTGGGAGAAGTCACTTAAACTTGTTGCCTCAGTTTCTTATCTGTCAAGTGATTTGGAGAAGGAAATGACAAACCACTGTAGTGTCCTTGCTAAGAAAACCCCAAATGTGGTCACAAAGAGTAGGAAATGACTGAATAACAACAGCTTGTTTGGAAAAAATATATAATCTATCTACTACATTTGGAGTCAGAATATACCAAAATTCAAATCCTGTCTGTGATTTTTGCTGCCTGAGTAACCTTGAATAACTAATATTGTTCATCTGTAAAATGACTTCTAAGCTGCCTTCAAAGTCTACATGGGCAATGCTATGACAAAACAGCATATCTTTTGAGATGCTTTTCAGCATTAATATAGCTCTAACTACGTGCTTCTAATAAATAAATCTTTATTGAATGAATGAATTTCTGTATTTCTCTCTTCTACTAAGAATTTTTATATTGTCAACAAGGTTTTATTGAGAGCCCATTATGTATCAGACACTAAACTAAGGACTGAGGGTAGAAAGAAAGCAGAAAGAGAGTCCCTGCTCTTTAGGGTCTCACAGTCTAATGCAGGGACAGCATAAAAACAACTGTATAAATGAAGTATATGCAGCATAAGTTGGAGCTAATGAACAGAGAGAAGGCACTAATATTAATATAGAATAGCAAAAGTTTATTAAAAGGTTGGAATTTTAGGAAGGACTCAGAGGAAGAAAGGAGATGAAGATGAAGATGGAGAGAATTCCAGATACAGGGGATAGGCAACCGAAAAGCAGAGAGTTAGGAGGTGGAGTACTTTCTGCGAGGAGCAGTCAATGTCACAAGATTAAAAAATAGCTGGGGTAAGTAGTGTATGAAAAAAGTCTGGAAAAGTAGAAAGGGATCAATTTACAAAGGGTTTCAAATGTGACTTCAAATGCGGATTAAATATTTGATCCTGGAGATAATGGGGAGCCTCTGGAGTTCTTTGAATGCTTGCGTTGGGGTGGGATTTGGGGGAGTGGTGATACAATCAGTTTGGCAGCTGAGTGGAGGATGCACTGGCATGGGGAGAGACTTGTGGCAGAGAGACCAACAAACAGGCTATTGCAATGTTCCAAGTGTTAAGCAAGATGAGGGCCCGCACCCTAGTGTAATAGCAATGCCAGAGGAGAGAAATGGACAGATATGAGAAATATTAAGAAGGCAAAATCAGTTAAGAATAGGCAAATTTCCTTATGTTTAAAATCAAGGTTGGCACTAGTGTCCACTCTTTGCCTAATGTTATATGACTTCTGTTCTGGTGCCTTGCACCTAACATTATGCAAACTGGAGAGAGTAGGCATTCAATTACCATGTTTACTTTTGATTCAGAAAGCTAGTTTTCTCACTGTTAGCTTTCTCTCCTATCCCCATGTTTTTGATGTGCTCAATACCCATTTGAAGATCTTTTCAAAGAAATCATGAGGATGTGGATACATGTGGCCATAATGGCTTTTTCTAAGAATACACTTTTCATTTAAGATCATTAGCTAGCAATAAGGCATTGACCTGGACGTGGTCATGGCCAAATGTAGTGAGAATTTCTTTTAACTTAGTGGATAAGGAGCTATGATTTGATATATTCAATTGAATTTCACATTTAAGAACCTACTACTAACAGACCATGTGCTAAGCCTGAGGAAACAAATGAAAAGTCCCTTTCCTCAAATAACATATTCTATTAACATAATGTATTATTATATAGATTAATATGAGTTAAATTGAAGAGGAAAAGAATAAAACAACTAGGAGGTTAATGAGAAATTTTTCAAAGAAATCAGTGAATTTGACCTTTTAGACAGAAAACTTTTCTGAGAGATGGAGATGAGGAAGGGATACATACAGATATGGCAAAGCAGCCAGTGTGAAGGCTCACAGATGGAAGAGAGAATAATGAATTTAGGCTATAGTTAGTAGTCCAGTTTAGTCAAAAGATAGATTACAAGAGGGGAATGATTTGAAATAAGGCTAAAAGTAAGTTGGAATAAGATTATGGACATCTTTAAGAGCCTGATTAAAGTTTATTTTGTTTTGCGTTTTCTTTAAAGACAATGGGGAACCATTGTGGGTACTTTAGCAGTAGGATAATCTGAAAGAACTTTTACCATAGTACCTGTTTTAAAAACATATTATTAATTTTTAAATTCAAAATGACATTTTTTGACATTGTCATTTCCAAATATTTCCTTATCCCATGACCTACCAGAAAGCAAACTCTTGTAACAAATAATAAGAGAAAAAAGAACAAAGCAGTTTTTCACAAAAGTAATTAATATAACAGTCATACAGTATATGCAATTCCTGCATAATACCCCCACCTCTATATTTTCAGTGAAGGGAGGGAGATATATTTTCTTATCATCATTTGGCTTCATTTTTTTTACCATCATATTATAGTTAGAGTGAACTCTATGGTGTTTTCTTTCACTTTGCAACATATGGTTTCCATTCATCTCTTCCTTTTCATTGACTCTTACAATACTAGAGTAATATGAATCATTCATATACCACAATTTGTTTAGTCTTTCCCCAAAAGGATAGCCATCTACATTGTTTGCTATTCCTTGCTACAGGAAAAAAAAGTACTACTATAATGTGTTGGTGTACATCGGACCTTTCTTTTCATTTTTGGGGTATATTTATGCCCAAGAGCAGGAACCCTGTGTCAAAGCATATAACACATTTTATTTGTTTTATTAACCTGATTCCAAACTGCGTTCCAGAATGGTTAAAACAATTTAAAGTTCCACTAATAGAGTATTTGTGTTCCTGTAACATTTGTTTAGGACAGATGACTCAATGATTTCCCTTGCAATAGCTGAATTGCTTTTTTTAATTATTTATTTTGAAGTTTCTAGGCTCCTTATGGATTTTTCCCCATCCTACATGCAGATTCATCAAGTATTTACTCGTATTTTAAAGTGTGAGAATTGAGCAGGGTAGATTTTTTTTGTATTGCATTTTTTTAAAAGGTATTTATCTCAAAGATGTTCATGTGGCTTAAAATAGAACCTCTTCCATGGTGAGGCAGTCACACAGATTTTATTTGCCAATTTTTGCTTTTATTTTCTATAACCCCCCAAAGGCCCATGATCCTATGGTAAATTGGAAGGATCATCAGCCTGGGAGTCAGAATATTTTATTCTCAGCTCAGCCATGAACTACTTATATGACTTTGGAAAAGCCATGAACTTATTTGGCCACCTTAGAGGCAGTTAGGAGAACAGTGGAGAGGATGGTCTGGAGTCAGGAAGGCTTGAGTACAAATCCATCCTTTGACATTTATGTGTGACCCTGGGCAAGTAACTTAATGTCTGGCTGCCTCAGTTTCCTCAATTGTAGAATAGAGATAAGGATAGCATCTATCTCCCATTGTTTTGAAGGTCAAAAAAGATAGTGTTTGTAAAGTAAACAGTGCTTGGCACATAATAAGTGCTTAATAAATGCTCGTTTCCTTCCTTGACACTTATGTAAAATTATCCTAGATCATCTTCAAGGACATTTCTAGCTCAACCTTAGCTTTATAATTATATGACTTTGAATATATTCATATATTTGCTTGGAATATATAAAATATATGCATATAGAGAAGAGCACTGTGTAGTAGATATGGGTCAGGAGTCTAGCACCTGAGCATATGTTGACTTGGTCAAGTCATTTGTATCCTCACTTACAAATAGGGTGATGTCTGTTCATCTTTCTTTACATTGTTGTCATGGTCTAATGAAAAAATGAAATCTAAGGGATCTTAAAATCTTAAAATGGTGATAATAGTGCTCATCAAAATCATCCCTTTGAAGAATCTGTAACCTCAGCAGTATAGATTCTTTTCTGTTGCAGATCCTAGCCAGCATTGCCCACCCCACCCCACCCTCAGCCCCTAAATTAACCATAACTTTTAAAAATTATCAGTAGTAAATCTATCTAATTAGAAGGCTTGTCATTATTAGATATTCATTATCAACAGCAATGATGTTAAGTAAAAGGTTGCAAAGATCAGAATCATTGCTCTTCTAGAAATCATTGTTCTTCCATTTTTAATCCCTAAAATTTGTGCCAGTGTATTTAAGACGGTAGACAAAGCATGGAATAGTGAAAGGCAGCTGGTGACTGGAGGCAGGAGGAATTTTGTTCATGCCCAACTTTACTATGTAAATAGCTATGGGTCCCCAATAAGCATTTTAAGTGCAATTTACCTTAGGAAACTCTCAAGAGCTTGACTAGTAAATTACAGATGGGCTAGGAGGCATTGTCACTCTGGGAGACTCCCAAGCCTAACTTCTATTCACTGGAATGTAAATGTGAAGTAACTAAAAAAAATAATGTCACATAGTTACTAAGAGTCAAGAGATAGGAACTGAACCCACAGGTTCTTACCGGAACAGGAATCTCATATCTGGTGGTTATTTAGAATTAGTCTGGGAGAACCCCATAACTTCCTGAGTTTGCCTTTTCCACTTTTGGATTTCCCTGATTGGTAGGCAGTATTTTTCATGTGTTTTAAATTCCCTTGAGCACCTAGTCCTGAGTAGTCACACTCTCTGGTACACCTAGAATTCTCACTATGAAGTCAGTGGAACTAGTGGCACATTTGAAAAATGAACAAATTAAAATGTGTGTTTGTTTTGGGTAAGATGCATGTTCATAGTCCCTGTTTTTTTCTTTCTCTCTCTTTTAAACTCACTTTTAAATAAATGTGTGGATGATTCTTGGAGATAACTTGTAGTCCACTTAATATATAATATTTGAATATTTTATAGACGTGTATAACTAAAATATAGATTTAAAATACATAAGAGATTGCAACAGTGCAATGCATTCATCTCAGCTGGTAAAGAAAAGGCTACCAGTGTTTTATGAGCATATTAATCCTCTTTGGTTGAAATAAATGAATCAGCCTCCTGCAACCAATTATAAGCATGTTTTATAGGAAGTCGCCTCTCTTCATTTCTGCAGTGTCTCAGTTTAACATGGCACTGGGGGAAAAGAGGGCACCAAAACCATAGCCTTCTTAAAAGCATTCTAACTTCTTTGAATATATATACTTAATCCTGAAGTCCTAAAAGGTGGTTGTTACAGTGGGGAATCAGAGGGAAGATGTAAGTTTTATCACCATTAGAAACAAAAGCCCTCTCGAGCTAAATAATGGAGATACACAAAGAGTCATCCATTTCCAGTCAGAAAACCTTTCTTTATTTATTTACACTGTTATACTCTACCTATGTGACCTTGGACAAGTCACTTGCATCATGTCTTTGAGCCTCAGTTTCCTCATGTATAAAAGAGGATTGGACTAGATGGTGTCTATAATTCCTTGTAGTTTTAACATCCACTGTGATGTCTATAATTCCTTGTAGTTTAACATCCACTGTGATACTATCACAGTATTTGAAACCTAACAGGCTTTGGATAAATGTTTATTGATTCTGATTCTGAATGCTATACATCTATGTGTAGGAATTCCAGAACCTCATTTTAGAATGATTAAATATATTTTGTAGTGATTCTTTGGGAAGTGGCATGACTTGGGAGTGAGCCAGAGGTAGATTGAAAGAATTTAGCACCCTGATTGAAATCACAACCCACCCCCATGGAACTTGTTTCAAGAATACAATTTTCCTATTCCTCAGTTTCTCCTGCAAGGAAACTTCTATCTATGGATGGGATCATAGTTCTAGAACTGATAGGGACCTTAGAAACTACTGAATTTAACTCTCTCAAACTAAAGCTACTAAAGGACATTTCATTCTGTGAAGTGCACAGAAGTTATGTCCAAATTATTCTGTTAATTGTGCATTTCAGCCTTCAAACCCACTCCTGGAGTAATAGACTATGCCAATGTCACTGAAAAGTCTTAATTTCCTA
The DNA here is from genome assembly GCA_028658325.1 of Potorous gilbertii. Taxonomy (NCBI): domain Eukaryota; kingdom Metazoa; phylum Chordata; class Mammalia; order Diprotodontia; family Potoroidae; genus Potorous; species Potorous gilbertii. The sequence continues at coordinate 192,471,024 of CM053769.1, forward strand.
ATCTGGCATGTTTTATATTAACTGGTACAATGAATGTGACATTTTATTTAACTCAACCTACATTTACTAAGTACTTACTAGGGTCGAGATTCTCTGTTTTGTAAACAGTGAGCGTGATAATCAAAAGGTCAAAGGTTTTAGAACCAAAAGGAACATAAGTATCATAAATCTACACCTGGAATATCCACCATAGAGATTATCTACTTCAACCCCCCATTTTACGAATGAGAAAACTAGTGAAATGACTTGTCCAAGGTCACAAAAGTCGTCACAAGTTAGAGGGAATGAAGGAAGAAAGGAAGGAAGGATTGAATGAAGGAAGGAGAGAGGGAGGGAACAAGCGAGGAAGTTAGGGAGGGAGACAGAGAGGAATATTTACTAAGTATATACTGTGTAAGCAGTCAGAATGCTAAGGACTTTATAAACAGTATCTCATTTGACCCTCCCAAGAACTCTGGGAGGTATGTACTCTTATTTATTGAGGAAACTGAGTCAGACAGAGGTTTATGTAACTGGTCCAGGTTATATAATTGTTTAGTATCTGAGGCTGAATTTGAATGTAGATCTTTCGGATTCCAAGCCCACTACTCAGTTCACTTAGCCTTTTTGCAGCTTCCTAGAGCTATGTCCTGGCACCAAATCACTAAGTCTTATAACTTTTTCACGTCAACCCTTCAGATACTTCACCACAGAGCTGACCAAGCTGGTCTCGTGGCCCAAGTCCAAGTTTGGAACAAATGAGTCCCTCCTAGGTTATTCAACAGTTAACAGAAAGAGGTTTATTTAGCTCTAGCAGGGGAAGCATATTTAAAGCAGAGAAAGGATATTCATCAAGGGTACAGCCTTGATTCAGCTGACTACAGCTCTCCCGTGCTGGTGTTTGTCATTCTGCTTGTCTGTGGTCAGAGACCTGAAGAAGGAGCACCAGTCACTCGTGGCTTTGCTGTTTTTATACTCATATTAGGAGCAAATATCATCAGTGGCTGAAATCTTAGAGACATGATCCAGTTTCAACACATTTGTGAGAAAAACTAGCCTAATCTGTATAGATAGTAGACCTTAACTTAGATTATTGTTTCTACCACAGATTTTAAGTAGCATAGAAAATATTTGCACTTATGTCTTCTGATTCTAAATTCTGTGCTATTATACCATGGGATGAAAGAAAACATTTCTTAATAAAGTGACAAACTAGAAAAGAAGTATATCGCATAATGATGATTTTAGGTAGAAATGAAAAATGGAAATGAGATAGTGAGATGAATTCATTAAATGCTATCTGACTCTGTTTACTCCTGTGTAAAATGGATTAGACCAAAATGATTATTGGATTTAGATATTCATTCAAATCCTGTCTTGCTCTGACATTTCTTGATTTTTTGAAATTCATTTACTTGTTTTTGGGTTAACAAAAATCGACTTAGAAATTTTATGTGACTGCAAGGAATGAAGAGAAGGGAAGGATTTGGGATAGACATTTGGCTGTCTACCAAGCTCAGAAATGCATGGCTATCTGTCACTTTGCAAAGCAGGGAAGCAGAGTGGATCCAGAGCACATCCCAGTATGACTTAAGATATTTGGCAAATGGAGTCGATATAGCTTAGTCCTCATCCTCACCTCGAAATTGTTCTTTCTGCTTCTGGTCTCTCAGCTTCTCCAGTTTATCTTCTATGTCCCTGTCAAATCTGTGTTCTTAATGTATACATCAGACCATTCCACTCTCCTGTTGATGAAGTTTTAATCAAATTAAGTCAAAAGGTATTCATGAAGTACCTACTAAATATCTGACACTAGGTTAGATGTTGGGAATACAAAGAGAGCCAAAAGCAAATAAACCAAAATAGCACTTGTTCTCCAGGAGGGATGGGGGAGATAATATACAAATAACTGGAAAAAGCAAGATATATGCAGGATAAATTGGAGATAATCTCACATTGAAGGCACTAACTCTAAGGAGGATTAGTAAAATGCATTTTGCAAAAGATGGAATTTTTAGCTGAGACCTGAAGGAATCAAGGGAAGACAGGAGACAGATGAGGAGGAAGAGAAGTCCAGGTATGGGAGATAGCAGGCAAAAATTCAGTCATGAGATGGAATGTCATATTCAAGAAATAGCAAAGAAACCAGTATTACAGTACCATACAGGATTGAACTGGAATAAGGTGTGCAAAGACCAATAAGATAGGAAAGACTTAGGTTAGGAGTGACTTTATTAGCTTTTTAAGGCAAATATATGGAATGGATGTATCAAGTATTTTCTGTTGATCAAGGTGACATGGGCATATTTGTAAGCAGGAGACAGTATATCCTAGGCAAGAGAGATTGAAAACTGGTGAGATAATGGGGATGATAGAGACAAGAGTTGACTGAAACTGAGATGAAATGTAGAGGGGTTTGCCTTGGCAAGGTAAAGTATTACATCATCTGAAACAGGGATGAAGGAGGGAGTAGTGGCAGAAGACTTCTGAATGATGTGAGACTGAGATGATGACAGAAGAGGGACCTCTTGGCAAATAGCCTCTTTTTGTCTGGGAAATATGAGGCAAGAATAGGTAGAAGGAAGAAGAGTCATGGAAGGTCTGAGATTCCCTAATACCTCTAAGGTAAAAACTCCTCTGGTCCTCAAAGCCTTTAACAATTGACCCTACATGTCTACCTAGGTTGATTACTCATTAATCCCCTCCTTACAAGCTACTTTCTTGCCAAACCCATTTATTTGCTGTTTCCCATATCTGACATTGAGACTTTGATCAATATACTCTCCATGCATGGAATGTTCTTCAGGCTCACTTTCACCCCCTAAGATCCTTAAATCCAAGACTCAGGTCAATTCTACTTCCTAATGAAACCTTTCCTGATCCACTCTAATTATTAATACCTGACAATTATTTTATATTTGCCTTGTGAGTATTTCATATTCACTTCTTTATATATATTATGCTATTCTCCCACATTTCTATAACATAATCTCCTTGAAGACAGGAATTGTTTTGTTTATGTCTATATCTGAAATGTCTACCAGTGCCTAGCGCACAGCAATAATACAATCTTGTTCAAGTAAAGGGAATGATCATTTATAATTTCCTTATATGTGTCAGGCAATATACTGTGTGATGGGGATACAGAGGATGGAGACAGCAACGATGATGACAACAAAATTTCCTGCTTTCAAGGAGCTCACAGTCTAATGGGAAAGACAACATGTAAACAGCTATGCATGAGCAGAATATATGTGGGATAAATTGGAGGCAATCAGAGAGGAAAGGAAAGAACATGAATGGGGGTCAGAAAAGAATTGAAGATCAGGTAATCGCAGGTAAAATGCAAATAGGGAGGTTTCATGATAATTCCTTTCTTTTCCTTATTCATTTTTTGGAAACCGACAAGGCTTTATTGATCCTTCTCTCACCCCTAGCCTGTTCAGCAGATCTCTTTGTTTAGTGCTTTCTTTCATATTAATCCTTATTGATTACATATGGCATAGTCAGGGATGTATATGAGTAGTGACAGATCCTGTGTCAATCCACTCTTTGTTCTATGTAGGCTAAGTCGTCTTTGTGTAAGAAGTAGGGGCTAAAAGTGATGATAGCAGCATTAGCCTATGAGTAGGCTGCTCTGTGGCCGAGTAAAAGATTATTAATTAGTGAGAAAGGAAGGTAGTAAGCATACGCCAAGAAACTTAACTTGCCTAGAGTGAAGTAAGTGCCTGTAACAATTAGTGTAGGTAGTTTCAACTGGTAAAAGCAAAATAAGATGTTTCTACATTTTAACCCTATCTAACCAGGTAGTGTGGAGTCATTAATACTGGGAGCTATATTGACACTATTTCCAATGGATGGCATCTTTCAGCCTACTGAGTATCTTTTGTTCTATCAAAATAACAGATGTTGAGCATTACAAGGAATCTCAGTAGCCGTAGAGTCCAACTTGCACACACAAGGAGTTGCTGCTGTACCATACCTGATAAATGATCATTCATTACATTGGGGAGTTTGCCATCTAGCATGTTTAATTGTGATCTCCAAATTTTCAAATGAATCTGTGATTTCATCATTTTGGAAATTACCTCCAACACAGCAGATGGCAGTCCTGTTTGACTACTGTCCATTTTTACCACAGGAAAATACTCTCAACATGCTGGAAGCTTTTGTCAATTTATCCTCACTTTGCTCAGATATTGGTAGGGTTCTCTAGCTATCTACCTGTTATCCTTCACCACATGACCAGCCCATTTTCTCTTCGGATTGTACAATTCCTTGAAGACATCTTCTGACTCTTCTTTGAGCTAGTTTATAGGTTGTATATCTCAAAGTAATTAATATATTCAACATCTACTACTTCATTGTTTCTGTTGGATAATTGATCTTTATTTTTGTAACACACAATTGTATTCTCTGGCTCACCGGGCAATAGCAACACTGATAGAATGGTAGGATTAAACAATTTAGGCCTTCGATTTCATAAAAAGCTAGGAGTCATTAAAAAAGATTGCTAATTTCTTGAAGCCAGTTTAGAATCTAGACAATTATCTCATTATTTAGATCCGGATAACTTTGCTCAATCAATTATTATGCATTTATTAACTGAATATTATGTACCAGGTACAATTTTATAGGAAGGAAAAAAAGATAAAAAATGTACTATTTCTTACCTTCAAAGAACCTAAGTTCTGTTGAGGGAAACAACATGCCTGTTGGCCATTTTAGTCACTTATTTGATACATATTATAAGAATAATTTAGATTCTTGCTCAAGTGCCTCAGGGCCTGCTGCTTAGAATTTATAGAAAGGTACCACAATGGCCACAGTGGGAAAGACCACATAAAGATTGAATTGGTGTCTGTTCCTTCTAGGATTCCATGATCTCCTTGGAGAGTACCATGAGACAACAAGGAGATAGCTTCTTTTAATAACCTCTTGAATCATCCCCATTAAAACAACTAAGTAAATAGGGACTGGCCCACCAACAAGACAGATTGTACAATTCGTGAAGGTTTCCCAGGAAGAAGAAACTTGGCATTGTTTCTCCTCCCACTTCCTTCTCTTAAAGTGAATTTCTAGCAGTGAAATGCAGCCACAGAGGACCTGTCTTGTTAGATTGGCAGGTGCAGTGAAGGCAGGTAGCAGGAATGCAAGTTTAGCACTAACACTCTCTAATTATTCTATAATGCCACTGAGCTTTGGTTTAGGAAAGAAAGGGACATTTTGAAAAAAAAAAAAAAGAAGGTGCAAACTCATAACTTTTTCCTCTACAAATGAATTGAAAATACCTCTATAAGTCTAGATATATTTTTCAAATTAATATCTACTCCTTTTTGTGTGAAATGCTTGCTTGGGATGGCATTTGTTCAAAATATTTTGAGTCATTAACAACCTTTGATTTATTAGTGCTCCAGGAACTTGTAAAATAGTGTCAGGGCACAGATTGTCTGTAAGTATGGCCTTCTTTACATCAAAGGAAAGCAAGCTGGCATCAGTCAAGATGGCTTTCATTAGAGACACTGGACTCTCTCCCTACTCCCTCCTTTCTCTGTGGCAAAGCACATCCCATTTAGGAGTGGTAAAAGGTTATGCACTGCCAGATAAATGTAGGCAGCTACATGGTACAATGACTGGAGCATTGGCCCTGAAGTCAGAAGCTTAAATATGATCTCAGATACTCACTAACTGTGTGACTCTGGACAAGTCATTTAACTTCCATTTGCTTCAGTTTCCTCATCGGTAAAATGTGAATAATAGCACCCACCTTCCACTGTTGAGAGGATTGAATGAGATATTATATAATGCTTAGCATAATACCTAGCTAGCACCTAGTAAGTGATATATAAATGTTAGCTACCATTATTGTTATTCATTGTAACTTTATAGTCCTGGTGAATGGAACCGAAAGGGACATTGACCTGATTGGAGAAGGGTCTGGGAATGCAGAATTCAAGTAACCAGCATATCTCTCTGGACAAAGCCAGATTTATAAATGATGGAATGGGCAGCTATGTAGGGGACAGCATTTCAAGGATGAGAGAAAGAAGCCACCATTTTCCCAAAGATGTCCTCACCTGCTAAGCTTGTGAGACTGCTTCCCTCTGTCACTGAAGAGGGTTATATAGGTATTAGCTATGCAATGATGAAGGATTGTCTTCTGTAGATATCATTTGAACTGTGGTAGAACATTCTGACCTCATGTTGGTCTGATCAGCCACAGTCAGGCACATTAAAACTTGACTGTATCATGGTGATGTCCTTTTGGTCCACTTTGAGAACAAAGGACAACATCCAACCATTAGAACTAGATGGCTTCTTAGGTCTCTATTCCTACTTTTGAGTGCCTTGATGTTTCAAGTTACTTCAAAAAGAGACAAAGTCTTTCTATAATGAGAGAAAGATATTTAAATGTACATTACCTTGACACAATAACCCATTCACATAAATTCACATCCAGGCACAAAGGATTGATACTAGAACCATAGTTTTAGACATAGGCAGAGGAATGTAATGTCCATCTACACCAATCTCCTCGTTTTACAAGATGAGATAATTGAGTCTCAGATAGAAGGGACTTGTACAAGGACAGAGATTTTATAATTAAATAGAACTGAGATTCGAACTCTTGTACTCTAGCTCCACACTCAACTTCCCTTCTACCACATAGATTTTGCAAGCGGGGAGTTGGTTACATAGACTGAGGGCCCTGAGTGGTTAAAGAAGGAGGAAAAGAGAAACTAACATTAAACCCAAGGAAAAGTAAGAAAGAGGAGACTGAGGGTGCCCAAAGACAATGTGTATTTCATTTATAATTTTGTCCATGGAACTCCATTTTCTAGTTATTCTTTGGATTCTCATTATTGACCATACTGTGTTCCCCAGACAAGCTTCTATGCTTTTCAGATAAATAGAAGTCTAATGGGAATTGATCATGTGCAGAGGAAATGACACAGAACAGGGAGTCATCTCACCTGCATCAAAGAAATAAAGGATTGTGTATGTGGTAACTAGTGGGAAAAATCAATAAGGATGTTTCCCTGGATTCTGAGGGGCTATAAAGACATCACAGAGGTGCAACAGCAAGAGGGCTTATTTCATTCAAACCTTGGCTTTGTCACTTGCTAGTTTCATTTCTCTCCTTCAGCAATTTTGAATATCTGGTTTCTAGAATCACTTCCAGGTATATAATAGCATTATTTAGCAATGTTTTCCTATAACCTAATAATAGTTTTCAAATATTTCATTTCAAAGAACCACATGTTAAGTCCACATGGTAGAGTGTGGAAAACAATAGCAACAAGTATAACCACAACAACACTTGGTTTGGAGTCAGTTGACCTGTTTTGCTACGTTCTACTTGATCAACCTTGGGAAAGTCTTGGGGCTTCAGTTTCTTCCTTTATAAAGTAAAGGGTTTATAAAAGACTCTTTCCAGTTATTAATCCTATCTTCTTTCAGATAATCTCGCTCATTTATTCCTAATTTTTACTGCAAAAAGATGTCGTCAGAATTAAAGGGTAAAATAGTATTCCTTTTGATGTCATCAATGAATCAATTTTCAGTTTTTTATTTTAATATCATATATAAATTATTGATTCCCTTATGCCAGACATAAATATATCAAAATATTCTCTAATTTTGGACTAATAGGAGAAAAGAGACAGTATGGTCAAAGTTTTGATTGCGTTCAGTCATTTCATCATGTCAACTCTTTGTGAACCCATTTAGTTTTCTCAGCAAAGATTTAGGAGTAGTTTGTCATTTCATTTACTAGTGCTTTTTTCAGATGAGGATACCGAGGCAAATAGGGTTAAGTGATTGGCTAAGGGTCACACAGTTGGTGTCTGAGGCTGAATCCGAACACAGGTCTTCCTCACTCCAGGTCTAGTTCCCTTCCAATTGGCATGTTCAATCATATTCTCTCCTGTACTTAATTTTTAAGAAACACAAATTGTAAATATTGTATATCGAGGGAAAAGGAATGCACTAGTAACCATGACATTTATATAGTGTTTTGAAGCATACAGAAGACCTTATATACTTTCCTTTCCAAAAAAGTATACACAAACTCAGAGAGTCTATCTTTAAACATGTTGCAAAACTTTGAAAGAGCAACATTTCCATCAGTATGTGTGCTCCCTCTACAGATGCAGGATGATACTTTACTGGATGATTCTTCATGAGTTTGGCAGCATCCAAATTTCTGGAAATGAACCCCTTTAAATTTAAGACTGCTCACTGGACAGCAAAGCTGGAGTCTGCTGCAAGACCATCATCACATCATTCCAGCTTGGTGCAGGGTCTGCCAAAGTTTGTGCTGTACAGGAATAGCTTTTGAGTTCTTGGGGTCCCCTTTGTTCTATGAAAGGCATTGGGTTGGGACTTTAATAAAGGAACTCTCCATGTCCTATATTTGAAAAAGAATAATTAGGGATGGAGTCCTTTCATTAGTTACCTGCTTGCACACATTTTTGTTATTTAAAAAAGATCACCGTTATTCATAAGGAAACTAATTAGATATACTAAGTAGAATTTAAATTATACTCTTTCCCTAGTAAGTTCTAAGCTAGGATTTGGAGATTCTGGCCAAAAGCAATTTCTTGAACTTTGGAGGGGGGTAGGAAACTAGGGAAGAAACTCTGACCAATCTTTTTATTCTCTGAAAAGAAAATATCCCTTCTATTACATTGAACAACTGCTCACCATGGGAAGTACATTCTCCCCTTAACTCCTCATCCTCTAAGCTTTAATTAATTGCCTCACTTGGTAACTAATTGTTGTTCTTTTATTCTACAGATTGTTTTTTTTTGCCTTGATTTTTCTTGACAGTCTAGAAGCTTTATGAAAATATATTTAATTTTGTTGTTTTTTTCTGAGGTAATTTAGTGTGGGGCTTTTCCTCCTTAATTTCCTGAGGAAAAACTACAAAACCCATATCAATTAAAATTTATAATATGTTGGAAAGTAGATATGCTAAAGGAAGTGGTACAAGATAGAATGTTAGGGCAACATGGTGTCCTGAAAAAGATGCTTTATTTGGAATCAGAAGACCCAGGTCAAAATTCTGTCTGTTACAAGTTATATGACTGTGAGAATGATAATGAACATCTCCAGGTCTTATTCTCTTGCAAATGAGCAATTTGGATTAGATGATATCTGAGTTTCTTTCTTGGCACTAATCATCTGGGTTTATGAGATAATATAGGCAGTGAACTTTTAGAAGACTGTTGAAGAATGAAAGGAAAGTTGTTGGCCTTCTTTACGGTGATATAAGAAAAAACAGGACAACTGAGTCACTTGAATAGAATATAAGGAGAAAATTGTTCTGGCAAGCAAAAGCTTGAGATTCTAGTCCTAATTTGGTTTTGAGCTATGCATATTTGGACAAGTATATAGGCAAGAATGTGGAGCTTAGAGACAGGGAGCCTTGGTTAAAATCCTTGTTCCTCTCCTTCCTCTCTGGAGGATTATACAATTCACCTTAAACTATCTCAGTATAAGTTTTCTCACCTTTTAGATAGATGTCATCATGGCATCACTTTTATCAGGGGGGTTATTGTAGGAAACAGGTAGAAAATCTTAAAATCATCCTGTGAAAACCAGAACAGCAAAACAATACCTAATAAGGTCAATACTTTTATGTTCTAATACATTTATCCAATTACAGACAGTGGCTAGTTTGTTCATTAGAGCAATGATCTACCAAATGTAAAACATAAAACAAGATAATGACGTATCCTGGGACCTTTTCTTTGTTGAACTTAATTGAATTATCTTAGAAAGATTCTAAAGATCACTGGGCAGGATGAGATACCAGATATTGAAGTCCATTCTCTAACTAAACTGCCAAGTATTCAAATTCTACCTCAGAGAACACAGCTCCAATGTGCTGGCCACATTATTCAAATCCAAAATATACAGTAGTCAAAAAAGACTATTTTATGGAGAACTCACAGAGGGCAAGTGTTCACATGGTGGTCAGAAAGAAGTGTTCCAAGAACACTCTCAAAGTCGTTCTTAAGAACTTTGGAACTGATTGACTGACATGGGAGACATTGGTACAGGACTGCCCCACATGGTGTGTCCTCATCAGAGAAGGGGCTGTACTGTATAAGTAAAGTTGAACTGAAGTACCTAAAAAGAAACATGAGGTGGACAGATTTGGAGAATCCACTCCAAATGTTCACATGGACTGTATGTGTCTGAAGCATTCCAAGTTTGTACTGGTCTGATCAGTCATATCAGGCACATTGTAATTTGACTCTAACATTGTGGTGTCATGTGGTGCTTTTGGAGAATGAAGGACAACCACTAAATTAATGACCAACAGAACAGCATTTGAAAACAATCACAATTGTAACTAGATTTGTTCTATTTTCACTGAAGCTATGGATGACCTTACATCCCAACATTTTTATCCATTTTCAAAAGCCAGTAATTTCATTCATCTACCCAGTAGTTTGCTACATAAAACATAAAACATAAAAAGGATAGTAATGTCATGACTTAGCCCAGGATGTCTTCTTTCATTAATTCCATAGAATATAATGATGATGGGGACTGGAAATCAGTGTTATTTCTATGATGATACTCACATGAACATAATCGTTATGTTAACAAAGAAGTATCCGAAAAGTATCTGAGTCAAGTAGATGTGTTTACGGAAACAGAAGGGTTTATAATGTTTTAAGTCATTACCACTAAAAATGATAAAAAATTCATCCTTAGGAATCTCAGATTTATTGGTTAATGCAGTTTGCAAAATGAACATTTTGAACCTATTGAATACCTAGAAAGAAATTACCTGGTGGTCAAAGATACTTATCAGAAATCCTACACTACAATTATATAATTCAAAACATCATTGAGAGTTCAATGAACAAACTGTACTAGAAGTTGATCTAATGATCCTGTCAACCAATAATTAATCAATTCCAATCAAAAGTATTGCCCAGAATCTCCTGGGTGTAACATTGGTACATTCAAATTTAAGAAAAGTCTAAATAAGTATCTCTATAGAAGATTCTCATTATCTCCATGATACGTTTAATGAAATAGTTTGAAAATATAGTCATCCATCAGAAGAAATTGAAACGATGCAGTAATGGAATGAGGTACGTATCATCCCTATCATCTTGTCAACTACTGGCATTATTGTGAATATGCTTTCAATGAAACAACAGAAAAGGAGTTTACATCCCAATAATTTTGTTCAATTCCAAAAATCATGTCTTTTGTCCATCTGTGTAATAACTTGCAGAATGTTAAACATAAAATATTAATAGTAAGATAATGCATTATCCCAGAATCATTTCTCTCTGAATTCCATCAGAAAAACTAAGAAAAATAAGATCATCATTATTTACATTATAATTTTTTAGATTTTCCATCTGCAAAAAGAGAATGGGAAAGTGTAAAGGGGGAAACCATTTATTAAGATCCTAGTATATACCAGGAACTTTGCTAAGCACTTTACAAATAATATCTCATTTGATCCAATGGTTAGAACTACCAGATTGTCCTTAGAGAGTTTAAATGAATGTCAAATAAAATTACAAAATCTGAGACCTGGGAGATTCATTAGAGACAATTTAGATAAGATGCCTATTTTTCGCAGCTAAGAAAATAGAGATTCAGAAAGATCAATTGTCTTTCCTGGAGTTACACAGATAGTTTAGACTCAAGTCTCTTAATGTGTAGATTATATGTGAGAAGGAACTTGGCGCCTGTATGAATATTTTTTTTAAATATTGAGGTCAGGGAAATGAGGAAAGATATATATGATAAAGAAGTCTGAATTGATAGATTCTCAAAGTGAAGCTTTGGAGCTCCTGCATGTCATAAAGACAAAGAGCTAACATTGTTTTATGGAACCATAGGAAACTAAAATTATGAAAGTGTGATAAAAAGAAAGGATTACTTTTCCACAAGTCTTCACGTTTGACTGTAGATGAATAATACTAGATTAAAGTGCTTCTATAAGGAACATCTATCAATTAATGAATCCACAAGAATATATTAAGTACTTAATTTTTGACTTTGATTTTGCCAGATGTTGTGTATGCAAAGACAAAAATGAAACAGTCCTTCCTCTCGAGATACCTACATTCAATGTAGGGGAACCATCAAATGTGCATATAAAAAGTTTAAAAATGAACTTTCAACTGAATTTTTTTAAAATGTACTTAATGCACTTTTAAAAATGCACTTAACATATACCAACTAAATACAAGATAATTTGGGAGATAGAGTAGAAGGTGGGAACAGTATAGCTTATATTAAACAAAATCTCCCCATGTTCATATTTTCCAAATGTTATCGTAAGGCAAATATCAGGATTGATATAATGCCAAGACATAAGACTACATCATTTCCTATTCCTGTGTTAACCAATCAACAAAATACTTGCTTTCCCTAGATTAGAATACAATAAAATATCACTAAACATACTTAATAGGAGGAAAGGTTAAGACTGAATTATTGGAAGTCCAATTTATTTTTTAATATTTTAGAAGGAGTATTCTTACTATCAAAAACATAAAGCAGCTCCAACAAGGTTAATGAGATGTTGTCTGTTGGTAGAATACTTTAATGAATGGGTAATGATTCGTAGTGAACATAATCTACACTTGTGTGTAAAAGGATACATCTGGTGAACCTGAAAACATTTTAAAATGAGATTATACATCTCTTACATACTCTTCTCTATCATATCAATTTGCAAAGTAAACTGATATTTAAAAATTTTGAGTTAATGGAGGTTAAGATAAAATTTCAGTGTAAATAGGAGTAACTATAAGAGAAAAGCTCTGAGAGAAAAGGGAGGGCAATCAAACTAAAATGTTGCATTGTTCATGTCATATACATATATGTGTATTTATGTATACATGTACATATATATGTATAGACACATGTATATACATATATGCATTAACATACATACACATGTACATAGATACATGTTTGTGTGTATTCCAATATGGTGGTCTGGTTGCATATGGGAAATGGGTGGGTGGCTCTTTTCACTTTTGTCTGTTTCTTTACTGGATGTACTGCATATCTTGAACTTCATAATGTCATGTAACTTGTAGAAACACGTTGTGGGATATACTGAGTTTAGTGGTAAAGGAAAGATTGGATACTTAGATTTTAAACTCCCAGTCCTTGCTATATCATAAACTCACTGAGAGCTCTTTTAGCCTCACCATACCTTTATGTATCCATTCAACTCACAGTTGTACTTTTCAGGATGAACAAATGAAGGAGGTTAGTAAGAAATCTTTAAAAGAACCATTAACAGGGAAACCAGTGTAATCCATCACTGCAGCATAGAGCAGATGGAAGCAGCAACAACCAACCAAAAGGAGGAGAAGCCCGTTTTTAATTCTCTAGCCCTCCTTATGAAGGTTATAGTAATCTCAGGGATTATGTTAGTAGAGTGTGGTTGGAATGAGTTAATGACAGAAAATGATCTTTTCATCCTGCCCCAAGAGATGCAGCTGATACCAAGAATCATTTTTAGCAATAGTTTAGCTTCTCTTTGAATTTAGCATTCCCCTGGTTGTTTGCATCTGAAAATATTATTCATTTCCCTGGTACCAATTCAAACACAAAGAGAAACCAGCATTTTAAAATTCTGATAAGCAGGAGTTAGTTTACAGTTAGAGATTTTGAGCACACTGCTTTTGTGTGATAATATTTGAAATTTATTTCCACAAGTTATTGCACATTCATTTCTGGAGTTTTCATTGCAGAAAATTGCCAGAAGGAATGGATTTTGTCTTCTTCAGCTGGCAGAACAATTTTCCACCTGTCGCCCAAATATTTGATGAGAAGGATTATGTTGCAGACTCTGAAAGTTTATACTGTAGATCCATAGGACGAGAGAGGGTCTGATGAAAGTACTATCCTGACATCAGAGACTGGTCTGCTAAAGTATCTCAGAAGCAGTGTGTGGATTTCCAGAGGATAGAATGATTTTGATAGACTGGGTACAAATCTATGAACAGCACAGTAAAAAAAAAAAAAAGGAAAAGGAAAGAAAAAAATTAACTCTCAGGATGACCAATAAAGGGTTCCAACCTTACAATAACTGTTATTCTGGTTTTTGATGTAGCACAATTGTGGCCTTGCTAAGTATCTGAATTAACTGCCTGCAGGGATCGTGTTCATCATCCTAGTAAACAGAAACAGAAAACAACATTGGTGCAACAGTAGAGTTGGAATGTCGGTGAGCACTATGTTGAAGTAATTTACTATCATCAGTAAACCACATATTCCTCTTTGTATAATTTTTGTGGTCTTTGCCCAGAGCTAAGCTTCAAAAAACAGACTTTAGATACCTTCAAACAGACACCAACCTCTTATATTCTCAAGAGACAAAAGGCTTTCTTACCCATAGGAATCCCACATAAACTATTGCCATTATCCCTATCAGCACCTTCGTTGTTAACACCAGTATCATTATCACCACATTTTAATCTTTATTGATGGAGACAGCTTGGTGGCTCAGTGTCTAGAGTGCTGGGTATAACCCTAACCTGAGTTCAAATCCAGCTTCAGACACTTACTGTCTTACCTTGAGAAATTGACTTAGATTCTGTTTACCTTACTCCACTGTGAAAGGAAATGGCAAAATTCTCCAGGGTCTTTGCCCCCAAAAACAAGCAAACAAACAAAAACAGACACTCTTGGCATTCTATGATCTACAGGGTCACAAAGATTTGGACATGACTGAACAACTGAATAACATCTTTGTTGAAAGTTTTTAGATGGAAATGGTCTGTGGGCTAAACCCTATCCTGCAGAAAAGGGATTCTTAATGTTTTTTTGTTTGTTTTTTCCTGTCATGAATATTATTAGTATGCAGATGAAACCTATGGGAATCTTCTCAGGTTAATGGTTTTAAATGAATATAGTAGATTACATAAATGGAAAGATTACAAAGAAAATAAATTATGTTGAAATATAGTTATCAAAATAATTTTAAAGTTAATGGATCCTAGGTAAAAAATTCCTGTTGCTGACAGGGACAAAAATGCTACTTTTTAAAATTAAATGGATAATTGTGCCCATATTCTGTAGGTTCACTGAAAATATTTTTGGAACAATTACTTGTAGCAGACAGAACAACAGGGATAGAATACACATTAATCGATTGCCACACGTTTTTTAATTTCTTATCCTAATATTTTGAAAGCTTTCCATGATATAGCATTTGAGACTTATAAATGTCATCAATTATCAAAATAATTTTTCTTAAATTTGTTTTGAAAAGATTTTGTTTTCTTAAATAAAATAAATGACCTAGGGAAAAGGGGGAAAGCATCAAGTATTTCTAATAAAGATATGTTATCCAAATTTGTGTGTTTTTAATGTGTTATGTATGTATGGCCATCACTCCTGTCTGTAATGATGCTCTTCTTCCATAACTATAACCAGAACAGTTAATTTGATAAATTCTTAAGGATATTTTGATTACATATTGGTAGCAGGGGTTTTCTAACTCTTGACTTATAAAGGAAACAAAATTATGATGCATAAATCTAGCACTTGATGACATCTTTTTAGGTAACTAGTTATGCTTACTATATGATGCAACATTTCCACCAATAATCCACACCAGACTTCTTAAACATGTCTGTAATTATGACAACATCCCTAACATTAATCACTATACAAATCTCTCCATTTCCATTTTTTTATTGTAAAGACTAAGCCATTTGTTTGACACATCTCTTTTTGGCATCATGCCATTTGAATTCATACGGATGTCTCTCATGGAATACCTTTTAATGCCATGCTCATATCTTAGCCATCCGATAGGCTGCTGTCAGAGATAAACAGCTTTCTGTTACCATGGACAAATCCAGTGATGTGTACCTATTTTTAGCTCTGAATCTTGCTTTGATGTAAGATCTATTTGTTTCAAAGATATTTCACAAAGTTTTTATCCTGTTTCTTGAGAGCTCTGAAGACATTTATCAATCTTCCTTTTTGTTAACAAGGAAATGTTAAACTTTCTACTGCTACCTTGGAGTAACCAGTAATGTTTTAATAACATTATTTAGAATGATTATTAGCAGTAATAGTTGCAGTAGTGATGATGGTTGTATTTTGGTCTAGAGCTGTGATTCTATTTGTCAGTCAGTCAACAATCATTTTTAGGTGCTTACTTTGTGCCAGGAACTGTACAAGTTCCACAAATAGAAATGTAAGCAGAAAGAAAAACAGTTCTCCCCACAAGGAGCTTACATTAAAATGGGGAATATAACTATGAAAGGAAAATATAAAGGGTAGAGAAAGAAGGTACTTGGGATAGGGGAATGATGAATAAATCTAGAAGAGTACAGCCTGGTGGGAAAAATTTGTGCAGAACATGTTCAATGGAATCAGTCCATCAGATCTGAGGTATACTGCAATATTTTTAAAGAGGTACCTGGAGCTTTGAAAAGCAACTTGCCAGATTTACAGAGTCAGTATAAATTAGAAACATGGATTAAACACAAGTTTAACTGATTCTGAGTTCAGCTTTCTATCTGTCGTCATATTGTTTCTCATTATTATGGTGTCCACTATTATTTATATTATTGATAATATGTAAAAAATGTGATTTCTTCAATTTACAAAATGCCCAGGTAGGAACTCCACTATAGATAGCTTACAAATTCCTACCTGTCTATGATTTAGGAACTAAATCCCAGGAAGGTGCATGAGACAATTAGAGATTTAGTAACTCACCCAGGATCACATAGCTAATAAATATCACAGTTAGGAATTAAATGTCTCCAAGCCCCAAATTTTACAATTATACTCTGATGAATCTATTTTTCTAACAAAATGTATAATTATTATTTCTGTTACTGTTGTATACTTCTATCAAAAAGAGAAAGGGCAAGAATATGCTTTCTTGATTTCCCATATTTAATTAGTAAGACATGTGAAAGGTAAAGCTATTCCCAGGGTCATAGTCACTCAGAAGCCAAGCTGGAAATTAAACTTAATTCAGGCTCTGAATACTTATCAATCAGAAGACATCAATGTTCTTCCCAAAGGTTTACAATATTCCATCTCTGCAGTCACTCTTCCATGTTGCTCAAAGTCTCAAATCTTGTTCATGTCACGATGACCCTTTCTTCCATTCTGCAGCGGCTACTCTTGTCCTTCTGTAGCAAATCACACTTTTCACCCTATCTCCCTTGACTCTCTTTCCTGCATTATCATTCAGTCTTCAACTCATGTTTCTATTTCAGACTTCACACCTTCCCTTGTACTATATGTACTTTTGGAAAGCCTCCCTTCCCTATCCGACTTCACCAATCCCCTCTTCCTTCCCCATTTGGAGATCTTCTAAAAACGAAATTCCACCTCCTCCGCAAGAGTCTTTCCTGACTGTGTGGAAGTGAGGCACAGAATTCCCACCCTCACTTGCAGTCTTAGCTCCGGAGATACATGTTTCCCAACTCAGGAATACATTCACCATGCTTTTCAAGTATTCCACTTTGTGGATAAGATTAAGAATCACTTCAATTTGTATAACATGCTGAAAGATTTCAAAGCATCGTCAATGTCTCACGTCTCATTTGGTCCTTACTCTAGACCAGTGTAGTTGGCAGGGAAGATGATATGCCTTCTCATAAGGAAATGGAGGTTTAGAGTGGGCAAGTGATTCTCCTGAGGTCATAATGACCTCAAAACTAAATTTATAGTCTATTGCTCTTTGGCATACTTAATGAGAATGTTTATGCCTCCCTGTCACTCACTTCTTTAAATCTGCAAGTGTCTGGAAGGACTTTTCTTACAAAATATGTTTATCAAGTGCCTAACAGTATCATCTGCAATACAGTGACTGTTATGATTTAGAACAGGGGTTGGCAAATTAATTCCATAGGCTGAATACAGCTCGTCACCTCTTTTTGCGTGGCCTATGAGCTGAGAATGATTTTTACAACTTTATTTTAAAATTTATAAAATATTTTTAGCTCATGGGCCATATGAAAACAGATGGCAGGCAGTAGTTAGCTTGCAGGCTGTAGTTTGATGACCCCCAATTTAAAGAAAATGATGACTATTAAGTTCCCTATTTCCTTGGATTTTATACTGTACCTTTCTTCCTAGTAGATATTCTTCATTAAGTTCCATACTTCAATAGAAATATATCCTTTGGAATTTTCAGAAAAATCCTTGCATGACCTCTGGAAGAAATGACTAGACATCCTTTTTCAGATGAATTATATTCTACAAAATGGGAGTTTCCTGAAGGTTCCCATGTCATCCTTATTTTTATTTAGAACACTTCTGGATCTTCCCAGACAAAAAGTTTTTGGAACCTCTTAAATAAAGTCCTCTTGAAATGATACTATTTCTTTCTGAGCTGTCTCCAAACTAACTAGGTGTGACCCTTCAAAGGGTCATCCCTTTAACTTCAGTCATCCCTTCAATATTCATTACAAGTATTCTATGGATGGAGCACCATGTTAGGAACTAAGTAGAAATAATGTTTATATTAGAATCATTACGGTCATGGGGTTGTTAGTCTAGTAGACACAATATAAATGACTATAATTCACAACATTAATTAATAACTTAAAATAATTTAGAAAAAATATGAAACAAATTGCTATGGAATGTCCAAGGGTAGATTGCTAGTAAGATTTCATGGATTGAGTAGATTTTGAGTGAAACTTAATAATGGATCATAATTCTACAAGTATATATGGAGATTAAGGACCATTCAAATATAGGATACTATTCGGTGCAGAAAGGTACTGAATGAATATAATTGATCAATAGACATTTTTTAAGGACCTACTATGTGCTAGGCACTGTGCTAAGCATTGGGGATACAAAGAGCCAAAAGACAGTTTCCTGTCCTTGAGAAGCTCACAATCTAATAGAAAAAAATATGAAATATGTATGTGTGTGTGTTTGTGTATGTGTGTATACACACGCGCACAAAGAAAGCTATATACAAGATTAATATAAATTAATTAACAGAAGGAAGGTACTAGAATTAAGAGGGTTTGGGGAGGCTTTCTATAGAAGTTGGTATTTTAATTGGGACTTAAAGATCGAGACATTAGTAGACATGAAGGAAGGAGAGCATTCTAGGCACTGGGGATAGCTACAGAAAATATTTAGAACTGAGATTATCTTGTTCATGGAACAGCAAGGAGACCAGTGTCCCTGGATCAAAGAGTATGTATCAGAGATCAAGGTGAAAAAACACTGGAAATATAGGAAGGGTTTGGGTTATGAAGGGTTTTCTATGAGAAATAGAGATGGGGGAAGGTCCATGTTCCCTCTAGCAATTTCCAAAGAGTCCATTCTAAAGAGCTGATGTTGATTTGTTTGGTCAATCATGTTTCCTCATCCAGGAGTATTTATACTAAGGGAATCACAGGTTAAATCCCTTTCCTTTACATTCATGTACTAAAATGTATTTAGCAATTCCTCAGATCCTTCAGTTTGTTTTAAGAGTTTGATTCCACAAAAATTTCTCCCATATTTTAAAATATAGGACCTTTCTGTATTTGAATACTTAGGGTATATGCATATTTGTAGGATCTCTGGTTCAAATAATAGCATGTGGAAATTTTAGTTCTTTTTTATCATAATTCCAATTTGTTTTCTAGAACATTTGGACGAATTCACAGCTTCACCAATAATGTAGTAGCATGATTGTCCCTCAAAAGTTTTCCCAGTATAGAATATTTCCATCTTTGTCAACTTTCTGAGTATGGTACAAAACCTTAGAGTTATTTATTTTCATTTGAATTTACCATGTTATTAGTGATTCAGAATAATCTTTCATGTGGTTGTTAATATTTTCCAAATCTTTGAGAATGGTTTATATCCTTTTCTACCATATATTGACTGGGAAATTATATTTAGTCTTATTTATTTGTGTGAATTCCCTACGTAATTTTGATATTATACCTTTATTAAAGAAATTTGATACATTTTTCTATCTTATAGGGCATTTGTTTTGTCTGAGAAAATTTTGCTCAATGTCATGTATTTTGAGTCACCTAATTTACACTTTCTCATCTTCTCTGTCCCTTGTATAGTTAAGAAGTCTCCCTCTTAGGCACTCTTATGAAAGGTCACTCCATTTCTTTCAATTTCTCCATTTTACTTTACTTTTTAAGCTACGAATGCTCGTATTTAGCTTGTATATTATTTTAGAACTTATTCTGGTACATGGTATAAGAAGCTGATTTAAATAAGCTTTTTTACCCCCAGACTACTTCCCAGTTTTTTCTTTTTTTTTTTTTAGAAATTCTTGTCAAGTAGAGAGTCTGTCCCCAAAATGCCACTAGTAAATTTTGGCTCAGGAATGAAATGACTAGATTATGCAGAAAGATTAAATTAGCAGGAGAAGAGAAGGAAAGGAATAAGCATTTATACAATGCTTACTATATGTATTATACATTTGATCCTCATAACACCCCTAGGGGTGAGTGCTGTTATTATACCTATTTTGTGGTTGAGGAAACAGAGGCAAAAAGATGTGAATTGACTTGTCCGGTCACACATCTAGTCATTATCTAAAGCTTGATTTGAACTCAGGTTTTCCTCACGCAATGTGGTGAAGTAAAAAGAGTAATGGATTTATGGTCAGAAGACCTGATTTAATTCCTGGCACTGCCACTTACTCCTTGTATGTCTTTTGTTAAATCACTGAACCAGTTTCAGTCTCAATTTTCTCTACTCAAATAAAGAAGGGAGATTGACTACATAATTTCTGGGGTCCTTTCTGACTCCAAATTTAGAATCCTGTGATCAGTTATACCAGCCAATAATGTTTTAGATTATATGAACCCCTAGTAGATAGATAACTTGTTCTATAATATCTATATTTGATGTTCATGTCTTGAAGTAATTTTGCCATTCAAAACACTTAAAACTCAGTGCATTAAAACCAGACTCTAATGAGAAGATGCCTAGTTTCAAAAACAAAAACAACTTTGGATTGAAAAGTTTCCCACTCAACCTTCAATCCTTCAGTTTATGTCATTCTCAGAAGGTCTTTTTTCCTCTTTATAATACTTTATATAAACATAAATACTTTATATAAAATACTTTATAATGCTATAGTTTTGCCTTTGTGAACATTCTAAATTTACAAATATCTAAATTCCTATTTTTAAAAATTCTTCTTTTCTTTCTCCTCTTTCTTCTTCTCCCTCTTCCTCTTCCTCCTACTATGCTTCCTCCTCCAGCTGTTGTTCAGCAGCCACTTACAGCCAAATCCCGCCTGTGATCCTCTTCAAGGAAGATTTGACCTGCTCTGTTTCTGTTGTGCGACAGTTTACAGCTCCACAGGCAGTTTAGTGGTCTTCTATTCACTGAGGCTCACCATATTACTGCTGTACTTATTGCAGTCACCCATCAGTTTTAATCCTACTGAAACTCACAACTTCTTAGTTCAGCCAGTTTCAGCTTTATCCAGTAGCATAAATTGCAAGCATCTCACTATTATGCCATGCACACATATTTTCCAACTTTCAACTTACAACTTTCCCTTCTTGATTACCCCAAGTAGTATTTGAAGAAAGGAATTTTTAAATAGTGGCTATTAAAAGTTGTCTTTTGTCATTCTTCCATCTCAAGATAATGAATAGGTTAGGACTTCCTAATAATCTTGCATTTGTAAATTGTTTTGGTCATTTAAGAATTATTTTTGTCCATCATTTGAATGGCACTCTTTATTAGAAGGACAAAGAACAACATTCACATAACCACATGTACACACATGCACACATATATATGTAATTTTAACGTTGTTATTTTTTAAAATTTTGAGTTTCAATTTCTCTCCCTCCCTCCCACCCCTCTTCTACCCATTGAGAAGGCAAGCTATGTGTATAATATGGGTGTGAATCATAGATGAGAAATTATGCAAAATATATTTTTATATTCATGTTGCACCAAAAAGCATGAAGAAAAAAGATTTTCACAATTAAACTCTGCATCAATTTATATAGGTTTTCCCCAAAGTCATTTTGTCTGTCATTTCTTATAGAACAACACTATTCCATCAAAATCATATGCCACAACTTGTTTAGTCACTCCCCAGCTGATGAACATCTCCTCAGTTTCCAGTTCTTCACCATGTCGGAAAGAGCTGCTATCAATTTATTTATTTTTATATGGGCCCTTTTCCCTTTCTTGATCTCTTTGAGATTACAGACCTTATATGGGTATTGCTGGATCAAAACCTATACACAGATTTATAGCCCTTTGGGCATAGTTCCAAATTATTCTCCGGAATGGTTGGATGGGCCAGTTCACAACTCTACCAGTAGGATATTAATGCACCTTTTTTGCCACATCCTCTCCAGCATATGTCATTTTCTTTTTCTGTCATGTTAGCTAATATGATAGTTGAGAGGCAGTTGCTCAGAGTTGAAGTAATTGCTCTTTCCATATCACTATGCCATCCCTTTTTAAATCAACTTAACATTTTGGAAGTCTGAGATCTGTAAAATATTCTGTTGCCTTCTCAAATTTCATTTTAATTGGGTGGAAAAGCAATGAATTATATCAAATGTATATAGTTATAGTACAATTAAGTTTAGTTATTTAAAATACACACACATATGTACAAAACCATCCAGTTCTGTCTGTCTTGATACATTCATAAAGAACCTGTAAATATGGTCCGTTATATTTTATATATCCCAGATATGACTGACATTTATTTCATTAGACATTACATTCTTCTGTAATTCATCATTGAACTGTGACAATTACCTAGTAGTAAAGTTGTTGCCTGTGATAATGGGGTGGGAGTAGGGGAGAAGAGTGATGGAGAAGCCCCTTTAAGTGTGTGTGTGTGTGTATGTGTGTGTGTGTGTGTGAGTGTGTGTGTGTGGTGGGGGTAGAGGTAGGATTCTCAGACAGTCAGCCTTAGAGGCAGGAAGAACTGAATTGAAGTCTCTGTTATTACAGTTACTGGACATGTGACCATGGGCAAATGACTTAATGCCTTGGTGCTCCAGATAACTCTCAATAATAGTTAATAGAGTCTTCCCAGTCTGCATCAGTGAAAGGAGTTTTTACACAAGGAGTTTCCTAGAGCAAGGGATACAGTCACATCTTAGGATTAAGATAGATAATATTGTGTGCTTGTCCTTCATTACTGAAGAAGACCATGCCATCAGAGAAATGATGACACGACTTGCACTTGACTTTGTTTTGTGTGAGGGAGGGCTGTGCAGGTCACCAGCCTCCCTTCTCCTCCAGAGCCATCTGAATCCAGTGACCAGGTATTCATCAGGATGACTGGAGATGACCCAGGATGAGGCAATTGGGGTTAAGTGACTTGCCCAAGGTCACACAGCTAGTGAGTGTCAAGTGTGAGGTGAGATTTGAACTCAGGTCCTCCTGACTCCTGCACTGGTGCTCTATCTACTGCACCACCTAGCTGCCGATGGATAAATAGATGGATATATGGGTGGCAGATATACATACACGTATGTGTATATACCTACATATGTCATATATGCACATATATAATATTCAATATGGATGCATACATGTGTGTATACAGATATATGTCTATATGGTATATACACATGAACATATAAAATGTATTATATGCATACATATAGGCATATGTGAATCATGAGTATGTGTATATCTATGATATAGATCAAGTTTTGATTCTTACAAATTTCTACTTTTTGAAGAAAGAGCTTGCAACCTGCATTTGCAGCAGACCAGGAACTTCAAGCAAATCCAGGGCCTCCATCCATCTTGAAGGTTTGTTCTCTCCCTCCAGTCATAACAAGTGCAGCACATTCTTTAGAAAGTGATCTCAGAGTCCTTGGACACTGGAGGTATAATAAGATGGGAGGTTTGCTTCATCAATCTCACACGGTTCTGTAATGTGAATGCTGTCGAGGAAGCACTTAGTACCTCTGAAGCAAGTGACTGCCAAGATTGGTTGACCATTTTGCCTGCTTCCCCCCCACTTTTATATCTTTAGAGTACAGAGGGTGTATAGAAAGGAAAAAATACTGTTTTGTGCTATGTTGATATTTTCATAGTCTTTGGTCTTAGCTCTAGGAGAGATACTTGATATATAATGGGGGTATTTCCAAGAGGACTTTTGACAGTTGAGAGATGTAGAATTAGAAATAAGTTCCCCTTTCTTACCCCAGTATAAGAGACCTGGATTTTTCATTCCGTTACATCTGGGAAAAGAAAATTAATGAAGAGTAACTATTTGTTACACAAATGTACATTATTTTTGAGTTATCAATGTCCAAAATATTTTTAATTATTATTATACTTACAGCAAGGGTGCTAAACATGTGTGTGTTCATGTGTATATGTTTGTGCGTGTGTGTGTGTGTGTGTGTGTGTGTGTGTGTGTGTGTGTGTGTATGAGAGAGAGAGATGAATTCCTTTGGAAGTTTGGTGAAGTCACTTCACAACTGTCTTTTTAATATCTATAAAAATAAAATATATGGGTTTAGGAAGGAAATCAATAATATTAAAATACAAATAAGTTCTCAGACCACAAATTAAAAGTTCTTGGTTTAGAGAAACACAGTTTGTGTCAGTGGATTTAATTTGTGTACTTTATACATCAACCTCAGAAGCCTCGTTGAGACATGAAGGTTACCTTTATTTCGAAAATCTTTGCCTGGCAAGTATAAACTTTAGTAAGTCTCAATATCTTGGAAGGGCTTTGAGTACAGACCCAGTGATATACCAGTATGGATGAATACATCTGTTGTCCCACAGCCAACCTAGCTAAGTTCAAAGGGTCTCATCACCAGAATGTTAACTGCTAGGAAGTACGCTTTTTTTTGGAAACCATAGAAGCTCATAAAGATAATCTACTAAACTGCAGTAAACTGTTGGCTACTGCTCAACAAGTAAACTCAAAACTTGTTATTGTGATAGTCAAGGTCTTCTGCAGTCTGACACTTCTCTAACTTTCCAGGCTTAACTAATTCGACACCCCTTCATATATACTTCAACGAACAGAATTTCCCCTCTTCACTTTGTGGCCTTTATTCATGATTTCTATCCTGGAACATTCTCACTTTCCCTGTCTGTTAATATTTTGGCCATCCATTAAAGAGATATTCTTAACATTGGAGTCTAGAGGCTCCTTGGGGGCTGCTACTCTAAGGAGGCAGGCCCTAACCAAAGTGTTATGACATCAGCTATTTGGAGAGTGGAAAGACAGGTCCTATCCTCTCATAGGCTAGAAAACATAGTGGGTAGAACCCTAGGTCTAGAATCAGAAAGACCTGGGCTCAAATTCAGCCTCAGACACTTGCTATCTGTATGACCTTGGGCAGGTCACTTCACTTCTATCTGCCCCAATTTTACCAACTGTAAAATTGAGATAATAACAGCACCTATATTCCAGTTGTTGGGAGGACCAAATAGGGCAAGTATTTGTGAAACATTTAGCACACTGCCAGGCACATACTAGGCATTAATAAATACTTCCTTCCTTCCTTTTTTATCCCACAGTTATACTTACAATCTTGTCACTTCAGTCTCCATGTCTGTTGATCTTTATTCATGTAAGCCCTGATTCAGGCCCTCATCTTTTGCTTATATTATTGTAATAACTTTCCTAATTGGTTTTCCTGTATTAAGTTTACTCCCCACTCCATTCCATCCATTACAAAATTGTCAAAGTGATTTCCTAAAATGTAAATCTGGCCACATTATTCCTCTACTCAGTAAAATCCAGTGATTCTCTCCAGGATCAAATATTATTTCATCTTCATGTCATCCTTTTCTAATTTAGTTTTTATGTAACTTTTATAATACACACAATTATTAGTATGCTCATGCATGTGCATAATTTTAGAAATAAGTATGTACGTATCTTAATTCATGCTCATTTCTTTTTTTTAATGATAAAAGAGGTACAAGACGGAAAAAAGTTTGGAAATTTTTGCTTGCAAGAACAATCTGATATACCACCTTCAAGAAACTTTCCCTGACCCGCTGGTTCAGTAATGTCCTTCCCCTTTGCACTTTTTTTAGCTCTTTGTTTTGAAACTCCATTGCATGTATATAGCTATCTCTATTTGTGTTCTATGCCCCTACTAAGCTGTCAGCTCCATGTATTCTGGGACAAATGCATTTAAACTTTGGGTCACCCACTCCTAGCTCCAAGCACAGTGTTCTCTGCATAATCTATGTTTAATAAATGATTGATAAATTGAATTAAAATTATAGGGTTAAGAAATTAAGTTGCTGGGAGGAAATGAGTAGTACTATCACCGGGTTTTTTAAATAGTTGATCTTTTTTGATATCTCTGATTTTTATATTGCATTTGTATCTGTATATAGTCTTCCCCTTGACTACCTAATGAGCTAACCCCTATAACAAAGATTTGAAAAGGAAAAGTGGTTTTTAGGAAAACCAGTAAACTGCCTCCAACTATATATCCAATAATCCACATCCCTGATTCCCAACTTCTGCAATGAAAATCAAGACGTATATATATGTCTTTAACTTTCCTTGGGATCAAGCTTGGTCATTAAAATTATAGAAAATGAAATCTATTTCATTCCTACTCTCTATGTTTATATGTGGTCATAATGTTCTGACTAAAATCAGAAGATAATTGCAATTCTTTGTCATTTTTTACCTATGTGATTATAAGTAAAATAAATTCTATCTGGGCTTCAGTATCTTCATTTGGAAACTGAGGGGACTGGAGTAGATCAGGCCTGCATAACAGAAGGCCCACTGGCCACTTTGTGACCTGTTAAAAGAATTTCAGGCAGCCCCTGAAAAATGTAGGGTTGCTGCTGCGTACTCTCCTGTTTGTTACATGAGCTGCAGCAACCAACCATCGTCAGTCTGTCTCTAGTCTAACCTATCTGCATCTCAAAGAAGTTTAGCCTATTATAACTTTGACTCCTACCTACTACCAAGTTGTACAAGTTTGCACCAAACAAGTTTATGTTGAAAATCTGGAGTAGTGGACTTAAGATTAAGATTACTAAGATTAAGATGAATAAGTGAGATATCATGGCAGCCAGTACATGGAAGTCAGTACCACCTTAGGCTGCCCTTTGAAGCATGGTGTCTAAATGGTGGAGGTGAAATTCTTTCAGTACTCTGCCCCAATCAGAAAACATGTAGAGTTTTATGTGTCATTCTGGGTGACTTATCCGAAGAATATTGACAAACTTGAGTGTATCCCAAAATGAGCTTCCATGAGGGTAAGAGGACTGGAGATCACACAGAGGGATTAACAGAGTGAACTCATTATTTTTAGCCTGAAGAAGAAAAACCATAGGGGTCCATCCATAAAGATTTATTGAGCACCTACTACAGGCTAGGCACTGTACTAAGTGTTAGACGAGAAGGAAAAGTCATGTTTTTCCTTCAAATATTGAAGGGCTTTCACAGGAAAAGAGGTATTCAAAGTGTTCTTGACTTCAAAAGGGAAAATGATGAAATTGTAATCTGCAGAGAAGTAGATTTTGACTTAAAAAAGAAAGACAAAAACCAAGCAAAATCCTAGCAATGAACTGTTTCTAAGTAGGAAATTAGCTTCCTTGGAAGTTAGGGGGATACTCTTTGCATAGGAAGTTTTCAAGAAGAGACTGGATGACCATTTGCCAGGGCCTTATAAAAGACATCATTGGTCAAGTAAGGGTTTCATTAAATACATTCTGGGGTTCTAACCAATTCTGAGATTCTGTGGGCTGCCAGACCATGGAAATCACTGGACTTTTAAATAAATGAAGAATTTCAAGCTTAAAAATGTTTTTCTGGATCTTGATCAGGAATATCTTGTTTCAAATCTGGGTACTCACTTGAGGCATTGTAGAAGCTAACCCATTTCATAAGCATTTGACAGCTGTAAGCCTTCAGCTGATTTTGTATAGTGGTCTTCACTAAGAACCCTGTAAGTAGCACTGAATAGCAATGCAACTTCCATCTTGATTTTATGAGCTACTGATTGTAATACCACTCTTGTCAATTGCCATTGATATCACTGTGCCATTTTACACCGTATACCATCATCTTTGCAGATATCGATTCTTCATGTCTGGACACTGCAATAAGATCTCCTTAGTCAAATCCTCGTGATATTTTATTTCTTGTTTATGCTGATGTTGGCTGGCTTTCTCTCCAGAGCATGAAGGGAATTCTCTGTCCCTGCACTGACATTGGCTTTTGTTGGGTCTTGACACTGTTACTATCATTCCTATTCCAGATCATTTCCCACTGGAGTGTGCCCTCCTAGAACTGAAACTGAACAATTGTAGTGGACTGATAAAGGAAAAATGCACAATGGGGAACATCAGAGGCAAGATAGGTTTTCAAAATTCTTTCCCCAAAATGAAATACAGTGGCAGTAGCTTGCACAGCTGTCAATTAATACGTTAATCATGTTGCATTAAATTGAATTTTTACATTTTTTAATTTAAAAAAAATGAATGATGCTGACTAAAATTTCCCTCCTGTGATTTCTCAGTGACTCATGGCATTCCTAAATTGGTGTTTTGGAGGGTGAGAAAAAACACCATCAAATATAGAAGGAGAAAGAACAAGACACTGGTCTAAGAACTCAAAGACCTGAGTTCAAGACTTTTCTCTGCCACTTGGTTATAAGGCTTTTGTAATTCTGTAGGCATTGGTTTCCTTATCTAGTATGACAACAACAATATTTAACATTTATATAGTGTTTCCTCTGTGCCAAGTACTGTGCCACATGCTTTACAGTTATTACCTCAATTGATCTTCACAACAGCCAATAGCTGTGGGTGGTAGGTGTTGTTATTATTAACCTCATTTTACAGATGAGGAATGTGAGGCAAACAGAAATGACTTTTCCAGGGCCACTTAGCTGGTTAATATCTAATCCAGGTGGGAGGACTCCAGACTCAGGGCTCTATCCACAGCACCGCTTTGCTGCCTCTAAAATGCCTCTGACAGGCAGCATGTGGTAGTACATGGGGAGGTGGCCTTGGTGTCAGGAATAATTATGATTTTAATAGCAATAATCACTGGTATAATATTTGTGAAATACTCATATATATTATCTTTTCTTAGGACGACTGGGATTAAAGTCTTACCTCTGACCCATACTTGTCTTTTGATACAGGGCAAGTAACCTGATCTCTTGCCGTCTCACAAGTTATACTCTCTGAGTCTAATTGTGGATCTACATTAGAAAAAGAGATTCATCACTAGTAACCCTTTATAGCAGTGAAACCGCGGTTTCAGGGCATCTCTACTCCAACAAAAATCTAGTCAATTGCCTATGTCACAGAACAAGTGAAATGAAGTTTGTGGAAATATTTTGGGGATTATGGAAACTACTCTAAGTAAATGTAAATTATCTTCCCTCTGCCAACCTAGACTACCCGGGTCCCATACCCTCCCAGGATATCTAGGTATAATTATCAGCAGGAATCCTCTCCCCAAACTTCCTGTGATAATTTCCCCTGCTCCCCTTGTGGCTAAACACTGATCCTCCCTCCTTATTTCCAATTCTGCTGGAGGAAACACAAAATCTTTGCCAGCCTCACACCCTTAAGTCCACTTTTAGCTTCTCATTTGTGTAGGGCGCCTTCCTTCTGTATCTCTCCTCCATATGATATAACTATTCACACTATTTGACAAACTGTGAAGGGGGGCAATTATAAGCATTTTAATAAGATGAAAGACTTTCAGGACTATTTTCTTTGCCATTGCATCCCAAGGCATTCTGGGCATTTCCACTTACCCTCATACTTTACTCATTAGTCCTGTGGCACTTGTGACCAGATTTGATGCATACTAAAGACTACCATGTTTTATCATCTACCACACTACTAAAACCCTAGGACTTGTAGACCTTTATTGTGCTCCCTATAACTTATCAGCTTCCCCCAGTTTGAGTGTGAGCTCCTTAAAACGAGGAAATATTTTCCTTTTCTATTTGTATCTCTAATATTTGACACAGGCACATAATCATATGTTACTTTCTTTTCATTCATTCAATCCTTCATTACCATAGCCCAGCTTTTTCAAATATTTTTGAGCTCACATGTGATTCCCCAAAAGACTTGGAGGAAGATGAGAAGAAATTGTGGTGTGTTCCTTCAAACACTATTTTCTCCCTATCCCCCCTCCATCAAACAAATCTGACTCTGTACCTTCTACTTGTTTTGAGGATCACCTTTAAGTCATAGGCAATGGCTTTGCCCTTGGGTAGTATACTGGCCCATTTGATTGATGGTTTAATATCTCCCCCAAACTACCAACGGATGTTAGTTCTTTCTTTTAATTTCAAAAATGGCTCACTAGTAATATAGGTCGTTACCGATCTCCTGACCCAGACCTGGATGTCAACAAAATTAAATGCTCCCTACAAGTGGTAGATTTCTGTGAGCTAACTGCCTGGTGACAATAAATAGCAAAATGAGAGTGTATTTCCCAGCCAAAGCAAGGTAGATGTCGTTTTCTGTTTCATATTCATTTGTATGTGGCCGAGTGGTAGGAGAATGCTGAGATAGCTAAATCACCAAATCACATAATGCAATTACACCTACTTTGTTAGAGTGCTCTTTTCTTCCCCCTTCTTGCTGACAGCATTCATACCACGTTTCACCCCAGTGCTATTAAGCTGATTAGGTAATATTAAGCTACTCAAGTATTTTTTTTACCTTAAAGAAGTCAAATGCCATATACTGGAGGAAGAACATCAATTGCCTTCATTTTGTGCATAATATAAAGCCCAATGGACACTGATCATCCAGTAAAAGAATGGATTTTACCTTCAAAGGAATGAATAGATTTTGGCATCTCCTATTTCAATTAATGATGCAGTTTTTGAATGAAGAACAGCTAAACATTCAGGCATTTATTGAGACTTTTTTCTTCATCATCAGCTTTTTTTAAACAAAATACCACCTTTCCAGTAGAAGACATATGATATCAGAGAGTCAGAGTGGAACAAACTAAAAAATACTAGCATCAGAAATAGAGGATCTGAATCTATATCTATTGTTTACTACCTCTGTGACTTTAGACAATCATTCTAATCTCAGTAGGTACAGTCAGGTGGCACAGTGAATAGACTATTAGATCTTAAAGCTGGTAGAATTAAAATCAAATTTGACCTAAATACTTAACTAGCTGTGTGATCCTGGACAAGTCACAGCCTGAGTCAGCTTCCTCATCTCTAAAATGGGATAACAGCATCTATTTCCTAAAGCTTTTGTGAAATTAAAATGAGATATTTCTAAATCACTTCACAAACTTTAAAGCACTTTATGAATGCTAGCTATTTTTATTACTTATCTATAAAAGTAATGTGAGGAGAGCTTTGGTGTTCTCTAAGGATCTTTCCAGCTTGAAATCCTACATTGTTAAGTTGGTTTCTTTCTTTGGTCCTGCACTAAAACTAAACTACAAGATTGGATCATCTCAGGTCTCTTCTGGCTCTTTTCTCATTACAAAGCAAAGTACAAAGAAAGAATGAGTATGACTATTTGTTCTCCTCAGGTATCTAACATGGTGTAGTGACTCCTGTTCATTGATTTAGGAATTCAAAATAGCATCTGTGTCTCTCCTGGTCCATCTAGGAAACAAAGTGGAATCTGCCCTTCAAGAAAATGTCATGTGTTTCTCTGGGTCAGCTCTTTCAATGCAGCTCAGTGCATCTTTCTCTCTTGTCTCTGCCCCCCTCTCTCTGTTATTCCAGACACATTAGATGTCTTTTCCCAGGGGAAAGAGGAAGTGCTTTGTCCTTTATTATTCAGGTTTCAGTTACAAATCTAAAAATCGGGTGCCCACACGGAGTCAGAGAGCATCTGACTTTCACTACAGGCTGATGGGTATATTTTCAATCTTGACTAAATAGCAAATCCTGGCAGACTTCATTAAATCTGTGTGTTAAAGGAAATAGAGGATTTCACATGGCATAAAACTTTGTCCTGACATACAAGTTTTGTGTGACTTCCAAAGAAGGACTTTGTTGTGCAAAGGAGGTGACCTCATTAAGAAAAGGGAGACAAATCCTGCTTCAACTTTCCTTCTGAATCTCCTTTAAAGAAAGTTCTCTCTCTCTCTCTCTCTCTCTCTCTCTCTCTCTCTCTCTCTCTCTCTCTCCCCCTCTCTTCATTTTAGGTCTACATATTTTATGTTATGAATTTAAAAACATTATTGTGAGACTTCACCAGATTGCCAAAGGGGTCCATCTCACACACACACACACACACACACACACACACACACACGATTAAGAACTTTTGATTTAGGGTGAACTCCTCTATATGCTGCTTTTACCTGAGTGGCCCCTTTGCAGTGCCCAGAATTTATCTGTATTCCAGTTTATTAATGGACGAGAGCAAATGCTTATCTAACTATGGGGGGGCACAGTTTAAGGATGGGAGAGAAACCTGTTATCCCAATAAATGTAAACATAGAGGGCTCCAAATTCTGAAATATACGGATCAATTCAACAAAAGCACAGTGGATAGAGTGCTGAGTCTGGTGTTAAGAGCACTTGAGTTAAAATCTGGCCTCAGATACTTATGTGACCCTGGGCAAGTCATTTAACCTTTGTTTGTTATAGTTCTCTCAGCTGTAAAATGGAGATAACAGTAGCATCTATGTCACAACGTTTGTTGTAAGGATCATGTGAAACAGCATTTCTAAACCACTTAGAATTCCTAGAACAGAATAGTTGCTTAATAAATGTTTGCATCCTCCCTCCCCTCCCTTCTTTCCTTTCCTTTCCTTTCCTTTCCTTTCCTTTCCTTTCCTTTCCTTTCCTTTCCTTTCCTTTCCTTTCCTTTCCTTGCCTCTTCTTCCTTTTTCTTTTTCTTTTTCTTCCCTTCCCTACCCTTCCCTTTCCTTTCCAACCTCCCACCCTCCCTCTCTTTCTTCCTTCCTTCTTTTACTCTTTCTTTAAAGGTTTTAAAAGTCAGAGAATTTGGGGAGTCGTTGGAATTTCTTGAATTGGGGAAGATGGTCTGATGATCATTTAGGAAGATTACTTTATTGTTAAATGAAGGATGTTTTGGTATGGAGAGAAAATTGGAGCAGTAAGACTAACTAAAAGGCATGGCATGACAAGAGTTTGGACTACAGTGGACAATCCCACTTTCCTCTTCCCTTATCATATTTCTTCTAGCCTAGTTCTGTTCAGTTCTGGGATTTTGATGAGCTAGAGAGAATTCATAGAAAGATAAGCAGGATGACAAAGGAACTTGAGTTCGTGGCATAAGAAATTTTTCAAGGAATTGGGGATATTTAAGCAAGAGGAAAAAAAATCTCAGAGACAGTAGGGTAAAGACATAATAGCTATCTTTGAAGGGCTGCCATGTCGAGGAGGGATTAGGCTTACTTTATTTGACTCCATAGGGCAGAAAAAGGATTGATTATTAGAAAATTACATATTTAGGTTTGGTTTCAGGGGGGAAAATAAAACAAAAATAAACTCTCAACAATTAAAACTGTCTAAAGAGTGGAATGGATTACCTTTGGAAATGGTGGATTCTGGGGGCGGAGCCAAGATGGCAGAGTAGAAAGACTCACATACGCTAGCTCCAAATCCACAGCCCATGGATTTCCTCTAAAAAGAACTCCCAACAAATTCTGGAACAGTGGAAGCTGCATAGCAACACAGTGAAGGAGATTTCTGTTCCAGAGAGCCCTGAAAAACCCACCCCAAAAGTCCACTGCAAGTGGAACAGGAGCAGATCCCTGCCCTGCCCTGGCCACGTGGCACTGAGGGGAGCAAGCAGATCCGAACAGGCTTCAGGGATGGAATCTCCAGCAGCCACGAAGGTTCCTCCACCCACAGACTCACAGGTCAGTGAGAGAGACAGGCTGAGAGGGGAGCAGGGTGTCTCCAGGACTCAGGCCTGCCTTGGGAGGCAGTGGCAGCATCAGTGGCAGAGGCAATGGCAGAGGCAGCGGTGGCCAGAGGCACCCGGAGCGTGCAGGAGCTCAGCAGCAGCTCCATTACAGAAGGTCTCTGCATAAACCCCCTGAGGGAA
>CM053769.1:192505507-192537855 GCA_028658325.1 Potorous gilbertii
CAAATGGGGAGAAAATTTTGGAAACCAAATTTTGTGAAAATGAATGTAAAAAGTTAAATAAATAAATTTATAAAAAAATAAAAATAAAATAAAATAAAATAACTACAAAATTTTAAAAAAATTAAAAAAAGAAAGAAATGGTGGATTCTTTTTCATCATTAAGTGACTTTGCAACCATTTTTCGGGTATAAGATAATGCAAATTTCTTTCATGTAGGGATTGGACATACATGGCTACTAAAATATTTCATAACTGGCTCTCAAACAAAAGTACCACAACAGGCTTTTTAGTTTAGTCTGCACCATTAACATTTTCTCTGTCACTTTTTAAAGTTATGACAATCAAGCAAACAATAAATTAAGAATTTATAGTGTTTACAATTTTCGAATTGTAAATTCTCAAACTTAGGATAGAAACAATAGACTTTCAGAAGGCAATATGACATGGATCAAACACAGCCCTGCTTCCAACTATCAAATTTTATGGCTATTCTGTGAATTAATGAATGAATGAGTGAATGAATGTTATGAAGATAAGAATTAAATAACTTTTGTAAAAATATTTTGAAAGACATGTATATATATATATATATATGTTTGAAACAATAACAATAACTAATATTTATATAGCGGAAAAGTTAAAAAAGGAATAAATATTTAAATATTTTTACACATGAAACTACAAATTTATTATGTAGATCTTGTTATTCTTTTCAAATATATGATAAAGTATCATGTAAATTTCTTTCATTTTACGTTTTTTCTCCTTCCTACCCCCACACTAGAGATAACTACCATTAAACACAAATATGTATATCAGTATGTGTGTGTTTGTGTGTATATGTGTGTATATATATATAGAGACATAGACACATGCATATATATACATATATTTGTAAAATCATTCTATGCATGCTTCTATTTCTCACTTCTTTCTCTGGATGTGCATAGAATCTTCCTTTGTGGATCTTTTGTAGTTAATTTAGGTATTTATAATAGTCAAAATCACTTAGTCACTCATTAAGACAATATGGCCATTACTGTATACAATGTTCCCTTGATTCTGCTCATTTACTTCGTCATTATTTCATTCAAGTCTATCCATGTTGTTATTTTTTTCTAAAACATCATGATCATGTATTCACAACTTATTCAGTCATTTCTCAATTGACGGGCATCCTCGCAATTTCTAGTTCTTTGCCACCACAAAGAGAGCCGCTATAAACATTTTAGAACATATAGGTTCTTTTGCTTTATTCCCTGATCATCTCTGGAAATAGACCTATTGACCCTAACGTTTACGAGGCACTATGCTAAGCACTTTACAAATATTCTCTCAAAATAATAATAATAGGTAATAATGTCCAGCATTCTATAGTGCATTAAATACTTCCCCAAGGTCACAAAATTAATAAGTATCTGAGGTCAGATTAAAGCTCAGGTTCTCTTGACTCCAGGCCCAATGTTCCACTCTGCCGTCTGGCTTTTATTCTTGATATATTAATAAGAAGAGTTTTCATTTACGTGTTTTTGGTTGGTGGGTTGGTTGGTTGGTTGACTTTACCATACCAATGAGTTCTTTGACCTACATAGGTCCTGGTGAGGAACTTCTCCTACCAGTACAAATTCCTTTCTTTATCTACAACTTTTAGCCTAAAGAGCAGCAAGATTGTTCATTCCCCAGGCTCATATAACCAGTATGTATCCGAAGCATGACTTGAACCCAGGTGTTCTGACTCTGAGGTCAGTTATTTCCTCACTTTGCTCACTTCCTTTACTTATGAGCAGTTTATAATTTTAGAAATACTTTATATAATATTAGTATTTGTAGAGTTTATATCATGATGGTGATTTACCTTGTGCTCTCCCCACAACATACTTATTAGGTAATCTATGTAAGTAAGACCAAAGATTCAGTTTGCTCCAGGTTACATAGCTAGTGAATGCCCAAAGCCTGTATGACCTGGAAAAAAGTCATTTAATCTCCAGGGGTCTCAGTTTTCTCATCTGTATAAGGAGAACACTAAACATAATGAAGTTTATGGACCTTTCCATCTATATAATCCAAATTTATGTCATACTAATCAGTAAAAAAAAAAAAAAAGCCGGAATGAACCTAGGTCTCTGAGCTCCAAATGCAGTTCTTTTTCCAATACATTTCAATCAAACTCTTTGAAGTCCTTTTAAGGAAGGCATTCTTTTAGTTCAAGGTCTATTAAATGTTATTTATATTTGGAAACAGCCCTTCATTATAACCTCTCCACTTTTTAAAAGAAAAAAGCATTCTATTTTGACTACATTTATTTAGCATACTTGCTGGATACCAAATTAGCTTAGAGGGAGATTTAGTCATGTTTTAATCCTGTCAAAGGTTTCCCCCGAGTCTATACAAAAACTTTAGAGGGGTGAAATCTTATATCTTGTCTCTTTCCCAAATGTTTTTACCCAATAAGCTTTCTCTAGTATGTGTGTGTGTGTGTGTGTGCATGTGTGTGTTTGCTGAGAGGGTAAAAATGGGTCATGCTAAGCATTCCATTCAACTTCAAAATGACATGTCACTCTGATTCAAATTTCAAAAGATATATCTAGCAGCTTATAATCAAGATTTTTAGAATGTGACCAGACACAGATACAGCTCTATTTGTATCAAAAAAGAATGTGTCATTTGTTCCTTATGGTTTCCATCCTCTTTGTGTTTCCTTTTGAATGTCTTAACATGATTGAGACTCTCTATTATAATAACATGTAGAACAGAACACTGAACTCTTTCCAGGAGGCAGTTTCTAAGAATGAAAGATATAAGAATGGTGTTTGATTATTTTGTATTCTGTCATTCATGGTTTTATTAAAACAACCATTTTTATATAACTATGAATGGCCTTAATCTTGAAAACTATCAGTTACAATGAGAAGAAAAAACAATTGAAGGTAAAACTCTTCCAAAGTCCCACTAGGTTTCAGATGAATTTGAAAACTCATTAGAGTATATTCATACACACAAATACACACACATATATGCAAAATGGATGCTCACATGTGTTCATATAATACAGTGTACAATGGAAAATGAATTAATAAGTGTCTTTTGTATCAGCTGAGGTCAATAATTTAGGAAAGCAAGAACATTCCCATTCATTCAGGAATTTGGAAATAAATATTTTTCAGAAGATTCTGCCTCATTTCTTAAGAATATTTTTTTACAACACCACCTCTCTACCACAACACATAAGATTTCACACCATAAAACATTTAGACTCCATGTTTTCTAGGTATGCTTCTAGAACAAGTCATAGCTGTTCAAAGACCAGCTTTGGATTCTGTCCTTGTAGTAGAGAGATTGTCTTAAGAAATGGAAAGCCTATATCTGAGTGACTTGATCATTTCTTTCAATGCCCACAGGCCAACAATTTTATTGGATTGTCTTCATAATGAGTACTATTAGTATGGCACTGAAAATGACTTGATACAGAGCTGTTGCAACTATGATTTTAATAGAAAGACATTTTGACTGTAATCTTGAGGCCATATGACCTTCCACCCAGAGAGAGAGGAGACAGAGAATACCTCTGAGAAGAGAAAGAAGTAACTCAAGATGTATTTATTAAGCACTCACTCAGTGTCGGGCACTGTGCTAAGCCCTGGAAAGATAAATGCAAGGACAGTCCCTCAAGTAATTTACATCCTAATGGAAGAAAACAGTAGTTAAAAGGGGGAGAATGGTGTGGAAGACAAAGATTTCCTGTACAGAGGAATGGTAGATGAAATCAGGAGTATAGCCTAGAGAGCAAATGAAACATGACTGGCCTAGCAACCCAGAACATAAAGGTTCTGGGAAAAGCCATCTACAAAGAGAATAAGACCATGGTGGGGGTGAGGGGGTACTTCCAATGGGTTAATTCTAGGTTTAAAATGAAGTTATATCATGAAGAGTTGGGTCAAGATTGAGAAAATCCAGAATACAACATGGAAACTTACCTACCCTCAATTTACCACACACACACACACACACACACACACACACACACACACACACACCTTATAGACATGTCAATATAATAGACCATGATATTGGTCTACCTTATAGGATAAATCACCTTTTAAAATGGTCTTTTTTTCTTGTAACCATTTTAGAAACTTAAAAATTCTTCATTGTGGGATGAAGATATATCAAGACAGACATTCTTGTGCTCAGTTCTAATCTAGTACAGTGTTATAGGAAGATACAGCTCCCTGTACTATCTGGTACATCAAAAGAAATAGCCTACCTGTCACTCCTGTAGCATTTTATGATTTCAAAGCTCTCCCATGTATCATCACTTCTCTTGATCTTCACAATAACTCTCTAAGGCAGGTAGAGTAAGAATCACCATGTCATTTTAGAAATAGGGAGAAATTAGGCTTTAACAGTTAGTGACACAGGCAGTAAGTTGAAGGGTAGTGATTTGAACTGGTCTGATTTATCCAAACCATGTGGGACTCTAATGTTGAAGTTCAGTAGGGAAAGAGGATCATCAGTTTCTCTTAATGCATGCATGCAGCCTACATTTATACTTGTGAAATCATATATTCTCACTTCTAGGTTTCTGTTCTAGATAATGCCTATGCAGAAATATAATAAAAGGGACTTGGAGAATGTTAGACACATATTTTACAGAGGGGAAAGATGAGACCCAATAAAGCAAGGAACCAATACCAAGGGGATATAGCAACTAAGGACCTGAGCTCAGGTTTAACCCCATATCCATGACTCTTTCCACTATAACAGGCTTCCTTACTGGAAGATATTTTTTCTAAGCATCTCCAAAATCTGGAACCCCTCCTATAGGGTAAGAGCATGGCCTTTCAAGATTTGTATTTCATTTTGTTTTTGTTTCCAGTTTTTAATAAACATTCTATAAGGGTTAGAGATATGCTCAGTTGATTAGTATCTTAGGCATGCTTCATATGAGATCCAAGACAAGTGAGGTGAAATATGCAAATATACCAATATAAAACATTTCCATTTTTATTAGAGGAAGGAAAGAATGCAAAATGATTCCAATGCTCAAAAAGGAAAAAAAAGGAAAAAATAGAGCTTTAATGGGGCCTAGGGAAAGAGTATATGTTTTATAAATCACATTAAATATTTTGTATGTAAAATTCTGGCTGTTGTAGCACATTAAACAGTTACAAATGCATCCCCTATCTAATTAGGTAACCATATGGAGACAAGTCACATTTACATAAGCAAAAACCAGAGAATGCAACTCTTTTGTATAGTCTTTTTAGGTGATGTAACTTGAACTTTGCAGAGATGGTTTCCAGGGTAGGGTTGTAACTATCTTGCCGTAGGCCAGTACATTTCCAGACAATGAAATGGAAAATGCTATTTCTGAAGACCATCTATGCATGCGATTTAGTATTGCAGGAAGGGACCAGGGAAAATTAATGTGTCTGAAGTCTACAAGACATTCTTGTTTTGAAATTTTTTCTTAATTAATTGAGCTAGACTAACAATGATTAAGTTTATCCACTAAGGACATGCCCCTCCCCACCCCAAGCCCTAAGAGAATAATACTACATAGACACTGATCTCATGGAGCTTACATGAAAGTCATATGCCACAATATAAGGGAGTCACTAGGGCAATGAAGGGGCTCAAGTTTCATTAGCTTGACTAAATACCATAAGCAGGTAAACTCAAAACCTTTGGGAAGGATAGCACCCCAGAGTTTGGGTCTTGCTGCCATTTCCATTTCCACATCATTATTCTGTAAAACAAATTTAGGAAGATGTGGCCTAGCAACTGATTCTATGGATGCTGTAGCTACAGCTACTGCAGTCCCTAAAAAGAAATTTCTCATTACCAAAGTCCTTGGCATTATCAAATTGTTCAGCATTAGCAGCGGAGATGACTTTATCAGTGGGAAAAGCATTAAAGAAGATTCATTACAATATTCTCAGCTGCTGTGCCCTAAGGTCTATGGGATCTTTCTGGGTGACCAGCAGCTAAAGTCTTCCATATGTGTTGTCTTTCCCATTTGAAGGGGAATAGCTTGATAGCAGGAGCTGTTTAACTTCTTAAATTTTATCCCCAGTGCCTAACACAGTGCTTTGCACTAAGTGCTTAATGTGTCTTTTTTGTTACTGTTTTCTAGTTGTGTTTTTCATTTGTTTCCCATTTTTTCTTTCATAAGTGCAAAAGAGAGCTGTGGGCAAAGTTACATGAGAAATTTGAGGGAAGAAAGGTCATTTTCACTTGGAAGGTCAGAAGGAATTCATGCAGGAGGCAACATGTAAGCTGATTTGAGGAAAGGCAGAGATTTGAACAGGTGCATTTTGGGCAGTCCATTCTGGACATAGAGATTGTGTGGAAAGAACACAAGGAGGTGGGAGAGGGCTAAAAAAAAGATAGTATTTCATTTTGGATGAAATGTAATGTATCCAAAGAGAAGCACTAGCATCATACATTTAGAACTGAAAGGGACTTTAGAGAATATTTATAATAATCCAAACCCTTCATTTTGTAAATGATGAGACAGTCTCAGAGATGCTGAGTCATTTGCCCAGGGTCACATAGCTAATAAGTATCTGAGGAGATATTTTAACCCAAGTCTTCATGACCTTGAGTTCAATACACTATCCATGCCACAAAACTGGAAAAGTTGATTAGAACCTGATTACGGAAGTCCTGAAACATCAGAATCAAGAGCTACTAATTTAATTAGTAGGAGATAGGGAACCACTGAATTTGATGAGGTTTGAAATTGATATGATTGGAGTGGTGCATTAAGATTCCTAAAACAATAATGTTAAGTAAAGGTTGAAGAGGGGATAAAATGGACATAGGAAGTCCAATCCATGAGCTAGTATAAATGTGTAAGCAAGAAGATATAGGACTTGAACTAGGGAGATTATAGAAAAAGTGAAAAGAGGGAGACAGGGAGCTACACTGGCATTAGAATATAGAAAGCATTACAACTAAGGGTGTGTATAAATGAAGAAAGAAGGAAGAGTCAAAGTGCTTCTGAGGTTGTGTCACATTATAGAAAAAAATGATCCTTTGGCAATAACTCTTTTTGTCAGCTAGCCACCCACAGCAAGCAAGCACAATGTACACCTGCCACATCTTCCATAATCAATATTTAAATATCATTTGAAGCCACAGAACCCTTACATTAAAAAATCTAAAACCTTAATAGTTTTAATTGGGTATTAATTACAACTGGTAATAGAAATGATTTGTGTTTTAGGGTTTTTATTTTTGTATTTGCAGAGCTTAATATCAATAAGTAATTGTTTAAATGCTAAGGTAATAATTTAATTTAACTTAATATAAATTTGATGAAAATATATGATGAAACTATGCCATGGGGCAGCAAGATGGCACAGAAGATAAAGTGCCAGGCCTGGAGCCAGGAGTCCATCTTCCTGAGTTAAAATCCAGCCTCAGACACTTACTAGCTATGCAACCCTAGGCAAGTCACTTCATATTGTTTGCCTCAGTTTCTTCTTCTGTAAAATAGGAATTGGAAAACCACTCCAAGTATCTCTACCATGAAAATCTTTAATGAGATCACAAAGAGTTAAACATAACTGAGAAACAACTGAACAAAAAAAAAACTATGCCATGCTCCTATACAGGCAGACCACTAAAGTGTACAGGAAGAGGCCTTGAATTAACTTGAATTGTTGGATTTTGAACCTGAAGGGTCATGGATGTAACCTTGCCCCAAACTCTTTTTCTACACATGAGAACGTTAAGAGCTAAGAGAAGTTGGGTTTTGATCAAGGTCATGTAGGTATCAAGTCATGTAGCTGGGATTTGAACCTTGGTTGTCTGATTTTTAATCTAATTTTCTTCCCATTAAACCCTATTTCATACATGTACTGTGGACGTTCACTGTGCAGTTAGACAATGAAGAGGGGCTAAAATTGAACAGATCATTTCAAAAGTAGTTGGAAAATGTCTAATACTCCAAAGATTCCAAACCTCTCTGTTGCAGAAGATTGTTTCTTTAACATCACTATCTCCCTGTTCCTGCCACTTGGCTCTAGATTATGGAATAACATGGTCCTAGAAGAATCTTTCATAAAAGTCTTATGAGAAAATATAACCAAGAACCATAGAAGAGGAGAGGTTATTGTTGTAATCTGTATCCTGATTAATGTATCTGTATCCTTGACTAATGATACCATGGATCCAGGAAGGACAAATGTTCAAATCAATAGACATTTTATGATCCCTAGGGACCTAGAACTGCTATCACAGCTTAAAACTATAGATTACAATGGCCCAGACTCTATTACAGTAATCTTTCATTATTTCTTCCTCTCTACCATGCATATCTAAGTTGTTAAGTCCTATCAGTTCTGCCTCTGAAATATCCCTTGCAATCAACTTAAAATTGTCATTTAACAAATATTTACTCAAAGATGACTATATGTAAACTGTAGTTATGGGACTATATGGGGGAGAGGTAAGATCAACATCTCTGCCCTTAAGAAACTTATTGTCTACTTCGAAGATTTAATGTTTATAGATAATTTGAAGAGACATAATTTGAATGTCTGCACATAATTTATACCTGAGTTGAACTTTGAGGGAAATCAGGAATTGTAAGATGGAAGTGTCAAACACTTGGATACATTGCAGAGATTAAGAGGTTAATTGGAAATATTTAACAGAATAAATTAAAATACAATAGAACATAAATAATCTTAATGTGTAGTTTTTCTAAGTCAATATGTGGTCCCAGAGATCCTATTTGTGATTGATACCATTGATGTAAGGGAAAGGGATGAGGAGAGAGTGCATTTCAGGCTGTGACATGGAAACTTGAATTAGAATATACAGTTTCAGGAATATCTTGATCAGGATGGCTTGCAAGTAGAATGTGTGAAGAAAAATAATATGAAATATGTCTGGAAAGTTAGGGGGAGGACTTGTCATGAAGGGTTTTTATTTGTCACTTTAAGGATTTTGTATTTTACCCTGAAGTGATAGGGAGTCTTTATGATTTTTGAGTAGGGGAATAACATGTTCATACGTGTGATAAGAATTATTAACTTGGAAACTGGATGGATGATGGATTGGAGAGAGGAGAAACTGGTACCTAGAGTAACTCAGAAAAGAACTGAAAAGAGTCTGAAAGGGTAATAATTGTGTGAGTGGAGAGGTCCTTCTTAAATTAGTTCATGCTTACTTATCTATGTAAATGTTGTACAAACACAGACAGGG
Source organism: Potorous gilbertii (assembly GCA_028658325.1). Taxonomy (NCBI): domain Eukaryota; kingdom Metazoa; phylum Chordata; class Mammalia; order Diprotodontia; family Potoroidae; genus Potorous; species Potorous gilbertii. The sequence goes on from CM053769.1 coordinate 192,514,727, forward strand.
ATACACACACAAACACTCTCTCATTAGAAAAAGTAAGGTATTTGATGGAAGCGTATCGTGGTGGAGAGAACATTAGATGTGGAATCAGAGGATCTGGGATGCCACTTACTATCAACTTGTCGTCCCTTTCTCTTCCTATGCCTGTGTTTTCTCCCTTGTAAAATTATGGAGGTAAATGAATACATAATATCTAAGATTTCTGCTAGTCAAACTCTATAAACCTGTGGCTATTTTTAATTTTGTATTTTTATTCCCAGCACCTAGCACAGGATCTTGCACAGTGTAAGTACTTAAATAAATGTTTATTGAATTGAATTGTGGGATGGCCTAGGAATTGCAGAACTATTTATAATTGTGCGTGCGTGCATGCGTGCGTGTGTGTGTGTGTAAATGTGGTAGAGGTTTCAACCAACCAACTTCCAAATTAACTTTTGTTAACACACCTCATTTTTTGGTTTGCGACTATCTTCATTTTCTCATTCCTGGGCATTTTATTTGAATGTGTTCTCTCTCCCCATCAAGACTGTAAATTCATTGTTTCAGGAATTCAATCATGTATTTCTCTGATATTCCCTTGCCCTAGAGTTCCCAGTACATAGCAACCACATAAGAAATGATTTTTGATTGATTCCTAATGCTTATGTTATATTCCATTGGAGTTTCTTAGCAAGATCAGGACACTACTAATCTATATTTTCCAACTGATGCCATATTTTAATTGGAATGGAGATCATTTTGTTATTAAATTCTTATTCTCATACCCCTTCATGGTTTGAGGTTATCCTAGGTCTCATAGTCAATTTTAGTGAAAAGCAAATTCTGACAGATCCTACCAAAACAGGGTAAAAAAAAAAACTTTTAGTGGAGGCTGAAATCAACTATATATCTATGTTGTGTAGACCAGTCTAGTAAAATTCAGAGTTTTTTAATTAATTACAAATTATTATATAGATATCTCAACTATTTTATGTATTTATCATAAAATATCCCAAGTACCTTCTTCCTCTACCCTTTATGGTTTCCTTTTATTGAGTTATATTCCCCATTTTAATGTAAGCTCCTTGTGGGGAGAACTGTTTTTCTTTCTGCTTACATTTCTATTTGTGGAACTCGTACGGTTCCTGGCACACAGTAAGCACCTAAAAATGATTGTTGACTGACTGACAAATGAAATCACAGCTCTAGACCAAAGTACCACCATCATCACTACTGCAACTATTACTGCTAACAATCATCCTAAATAATGTTATTAAAACATTACTGGTTACTCCAAGGTAGCAATGGAAAGTTTAACAAGAAGGAAGAAGATTGATAAGTGCCCTCAGAGCTCTCAATAAACAGGATAAAAACAGTGAAATACATTTGAAACAAATAGATCTTACTATCAAAGCAAGATTCAAAGCTAAAAATAGGTACACACCACTGGATTTGTCCATGGTAACAGAAAGCTGTTTATCTCTGACAGCAGCCTATCAGATGGCTAAGATATGAGCATGGCATTAAAAGGTACTCCATGAGAGACATCCATATGAATTCAAATGGCATGATGCCAAAAAGAGATGTGTCAAACAAATGACTTAGTCTTTACAATAAAAAAATGGAAATGGAGAGATTTGTATAGTGATTAAAGTAAAGGATGTTGTAATAATTACAGACATGTTTAAGAAGACATCATTAAGAAGACTGGTGTGGATTATTGGTGGAAATGGTGCATCATATAGTAAGCATAACTAGTTATCTAAAAAGATGTCATCAAGTGCTAGAATTATTCATCATAATTTTGTTTCCTTTATAAATCAAGAGTTGAGAAAACTGTTACCAATACAAAAATAAAAGTATCCTTAAGAATTTATCAAATTAACTGTTCTGGTTAAAGTTATGAAACAAGTGCATCATTAAAGGCATGAGTTTTGGCTATACATACATAACACAATAAAAACACACCAATTTGGATATTATGAGCTCATGTTTATCTCTATTAAATTATCCTTTATGCCCAGTGTATCAGAGACACAAACAGGCAACATTGGGTGCTCAGAGGCAAATATAAATTCAGGCAGATTAAACCAAGCTAGAAAGGCTTTGAGTATAGGCACAAGGCTGAGCTCCATTCCTTGTATTTGAGGAACATCTTCGATATATATGGGGAGGGACATCATCGGGAGATGTGCCACCATCAGATCATTTTTTGGCTACATAACTGCCACCACCAGTAGAAACTATTTTTTCCATCATCATCATCAATTACCACTGTAGCAGTACTACCACAACTGACAATATATTCCTTGCCTAGGAAAATGATATACCAATCAATCAATAGTCCAGTTCCTATGCCTTATTCCTGTAATATTTATGTAGTTCTTTCATTTGATCATCATTGGAAGATTATTGACAATCTTCATCTTTGCAGGGAGCACTTATAGAAGGGAAATCATGTGTCTGTATTATATGTGGGCAAGAAAATTCAATGATTAGTGCATCTAAAAGGTATTTCTATTGGGATGATATCAGGCATCTGAGGGAAGTTTCTATAATGCTTTGCTAAATGGATATTTGGGACCTCTACTTGTCAAATGCTATAATGTATTCATGTTCCTACCCTGACATTTTCTTCATGCCAGACTGTGCCAGATTTCATTTTTACCTACTCACTATTGTTTTACCCCCTTGGTTTCATGTAGATTTTCAGGTTGGTCATGCATGAGATGATGCTAATAGTGAAGCAAAACAATATCATTTACAAGAGACTCTGCTGGAAACTTAGCACTGTCACCGCTCATTAATGCTGCCACTGTAGGGTTTATGGGTATCTTTTTTTATCAGGTGACCCCTTTATGCAATAGCATGTGTTGCTGCTCTGGAAGAGACTCAAGCCGATGATGGGAGTATGAGATTTTGATGCCTGTATAAAATCTTTTAATACCTTTGTCATTTCCTCTAATGCATGGATTTACTAAAGCCTGAAGGGACTTGGTATTTATAAAAGATGGAAATTGGCATGAGCAGTCAGTAATAAAGTGATTTAATGTATGATATATTTTATGAACTTCATTGTAAATATATATATTTAAACTAGAAAGAAAACCCTGTGATTCTATCCTGTATCTCTTTTACTCCATGAGAGTTAAAATAATTAAGTGACTTCATTATATTTGCATAGTATGTACTCTGTCCTATCTTTAGTATTTAAAACATTCAAGACTTATTGATTCCTTGGTGCTACCAATTAATTAGAATAGCATTAGCTTTTCCATTATAAACTTTGATTCCAGAGCTTCCATTATCTCCAGTTATTTGGCATAAAGTCTTTTTTATTTTGTAAGTTAGTATAGTTAAAGGGGAAATCATGCTTAGTGGATTTAAGCTATTGTTATATGTTTAATTTATTTTGGTGGAGAGCAGTGTTTGCATGTGCTGGCTCGCCAGCGGGCTCTTTCATAATTCGGAATTCTTTCTATTCTCTCCTCCACAAAATATAATTATAGGAAGTCATACTTTGTTGAAGTACCAGCCCCCTTTTGGTATTTTAAAAATGATCCCAAAAGAAACTTGAAACAGGAAATCATCCTTTTTGTAGCTGTGTGTGATGTTGACTCTTCACAACGCCTTACCTACTGATATGGGTCATTGACTTTAGCAGAAGTAATAAGAAGCCATATTTGCACAGAGTGATATCGGTGGGTATGAAGGAAGGAGGGTTGGGGTCAGCCCTAGTCCTACTGTTTTTTTGCCCATTATCTAGCCAGTTCTCAGGGGAACTAGGTATAGAAGTTAGAATTGCTTCTGACAATTGCATGCCCTAGGCCTTTGTATAGAGTATTCCAGAAAGGCTTTTGGTAACTTCCTCTGGGAGGATATGAAGATGCTTTTTGTGTTCCCTGATTCCACTCCAGTTAAAAGTGATCTTTTTCTTCCCTTCGCTTCCCTTCCTTTCTCATTCCCTCTCAGCTTCTCCCAGTCTTCTCCTCTTCTCTCTTCCCCCATCCTTTTCCCTCTTATTTTCTACTTCCCCCTCCTTCTTTTCCTCTCTCCTTTTCTCGTTTTCCTCTCCCTTATCCTCTCTCCTCCCCTCCTGCCTTTTTTTCTCTCCTTATCCTTTCTCCCTTTCCCTCCTTCCTCTTTCTTGCTCCTCTCTCCTTCTCTGTCTTCTCTCCTGCCCCTGCCACACACACCCCCTCATACTTCAATAAGTTTTAAGACCTTTGAAGGAAAGGACTATCATTTTCATGTTAGTGTCCCTAGCACTAGCCTAAAGCCTTGCACATGGTAGTCACTTAATGGAATCATGGAGTTTTCAATTTGAAAGAAGAGCTTTATGTTATTTAAGAGCAGGAAAAGTTATCTGAGGTCATCCTAGTCATACGAACTAAAGTCCCCCAATAAATAATTCTATCATCTTCCAAAGTGAGGAGAAACCCACTACCTTCCATTTTATTTTTAGCTCTTTCTTTATTTCAGGCCTCAGTTTGCCTCTCTGACATGTCCACCATTGCTTCTAACTCTGTCTCATGGGTGCATTCAAAGAAATATTATATTTATTCTCAATGGTAACTCTATTTGTGCTTGAAAGCAACTGTCCTGTATCTTCTCTTGGGTTCAATGTCCCCATTTCTTTCTACATTTTTTTGTAATACATGAACTCAAACCCCTCTGGCATATGAGTTGGATTCTTTTGTAGACTCTCCGACTTACACCTCTGTCCTTCTTAAAAAGTGGTGTCCACATATGAAAATCCAAAGATGAAAATTATAAATCATATAGCCCTCTGTCCTTTTGAGAAAAGAGAACAATTTTACTTGTCTTTGCTCATCAGTTTCCTAAATGTGATAAGAGAATCACATCTGCTTCTTCCTACCCTTTACAGAATAGTTATAATTGTAGCTTGTAGACCATAAGCATGGATCTGTTTGAGTTTGGTTTGTATAGTTAGTCCCTGGCCTATTTAGTACAATTTAGGTTTTGTTTCTGTGTGGGTGCAGTGGGAAATAAAATATATTTGGATGGTTCTGAGGAGGGGTGTGAAGGGACTGAGCTGCCAGATATAACTCTATCCATGGCACGAAGCATACAGCCTCAAAAGGTCTTCACAGGGTGGAAATAAATTCAATTTACACTCTGGAGGACCTTCCCTCACTCAGTCAGTGAACCATAGAACTATTCCCAGTCCTTTTTAGAGCTCCAGGACAACCTGAGCATTTAACTGAACTTTAGGTCAGAGAAGTACCTGGAGACCATATACTTCATAGGAAACTGTTTCCTATGACCCATAACAATAAATAAATGCGTACATGCAAGTATACTGGCCATCTAAGTGGTGCAGTGGATAGAGCACTGAGCCTGGAGTCAGGAGGACCTGAGTTCAAATATGTCCTCAGACACTTATTAGCCATGTGACCCTGAGCAAGTCCCTTCACCTCACTGGTCTCAATTTCTTCATCTGTAAAGTGAGCTGGAGAAGAAAATGGTAAATAACCCGAATATTTGCCCACAAAAGCCCAAATGGGGTCTGGAGGAGTAGCACGCAATAATCAACCAACCAACAGAAATACATGTGTGTATACAAACACATATGTACATAGATAAATAACGTATTTAAAATAAGAAAGACATTAAAATAAGAAAGACATTGTGATATATAATGTTAGGAAAAAGGAAGCCAAGTACTATTATTATTGCTGAGTATTTACTTAGCATTAATGTCTCTTCTTATTCAAATGATATTATTTTGTACTGGAGGAGTTCTTCAGTCATTATCTCTAACCCATAAATATATGACACTTGAGTGTGTCTTGGTCTCAGGTTCCAGATAGCCAAATATACTCAATAACTTTGTGGCTACCTCCCTCAAAGGATTGCCTTGAGGAAAGCATTTCTAAAACTGTAAAGGTCTGCCTAAAGATCAACAAATTGTCATTATTTTCGTTACAATGAACCAATGGCATTTTCTCACTTCTCACCTTTGATAGGTTTTGACACTCTCAGCAACCATTCCCTCCATGGATTCAGTTAGCTTTCATAATACTCCTTTCTCTTACTTCTCTTCCTATTTTTTCTCAATTTATTTTGCTGCAATTCTGTATAGATCATGCCCTCTAGATGAAGAAATCACTCAGGGACCTTTCATGGATCTTCTTCGATTTTCCCTCTACACCTTTTCTCAGATATATCAGTAGCACCCAGAGGTTAAAGCATAACCTCTATGCACATTATCCCCAAACCTATTTAAATGACTATGTCTATGTCATGACTATGTCTATGTCATGACTATGTCTCTCCTGCTACATCCTCTCTCTTCCAATTTTCTTATACCTTGTACTCCTTCCCTTTAGTCTGACTATTTAGTGACATTGGTCTTCTTGCTATTTTTCTAACAAAACATTCCATCTCTTTATTCTTTCCCTCCTGCCTAGAATGCCCTATCCCTTCATCTTCTTATCCTGCTTTATCTGGCTTTCCATAAGTCCCTGCTAAAATCCCAACTTCTTCAAGAAGCCTTTCCCAATTGCCCTTAATTCTAAGTCCCTTCTCTTTGTTGCTTATTTTCAATTTATCCTCTCTATAGCTTATTGGGACATAGTTATTTTCATGTTGTCTCCCCCCATTAGACTATGACCTCCTTGAGAGAAGGGGCTGCCTTTTACCTTTTTTTGGTATCCTCTGTGCTTAGCACAGTGTTTAGAATATAGTAAGCCTTTAATAAATGTTTATCGATTGACAAGGAGGTCAAGATGAATAAGGACTGAGAAAGGGATATTAGATTTGTCGATTAATATGGCATTGACAAGTTTGGAGTGACAGTTAAGTTTAATGATGAGGGCAGAATGTCTATTGGATTAAATCGGTATACCTTGCTGCTAATTCACTCTTACATGTAATTCTAGAGGGTCTATAATGCTGTAATGAACTATATTGAACTGCTACACATTGAACATTTTCAAGCACATCTCCCTTTACAACCAAGTGAAAATTTGCTTTGCCCCCTAGTATCCACGTGACAGATGTTGCTTCTGTTCTGATTTGTTTTTCATTTTCTGCAGGAAGTGACAATGGTGATACCCTACCTGAGTCCATCCCATCGGCACCTGGGACACTGCCTCATTTCATGCAGGAGCCTGATGATGCCTATATCATAAAGAGCAACCCAATTGCCCTGAGGTGCAAAGCCATGCCTGCAATGCAGATTTTCTTCAAATGCAATGGGGAATGGGTCCATCAAAATGAGCATGTGTCTGAAGAGAGCATGGATGAGAGTACAGGTATGGCTGTGGATTAATGAAATGTACTAGCATAGATCCTGAGCACAGGAATTTGAATATATGTAGAGAGGAGTAGTCTCTCCATTAAGGTCCTCCTCCAATGCCTCATCTTTAAGTTGACTATTGGCTATTGAAGGCTATGCAGACACGTTTCACTCTTTGGTAGGTAAGACCATACTGGAAAGACTTTCTGTCTGGTCCTGAGCTTCCAATGGTCAGGCCAGCCTAGGCCAGGGAGAAGAACATTGGAAAGGTGGCCATCAAATTGGGATTTGATTTTATTTTATTTTACCATAGCCACTCACACAGACTGACCACTGAAGTGAGGGAAGGACTCTGTGCCGGTAGATCCATATAAATGAAATCACAAATCTGAATAAATTCAATTTAACAAATACGTGTCAAGCATCTACTATAGAATATGCCCAAGGGGAGATATACAATTTAGTTGAGTGATAACCCCTGTCTTCATGGAGCTTTTAGTCATTTAGTGGTACAGTTATCAAATACAGAGTATTCTAAAAGTGTTTATGCAGTCGTAAACTGCTATATAAATAAATCCTATATAAAATTATATCTGGCCACTGGACCCAGATGGCTCTGGAGGAGAAAGAGAGACTGGTGACTTTGAACAGACCTCCCTCACTAAAATCCAATTCACTTTCAAGTCATGGCATCATCTTCCTGATGTCGTGGCCCTATTTAAGAATGAAGGATAAACTACCACAACAATTCCTCTAAGAATTTTACAATACCCTATATATAAAAAAGTAATACAAAATAATACATAAAAATTACATTTTAAGTGGTGTAAAAATTGCTTCATGAGGTCAGATTTGGAAGTGTCTTTGTTATCTGTGAGGGTCATTTGGAAAAGCTTCAGGAAGAAATAGAAAGATGTTATATAGATAGGAAGTAAGATGAGTAAAAGGATGGTGATGGGTAGAACACGAGAGAATCACACTTTAATTGAGTATGTTCAATGTGATATCTCAGAATTTCGTATTATTTGCATTTATTTTATTATTAATGATTTAAAGCAATTTTCATGATTTCACATGCCTATAAAAATGCATGTGCATATTTTATGCCTTCACAAGATGTAATCTGTTGGATAAGAGTGGCATCTAAGATAACAATAGGCTTAAGAAATGGAAAAATGGTAGAGCAATTAGCAAACACATTGGAGTCACAAAAGGAATAGATTTAGCAAGTATTTTTGCACTATACTGAGCTTGAAGCGTCAAGATGTAGAATAATGGAAGTTAGGACTAACTATTCTCATGAATAAGAACAGAAAGCTACTGGAGGAACTATCTTGCCATCTCCCTGTGCATAAACTAGTTCATAACTTACAGGTTCTAGATACATGAAAGTAAGTCCACACTTCCTCCAATAATCTATTCCATTATAGAATGGAGAGCTTTTTTTCTTGTAGATTACTTCAATTCCTAGTATTGCTTAGGTCATTTCATAATCTTAATGGAGATAGAGATCAACTAACTACCATTCATAGATTAATTTTAAATAATACAATGTTAAAACTCCTCTTAAAGATGCCTTTTTAAGGTTGAACAATCCTAGATTCTTCCTCCTTTCTTCATAAACCTTATCCTCTAACACTTCAGTTCCTCTATAGTCCCTCAAAGTCTCTACTTCCTTTGCTAGTTGCAGACCCCAGTTGGGGTCAAGAAATGGTATTGAGGACAATAGAGTAAAGAGAAGATGAATAGGAAGGCTGTTAGCAATCACTTTCTATTTGAAATTTTTGCATTTTTACAACAGAAAATCCTGATTACTTTATTAATTACAAATCTATGATTGTTGACACTTTTCCAAGGCATCATACATATGTCTCTTAGATTTTGTGGGTATCTCCATGCCTCTATATTGGTTTCAAACTGTACCAGACTGTGTCAGAACCAGTTCGTGTCATTATACTTTAAGTGATTCCAAATTTATCTCTGAGATTTCTTAGAGCTCTAATCTAGTTATTCTGGGTTGACTTTGACAGGCAAGCTAAAAAACATATAGAGTTTTTTTTTTCTCACTGGACGCTGGGCAAAGAAATGGAAACAGTACATTATACAGTATAAAGAGAGTTGAACTAGGAGTTAAGACCTCAGTATTGTTTTGATTCTGTAAATGTATACCATCACAACCCTGAAAAGATCATTTAACTTTCTATATGAAGTTATCTCATCTATATAGTTAAGTGGTTTAACTAAACCAGGGATATCAAATAGAAATATGGAGGCAAATGATAGCACTAACTAAACCCTGCACAAGTGTCCCAATAGGTTGCATATTGATTTAGTTTTAAAATGTAATATTATGTATGTTTTATTAATTTAATTTTTTGTTAAATATTTCTAGTTATGTTTTAATCCCGTTTGGGTCACACTGGGAAGTGTTGTGGGCTGTATACAGCCCATGTCTATGTCTCTGACAACTCTGAACTAGACCATTTCTAAAATTCCCTGCATTTCTTTTTAATCTTACGGTTCTGGGATAAAATAGGGCCCCTCTTAGTTTACTAATGACAACTGATAAGAACATATTTGCCAAGAGTCTTGAAAATCTATTGAATGAGCATTTAAAAAGCATGAGAAAGGGAAAAATGTATGTTTCTCCCCAAAGTAGATTCCATGATAATAGCTACATAATAAAAGAAAAATAGACGAGACTCTCAAATTTAATAGGAAACAAAACACACACCAAAAAAAAAATCTAGTAGTAAAACCCATGATTTAAAATGTCCACACAAAAATGACCAAAAGTTAGGTCTTTATAAAAGGTGGAAAATTTTACTTCAAAAATAACATTGAGACTATATGAGATGAAACCTATGGCTAAAATGGGTTTCTGAATACTTCATTTCAATGAAATAGGATAGGTAAAAGGAGATGATATTGTATGTTAAGAAGATATACTAGAAAACCAAGAACCAGAAAAATGGAGCAGAGTGGGGAACATTTGGGTAAAGGGAAATGGAAGAAATAAAATTGATTTTCATGCTGGTATTTATTACAGACTGGAGATGTCAAGCACATAACCAGGTTACCTGCAGCTCACAACTCTTCCAAGTGTGATTTAAATTTAATTGGGAAATATTTAACAAAATTAATAAATACAATAAAAGATAATATTTATATATTCCTTAAGTCAATACGATTCCAGTAGGGATACTTACGTATGGTTTAGTGGCCGCATGTTTCTACTTCGGTTTGACACCACTGCTACAATCCACATGGACAGAAAGTGGAAAAAGATGAGTATTTTGGGATAGATCCCAAGCCTGAAAATTAAATAGAGTATTTAAATTTAGACACTTATTAGAGCTGCATTGGTGGCAAAAACAAAGCAGTTAACAACTACTTGACTTCCATTGATAAAAGTTTCATCCTTTGAAAGTTGGAGAACCCAACAGGATGCAATTCTATTGTGGAAATAACTGTTACTATCAGGATAAACTGGTTGCCAGGATTAAAATGCTGGGAACACCATAGGCAAGAAATCAGAATTTTTAATAAAAAAAATTAGGAAATCTGGACTTAGCCTGATTTGCACTGTAGATTTTTAGAAAATGGGTTTTAAAAGTTTGAGAGTAAAGGATAAGTTGAGTCACATAGACCACAATTCTACAGATGAAATTACAAGACATAGAAACAAAACTAGGTAACAGAGGAAAGAAAACATATTTAACGAGTATCTAATATGTGCCAAGTGCTGTGTCAAAAGCTTTGCAAATACCTCCTTTGATGCTCACAATATCCTGCTCCATATGGTAGGTGCTATTACTATCCTCAGTTTACAGTTGAGGAAAATGAGGCAAATGTTAAATGACTTGCCCCATGTCACTCATCGAGTAAGTGTCTGAAGTCAAATTTGAACTCAGATCTTCCTGATTCACACTATGTGACCTTTGGCAAATCACTTAACCCTGCTTGTCTCAGTTTCCTCCTCTGTAAAATGAGCAAGAGAAGAAAATAGCCAACCACTCTATTAACTTTGCCAAGAAAAACCCACGTAAGGTCATGAAGAGTAAGGCATGACTAAAACAATTGAGCAGCCACAACTTTCTGATTCCAGCCTCCACTGCTTTATCCAAAGTGACACCTTGCTGCCTCTACAGAGTTAATCCCCCCCAATAGTATCAGGAGTGCTGATAGTCTGAGTGAGATAAGACAAATGAGGGAAGCTAAGGAAAAGAAAAACAAAGACAAAAAAATGTTTGTATTTTTAAATTCTGTTTCTTTTTTAAGCTACATGAGGAAAAAAAATAAAGGATTTGCTTTTAGGTAGAAAGGATTATGATAGGTGATAATCAGGAGAAGGCAGATATGCTCAAATTTTATTTTGATTCTGCTTTCTCGACCAATTAAAATGACCTTTGCACTGGAAATGACAAAACAGAAAGAAAAATGGCTAACAGGGAGCAGATGCTAAAGATAAGTGAGGAGATGATGAGAGCACCTTGACCACAATGATGAATTCAAATCATCTGGCCCAGGTGAACTATATCTTTTGTTACTGAGACAACTGCTAAATATCAGTGCGGAGTCCCTGTAAGAGGCCTCAAGTTTGGAGAAGGGCAAAGTTTGTACTGATTTCCAAGAAAGGGGAGCAGAGATGAGGGGAATCCAAAGCTAGGCCAGTGAATTGTCTTTTTTTAAAATACAATATATTTATTTTCAGTTTTCAACATTCACTTCCACAAGATTTTGAATTCCAAATTTTCTCCTCATCTCATTCCCTCTATCTTGTCCTCCCCCCACACAATAGTGTTTGCTTCTGATTACCCCTTCCCCCAATCTGCTGTCCCTTCTATTATTCTCCCTCTCTTATCCCCTAGCTCCCTGTCTTCCTGCAGGGTAAGATGAATTTCTGTACCCAATTGAATGTCATTCCCTCTTTAAGACAAATCAGATGAGAGTAAGGCTCACTCATTCCCTTTCACTTCCCATCTCTTCCCCTCCTTCCCCTGCCTCTTTCATGTGAGATGATTTTTTACACTCTATCCCTTTCTCATTCTCCCAGTTCTTTTCCTCAACACTAATATTTTTGGTTATCCTCCCTTCATATTCATATATACATACATATTCAAATATATGTATATTCATGTGTATATATATATATATATATATATATATATATATGTGTGTGTGTGTGTGTGTGTGTGTGTGTGTGTATGTGTATATGTGTGTATATATGTATGCATATTCCCTCTAGCTACCCTAATACTGAGAAAGCTCTCATGAGAAACACAACAAGTTTCTATGTAAGAATGTAAACAGTTCAACTTTAATGAGTTTCTTATGGCTTTTCTTTCCTGTTTACCTTTTCATGTTTGTCTTGATTCTTGTATTTGAAAATCAAATTTTCTATTCAGCTCTGGTCTTTTCAACAAGAATGCTTGAAGTCCTCTATTTCATTGAAATTCTATTTTTTCCACTGAAGTATTAAACTCAGTTTTGCTGGGTAGGTGATTCTTGATTGTAAAACTAGCTCCTTTACCTTATGGAATACCATATTCCAAACCCTCAATCCCTTAGCGTAGATGCTGCTAAATCCCGTGTTATCCTGATTGTGTTTCCACAATACTTGAATTGTTTCCTTCAGGCTGCTTATATTTTCTCCTTGACCTGGTAACTCTGAAATTTGGCTACAATATTCCTAGGAGTTTTCCTTTTGCGATCTCTTTGAGGAGGTGATTGGTGGATTCTTTTCATTTTGATTTTACCCTCTGGTTCTAGAATATCAGGTCAGTTATCAAGATTCCTTGATAATTTCTGAAAGATGATGTCTAGACTCTTTCTTTATCATGGTTTTCAAGTAGACCAATAAATTTTTAAATGATGTCTCCTGAAACTATCTTCCAGGACAGTTATTTTTCCAATGACATTTTTCACATTGTCTTCTATTTTTTCATACTTTTTTTAATAATCTCTTGATTTTTCATAGCTGTTAGCTTCCATTTACTCCATTCTAATTTTTAAGGAATTATTTTCTTTATTGAGTTTTTGGACTACTTTTTCATTCTGCCCATTTTTCTTTTTAGGGCATTCTTCTTCTCATTGGGTTTTTGGACCTCGTATGCCATTTGGGTTAGTGTATTTTTAAAGGTGTTATTTTCTTTAGCATTTTGTGTTTGTCTCTGTTAGCAAGCTGTTGGCTCATTTTTCATGATTTTCTTTCATTGATCTTATTTCTCTTCCCTTATTCTCCTCTACTTCTCTTACTTCATCTTCAAAATTCTTTTTGAGCCCTTCCATGACCTGAGAGCATTTCATATTTTTCTTGGAGGCTTTGGATATAGGAGCCTTGACCATGCTGTCTTCCTCTGGTTGTATGCTTTGATCTTCCTAGTTGTAAGAAAATAACTTTTCAGCAAGAAAGTAACCTATAGTATTCCCCCCCATACCCTTTTGGGCCATTTTCCCTAGCCAATTACTTGACTTTTGAACTTTTTGTTAAGTAGAGGTTGTGCTGTCTCAAATTTCTGGGCTTTTGTGTAATTGTTTTCAAATATATCTCTAGGGATCTGTAAATTCTCAGTGCCTCCAAATGGTATGATCAGTGGAGAGGTATTTACTCTTCTCCTGGCCTGCACTCTGTTCTGTAAGCAACTACAAGCACTCTCTTCTGCCCTGAACTGTATGATTCCCTCTCCACAGTCACCACCAGCTCGATCACACCAGTACTCCCCTTCACCCCAGGACCCCAGCCGAATCTGAGTCCCAGATCATCCATTCTATTCCTACATCTGTAGGCAAAGAGCTCCAGAAGTAGCTGTCATTGCAGCAATGGCTCCTGCTGCCGTTGGGCTGGGACTGGGGCTGAGACTGGAACCAGGCTACATTCCTCTCTCACCCAGGTGAAAGAGATTTCCCACTGATCTTTGAGGCTGTCTTTGGTATTTGTGGGTTGAGAAATCTGGAAATTACTATAGCTGCCAATGTTTCAGCATCCTGAGGCCTGCTCCAGTTCTCTCTGTGCCAGCATGCTTCACTCTGGGTTGCATTCTGCTCCAAGCCTCATGTAGCAGACACTCAGTCTTCCAGATTGTCTTGCACTGGAAATTTGTTTCATTCTGTCATTTTGTAGTTTCTGCTATTCTATGATTTATTTAGAGGGGTTTGGGGGCAGAGCTTTGGCAGATCCTTGCTTCTGCTCTGCCATCTTGGCTCCACCTGTAATTGTCTTTCAATTACTAAGAAAAGTGGTATAGATTATTATAGAAGTAGGATGGTAAATATCCAAGAGGAAAACTGATGATTTCAAAGAGCCAATATGTTTTAATGAAGAAGAGACCATCTCAGACTAACTTTATTGCCTTTTCTCACAGAGTCACTGAAAAGGTACAAGTGGGGAACGCTAATATGGAATGATGTTCAAATTAACTGGTACAAAATAAAATAATTAAATTAAAACAATAATAATTGAAATTATTGATATATGTGAAATCTTATAATTTACACATCTCGCAAAAACTTTTGCTAGGAAATTCATCATTTTAGTGCAACTCCTTCTTTTATTGGATTTAATATTAAATTCATGAGATTTTCACTCATTTTATAATGTTTTATCATGAGACCACGTATAAAGTATTAAGTAGATCTTTGACAAAGAATACTTCTTTATGAGTGTGAGTTCATTGTTGCCAGTAGGTATTCAATGCAGTTTACAAGTAAACAAGTTCCCAGGTAATAGAAGCATATTTATCTTTATCTTTTCGATAAATATCTTAGCCTTTCATGGCATGACACAAAATCATATTCTAATATTCTATCTCCATTTCAGAATTTCTTTAATTCTGGAAGAATTTTGCTTCTCAGGATATCAATGAATTTATTGGAGTTCATCATGCCTTTAATGAGAAAAAAATTTTTAGACCTAAATGGAAATTAAAAAAAAATTCTCCAAACATTTTGGGGGAGGTGGTTCTTTTGCAGTCTTTAAGAAAGATACCAAAACCCAACAGTCTCACTTAGTCTTCTGATAATTAATTTGTATAATTTTGAATGAAAAAGTAAGTTTTATGAATAAAAATTACTTTTTGCCCAAAAAAACTTTCCACTTCCTTTTCCAGTTCATTTTACAGATGAGGAAACTAAAGCAAATAGAGTGAATTCCTCAGAGTCACACATCTAGTAAGTGAGGCCAATTCTGAGGCCAGATATGAACCAGAAAATTGAGTCTTCCTGCCCTTAGGTCCGGTACTCTATCCTCTGTGTCACCTAGCTGCCCATACCCTGTTCTTGGACCGGGTATAATTGTTAGAAATGTTTTCTTTATACTTAAGCTAACCTGACTCTGTAGCATGTATCCAAGGTCTTCCCTCTAGGTAAGGTCAAAGAATCCAGTCCCTCTTCTATACAGCATCTCTTCCCCAATTCCTTCAGTTGATCTTTATATGGCCTAGGGTTGTCACCTTACCATACAATTTGCTGACACTTCCCTGGAAGTCTCCTTCCTAAAATATTGGGCCTAAGAATAAAACCAAATATCTCCAAAGGCCCAGCACAAGAATAGCTATCATTTACATAATGCTTTCAGTTTTGTAAAGTGCTTTAAATATCATCATACGTTCAAGCTCATCGAGATATAGTTGCTATCATTATCTCCAGCTTACAGATGAGAAAAGCAATACTTAGAGGAATTAAGTGACTTCTCCGCAATAGCCACACAGTTAGTAAATGTCTCGGGTAAGATTTGAACTTAGGTCTCCCTGACGCCTATGTTCTATCTGTTTTGCCACCTAGCCACGTCTACAATGTTACTTGGAGGACTCCTCATCATATTTTCCAACGCCTTCCTCTCTCACCCCCTTATAACCGTTTAAGACATTCACTAATATAAAGATGACTTTCCACTCCTTTTGGAAGGACATGCAGTTCCCATGATGTTTCTGCTGTGTATTTACCTTTCCTGAGTGCGTTATCCAAATTTGTCCTTCTGGAACTTTGTTCTATTTGTTTTTCCAGTTTATTTAAGAGCTAATTAATGTTTATTAGAATGGTGCCAAATATAGGCACACAGTTTAGGAGACCAATGAGATTGTGTGGGGGTTGCAGGAGGGTAGAAGGGAGAGGGAAGACAGAGAGAAAGGGAGAGAGAGACAGAGAGAGAGAGAGAGAGAGAGAGAGACAGAGAGACAGAGAGAGACAGAGACAGAGAGAGAGACAGAGAGACAGAGAGAGAGACAGAGAGATTTCTAGAGTAGTGAACACGGTTTTATGTTAAAGCAGTTTCACAGAATTCAGGAAATCCTTTTTTAAAAAGAGGACAAAGGCAAGTCTTAAAATTAAAGGTATTTCAAATGTATCACGCTTAAGAATTTTCAGTAGAGAGGATAAGGTGAAAACGGGGATTTATTTATTTTGCAGAGGCAGAGGAAGTAGTCAGTTTAATTAACTTAGTGAACTTGCAAGGGGAAAAGTTTCAGTGCTCTTAAATGTGTTAGATATGCCATATTTCCTTTCAAACCAAAAGGTTCATGGACAAGGGATAAGGGGAGAGTACTAGGTGGAGTTCAGGGCCCAGCCCTACCTCTGAGTCTAGATCAGTGAAAACACTGAAGATACTTTGGGGAGTGACAAGAAAAGGGTCAGTCTCCTGGTCTTCTTACCAATCCAGAGGTTTTACCATGTCTCGGTTGTTGTCTGCACAATGGTCCTTGACTGACTGCTCTCTGGACCTTGGACTGTCCTGCATCATAGCTCTGGTTCCCATGCATCAACAGTGGCAGCATAACCCTTCTAAAGCTCTAAGTCTATAAGGCAAATGGCCAAAAGGCAAAGGCAGAGCTGTCTGTGTTAAGTCTAAATTCTTTCTACCTTGACCCTCCTTTCCTATTCTTTCCTCTTCTCCTGAGCAATGGAAAATGAGGGAAGAGAAGATGATAGGCATTTTCAGAGACTATTTTTCCTCATTCTGTTCCCCAAACTACATGATCCTGGGAAAAATATTAATTAGGAGATAAGAAGATAATATGACCATCAGTCATAACAGTGCAGTACATTGGGGCTTGCAACATGTTTTCCTTAAAATAATACTGTAAGGAAAACTTTCTATGCCACTTTTTCTCCATTTTAACCCTTCCTGCTCATTTTCCAAGCTTCCATATTCTGACTTTCATATTCACCATACAATTAAAATGTTCTTTCCAAGGTTACCAATGATCTCTTTATCGACAAATACAAAAACAAAAAAGTGATCTTTTCTCAGATATCATGCTTTGTGACCTCTATAGTATCTAACAATACTAATAATCCATCTTCTTCTAGATACTTTCTCCTCCTTGGAATTTGCAATACTGCTCTATCTTGGATCTCTATCTACCTAGTCCTCTGTCTTTCATAGCCCTGTCATCATCATGTGGTCCCTTATCAAATGAGTGTACCCCAAGCCTCTGTCCAGGGTCTTTTTCTCTTCTTTCTCTATACTTTTTCTTTTGGTAGTCTCATCAGTGACTAATGAATTCCAGTTATCATCTCTTTTGCAGATAACTCCCATATTTATACATCTAACTCATCTGTCTCCTGAAGGTTATTTCTGCATCTTTAATGTGGCTGAAATTACTTCCCCTCCTTTCTTCCCTCCCTTTATTCCATTTCTCATAACCTTATCTATTAAAATCACCATCATTCTCTGAGTCACTCAGTTTCAAAATCTGGATGTCATTTTTTTACTTTTCACTTTCATTCTCAACCTATATCTGATCAATTCCATGCCTTGTCAATTCTACTCACTCAGCATCTCTCACATTCATCACTTTCTTTTTACTTACATGACTAACCTGATTCAAACCCTCATAATCTGTCTTCAAACTTTCATCTGTACTATTACAATAGACTCTTTTTTGTATTTTTTTCCATTTAATAGTATTTTTTCCAATTACATGTAAAGATGATTTTCAACATTCATTCTATAAGACATTGTGAAGCTTCTGGACTGGTAAGAAGACCAGGAGATTGACCTTGTCACTCCCCCGAGTATCTTCACTCATTCCATATGGAACTACATGATGATGATAGTGCTATGAAGGATAGAGGATTAGGTAGACAGAGATCCACGAAAGAGCAATGTTCTAAAATCCAAGGAGGAGAAAATGTTCAGAATATGAGTTATTAGCATTGTCAGATACTGTAGAGAAGTCACAAAAGATGATGTCTGAGAATAGAGCACTTTTTGGTTTTGTATTTATCACATCTTCTCCAAAACTTGTCATTTTCCATTTCTGTCCTATTAACCAATGAGATTAGCGAGGTGGTACCTCAGAGTTGTTTTAATCTCTATGACTATAGATAGCTTTCATTTGTTCATCTGTAAAATGGGGGTGATGACAATAGGACCTACGTCACAGGGTTATTATAAGAATCACATACCATAATTGCAAAGCATTTAGCATAGTGTTGAGCACATAACCTGTTCAGCCTTTATTCTCCAAGAGAATCACAAGAGTGACATTGACATGCACAGGAATTAGATTTAAATGACACAAAGCTGTGCAAAGTCTTCAGCCTCAATTTCTCCTACAGTCATTGAAGTCTGGTGGCAAGACAAAAGTCAAGGTAACTGGTGATGGCCCGGGATGCAGTGGATGACCTTGGCCTTTCCAAAATAAGGCCTTTCCTAGGACTCAGTTTGTCTACTTGCAGGCCACTACCTCCACCAAGGGGCCCCTCACTTTGACACCCTTATTCAGGAATACTCCTTTGCCACTAACCCCTATGGGAGTGAAAGCTGCCCTACCTTCTTTCCCAGCATGACATCTCTAGTTGCTGACCTACTTTCTATGTCATTGTAACAGCCCCTTCTCAGTTTGTCTTTCTTGCCACACCCTTCCCACAACTATATTTTGCCATAAGTGAATAATTACTAGCTAGTACATAGTACACACTATATGAATATTACCTATTCATTACTATCACAAAAGTCTTAGTGCAGTTTTAATCTATTAAAACTTAAGCCATGATAGAATGTCCAAAAGCTTTAGTAGTTTTAAGCTTAGAAAGCTTAACAATGCTATCATGCTTTAAAGTGTACAAAATACTTTAGATACATTATTACATTTAGCCTTCAAAATAATCAGCTGAATTCTGTCAATGGACAATTACACTGTCATACAAACCAGGATTTTTTATGAGAGATATGAATATGCATGTGGAACCCAAAGAGTTCATAGTACTTACAGCAGTTTGTTTACCTATGACAGTACCACCAACAGAGAAGGAAAAAACAGGAAAGGTCATGGCATGAGATGGGAAAATGGGAAAACTGCAGAAGTGGGAAAAAGAACAAAACTCCTCCTGAAAGGAGGAGGAAGGAGATGGCAAAAGCGTCAGTCTTTTCCTTTGAGTGGGTAGACTATAAAGATAGGAGTGTCCACTCATCTGCAAAGGACCAAACCTACACATGCATTTTTCCAGCCAGGCACAGACTGGCTGGCACCTATCTTGACTCCCAAGGACACATAGGGAATCCATTTTGGGATGCAAACAATAAATTATATCATCTGGGAGGGGGAACTTTGTCCTTGACACATTCAGGGCTTCCTACATGCTCTGTGTCCAGTGTTTCTGGAAAATATGGTAACTCAAAAAAACAAGTTCAGGGAACCTCTTAACAGCCCTTAACAATTCAGAAGTACTAACAGTATTATTCACATTTTTAAGGGGAGGAAACAGACTAAAAGATGACTAATTATTTAATCAAAGGCAGCTGGAGGCACAGTGAATAGAATGCTGAACCTAGAGTCAGGAAGACCTGAGTTTAAATCCAGCCTCAGACACTTACTAGCTGTGTGACCCTGATCAAGTCACTTTATTTTTGTTTACTTTATTTCCCTGGAGAACTAAATGGCAAAACTCCCTATTATCTGACAAGAAAACCCCAGGAACAACATTAGTGCACTGTGTTCTGGAGGGTCATGAAGAGTCACAGGACTGAAAAACCACAATGCCTTGATCATGGTCACATGAGGTGTCAAAGGAAGGCTTCAGACTTGTATTTCTCCTGAATCCAAGGCTAGTGCTCTTTCCATGATATCTGTGGAAACTGCTAATCTATAGGACCAAGGACATAGAGCTGGAAGGCATGTTCAAGGTCATGTAGTCCACTGCCAATGTCTAAGATAATGAAACTGACCCAAGGAATGGTTTACAAAAAATAACAACTAGTTAAGTGGCAAGGCTAGGATTTGAACCCAGATCCTTTGACTCCCAATTTGAGAGCCATATTGATAATAGGAAAGTGATCCATTGATTATAGATTTTCTAGAGCTAGAAAAGACCCTGAAGTGCATTTAGTCTAATTCCCTAATTATATAGGTGATGACATTGAGGTCAAAACACATTAATACTTATTACTACAGGATGTCCTAAGATCCATGATTTCATTAATGTTGGTATTCCCTTTGTTGATAGAGATTAAAATTCCTCCAGACCTTTTACATGGTTTCACAAGTTATTGTGGTTAAGAAAATCGTCACTTTATGGTCAACCTACCGATGATCTTGTTCAGTCATTTCAGTTCTGTCAACTCTTTGTGACCTACTTTGGGTTTTCTTGGCAAAGATACTGGAGTTGTTTACCTTCTCCAGTTGACCTTATATATGAGGAAACTGAGGCAAATAAGGTTAAGTGATTTTCCCAGGATCACATTGATAATAAGTTTTCTAAAATTGGCCTGTTCACTTCTTGGATTAAATGCATCCTCAATAGCTAGGACTGTATTATAAGGATGTCTACTTTATATCTGGTAGAACTTAGGGTCTGCTATTATAGCCTTTCTGAATCCACGGTCACTTCCAGATCCTGATATGTATAAATATATACATAAATATATACCAATAGTATAAATTCCAATATGCCATTATATTTAGAGAATATTAAAAGTAAAAATAAAAGGCATATTGTTTAATCAGGCAGGTTTAGATATAGCTGAATAAGCCCTAGATCTGTGAAATCAAGAGACTTAAATTTATACCTCTCCTCTCTAATATATGACATTGGTAACAAGAAGCAAATTACTTTACATTTGATATAATAAATAGAAAGCTGACCTCATAGTCAGCAAGACCTAGGTTCAGATCCTACTTGTAATTCATAAATACATATATTGATTCTGCTCTCAAGCAACTCTCTGTTACAAGTTGCAGAGAATATTTTTATTTCGATTGGTAGAGTAAATCCTCCACTAGAAGATCCATAAATCAGCATCCTGGTAAAGAAAATATAATAATAAATCTGGGCCTTATTTTCCTCCCCATTAAATTGATAATTTTGATTTACTGATCATGAAAGTCCCCTTCCTGCTCTACTACCTCATTGCCTTGTTCTTAGGAGTATTTAGCTAATAGCTTCCAATATTTTAATGTGTGTGTGAAGCTGGTGATGTGGGCATTCTTGCCAATTATGTAATCCATATATGCCAAATCTGTTAAAAACTGAAAGAAAAAAAATTTTCTTTCTTTCTAATACTTATAATCCCTCAAGACATTATCCATGATGTCATTGATCCTTTTGGAAAATAAAGGACAAACAGCAAATGTAATTCCCCCTTAGGAAAGAAAGAGTTTATGAAATTTGAGGGAAACTATTACTGACAGTTGAAGAAATATTGGATTTGGAATAAGGAGAACTGGGTTTAATTCTGGCTGTGCTACTAGCCAGCTGTGTGACTTTGGAAAAACTACCCCAAATCTGGCCCTGAGTTTTCCTCTATAAAACAAGGCATTTCAGGGGGCGGAGCCAAGATGGTGGAGTAGAAAGACTCACATATGCTAGCTCTGAACCCACAGCCCATAATTATCTATAAAAAGAACTCCCAAAAAATTCTGGAACAGTGGAGCCACGCAGCAATGTGGTGAAGGAGATTTCCGTTCCAGAGAGCCCTGAAAAACCAATCACAAAGGTCCATTGCACACCAGATGAGAGTGGAGCCCTGCCCTGCCCTGGCTGCACGGCACTGAGAGGAGCAAGCAGATCTGAGCAGGCTTCAGGGATGGAATCTCCAGTGGCCACGAAAGTCCCTCCACCCACAGATGCACAGGTCAGTGAGAGAGACATCTGGACTGGCTGAGAGGGGAACAGGGTGTCTCCATGACTCGGGCCCCCTTGGGAGGCAGAGACAGAGCTAGAGGCAGTGGGTGGCCAGAGGCTCCCAGAGCGGGCAGGAGCTCAGCAGTAGCTCCATTACAAAAGGTCTCTGCATAAATCCCCTGAGGGAACTGAGCCTGGGAGGCAGCCCTGCCCCCACCTGAGAACCTGATTTAATCTTACCATAAATAGTAGCCAGGCCAGCCACCAAAAGCCCTGAGGCTGAGGAGCAGCATTTGAATCTCAGACCCCAAGCACTAGCTGGATGGACCTAGGCTGGGGTGGAGAGGACTCTCAGAAGTCAAGTAACTAGCTGGGAAAATGCCCAGAAAAGGGAAAAAAAAATAAGACCATAGAAAATTATTTTCTTGGGGAACAGATGATTACGCCATTCCTCTCTGACAAAGAAGATCAATGCTTACCATCAGGTAAGACATAAGAGTCAAGGCCTCTGTATCCCAAACAACTGAAATAGATATCCAATGGGCTCAGACCATGGAAGAGCTCAAAAAGGATTTTGAAAATCAAATTAGACAGGTGGAGAAAAACCTGGGAAAAGAAATGAGAGAGATGCAAGAAAAGCATGAAAAATGGATCAATACCTTGATAAAGGAGACCCAAAAAAATGCTGAAGAAAATAACACCTTGAAAAATAGGCTAACTCAATTGGCAAAAGAGATTCAAAAAGCCAATGAGGGGAAGAATGCTTTCAAAAGCAGAATTAGCCAAGTGGAAAAAGAGGTTCAAAAGTTCACTGAAGAAAATAATT
>CM053769.1:192538355-192569446 GCA_028658325.1 Potorous gilbertii
CAAATGGGGAGAAAATTTTGGAAACCAAATTTTGTGAAAATGAATGTAAAACGTTAAATAAATAAATTTACATTTAAAAAATTAAATAAAACAAGGCATTTCAACTGTATGATTTCTACACCCCTTTGTGGATCTAAATCCTGGGATCCAAATAAAGTAGAAAACAACAGGCAAACATGGACTGAGCTGTGCTTCTATATCCCAGTTAGGCCAAAAGAAACAGAAATCAACTCCTGGATGCCTTGATGGTTTTGTGGGGCAGGAAGTCCTATCTTCAAAAAGTCTTTGCCCTAGTTTTTTGGTTGTTAATGAACTTGAAACAGAAGAATTCCATTGGGTAGAACTGTACCAAATAAAAGACAGGAAGAACATTGAAAAATGATCAGCCGATGTTTATCATGCCCCTAGCAAATCCTATATCTGCTCTCACTTAAAGACCTTTTGATAAGTATTGCAAGCCAATTTGCCGCTGTACCCTCTTGTAATTTCACAACACTCTGCTCTGTTATTGCCTCCCCCCTTTAATTCCTGGCATTGCTAGGCAACCCCATGTCTCGAAAATAGCAGTGTTGATAATGCTCTCTGCTACCACGTGAAAATTCCCTCCACCCTCCACCTCTTCAGAAAAAAAGACTAATAAAAAAGTCACATATTTCAAAGTCACAGAGTGGTGCAAAAATACACAGATGACAGAATCTGAAGAGATTACATACCTATTTTTTAGAATGCTGATGTGGAAGAATTCACATTTTTAACAGTTGCCTTTTTGAAAAGAATTTAATAAGCATAACCTTTCCTTCCAAGGTATTTTTGATTGAGTCAATAGGAAAGAAATGTCTCTCCTTAAACATGTTTTTCTTCTGTGTAGTTAATGAAAATCTCTGTCTACCACACATTGCAATTATGTTTTCCAAACTCGGTATTAATAGTGGACCTGTGGAAAGCAGAGTGAGATGAGCAAGGATATTACACACAAAAAAACCCAATATATAAAAAACAATTTTGGTTGGCAACTATTTGGCCCAAAATACTGGAAAATAGATACATTACTACCTCCTTCCCCCAAGGACTCTCATACAGAACTGTAGAATAGGTCTTGAGTGTCCTTGTAACCTTTGGTCTTTTGGTATGAAATGAGATTGTGACCTAAGATTGTTTATTGGCAGGTAGTGGTCATTTCAGGAGGGAGGAATCATTGCTATTATTTTTTAAGAATTTAATTTGTTTCAACTCAACAAAATATGTTAAACACCTACTGTGATCAAATCATTTTCCTACATAATGGACATAGACAAAAAGTAAATTAGTTCCAGCCCTCAAGGAGCTTACATTCTATTGAGGAACTATATATACAAATATATACAAAAAGTAATATCAAGTCATTTTTAAAGGGCAACAAACACTAACAATAAGTATATCTGTGAATTATGCATGTTGTGGTCTGAGTAGAAGAATCAAGATTGATCTCATATATAAAATATGTTTTAAAAGAAGCAAGAAAATCTACTAAATGTAGAGAAAGGGGTAGTATATTCCAGGCATAGGCTATGACTTGTTCAGAAATAAAGAAGCAGAAAAAAGAATACTGTATGTAATAGGAAATGGCACCTGTGTACAACTCCTGATTGTGTCTTTCTTTTATGGAGGAAGCCAGAGAGTTTGCTTCATGTAAGAGTCATAAGGATCTCTGTGTATATCACAGTCCCCATGAAATAGTGTATGGGCCTGTCTGACTGTATCTTGAGAGTATATGACAAGAAATTATACAACATGATAGTAAATTGTAAAGGTTTTTAAAAAGATTGCGGCTCTTGTGGTCATATACATTTGAGGAACTAGATATATTCAAATCTTTCTGGCTCATATTTATTGGAACTAATTTCTCAGATACTAAAAAGCAAAAAAAATTCTGAATGTAAACTCCTTGGAGAGTTTTCCTAAAACACAACTCCTACCACATACATGTACTTAATAAATTCCAATGGCTCTCTGTTGTCTCTGGGAAGCCCTTCAAATCTTGTCCTTCCCTACTTTTCCAGTCTTCTTACACCTTAATTCTCATTACATGCTCTTCAACGCAGTAATGCTGACCAACTTTATGTTCCTGGAACAAGAACCTTGATCTCTCATCTCTGAGCATTTTCTCTGGCTAGCTCTTATGATTGGAATGCTTTCCATCATCTCTGCCTACTGGCTTTCCCGATTTCCTTTAAGTTTAATTAAATTAAAATTAAAATCTCATCTTCTACAGAAAGTCTTTCCCAATTCCTTTCAATTCTATTGCCATCTTTTCTTATTTATTTCCTAGTTTCACTGAATATAGTTTATTTATGCAGATTTGTTTGCTTGTTTTCTCCTCTATTAGACTGTGAGTTCCTTGAGGGCAGAGACTACCTTCTGCATCCTCTTCTATGGCCAGAATATAGAACAATTGCTGGCACATATTAAGAGTTTAATAAATGTTGTTGATTGACCAGTTAATTGATTACAGTAGAAAATGAGTTTTGTTCTTCTAGTGAGATAACAAGGGATAAAGTCCAATTTTACTACTTTCTAGATATATATAACCAATAAGAAACCATTTCTTCTCTTCACCACATAGTTTCTAAATCTCTACATTGAAATAATTATATTTTTCCAAGTGATTAGAGTCATTATTAAATAATTTAGGTAAAGTTATCAAAATAATTTAGATATCATGATAATCCTCAAACACTATGTCCCCAACTAAACTGTAAGCAGAATGTGAGCAGAAATTATCTTATCAAAATGCCTAGAACAGGGAGACAATAAATTTTTCTTGAATTATCCATTAGACCATCTTTTGTTGGTATCATTCATTTTGCAAGGAACAGTTCTTGGCAAATAGTAAGCATTTCATAAATGCTAGGTGGTTGAATTGACTGAAGATGCCATATCATCTGTATTTTACTTATTTGTGTTTGTTTCATTTTGTTTTGTTTATCTTTTTCTTTCCAAGCATGGATTGTCATCTCTGTCTTCTGGGAAAACCATTTGTGCAGAGTAGGATCAAAATCCTCTGGGCTTAGAATTGGAAGCAATAAGTCCTGTCAGATGTTAAGAGCTAAAAATTCACTTTGGGCTTTCTGGCAACTTGGTCTCTCCATTTAGCAGTTCAAAGAAGAAGAAAAAATAGAATTAAAAAAAATAATTTAGCTTCAAAGACTCAGAGCCACAGTTCCTCCCTGACAGGGTAGGGGTGGGGGTGAGATAACGACAATATTTGAAATGCCCTCTGCTTTCCCAGATATATTTTACTTCTCTGTAGTATCCTCATGTGGGGATGCTTTGAATTCTCTCCATAGAGTCCATTGGATGTTCTTCCCTATGTTTGACTTCATAGTCTTTGGTGTTCTAAAGCTTCTCATATCCTAGATTCCTGTTCGGGTAACAACACAGAACATGAAATTAAGAGGTAATCCTTACTTTGGAATCCTCAGCCTCCTAAGTAAAGGACTGATCATGACACAAAATAAAAATGAGACAAGAGGACCAAACATCCAAGAAAAGAAACCAAACCAAACCACTTGGTAACTCAACTAATATTGCCTGTGGGAAGGTTGATTATCATAAGCTAAACCACTTCTTTATTGTTCAATAAAAATAGGAGCTCCCCAAACAACACTCAGTGGCTCTTATCTTATTCTACCTCTGAGATGTTCTCTAATGAGTGAACTAATGTGTATTCCATTGTGTTATGGGAAAAATCTAATCTCCAGGAAACTAGTATTATCCTACTTGTAAGAATTTCATTTCTGGGGTCTCTTTCTGGTTTTTATTTTTTCTCCCTTTTAGAATAATTAGAATCTACCTCTGGAGATGAAAAAAAAATAATAGAGAAGTAGGAGTGAGGTGAATGAAATGGGAAATGTGCCAGATCTTTCAGGTCTTGACCCAAGACCTTTGCTGTATTGGTGATGAGCAAATAGGTACAATATCTTCCAGAAATTTTCAATAGATCTCAGGTAAGTTTAGATTAAAAATGTCCACATTATAGTTGAAAAATATGACTAGTTCCTGATTAGTGTGAATAAGGAATCTTTTATCCAAATGTACAACATTTGAGACAAATACAATTATTATATCCAACCCAATAGAAATATGCCTTGTGAATTTAAATAATGCAGCTATTTAAGGATATTTATTATTTTCACTAATCAAGTCCTAGCTGAATTTGAAGCCATCGATAAAAGGTATCTTGCTGCTATACAAAACAAAACAGCAATGAACTGCAAAGATTCAGAACCCCAATGATTTTCTATGGAATGAATGCCCATTTTATTTTACATATCAACTTGATGAGAAATAGGTGTTTTTAAAATGATTGAATCATAGGATATAAGGTTGAGAATGTTACCAGAAGTCACATAATCCAACTTGGTCCTGACCAGTGAACCCATTTCCAATATTTGAATTTCTTGGCTTTGATTTATGTAAAAGAATGAGAAGCGGAGTATACTCTTGAAAAAGAGTTCATTCTTCAAGGGTGGCTGTAAATATGTGTATATGTATATATTAATGTATACACAATGAATACATATATGTATATATATCTTTATAATATACATTTATATTAAATATATATTCATGCAAAAATTCACTGAATTCTGGACAAGTTTTTGAAACAGAAAATATAGTGAATCAGCAAGCTCATATATGAGTAATGTTATCATGTTAAGGCCTGTGAATTTTTAAATATTTTATATGTAGATGTATGTTTAGGTGTATTTGTGAATTTTTCTGGAATCATGAAAGTGTAGTAACGAGGGTATTGAATAGGAAAGAGATAGGGGAGGAAAAATCTTATTAAGAAGATCTAATGGATACGGTAACGAAAAGAGCAGCATGAACAACGTTGGAAGAAGAAAAACAAAATAGAATACTGACATTATAGTCATGTTAAATAAAATATTTACCAATAAAAATCAGGGACTGAGATATTTATATACAAGGGCATGTCTTGCTTATAAATGAAGCAAACTAGAGATCTTGATAAAAGAGATAAAATAGTACTTACAGAGTTTCACTGATGGGATGGAACTGGAATGAATATTGGTATTTGAAGGTAAAATCTTATACAAAGAGGACAGAATAGATTTAAAAAGGGGCAGTGCGTGGAGTAGTAGTGTTCATTAAGAATACATTCTCAAGTAGCAAATTCAGGAGCCTAGGAGGATAAACAAGTTATGGAACGTTTTGGTGAGGGCTAAGAAAGGTGGGAACAACAGTGATATTCTTGTAGTAGTATACCACAAGCCCCCGGGAAAGAAATGAAATTGGACAAGGTTGGAAAACTGACATGAAAGCACAAACTCATAGTGACTGGGGACTTCCATTATTTGGGCATCTGGTTGTATGTTCTCTGTCAAAGGCAGAACTGATGATGAATTTGTGACTTGCCTTAATTTTAATTCTGTCCCTGCAAAGGTTCAAGTGACAAGGAGAACTTCTCTCCTAGATATGATACTCATGCTGATGTAGAAAAGACAGAAGCCATTTTCCCTTAAAGAAGCAAGTAGTTAAACATTTCCTGGCACACCCCTGGATTGCTCTATTAACATTGCTGGAGCTCAACAGGAGTGCAGTGGAAGGCTCAAGGAATGAAATCATCCCCACTCTGGGGGCCTTGTGACTCTATGACAATAATTAATGATAATTATTAATGGTAATAAAAAGAATAATTTATACTTATATAGCACTTTAATATTTTCTAAGTGCTTTACATCCATTATCTCATTTGAGACGCATAATTGTTCCAGGTATAGAAGACAAAATTATGACATTTTCTAATAACAAAAAAAATCTGAAGTATTAACCAATACTGTGGTTGACATAACATGAGTAAGAAAAAATACTAACTGGCGCAGCCACTCTAGGCACTAGAGTAATGAACTTAATCCTATAAAATGAGAGTTAATAGGGACAGCCTTGAAGTTCTACATTTTTACTTAAAAGAAAGGTCACAAGTAACAAGAGAAGGATTATGTGACTACACAAGAGTTCTAATAAAAATATCTAGAGCTTTCAATGAACTGTCAGTTCAGTATATGCTAACAATGTGGCACGTCGACCTAAAAACAACTAAAATGATCCCAGGCAGCATTAAGGCAGACATGGTGTCCAGAATAAGAAAACTTCTAGTTCTGCCATATTCGGCCTTCACCTTGTGGTCAGGTCACATCCACAGAACTAGATATAAAATCCATTCGTCATACTTGAGAAAAGGCATCCAAACTGGATCATGTATAGAAGAGGGCTCACAGGATCTTGAAAGGACTGAGGAATATGCTGCAAGGGAAGTATCTGAGGATGATTAGCCTGCAGAAGACAAGATTGAGGAAATAGAGCAGTCTTCAAGTGTTTGAAAGACTTTCATAGGGAAGAGATTTTAGACTTGTTCATAGCCTGAGGAGGTATAAGTAGGAGCCATGAACAGATGTTGAGCAAGGCATATTTCAGGTTGTATATAATGGAGGCAGCGGAGAAGAAATTGGGAGATGGGCATGTAATACAGTTTCTTGCAATTTGACCGAGTTTCAAACTGCAGTGATTTACCTTCAGAGGTGGTAAGTTCTCCTTCCTTGACACTCTTGAGGAAGAAATTAGACAATCACTTATGGGATATGTTATACAAGGGTTAGGGGTCCTTGTCTAGAAGAATTCTGAGATTACTTCCAGTTCTTAAATACAGTGGTTCAGTGATTCTTGACATATGACCACTTAGCTTTCCAGAGGTCCAGAAATCATTGCCTTCTGGCTCAGCCAATTCTACTTTTGGGCAATACTAGTGTTAGGAAGTTTAACCTTATTATCTGGACAAAGCCAACCCCTTTAAAGTTCCAGCTCATTGACCCTAGTTCCATCCTCTGAGACCAAGTAAATAAATGTAATATCTCCCCAAAGCTCCTTCCAAATAATGGGAGATATGTCTTATATCCCTCCTCCCTCCCATATATCTTGTCTTATCTAGGCTAAACAACTTAGCTCAGCAAAGCTGGTGGTTAAATTTCCATTGAAAGTATTTTACCTTAGAAATTAGCAAACGCTACAAATGGAAATTTAATTGATTGTTTTGTTGATTATCTAAACTTAAGAAGATAAAGGGGAAAATGTTAAAAATGTAAATTAAGCTTAAAAATGTAGCCTGTGTATATTTCCACCCCAGAAAGACAGTTCTTAAATGTTTTCCAGCATATTGTTGATATTCTAATGAAATAGTTTTAGTTAATATTATAGCTAGCATTTATATAGTGTCTACTATGGGCCAGACACTGACCTAAGCACTTTATAAATATTATCTCATTGGATCCTTACAGTAACCCTAGGAGGTAGGTGCTCTTACTATCCTTGTTTTGCAGTTGAGAAAACTGAGAGGTGAAGTGACTTGTCCAGGTTCATATAGCTAATGAGTGTTTGAGGCCAGATTTGTGCTCAGGTTTTCCTGACTTCAGACCCAGCACACAACTAAGCTATCTTGATATCATGGTAGGCCCTTTTTTTCCCATTCTTTGAACATGCTCAAGCTTATCAATATATTTCTTAAAATTATATGCGAAAATATAATTTTTATAGTAACTTAGTCAAAGATTACAATATCCTTTGGCTGTCATACTATACTATTTGGAGTTTAATAAAATCTTCAGACTTTACACATAAGTTGTTGTTTGACCATGCCTTTCTACTTTTTAATTTGTTCTGTTGTTTTTTGAACCAAAGTAAAAGACTTTAATAACTTCATCTTATTGGATTCAACCATCAGTATATGTTTTCAGGGAAGGAACATAATCTGTCCAAGTATCTAATAATGTTCCATACACTTTTATGTCTACTATAAATTAAACTTTCTCTAATGAAAACTTAAGGCTATTTGTTTTTGTTCTATCAATAGAGGAGTTGAGCAACATTTGACCACTGCATATCTACAAATAATTTTTCCTATATTTACCCTAGAGATACCATCTAATGCATATTTCCTTATCAGCAACTTTGGGCTTTTTAATTCTTTCCTACCCATACACATCTTGAAAACTATGGTGCCCATCTTGCCTTCTGCAATATCCTGGAGTGCCTCCATTTATTTCAAAGGGCATTATGAGTTCTTAAATTCTTTAAAAATCTTTGTAAAATCTTTTTTTAAATCTTTAAAAAATATAAGTTTTATAATTACTTGTAAAGAATTATGCATTTTAAAGAATAAAGTTAAGGTACTCCTTCATAGTAGATAGAATAATGACTTTAGAATCAGGAAGATGTAGATTCAAGTCCTGTCTCCAAACAAAGATGGCCTGTCACCTTGGATAAGTCACTGAACGTCTCCTAGAATTGCAAAGAAGGTGATGACCTGAATTGGCAAAGGAGATTTCCTTCCAGTAGGGTTTTACATGCCAAAAAAATCACAAATCCATCCTCTATCTCTTTCTGTTCAATCTCTACTGGGGAGAGTGCAGCTCTTATGGGCTGGCCACTTTTTTCACAGGCCAAACATACATTTGCTTAAAAGACTATTTTACAGAGAACTTATATAAGACAAGTGCTCCCATGGTAGTCAGAAGAATCAATACAAGGGAACTCTGAAGAACTGTTTAAAGAATTTTGGAATTGATCATGTGACATAGGTCACACTGGCAAAGGATGCCTAGCATGATGTTCCTACATCAAAGAATGCACTGTAGTTACAAGAAGAGAAGAATTATTGTAGCTAAAGAATCATACGATGTACAAATAAAGAGACATCTCCTCTCCAACTGTTCATATAGACTAGTTGTGCGCAAACTGTTGTAGAGCCTTTCAAGCTCATCTTGGTCTGCTCAGGCACAGTCGGACACCCTAGACCTTGACCCCAACATAATGATGTCATTTTGGTCCTCTTTGAGAATGAAGGACAACAACCAACCAACCCTTAAAGAACTAAAATTTTAATTTAAAAAATTTAAATCATACTAGATTTGGAGTCATAAGACTGAAAGTTGAATTTCTTTACTGTTTTGTCAGTCCCTATGTGTTAATTATCTTCCATAACAGTGACCCTGCGTGGGCCCCGTGTGCTTTTGTGAATTAATGTTTTAATACTTAATAGCCAGAGTAGTTATTTTGGGCTTCTACCTCAAACCCTTACTGCCTTCCATTTGTATCATTTATTTACTTAATAATTTTTTAGAATCGAATCGATCAATAATGCATTAATCAATAGAACAAGCACATTGCAATAAATATCACAAAAATATAAATCTCATTCCCTGCTCTCATGGAGTTTATATTCTAGATATTATATGTATGCAGATTACTAAAGACATAGCAGCATTTTTTGTTGCAGAATTTGGAAAGTGAATTGATTTTCCGTAATATACATTAGCAAGAGATAAGGTCTGAGGCAACCAGGGAGTACAGTCCCCTGTGACACCCTGTTTTGTCTTGTGTTTTTCCTTTAGCATATCAAGCAGTACTGTCATGTTAATTTGCTGTTTTCCTGAAAGCATCTCTGTGTTAATTAATTCTGCTCTCTTGTGTAGAAGGAGCTGGCAAACTCAGATTTAGGTCCTTCTTTGGATACTTAATGTTGAACTTGTACTGCTCTTGAGGTATATATGTTGAGTGATTATTATTCTGGGGAAAAAGAAGATCATATTTATTATACAGAGAAAGTACGTGACAGTCTGCTTTTCTTTTTTCTACCTTTTTTGCGGTGTGGGAATAAAATACACCTTAATCTTGTCACTCAGATGAAGCTGCAAAGACATTTTCATCTTAATCATCTACCTGCAAAATAGAAATGTTTTCTTTTTTAATTACCCCCTACACTTAATTTACTGTTATATGTAGTATGTTGGCCTGAAGACTTCTAGGCTCCCAGGAAGGTGACAGAGCTCCTTTAAAGTGACAACTTTGTATGTGCCAGGATATTACATACTTAATAGAGACTGAGATTTTTACTTCTCAGTGCTTTCCAATAAATTTACTGAAGACAGTCCTTCATGTGGTCCTAAGAGTTCAGGACCACATAGCTATAACATCAGGATGATAGCAGCTTGTACCAAATGGGAATATTTCCAGCACGAAACTGAAAAGTCTTTAGTTTTGAGCCTCATATGTATCGTTCATTCTAGCTACTACTAAGACAGGATCTCGAGAAAGAGAACCGTATTGCTCCTTACAGCCTCACATCTGAGCCCTTGGAACAATGACTTTCTTTGTAAATTTGACTAGCTTCAACCTCTTAGCATTCATAGTGACCCACTTCAGGAAAAAAGAAGAGATTTTTTTTCCACTTTTTCTTTGAGATAATGTTATTATGTTTAAATTCAATTGGTGGACTTGATATCAATGAAGAGTATTTTAATAACGTTACTAGTTATTTCTTCTAACATTCCTATAGTTTTACAAATGTAGCAAGAGAGGTATAAGATAGTAAACATACTTTGCTAACTTTGTACAGTGAAATAGTAATAAAGCTGAATCATGGATAAATTTTCTAGTCTTTGGGTGCCCACCCCGTTTTTGCCAACTTGTGACTCAGTAGGAAAAGGTTGATGAAGGGGAAGATGATGGGTTCTTATTATCTTTTCCTATAACCTGTAAACATAGGACCTCAGAGTCATAAGCGTTCTAAGAAAACAAGTGATCCAACCCATGCATGAGAATGTCTCCCTTTTGCAACACCTCCAACTAGTGGTCATCGAACTTCCTTTTGAAGTACTTGAGTAATGGGGAAGAAAGGTCCCTTCCATTGCTTTTCTCTAGCTCTGTGGTTAAGAACTTTCTTTTTTTACTTCCTTAAATCAGGTGGAAATCTGCTTCTTACTTCCCTGTTGCTTCTACCTCTAACCTCTAGGGCTGAGTGACTCAAGCCTCTTCAACATGATAGACCTTTCAGGTGGTTGAAAATAACTTTGTCTTTGAAAATGCCTTACTCTTTTTCACTTGAAAAACCTCTACTTTCTTCAACTTATCTTTTATGTATGTGGTATGGTTTCCAGACGTTTTGACATGTTCTTTTCTCCTTCTTGCATATGCTCCATATTATCAGCACTGTCCCCCAAATTTGGCACCCACAGATGGACATAGCCTTCCAGAGATGGCCTAATTGAAATATATCAGATTTAAACTGCATTATTTTGTGCACTTTTACAGGACCTGAGATGTTATTGGTACAAAGAATTGTCAGTGAAGACAAGAGAGTCACCCTATAACAATATAGATCGGCATCTGCTCTGTTATTTATATTCTTAAGAAGTTGCCTAAAGACACTGAGAAAACAAGAGATTTGCCAGTGTAACATGCCAGGTGACATGGCCATCTTGGTTTGGAGGCAGGACTTGGACCCAGATCCTCTTAACTATATGGCTGACTCTCTATTCACTCCTACATGCAATTTCTCAGGGTCCTGAACACTGTGTTTTCATTAATGCAGTCTATTATGTCAATTAATTTGGGGACTGTTGAGCCCACTGATCCATACTGAGTTTTCAACCCACTTTCCGTTTAAGACTTTCCCCCAAGATTCTTGTCTAGTTGAGTTGTGCAAACACCAATCACCCCCAAGAATGTTCCAGCAATCATTGTACATGGAGTATAGGAGGAAGACATCCCAGAACCATTTCAAATCCTTCTTTTAATGCTCATCTCCAGGTGTATTTGCAAAGCAGTTGGCAACAGTACTGGAGAAATGATGTTACTGATGGGCTTTGTTGTAAGTGTGATAATGAGCTGCAGATAAAAGGCTTGGAGGACAGCTGTTAGTAGGCACTGGGCTTGTGTTGGCATGGTAATGAATGTTAAATACCATTCCAGAATTTTTATGTCCCTCCTGCACAAGTGATCATCGTCTGCTAAGGCATCCACCCTTGTATTAAAGTTGCCCAGAAATAGCCTATTTAAAAAAAAAATATTCTTCTTTTCGTGTCTTCATCTTTCTTCCTGCACTTTGCATTTCTTTTCCTTTGAATGTTGAAGCATATACCTTAAATTAGTTTTAAAATACTCTAACTTTTGGGCTCCCAACAGGATTAGGCCTGCTAAGAGTAACTAGCATTTTCTGTCTGATAAAAAAGGGGATTACAGCAATAACTTCTGTCAGCATTTTTCTCATTTAAACAAATAAAGCTGACAAATGATGAAGTTCTGGGCTGCCCTGTTATGTTTAGTACATGCCGGGCAATTATTCATCTGCTGCCAACTTTAGTCTATCTGCAACTAAACCATCCAACAGTGCAGAAAGCTTATTAGCATATCAGTGCCATAGTCATCATTTTACATTCTAGAAGACTCCATTCTATAACAAAGGCTGATGGTTATAATTTGCACAATAATTTAAAGGGTTGGACTTTTTGTGCTTATTAGGGTTATATGTTTTCAGGTACAAGGCTGCTTTTACTTAGGACATGTCATATTTTATTAGTCTGGAGTACAGCTTGCTAGGTGCTAGTTCTTATGAATAGTTTTGCTTCCATCTCCAGAAATGCAGAAGTGGGCAACTGTATTCAAACTTCCCATGTTATGCTTAAAGGAACTTTATTGGAAACAAATAAACAAAAATTTTCTTAAATCTTGTTATTTTAACGTGGTTGTATTTTCATGTATATATGTGTATGTGTGCATATATATATATATATATTTATGTAATACATATGTATATATGTATGTGAATATACATATGTGAATATGTATAATACATATGTATATGTATATGTGAATATACAAAGGATCTGTAACTTTTTTATTCCGCACACGGTCTCCCTTCCATGATTTAGTAAGTAAACCTTAGAAAGTTGCTTGAAGTCAACAGAGGTTAAGGAAGTTGCACAAGGTCATAGAACTATTAAATGTCTGAGGCCTTCTATCAACTAATTTATTGCTAATTCCAAGAAGTCCAGCATTGTCATATGCCATGATGGCACTATTCCACCTTGATTATATGTGTGTTTGTGCAAGAAACGTCCTCTCCTGATTCACACGTTGAGGCCTCCTGGTATAGTGTAGAGGTAACCTTGGTCTCTCCTGGGCCATCAATGCCAGCAGGTCCTACCAAAGGACTAGTAGTTGATTGTATGCCTCTTTGTTGTCTAAGCCAAACTCTGAGAAGCTATCTCACCAGGTTGACTTCAGAGTACTATATCAATGATTAAGACAATCAGCTAGTTCCCATTCAATATGACTTAATTCAGCAAGTATTTATTAAGCACCTGCTATATGTCAAGCATGAGGCTAGAGGTGCAAAGATAAAGACCAAACCAAAAATGGCTTTGCCCTCAAGGATTTTATATTCTATTGTGGTGTGGGAAGTGGGGAGAGCTTAGTGAGGAAGCTGTGTATGTAGAAAACTCATACAAACCATCTACAAAGTAATTTTTCGATAAAGAGCATAGGTATAATATGAATGACTATTTGTTCATAATAGAATGAAGAGGGCACAAGAAAAGCATGAGGTAGAGTGGAAGAGGGATGTGGGAGGAAGGGGGCTCATTTGGATGGGTATACTGTAATGGGAGAGTGGTGATCAGGAAAGGAAACTTGGTCCTTGGAAGTCTGTAAATTCATTATAGCTGAGATTCTAAGTGAAGTCACTGAGAAGTAGATTGATATACCTTTCAGTGTTGTGGTATTAATATTAATTTGATTATTTGTCCTTCAGCAAGACATTCCTAGAGAAACTGTGATTTCTTGATGGTGAAAAACTGCTCAGTTCAATGAAAGTACAGATTCTTGAAATATTGGCACATTAAAATTGGCATTTTAAAGTATATGATAAATATCATTTATTGTTTGGTAATAAAGTCCAAACTCTTTATTCTTGACATTAAAGCTCTTCTATGACCTGATCCCACCTTCCTCTTCTAAACTTATCTTCTGCCACATCCATTCTAGTATATTATGTTATATATACCAAAATGGAACCAGTACAGATCCCCCAGTCCCTATCTGGACTTCATATAAATCTTCTTTTTTTGCATCTCCTTTAAGCTCTATTGACTATAGGTATTTATGAATAGGTAAATTCCCCTGTCATGAGGGTGGGGATTACATTTTAACTTAAAAAGTATCATAGTATAATGGAAAGAATACTGAAAGTAACATCAGGAAAATCTGGGCTCCAATCCTATGGCTAACACTAATCAAGAAGTCACTTAAACCCCCCTGAGCCTCAGTTTCTTCACTTAGAGAGTGGATTTAAACAAATCTGCAGGGTTATTGCAAGGATTACATGATATGATGCATTTAAGAGCTCTGTGTAAATTTTAAAATCTTCTATGATAGTTATTATTTTCACCTAAACCCAATAATGCCCTACACCTCATATATTTTTTTATTAAATGTGAACAAGAACAAATCCGACTTTAAAAGAAAAAAAGTTGAGGTTTTTTTTTTCTAATTAAACCTAGTTCCCCTTTAAAGTATGAGGGAGACATTTGGCCAAGAATAAATTATGCAGCTTGATTATATAGGAGATTACCAAAAAGACGGATAATTTGATAATACTGAAGAGTTCGCATTAATGAAGACAGGCTAAGTTAAGATTCAGCAGGATGTTTTGCATGGGATGACAATACCATTTACAGTGCTTTAAAGGGAAGGTTAAATACGTCAGAAAATAGCATGGGGAAGGGCAGAATGGATGTTATTATTATAGGCACGCCCTGCAGATACCATTGCAAAGATCTTTTGAGTGGACCACATTAAGTGTGCCTGATATTAGGTTAAAAGCTAAAGCTAATCTCAGGGCCTTGTCCCCCAGCATCTGTTAAACTGCCTGAATGGAACACAGTACTACATTAGGACCAGAAAGCACATGAGGGCAGTTATGACCCTGATAGTGGAGCTCTTTTCTGCAATTTATTGGAGAAACAGGCTGACTTCCTAATGACTTCGAAAAGCAAAATGCCCAGCTGTTAATGATGCCTGAGATTAAGTGGAAGCCAATTTGGGAGGTTCAGCTTTGGAAATTTCTTCCTGCTTTATAAACTTCATAAGCCTGAAATACTTCAAGATTGTGTTTTCATTCATTTCCTGCCAAGGAGAAATGAGTATCTTGGGAATGTGCAAGGAGAGAAGAAAATGACAAAAAATGAATGTGTTCCCTGTTTTCAAATCAATAGACTGCCTTTCCACTTATTCTCATGCTTCCTAATTCAGACCAATACCTCTGCTCCCTGAGGAGGACACAATTCACATCTCTGCATCCCTGCCCCCCCCAAAATGTGGCACATGTCAGGCTTTCAAGATGGTGCTTCATCCTTCTGCTGGGGTCATTTTTATATAGCCTTTCTTCACCCTTATTCCATGAAATTGGCATGAATTTAAAGGAGAAAGGAGGAACAGTAACAGTTGTGGGAGAAATACTAGCAGCAGCAGCGGTAGTAAAAACACTAATGGTGATCACGATAATGACAGATGTGATGGGATAAAGTGAAGAGGTCTGACCTTAGAGGCGAGAAGACCAGGGCTGAAGTCAGAGGACCAGGTTGGAATCTTTGTTCTGCAACTCAATACCTGTGTGATTTGGAGGAATTGGATAACGTCTCTGAGCATCATTTTTGTTTCATCTTCAAAATGGGATGGGAAGGGGTTGAACTAGTTACTAAGATCTTTTCAAGCTCTAAATAATTCTGTGATTCTACCTGCAACACATATATGTTGTGTGACCTTGGGCAACTCAGGAAAGAATGTGTGGCTAATGAGTTATAGATCTGCATTGATGGAGGGAATTTCTAAACTGGGACCCTCCGTTCACTGATAGTCTCAGAAATCAGCCCTACCTTTCTTTCCCCTCGTAACGATAATACATATAACCACCATTTATATATTATTTAAAAGATTGCAAAATTTTTTATGTACAGTATTCTGTTTGAATCTGATAACAAGCCTATGAGGAAGGAACTACTTGTCAACACCAGGAGCACCGTTCCCTCTTTGCTGTCTCGCTTATTCTTTCCACCTAACCCTCTACTGTCCCAGAACCCATCTAAGACTACCTCTGGTTGGAAGACATGCTACCAATGGCTCATCCTCCCTTCATGGTCTCTCCTCCCTTCACCTCCTCTCCTCACTTCCTCCTCATGTGGGTTGCCCAGAACCCATCTGACCTACATGACTATACACACTTCATCGTCACTTGACTTTTGGACAGAATCTAAAGACCCAAAGATGTTAACATCTGCCCCACAATTGCACTTTGTTTTCTGTTGTCTTCTCCAGTTAGAGTGTAAGTAAACTCCTTAAATAGACTTCCTAGATTTTTCTATATAGATGAGGAAAGTAAAACTGAAGAAATTAGGTCACTTGATATTGTCACTCAACTAAGTAAGTTTCAAAGGTACGATTTAAAATTCAGTTGTTACATCTTTTTTCCCATTCATTTCCATGATTAATCTGGTCCAGCAGAATTTCTACCTTTCTAATAATCATTTCTCTCTTTCTTCATATTGTTTATTCTACCTTGAATACTCTCTCTTCTTTTCTTTATCTATCCAAATCTTGTAAGACATAGAGCAAATACTCACCCCTGCCCTCAAAGAATAAGACAGTCTTGGAATTGTATAGGCTTTTTAGCTTATCTATTCCCCTCTCATCATTTTAAAGTTATTTTGAATTTAAACACATGCAAAAAATATTTTCATAAACATAGCAAAACAAAAAGTGGATTTTATACGTGATGGTGTATCTTCATTTCATACTATTTGTTTAATGTGTGTGTGTCTGTGCGTGTATAAAACAAATTCTATATATTTGTTCATTTAAAAAACTTTGAACAATTCAGCATAGTTAAATAAAACAGCTACACAATGATCATTTTCAAAAAAGTATTTCTCTGTATAGTGTATCCATGTCATCTCTGTTAGGAGATGGGTAACATGTTTCATCATGGCTTCTCTGCAGATGTGATTGGTCATTGCAAGGATGAGAGTTCTTAAGTCATTCAACATTGTTTTTCTTTCTAGTCTTGCAGTTCTTATGTAAGTAATTATCTCATTCTGCTTCCTCCCTCTTTATCAGTCCATTCCACCCAGGATTCTCTGAAATCATGTCTTTTATATCATTATATATCATTATCTCATTATAGTCATATACTATAATTTGTTCAATTATTCTCTAAGAGATACTCTAAAGATCTCCCTTAAATTCTAGTTACCCCACACATTTAGTCTCCCCTAAAGGATCAATTTGAATCAGCTAAGTGGTGCAGTGGATCGAGTGCCAGGCCTCTAGTCTGGAAATTTCATCTTTCTGAGTTCAAATCTGCTCTCAGACACTTACTAGCTATGTGATCTGGGCAAGAGTAACCCTATTTGCCTCAGTTCCTAATCTGTAAAATGAGTTGGAGAGGGAAATGGCAAACTAGTCTAGTATCTTTACCATTAAAAAATGGGGGTGGGGTTTCACAAAGAACGGAACACAATTGAAACGACTGAACCGGTTTGGGTTGGGAAAAAGTCCATTTTGCTTATGACAATTTCCTCTTTAGTATTATAAAAGTAAAGGATACTTCATCAATTAGTGTGTCATTCTTTGCCTGGGCCAGGATAATTTCTGTGTCATTCCTATTGTAGTACATATGTTACCACAGCCAGAACTTGTCCCTTCATTTCATAAATGACCAAGCTAGGATAAATTTATAAAAGAGGAGGGGGGAAATAACAAGGGAGTACATGCTGATGAGTATGCAGGGCAAGATGAAATACATAACAGGTTCCTAAAGACTTGTAGATGTCATTGCTGAGCTTTGATGAGTGATCTTTGAAAAAAAGGGTTGAGAGTAAAAAGAGGTGTTGCTCATGGGGAGAGAAGCAAATGTTAACCCAATTTTCACAAAGGTTAAGTTTCTTCACACTCTAGGACAGTAAACTTGACTTTGATTCCTTGCAACATTCCAAAATGCATTATTAAAGTCATGGTTAGAAAAGGCACTGATGATTCTTACTTGCCAGTATGGGTTCATCAAGAGCAAATCAAACTAGTCTAACCTCATTTCCTGTTCGGAAAGGGCTACTTGACTAATAGATGAGTGCAAAGAGATTTCCACAAAAAACCCCAAAAAAACAAAAAACAAGTGTTTCATAATATCCTCATGGACAAGATGGAAAGGCAGGCTTTATAATAGTCTAATTAGGTAGATCACAAACTGCTTCACTAATTACACCTCAAGAGTAGTCAATGGTGTAGTGTTGTTACTAATATCTGTCCTTTATCTCATTCTCTTCAAGATTGTTTTTTTAAAGAACGACTTGTACAAAGATGTAGAAGGCGTGCTGAAATTATATGAACACCTGACACCTGAGGAGATTAGTTAATATACTATATGACAGAAAGCAGCTGGGATTGTTGTCAGGAAGACCTGAGTTCAAATCTTGCCTCAGAGACTAGATATGTGACAATCGACAAGTGCAACCTCTACACCAATTTCCTCACATGCAAAATGGGAGTAATGACAATATGTATCTTCCAGGATTGTTGTGAAGAGCAATTGACATAATATTTATAAAGTGCTTAGCACAGTATCTGGCATATAGTAGGCACTATAATAATACTAGATGTTATTAATATTATTAATCTATGACCTTGGACAAGTCAACCTCTGTTTGCCTCAGTTTCCTCAACTATAAAATAGGTATAGTAATGATACCTCTCTCCCTTACAAGGATTTTTTGTACGTATTAAAAATAGATATTTGTAAAATGTTTAGCACTAGAACACAGTAGGAACTATATACATGATAGCTATTGCTGGTGATGAAGATGGTCATCATGATGATGGTTATTTCAGTTAAGAAAAGATCCTGACAGATAAGAACAATGTTTCAACTAAAGCGAAAATAAATTTAAATGGAATTATTCTAAAGTCCTTCACTTAAGTTGAAACTATCATGAGTCTAAATACAGAGAAGGGGACATTCTGCTAGATTCAAATTTACATGAAAAAGAGATGGGGCTTTTAGTTTTCCCTTCTGCCCCCTGGATCTCCTAGTTTCCTTAAGGACTCATTTCAGTGTCCTCTTCTACATAAAACTTTTCCCTAACACCTTGGCTGTTAGTACCCCTCACTCTCAACACTGTCTAAAATTCATTCATATATATATATATATATTCTCATATGTATGCATGTCTCCATTAGAATATAAGTTCTCAATTCTGTATTTTTTTTCCTACAATGCTATGCTTTTTCTCTTCTGAACAAATGCATTTGTTATCTGTACCATAGAATTTTTATTCCTTATGTGATGCCTTATATTTTACTGCTTCATGTGAAGAAGTCATGTATCCTTAACCCAAATTATAAGTTCCTGGACATCAGAGATCATGTCTTCTTCTTTTGTATACATCACAGGGTTAATTTTTAGTAGATTTATAAGGGATCAATGGCAAGAATATGGTGAATGTTATTTGCAGTCCTCTCAATTAATTCTTTCTCTTTTCATTTTCTGTCCTGTCAAGTTGCACAGCTTTACACATTTACTGCCAAAACTTTAAATTTATTTGGAATGCCAACAACTAAATTTTTATGCTTCTATCCCCTTTTTTCTTGTGGGGAGGAGGGCAAAGGTTTTTTCTTGTTCTGAGAAAAGCCTTATTTTGTTACCACCAATGTTTCTCATCTTGAGGGGATAGCCCTTCTGACCTTATTCCAACTACAGACAACTACAGATAGTTGCTTTCTTGCTGCTCTTAGTCAGTCTTTGATAGTCAGGGAAACTCAACTCTTCAATAAAAGTGGAAATGCTTCTGGGCTAGGAGCTGTCCCTCCTGAATTTCCAAATTCCCATTCTTTGCAAGAAAATGAATCAAGTCAATTTTTTTGCGGTGTTTGAAATTTTGCATGGTTTTCCCATCACTTTTTTCATCTCTGATCTCTTTTTCTATGTAAATTATGGGACAATGTAAACACCTGTTTTTGGTAACCTAACAACTTCCATCTTTCTACTCTATATAGTCTATATTCAAACCATGCTGGGCTATTTGCCATTCCCCTTACATATTCTAAGTTTTCCAAAGGGCTATGTCTTTCCTGAAACCATCC
Source organism: Potorous gilbertii (assembly GCA_028658325.1). Taxonomy (NCBI): domain Eukaryota; kingdom Metazoa; phylum Chordata; class Mammalia; order Diprotodontia; family Potoroidae; genus Potorous; species Potorous gilbertii. Next base: position 192,558,381 of record CM053769.1, read on the forward strand.
CCTCTGCCTGGAATTATCTACCATGATTTCTACTTACTAAAATACTAATCTCCCTTCAAGATCCAGGTCAAATTATTGTATTTCCTGATCTAGTATCAACATTACTTTAAAATGCATTGCCAATTTTGCCTGCAGACTCAATAAAGATTCTGGAATCCCAGATGGTCTTGGCTCTATATATGGTAAGGTTCAGTCTATAAAGCACAAATGAACATGGTGTAGGATTCAATATATGATATTTAATGTTGGATCAGAGTCTCAGCATCAGCAGGAGCCTCAAGACTTTTTTTCTCTCTCCTAATCTGTACCTGAATCTTTACTATTGCATATTTATAAATTGTTATCTGTACTTTACTTGAAGACTCATAACCTATTCAGGAGGAGGAACCATAACTTTCTGAGGCAGCCAATAATCCACTTTAGAATTGCTATAATTATTAGGCACTTCTTCCTTACTTCAAGCCTAAATTTGCCTCTTTGAATTGTCTGTTCGTTACAGTTCATTCTACCTTCTGAAGCAATATAGAACAATTCTAATCTGCACCTTCTCTCCAACCCCTTGGCTCAAATTTGATCTGAAAATGCTTTTTTTTCTTCATGATAAATGAATACTCAGTTCCCTTCAATCTCCATTTGACAAGATTTTCAAGACTTTTATCTACCAAGGTTATCTCCTTTGTATGCTCTCAAGCTTATCAGTATCTTCCCTGAAACATAGTCAGAACTGTACACAAATGCAAGTAGAATCCGAAACTGAATGTAAGGATAAATTAAGGGTCATGTCGGAAGAAGGGCACTAAGAATGTTTAAGTAAGTCTTGAAGGAAATTAAGGAAACTAGGAGGTGGAGATGAAGAGAAAATGTGGTCTAGGGAGGGAGACCAGCTAGTGAAAACACTCAGAGTTGGAAAATGGGGTGTTGTTTTGGAAAAATCAAATATGATTGTCAATCACTTGCATGTCTTCTTTTATAAACTGTCTTTGTCTACTTAGGTATTAAGGGTAGAGGTGGCCTTATGTGTTAATTCACTATATAGCTTAGTCATCAGACTTTAACCAGAGATACTTGTGTAAAGGTTCTTTTATTCTCATTTTCAGTTTCCCTTCACATATACATGCATATATACACATATATGCATACATGTGTGTATAAAATCTATTCAAATCTTCCCCACTGTTCAAGGATGAATTTAAGTCCTAGCTTATCCAAGAAGACTTATGAGATTAATCCAGTTTACATTAGTGTATTGTATCTATCTCAAATCTCAAAAATCCCTTTTTGTGGCAATGATATGAAATTTAGCATATAATTGATCCCCAGATATTGTATGTGTGTGATAGTCTTCTCCCCTCTATTGTAATAATAATATTATAATAGTGCCTGGCACCGGAGGTGCTTAATAAATGCTTGCTAAATCTAAATAATATATAAGTATAAATCATATGCACATACATATATATATTATGTGTGTTAGATAGTTTTTTAAATGATTTATAACAGTTCACATTTATACAGTGACTCGAAACATACAAGGCCCTTTTTCCCCTCCACAATAGCCATATGAAATAGATAGAGCTAGGAGTGTTATCCTCCATTCCACAGCTTAGGAAGCGAAGGCTCAGAGAGATAGAATAACTTGTCCAAGGTCATGTAGCTAATAAGTGTGAAGAGTTGGAACTTGATCTTGTATCTATTAACTCCAAGTCTTGTGTTTTTACAATGAGACCACTTTGACTAAAGATTCATTGTGTCTCCAGAGATCTCATGCTGTAGGATCATGGTAATGTTTCTTCTGGGTTGATCTAACAGTGCATTTATTTGGAGTCAGTGAATTTGGATTCAAATCTTGACTCTGACACTGAATTCCTGTGTGACCTTGAGCAGATCAGTTAACCTTTAGTTACTCAATATTTAAAGGGATTGGGTAGACTCTAAGGTTTTTCTTATTCTAAAGTTTTGATCCTATGAACTTCTGGGACTGAAATCTTACAGTGGCTGCTTGAGTAGTACTGCTATTATCTATATGTGGAGATAAATCTGAATGTTATGTTTGTCACAGCATTTTGGAAATACATGTGTAAATGTGCCCACAGATAAAGTGAAGTCTCTGAGACACCTTTGAAACCTCACCAAAGCCCCCACTGGTTGATAATTCTTTATATGTGTGTGTGTTCTGGCCTACTCAGCTGTTAGAATTTAATTAGCAGTAATATATTATTGTCAAAGTAATTAAAGCTTTGCTTTGATTAAGAACAGAATTGTTTAATTAAAAAAGAAAAGGGTTGGCTCACCTTAGCTTTCTGCTGGAGTAAGGTATTCATATCAGATGATTCTTTCTATCTTCCTCCATCAGGTCTGAAGGTTCGAGAAGTGTTCATCAATGTCACCAGGCAGCAAGTAGAGGATTTCCATGGACCTGAAGACTATTGGTGCCAGTGTGTTGCATGGAGCCATCTAGGTACCTCTAAGAGCCGGAAGGCATCAGTCCGCATAGCTTGTAAGTAGATTTGTCATTTGCCTTTTCTGTCTCTACCCCCCCATCCCCCCGCCCTGCCAACAAAGGAATATTTTTTTGCACAGAGTCAATATTATGGGAATTCTTTTCATGTATGAATTGGACAAGATAACTGCTAAATTCCCTTACAAATCTCAAATTCTATGATTATCTATGTACTGTCTTGTGATCAAGAAGACTGGGATTAAAATCTTACCTCTGGTAATGGATGACCCAGGTCAACTGATTTACCTTCTAAGTTTCTCAAGCAACTTCCTAGAAATTGTCTTCTAAGTTATAAATATTTTTATTCTGTGTTGGAGGGAGTTCCCACACTGGGAATTCCCTCCTTTGATGCATTTTCAGATCTTTTTTGTATCTGTGTGACTCTTTTACTACCATGCTCCTCTGATGCCTCACAGAATTAGAGGTAGCCCTAGGCTTTCAAGAGTTCTACTACCAGGTCACAAGCTCTGTAGGTCCTAAAAATCTGAAAAAGGCTTTCAATAGAGACTTGGCAACAAGTAGTTTGCTGCCATTCTAGGATCACCATAGCTATGTTCAAAGGGTTTTTTTTCCCTAGGCTGGCCATAGAATGGTGAATTTTTCAGCCATAGCAATTCTCAAACACTAGCTACCAGCTCATAGATTGGCTGGATGGGAGAGTGGCCTACATCAGAAACATCAAAGATCCTTGAAGTCAGGAAATATTTTACTGTATTTCAAGAGTAAAAGCAGATTTTTGGTGATCCCAGATATCTTTTTTCAGGGTCCCAAACTGCTAACAATGAGACGCAGATTAACTTGTCTGTATCCTTATTAGATTCACTTACTTCCCTTAAATTCTTTTTTAACTGTTTCATAATTTCCTCTGGAGTGCATTCAGCAAGTATGTTTGGCTAAGAGTTTCTGTTCAGATTATGAACCCTCATGAGTCACAGAAATGCCAGGTAAGGACTGTTCATGTGAGAAGAAAATCTGTCAGAATGGGCTGGTGCACCCAAAGGCAACAGTTAGGAGTCATTTAGGGGAAAACATAAGCAATGTTGTTCTTGCTGTTTTTTCCTGCAATGCCCATGAAAATCTTCAAAACATAAGGCATTAAGAACTCTTTGTGTCCCACTGTTAAATCCATTCTATGAATCTCAAAATATAGAAACTGGTTTTAAATGTGCATTAGGTTGGTCTAAGAAAAAAAACAGGGAAATAGAAACAGACAGAAATAGGGATGCATACCTTCCCAGGTTACTCCAGATTTCTTCAGGATGTTTCTACTTCAGCATCCTATGACCTGTGACACAGGCTCATATAAGAGACTAAGAAAAAGTTCAGACAGTATTATGAAGCACATAGTCATTGCAGATCTGATACAAACTATGACTGTACAATCTTAGGTGTATGCTGCACTTAATATCTCACACAGTTTATGGTCCAACTCACTGCCTAAGACTCTTCCTAGGGACAATCATGGCATTGAAGAACCCCGAACAAAAACAATGAGGAAAAGCTGCCCAAGGAATCAGAACCCCCAGAGTCACAGTCTTCCTTTACACAAAATTTGCCTGGCTTTCTTGCTTTTTCTCCTGGCAAAAGATTTACAATAGAAAGGCAGTCTTCCAGACACAGCTCCAGAATCTTAGCCTGGTATGTTTTATATGGTATAACAATAGGCAACCTCTGATTGGGGTGGGGATATCGGTGTTTACAACAAGGTTTTTAGGAACAGCTGATGCCTTTATGTCCCATAGAAAAATTGCCCTGTTCTCCTGGTTGTGATGACACCAAGTATTTTTTTCTTCTTTAAAAATAAAACAAAAGAAAACCACTCATTTCTCTCTGTAAGTGGTTTCTCTCTAGGGAAAGTCACAATAAAATGCATAGAAGCTTTCTAGTAAGTAATCGAGACACCATGGACAGTGTCAGTTATTGCAGTCTTATTTAAATGACTTCTTGTGAGAGTGCCATAAAATATATAGGGCAAGAGGGATTTATTTGAGAACTCTTGGAGACTGTTCCTAGCATATGTCAATAGTAGAGGGATTATGAGGAGGAGAGAGTTGCTGTTTGAAGAGACATTTACATTTCTCAAGAAGTGAAATTTTCCTCTTAAAGTATGCATTTTGCTTTCACTGTCTAATATGGGATAATGGAACCCAGATATCATAATAGAGCATTGTGGCAGGGAGGAGGAGTTGGAGGTAGGGAATGGTGTTTAGAACCACCTAATTAACTGTGCTACTCACTTGGTACATGTGATGCTTCTTCCCTGTAGTCTTTTTAAAAATTTTCTCAGTACTTCCCCAAAAGAAGTTTTATTATCTAAAAATAAGAGGAATGTTAACCTCTTTGAGCCTAAATGTACCTGGCTTTAATCTGATGGAGTCAGAAAAAATGACCCTGATTCAGTTCTTTATTACCTTTGTGATTTAGGTGCATGACCCCTGTTGGTCTTAGGTTTTTTTTTCATCTCTACCGAGTTAGATTAAGTAATCATTAAGGTGCTTTTTTCAGTAATTTCTGGCTCAATATTTTCTGATATTAAAATTTAGTAATGATGTTCATTTACTCTAACCAAGAAAATCCATTCTATTTCTTTGCTGTTCATCAAGTAATCAAAAGGCTCATCTGGGTCCTTTGGATCTGTTCAAACCAATAAATACAATGTTGCTTACTATGACTTTGTAAGACAAAAATACTAGGATTCAGAGGAGGAAGGGACCTTAGAGAAGACTTAGTCCATTTATTTTACAGATGAAGCAAAAGAGGCCCAGAGAAATGAAATTGTTTTCCCAGGTTGATGGTTAACAGACAGAGGTTGGATTTGAACATAGGTCATCTAAGAGTGTAGTATTTCAGCTGTAATTATGTGCCTCTATATAGGATATTCCCAAAATCTCAGTAGAGTTTTGAACTTTAATAACTTAAAACTTCACTAAGACTTTTGGGACATCTTATACAGTTCTTTCCTGAAAGACTTCTCTAGAAAAATATGAGTGCTTATTCTCAGCCATGACATTACAAGAAAAAAGCCCATTCTCTAAAAGGCCAGTCATATTTAGCTATCATAGCTCTCCTTAGAGTAATAGAAGCTTAGCTGGTGCCTTTGTGCTCATTACATTTTAAAATAACACAACTTAAAAAATTGAGAGTTAAATGATTTACCCAAGTTCACACAGCTAATTAGAGCAAAGTTATAATTAGAACTCTAATCTCTTGACTCCTATTTAAGTCATTTACTTTCTAACCAAGCTATCATCCACTTTTCTTATTCAGGCAGCTGGTTAGTATAACGGATAAAGTCTTGGACCTGAAGTCAAGAAGACCTCCATGCAAATCTAGCTTTAGACATTTGCAGGCTGTGGGACTATGAGCAAGTCATTTAACCTCTGTTTGCCTCAGTTTAGCCATTTGTAAAATGGGAATATACTTCTAAGGATTGTTATGAGAATATTTGTAAAGAGTTTGCAAACCTGAAGGTACTATAGAAGTGCTAGCTATCCTCCTCTTCCTTCTGCTCCTTATATACATCATCACATTTAAGGAAAATGGGAATATAAGAAACACAATATAGAGAAAAATTACAGAATCATAGCAAGATGGAAATGGACCTTACTGACTATCCTGGCTCAATCATGCCTTAAAGAATCCTCTCTACAATATCCCAAAAGAAGTCATCCCACTTTTGCTTGAAGAACTTGTTAAAGGAAACCTCTCGAGGGAGTGTACATTTAACTCTAATTGTCTCTAATTGATAGGAAGTGCTTCTTTAAATTGAGACTATATTTAACTCTTTTCATATTCCATCCACTGATCCTATTTTATTTTGTTTCACCTTCAGGAAAATGTAGCTGTTTTCCTAAGTAATCTCTGTGTAAATTCCTGCTCCTTTCATGGTAAAATGATAGCCCATCTATTATGCAGTCATGAACCAGTCACCACCTGAGTGACCAGCAGCCAATAGAGCTTTTACTCTAACAGTCAAAGTGTTCTGTCACGCTGAGTTTTCATTACACTATTATAGTTACACATGCATGAGGAAAATGTTGACTCTCCAGCCAACTGCCAGGAGCTGGGATATCTAACGCTGGAGAAAACAGTACAAAAAAAAAAAAAAAACAGGAGTGAGTTATGTATCTGTTTTAAGGTAAAAGTAAATAAATAAGTTGAATTAGTCTAAAAAACCCTCACAAAGTTGGCACAAACCACTCTGCAGGGAATTACTCCCACAGGACCTCACAAGTCTGTTTGGTTCAATCAAGCCAAAGTTAGACAAGCATACTGCTACATCTGTTACTTCTGCTGCTGGACGGTTGTCAAGAGTTGAAATATTCAATTATTCGTGGTTGTTTATTTCTGTGTGTGAACATTTGGCCACTTTGCCCAAGCTTTCCCTCCTCACATTCTCCCTTGGATGCTTCTTCAGCTGCCTGTAAAATATTGAGCCTGATCTATTAACCCTTATGTGCTTCTACTCTCTGTGGACACTAGCCTTTTTTCTGCTCACCCATTATGGGGAAACCAAGGAACATAGTCACATGGACTCATATTCTCTACCTGTAACATTGCACGTGGAAGGAAAACAGTTTTGTAAAAAGCCACTGAAATGTGATAAATCCTGAGTAGAAGCATGAAAGAGTCTCACTTTATGGAATTCAAATATGCTGCATGCTTCAGACAGCCCTAAAATAACCCGTGAAATTATGCTAAAAACCAGAGGAAAGGGGGGTAAGGGGGAGAGATACAGTTCAAGTCTCATTTTGGTTTGTGAAATTCCTTCCCTACCTTCATCAGCCAACAACAGAAAAAAAAACCCTGATGGTATTTGATTCTGGAAGCAAGTAGGAAGAAAAGATTAAGCATGATTGTATTTGGAAAATAAAACAGTGCTTTCAACGATCCCAGAATGCCAACTGTTAGGGGGAATAAAACCTAACATCAATATTCTCTCAGTGAGAATATGGTTTTATGGTTATGAATCATGGAAGACCACATTCTCAGACAAAGTAAAATTATAAATAAACCTAACTTAAATGTAAAGATGTATGGTGGGTGTACGCAGACTGCCATATGTAAGCAAAGATGACTTGGTGTAAAGGAAGTAGCTTAATAGGTATTATCAAAGACTTATATGTATAGAAAGGAAGTGGGCCAGGCATGCTGTGAGAATTAGTATTACTCAGATAATCTCAGAACATTTCTCATATTTGGTACCCTTTCCTCCACTCATACAGACACCAACCTAATTCGGGGTCTCATCACTTCTCTATTCAACTATTGAATAGCCTTATAATTAGTCTATTGGATTATTGAAACAGTCTTATAATTAGTGTCCTTGCTTTAAGTCTCTCTCTGTTATAATCCTTCCTTCACTCAGCTGCTTAAATGATTTTCCTAAAGCATAGCTACAACGTCTTTTTTCTCCCAATCAATTCAGTACACTCCAGTAGCCTCCTGTTGTCTCAAAAATCAACTATAAAGTCCACTGGTATTTACAAAGCTCTTCTTCCTACATTTTCAGTCTTCTTATACTCCATATACTCCACAATCCAGCAAAACTAACCTATTTGTTATTCCTCCTACATGACTTTCCATCTTCATTTCCTCTCTATGCATTTCCACTGGTTGTTCCCCTTTCCTGGCATGCACTCTCTTCTCCCTTTAACAACTCTCACCTTCCTTCAAAACTCAGCTCATATCGCACATTTTGTAAGAGGCCCTTACCCTATGGTCCAACTTCAGTGCCTTGCTTTCCATTTGTTCCATATGTATTCTATATATTTATGGTTAAGTAGTTTCAGTCATGTCTGACTCTTTGTGATCATACTTGGGGTTTTCTTGATAAAGGTACTAGAATAGTTTGTCATTTCCTTTTCCACATCATTTTGTTGATGAGGAAACTTAGACCAAAGGATTAAATGACTTGCCCAGGATCACAGAGCTAGTAAGAGGCCAGGCTTGAACTTGGAAGATGAGTCTTCTTGACTTCAGTCCTACTACTCTAACTCTATCTGCCTGCTCTGGAAAAGTGAGGATGATGACCTGCACAGCCCTCCTTTACTCAAAACAAAGTCAAGTGCAAGTCAAGTCTTCATTTCTCTGATGGCATGGTCTTCTTCGGCAACAAAGGACGAACACAATATACCTAGTTGTTTAAATAATGCCTCTCTCAGTAGAATGGGAGCTCTCTGGTGGCAGAATGGGTTTTTTTGCCTTTGTTTGTGTCCCCAGCATTTAGATCAGTACTTACATATAATACACACTTAGGAAATTATTGTTGCTGCTGAGCAGGTTGGTACATGAATGTAATCCTTACTTCTGGGGAGCCTGAGGCTGTGGATCACTTGAGTTTAAGACTTTGGAATTGTAGTAAGATAAAGCCAATCGAATGCTCACATTAAGTGTGGCACAAATATGGTGAGCCCCAGGGAACCAGAGGCCACTGGACTGCCTGAAGAGGGACAAATCTCTCCAGGTTGATACAAGAGCAGGTGAAAACTTCCATGTTGATTTGCAATGGAATCCAACCTATATGTGGCAACTATTCCTCCAATTTGATCAAGTGTTAAAAATTAAAAAAAAAAGAAAAATTCTTATTGACTGGTGGATGGATAATGAACCAAAATAAGGACTTTTATCATTGTTACCACTATTATTAGATAGCCTATGGTAGATGTGTATTTTCAAGTTGTGGAGAGGTGGAGTGAGAATTAACAAGTTTTGTAGATAAAAAACACTCTTGAGGTACTGTGATCTGCAATTGTAGAAGCTGAAAAACCTCTTTAATTTTACTGTTTAACCCTTAGCTTATATCATTAAAATGGAGTAGGATGAAACAAGATTGAAAAGCATTTTTAAAATGCTTGTTGTGTGATAAAAACTATGCCAATCTCCAGGGATATAATTATGAAAGTGAGAGTTTTGGTTCTCAAAAAATTCACATTTTATTTGGGGGTAATAATACAAAACAAGATGAGTTCAATAGCAAGATGGATGGAAAATCCCTGTGGTCTTTAGAGAACTAGAGTAGATTGGAAGGCAGAGCCCTTAAGTCCTAAAGGTTGAATGGTATAGATAATGTCAATGCTAGGATGCTAGAGAATATGGTAGAAGGGGAAATGATAAGACTTAGTGATCCTTACAGGTCTGTGGAAGGGAAGATTGTAAGACCTGGTGGTCCTTCATCTTATATGAAGGACTGTAATCATTGATTTCCTGCTTATCAAAGTCATATTCTTACAGCAGACAGGGATCTAGAGAGACCTAAGTCCCCTGGGAAGCAAAGTTCCTTGTGGGATCTGTCAGGCTGAGGTGTTTAAAGGAAGGAGTCCTATGCTAATGTAGTGGATTCTATCTCCCATCACTTGGAGGTAAGCTCTGGGTGGGCTGGAGTTTTTCTAGGGCTCTTTAGGTAAGAAGTCTATCTCTGGTGGGGAGGAGCCAACATGGCAAAGTAGAAAGACTCACATATGCTAGCTCTGAACCCACAGCCCATAATTACCTATAAAAAGAACTCCCAACAAATTCTGGAACAGTGGAAGCCACACAGCAACAGAGTGAAGGAAATTTCTGTTCCAGAGAGCCCTAAAAAATATATCCCAAAGGTCTGTTGTGCACCAGATGGGAGTGGAGCCCAGCCCTTCCCTGGCCACATGGCCCCAAGAGGAGCAGATCAGAGCAGGCTTCAGTGATGGAATCTCTGGCGGCCACAAAGGTCCCTACACCCACAGACGCAAAGGTCAGTGAGAGAGAGACGTCTGGACAGGCTGAGAAGGGAGTAGGGTGTCTCCATAACTTAGGTCCCCTTGGGAGGCAGCAGCAGAGGCAGTGGGTGGCCAGAGGCTCCCAGAGCAAGCAGGACCTCCAGTCCATTACAGAAGATCTCCACATAAACCCTCTGAGGGAACTGAGCCTAGGAGGTGGCCCTGCCCCCACCTGAGCACCAGAACTTAAGCTCACATTGAATAGCTGCCAGGCCTGCCACTGAAAGCCCTGAGGCTGGGGAGCAGCATTTGAATCTCAGACCCCAAGCACTAGCTGGGCAGATCAGCGCGGGGTTGGGAGGAATCTCAGAAGTCAAGTAACTGGCTGGGAAAATGCCAAGAAAATGGAAAAAAAATAAGACCATAGAAGGCTACTATCTTGGTGAACAGATGTTTCCGCTCTTCCTTTCTGATGATGAAGACCAATGCTCACCATCAGGGAAAGACATAGGAGTCAAGGCCTCTGTATCCCAAACATCTGAAATAGATATCCAATGGGCTCAGGCCTTGGAAGAGCTCAAAGAGGATTTTGAAAATCAAGTTAGACAGGGGGAGAAAAAACTGGGAAGAGAAATGAGAGAGATGCAAGAAAAGCATGAAAAACAGGTCAATACTTTAAAAAAGAAGACCCAAACAAATGCTGAAGAAAATAACACCTTGAAAAATAGGCTAACTCAAATGGCAAAAGAGGTTCAAAAAGCCAATGAGGAGAAGAATGCTTTCAAAAGCAGAATTAGCCAAATGGAAAAAGAGGTTCAAAAGCTCACTGAAGAAAATAGTTCTCTCAAAATTAGAATGGAACAGATGTAGAA